>CM034150.1:606279158-607532038 GCA_019776745.2 Taxus chinensis
TCTATGTGTAAGTGTGTGTAATGATGCCCTAGGATGCCCTTGTGCAAGTTGCACAATGATAACGAGTTATATCTAAAATGTAGCAAATGTATAAATGTGTGAGATGAATAGAATAGAACTTCCCCTCCTATGATGTGTATGCAAAGAATGCAACCCTTGTCCCTTGAGTGAGTGTGCTAGATGGATTCTTTTGATGCTCTTGATGCCTTTAGAATGCAATCTTAGGTGATAATATATAATGCTTAGTGCTTGGCCCCTTATTTGAGAGCTATAACTATGTATGTATATATATGATTCCCTTGTTTGAATTTCATAATTGACAACTGAAAGGCTGACCCAAAAGTATAAAAGATGCCCAAGAAGTAAAAGAGACCCAAAAGAGTAAGAAAAGGGGATAAAGGGTCAGGAGCACCCAGGAGGGATAAGAGTGCAGTCCCATTTTCCTAATTGAGTGCTAGTGTCTGAGGCCATAAAAGATAAATCAGTCAAATACTTACATGGATGTAGGGTGTGTAAGGTTAATAAAAATATAAGAGACAAAGTAAAAGGCCTAAAAGACATTGTCAATTACTAGTTTTATTTCTTAGGAATCATGATATATATTAGTATGCTCCAATGACCTAGAAATGTACCCAAGTGCATATATTTTGTGTCTAAATTTTTCCCCCACTTTATGTTGTTGAGTGAATACTCGATAACATAAAGTAGATAGAAATATGCATACCTTATGATCATGTAGAGAAGAGTGTAGCCGATAGCGTGTTGAGTGGACAAGTGAAGCATGAAGTGATTGCAATGTGAATGTGGAGACTAGGAAAGGGAAGTGGACCCTAGGGGTGAAAGTGTATGCGTAGTAGCATGTTGTATTTGCTTGATGTGAGCTGCTTCTTGTTACGTATTAAGGACATACTTGAAAAAGAAGAGCGAGAAGTAGTAGTCATGTAAGAAAAATCCGTATATATAGAAATCAGAGTAACATGTGTATAAGTAAGTAAAGAGTGTGAAAGTGTGTAAAAGGAAAGTGTGCACCTGATGTATAAGAGTGTAAAAGATATAATTTGCCTCAATTTTACTTAGAGTTACCTGATTTGAATACCGATGGTGAGGTTTTTGGGAAATTCATGCCAAGAGAAGTTTTGTTAGCGATCTCATGCCAGAGAGGTGAGATTTTTTGGGCATGATCTCATAAGCACCAAGAGCAAGTTTTTTGGGTGATCTCATGCCGATAGAGGTAATTTTTTTGGGAAATTTCATGCTAAGAGAAGAGTGTTGGGGAGAGAGGTATATATTTTTTCTCCTTGATGAATGATGAATATTTTTCCCGAATAAGCACCAGGGGGGACACAATGGTACATCCATGATTTGTTCCAGGTATTGTTCCAATTTTTTCTGATTGGTAATTGAAAGTTGTGACTAATATGTAATTGAATTCCTATGTAACTTGGAGCCACAAGTGTTTTGCTACTGATAGAATTGATGTTGTAGAACTGATTTGTAAACTATGATGAAGTGAAAAAATGACTTTTTTGTCCCCTATGACATTATCTACCTGGGGGGACATAAGTTCCCACCACTACTATCCAGGTTTGGGTGCTAGTGGTCTTACTCTATGTTTTGGACCAAAGTCTGATTCTAAGCCAATCTATAACTATGTTCATGTGTTGATTCTATACTATGTTGTGTTGTATTATATCTCTGAGCTGTTGTAGGGGTGATTTGTTCACCCAATAGATGACCCCCCTCATTTGGGGTGTATGCGACGATTGTAGGAGAATGCGGTCCAAAGGAGAGGACCCGATAGCTGATATACATATCTGAAGTGGATACCTACAGAGGAGGTAGGGGATGTACATGGTAGAAACCAAGGCACATGCAAACAAGAGAGGCTAGTAACAAGAGTTAGTAAAATGAGCTAGCATGCAATAGAAGACAATGTAACAAACAAGTACTTGAAGATAATATGGACCGTGAAAAGTGGGTTTTAAACATGGGACATCGCTCACAATTTCACAAGACAATCAATGCCAAAGCAACCAAAATTATACAATGATCACCTAAGACATAGGGCATAGCCTGCAAACAATAAGTGAAAGTAATAGACAACAAAGAAGTGATATATAACCATGGTTGTATTGATCCTGCAAGACAAATGCTACACATGAAGCACCCGTTAGCATGTTAGAAATATAAATAGTATGTCAAAGCATGTATAAATCAATGAAAAGTATAGTGATAGTGACTAAAAATAGTAACTAATGTGAAATGATAGACCCTGTATGATGTGTAAAGTATGATAGTAGCAAAAGTAGATGCCCCCAAGAGCCTTTGGTGGGACTGGTAAAGAGTTGTGTCAAGCATCATGCATCGTGTATGAATCTATGATAGGTCATGCATTCACCTCAAGAGATGAAGTGAATGCACATGTGTATATAGAAAAACATAATGACATACTGTAAGAATCTCAGCTAATATAGGAAGAAAAGTGTAAAATGTAAGTAATAATAAGCTGAACAAGAGTAAATGCAAACCAAGATGTGTAAAATGAAGTACGAGTGTGATAGTTTGGTGTGCTATGGTGTGAAAGATTTGGAGAGAAGTAGGAGCCACAGTGTTTCCCCCTAGAAAATTTGTATGAGAGGAGGTTAATTTAGAAATTCAACCCTCAACAGTCAAGAATGAACCATAGAACAAGAGTGCATCATTAGGAAATGAATGTGTAGTGTGAGAGTATATGCTAAAAAAGATGTATCGTGAAGCACAGAGTGTGAAGCGTGTAAGATGTGAGGTTCATTAATGAAGTTTTCCCTCAACAATCAAGTGTGAACCGTAGCACTAGAGAGTTTCATCGGGTAATGACAATACAATGTGTACACCAAAGGTGTAGGAGTGCTAAGAAAGATTAGACCTGAAGCGAGAAGTGTAATAATAGAGCTAATTGATAGTGATGGAAGGGGGAGGAGAAAGTTTGATGCACCCCAAGTGTGCCAGTGATGGAGATCTACATGGCGATGTAAGAGATATATTACGATGGTGATAGAGTTTGAAATGTATCATAAGAAAGTATATTGTCATCACAATGAGAGGTAGAAGCAAGGGTAGGACTAGGGTTGGATTGTGGGTTGACAGGAGGAAGTTTATAAAGGGTAGGTATCACAGGGTGAATTGGTTGGTCTTTCTTTGTTAGTGTTTGCTTATTTGGAATTGGTAACATTGTAGAGGACTTGATAGGAGGAGGTGATGGGGAACAATTTTCCAAAGGTGGTTGCTTAGTTGGAATTGGTAACATTGTAGAAGAATTGATAGGAGGAGGCGACAAGGTACGAAATTTTAAAGGTGTTATGACACTGGGTTGGATAGGCGGCTATTGAATGAGAAGAGAAAGAACATTAATAACTATGGTGTGATGCTCATTAGAAATAGAGGGATCATATTTCGGAGACCAATGTGATTTAGTAATTGGAGATGAGCATGTATTAGCATAATTTTGTGTAGGAAATGAAATAAAACCTTGATGCTCAAGGTGCCTAATTCTTTATTTTAAAGCATAACAATCATTGTCATGGTGTCCAATAAGTTTGTGATAATTAAAAAATGGGAGACCTTTGTATTTGGAAATCCAATAAAGATGGTAGTAATGAGTAGGTGGCAAGTTGATCAACTACTGATTGAGGATCTTAGGAAGAATAACACGTTTCTTAGCATTTAAATCAAACTTGAGAGGTGTTGGTAGTGGTAAGGCTTGGGCTTCATTTATATGAGCACATGTAGTAGACATAGGATTAGGATGAGACGTAAAAGAATAACTACCACGAGAATGAAAAACATCCTTAAGATGTTGGATTTCAGCTTTGTGGTGTAATTGTGGTTTCAATATCTTGAAATTTACCTTGAAAAGCATGGTGTAAAGCTTTAATTGACTCTAATATGGGTTGATTGGATGAAGTATTAGGACCGATAGGGTCGTTATATAGACGATCAAAAATTGAACTTACTTATGCAGGTGGTGTATTGCGAGGGAGGTACATAGTATCGAGGGATTTTTGGAGAACATCTTTGTGAGGTGGGTGCATTTAAAGCATTTGATGCAAAGAGACTGGAGGATTTTTTAGGAGCCATGAAAGAAAGGGTGATGTGCAAATAAGGATTTGAATGACCGATCATGATTTAATATAAATTAAATTAAATCTAATTTCAAAGTAACTACTATAATGAATAATGTATAAATGATAAAATACAACAAATAGACAAACAACAAGCATGCCATAGTATGAAACCCTAAGCAAGAGAGCGAAAGAGAGGATGACTTGGCTGATTTTTGAGTGATATGGAGATGTTCTGAGCAAGTGAATAGCTGAAATAGAATAGAAGAAGTATTTTCAAGGCTCATTGGAGGTTTTGAGACATAGAACTGTGTAGTACAGAAGCGCCTATAAGAGACGGGACTGCCCATGTGCTAGTGACTGGATCTAGGCGCTAGTGTCCACCTAGATGCTTAGGTTATGATATCTTATGTTCAGGAGGAGCTTCATTGTTGATCCTTATTTTTTATTTGGTCTCGCTTTAATATCGGTGATTGCCCCTGTAACCTGTAAAATGAATATCTAGTTACACATACCCACAAACGACGTCAAATCCTAAAAATAAAGTTGTGGTATGTGGATTTAGAAATACCCCAACGGTCACCTGAAGAGTGAAATAAGTACCGAGTGTTGCACTACATTTCAGTATCCATGTATTTTTGTGTGTATGTGTGTGTAATGATTCCCTAGGATTCCCTTGTACAAGTTTCACAATGATTAAGCTAAAATGTGAATAATATATTCCTAATGTGATATGTTATTGTAGCAGTACATGAATAAACAATTGAGTACAGAAATTAAGCCAAGAAAACTAAGCAAGAAAGTGTGAAACCCTAAGTGTAAAGAGAGGGTAAAAAGCCTTAGCTGATTTGTAGTTAATCTTGGAATGTGTCTAAGTGCTAACTGAATGAATAGAGAGGGAGAAGTGTCACATAAAGCCTCAGAAAAGTGTGTGAGTTGACGATATTCTTGGACTGGGGCTCCTGGAGAGGGACATGGGCACCTGTGAGCACCTTAGGCTTGTTTCTAGGTGCATGTGTCTACTAGAATGATTAGAAAAACTCCTTTGAGTGGTCATGAGATATTCGTTGTTATTCTCATTTGGTCACTATGTGATCACAAAATGATCACCGAAGTCGCTAGAAACCTGTAATGAAGTATAGACCTGTAAAACCCTAAAAAAAACATCAAATCCTAAAAAAGAAAGATGTATAATGAGGGTTCGAAATGTCCTTGCTGTCACAATGATGATATTAGGACTAAGTGGTGTACCACATCTCAGACCCAATTTAGTTCTATGTGTGTGTGGAATCGTGCCCTAAGTAGGTCTTGTGTGTGTCACACTTGATAGCGATAAAGTAAGCTAGATGTAAGGAAATGTAATAGATGTGTACATGGAATAGAATGAAATTCCCTCCTATGAAGTGTATGGAGAATAAAAAACCATTATGTCCCTTGGATGGTGCTAAATGGATGAAATGGATCTCTTAGATGCTTGATGGATGTAACTTGTAGATACTAAATCACATACTTTGGGTAATATTTAGTCCTGGTCTCATACTACTATTTAGAAGGTTTTTGAGTGAAGAAATTACTAATTAACCCCCATCTTTTGACCATTTTACTTTGTTTTCTTTTTTCATTCTCGACCTCTTACACCCGCATGCCCAATCATATTTTTTTGTTTCACACTATTTTAGCTTTGACTGGGGTGCCATGGTCCCACCAGGGGCACCTCGAGCCTTTTTTAACTTTCTCGCCACTTTTTGGGCACTTTGTAGCCATTTTAGCTTCTTCTCTTTTTGGTGGTAGGCCATTTTGGGGTTAATTACAAAATTAGATCAAGAGAACTCTATAAATATAAATTTATGAGACCATAATGAGGGACCAAGCACTAGTCACTATCATCATCCACCTAAGGTTGCATCTATGAAAGGCATTTGGAGATCATTTGCATACATTTAGCTCCATCACAAGGGACAAGGTTGGTTCATTTGCATCACACAAGAATATGAAGGGATTCTATTATATTCCATCCACCATTTTACTAAATTTTTACATCTAGTTATTCCTCACTACTTCACAAAGTGTGACTGACACAAGAGCACCTAGGGAACATGATTCACACACACATTAGAACTACATTTGGGTCTGAAATGTAGTGCATTGCTCAATAAGTAAGCCCATTATTTTGGTAGCTAAGGTCAGTCCTACCTATTCATTTACATTCTTCTTTTTTAGGGTTTTAATACTTCTTGTGGTCTTTTTCAGGTCTTCTATTCATCTTGGATTATCAATCACATTCAATGCGGTGCAACGAATCTAATGCGACACACAACGAAGGATTCAGATCATTTATAGAACCTATGAAACTTAGTTCTGGACCTTTTGCATAGACTAGGGCACCCATTATGTAGACCAGGGTTCCCACAGGTGCCCTAGTCCCTCTCTAGGTGCTCGAGTCCACTTAGATAGCTCTAATCCTTCCTTTTTGGGGATTTTGCATAGTCGTTCCTGCTCCCTTTTTCTCTAGTCACCTCTACAACACAGTCCCACAAGTTCATCAAATCACCTGAGTCACTTCCTTACTCTTCTTGCATATTAGGGTTTTTTTTTTCATTAGTTTAGTTTGCTTCATTCATTTTCCATAGTCATTTACTGCATTTATTCATTGTATTTACATGTTGTTCTAGCTTAGATTAACTACTATTATTCCCCATTTTAGTTAATCATTTTGGTGAACCCGTCCTTCGAGTCCACTTTCTGTCTAGGGTTTACTATCCTTTTTCCATGGATCACTCTTATACTGATTTTATTGAGGAACGTCTTAAGGCCATTAATGATCATATTGTTGAACATCCTCAAGATCTAGAGTTACTTTTACATGTTGCTCGTGAGGAAGCTACTAATTTGGTGGAACTTAACACTTTTGTAGCTATACCAACTTCTGTTGCCACTCAATCGTTGGCTTCCACTCTCCCACCTATTTCTACTATTCGAGTTTCTATCAATAGTCCTACCAACCATTTTATGTCACCCTTAGTTTCTCATATGTGACAGGTTTCATCCGTTAGTAGTCACGAGTTAACTTCTCTTTTTCATGACCTTTAAGCTCAAATCCGTAAGTTACAACAGGCTACTTCACATCCATCACCCTCTTTAGATTCTACCTTATTGTTTCATACTCCATTTACACCTACCATATTTACTTATCCACTTCCTCCTAGCTTTTTCACCCTTAAGCTTCCCATTTTTAATGGGCATAATGACCCGCAAGATCATCTTAGAGCATTTCATGTCATTTGTCTCAATTTTTTTGACGATAATATTATCTTAGATGAAATATTTCCTCGTAGTCTCCATGACTATGTGAGGCATTGGTTTTATGACCTACCTATTCACTTAGTAACTTCATTCATGTATCTAGCCGATGCCTTTCTTACTCATTTCTCCATAAATATCGGCTCTAAGATCTCTTACACTCAGCTAGCACAACACAAGGATCAAAAGAACACCTCGCTAACTATGTTTTATAGTATAAGAATAATTTATCTAAGATGTCAAATGTGCTCGTGGAATCTGAACTTCAGGACTTGTTTATTTAGATTCTTTTACCGCCTCTTCAAGAGAGTGTTCTCTTTTATACCTCCCCTTCATTTGATCAACTCTGTCATACTCTTAAACTTCATGAGACCAAACTCCTATCCATATGAAAGCATAAGTATCAAGAACAAGATTTTTCCTCCACTCCGTTTCAAAATAAGACACCATTCAAACCATCTACAACTAAGCCAATTGACACTAAAATCACTATCAATGCCATCACTCCTACTAAGGAGGTTCTGTCACAGTAACCTCGACACAAATTTAACAAATTTCTAATGGCTTCACATCTCATTTTTAAACAACTTCTCGAAAAAAATCTTATTACTCTTCCTCCACCACTTGAGTTAGACCCATCACGACCAGAAGGTAGGAACTACAATGATAACTTCCACTGTGATTATCATCGATGTGTGGGACATTCTAAAAATAGATGTTTAAAACTTCGTACAATCATCCAAGATCTAATTGATGACACCAAACTAGAGTTTCCAGAGTTTACTAACTTTTCACCAACCAAAGACAAGGGTAAACTCAATCTCTTTAACAATGAATCTCAACAAAGTGACAAGAAGACATCCGACTCTTCTAGCAACCATACATATCACGCAGTACCTCCTCCTTGATTGGGATCTCTTAATTTCTTAGTTATAAAAATTGATGCTTTGAGACCAATCATTTATTTCTCTAAAATCCATTATCATGCAACTTTTACATCTAATCATTTACATATCAATGCATCTATTAGATCAAACTCTATTAACAACATGTTGGCTAGATTTTCTGCATAGCTAAAAACCTAGGAAGTCATGAGATAAATTTCCTTCATTTAAGGGTGAGGCTCCCGTGTAATATGTTTATCAATTTGGTAAGTATAAATGCTAATAACTATTTACGGGGGGTTTTACTTTAATTACAAAGCTCATGAACCATAGCTTAGCAATTCTACAACAAGTTAGCAAATGTTATGACATATGTGTAGAAGGGGAAAAATAATAGAATTTGGGAAAGATGAAAGGAAGATATGGGATTCAACCAATAGTTTTCATAGTTGGTCTCATTCACACAAATCAAATAAACAAATAGATCTCCCAATATTCACAAGTAAAGGAAAGGAATAACTTCTAACCTAAATCTTATATGACACAAATTTTATTTAAAAATTCAAATAGAAGTAAAAAGCTAAATACCGTAGACACAAAGTTCTCTAGAAATCCACCTTTTATTCAATTCCTTAGCTTTCACAGAAATAACATCAAGGGTTATAGCACAAAGTCTGAAAAATCAAGAATGATCCAGAAAAATTGTGATCCTCTAACCCGTAGGCTCTTCCTCTATTTATAATGTATAGAGGGAAATCACAAATAGGAAACTATAACTAAACTCACACATGTGGAAGCTATAAGTAAAAAAATGGAAATATTTCCCCTGGAACTCCTCTCTACGTGACATGCATATGAATACTAGATCAAAGTTGTGCATGTCTTCCAACCTATTCTTAATTAAAGGAAATTTTCAAATAACATAAAGTAATGACTTTTAACCAATTACTTTAGTCTTACAATTTTGTCTGAGAAAATGAAAAAGAGAAGAAAGAGGAGAAGAAAGAAAATATACCAGCTGCTACACTTCACACTTTCCCTTTGTTCTGATATTGAATATACTTGTCAAACATGCAATTCAGTGTCTTCCCATCTGCTTTAGCAGTAGCTTCTTTCTTAGTCTTAAACCGCAACAATCCCCTAGATAAAGTAACAATGTTGGTCTTCACTTTCTCTAAACTAGGCTCAAATCCTTTGATATCCACATGAAGTCACACTAGTTTTCCAATTAAATCTAATGTGAAAGGTATGAAGGCTTCGTCAATATTTTTCTGGACAACTTGAAGAAATTCTTCAAGAGAAGCAGGTAATTTTTTCGGAATGTTTCTCGTATAGTAACGAATACCATCAAATTTCCCCTCTGTAGTGAAAGAAATTATGTTCTCTAGCACTTCTCTCATCTTATCTTCCAGCAACTGCATTGTATTCACCATAAGCTTGAGAATCTCCATGTAGAAAGAGATTTCTATCTCCAACTTCCTACCCTTTTCTATCAATTCATCAGGTACAAGTTTCTCTACGATTAATACATTCTCTGACAGTGAATTTATCTTGGCAAAGATCTCCAAGTGACTCTTAACAACTATATTCGCATACTCTGTACATGTCATTAGTTCTTTCAGTTGAGATAATACACTGTGCATTCTCTCCAAGCTAGCTAGTACTTTCATGAATTGCTCTGAAGCTTGGTGGATAATTTGGCTTTTCCATTCATTAATAGATTTGAATTGATTACTTGCATCCTCAACCTCTTAAATAAAATAGCTTCTCACCTACTCTTGCACTAATACTGGTTGAGAGGAAGGTTTGGCAACCTTAGCGATGATCTCACATAACTGGGAGATCTGCATTTGAATTTTGGATTTCGCTGCCTTCTCCCTACCAAAATTAAGGCATAAAGCTTCTATCAGTATATGTGTATCCTGATTTAATCCTTCTGTGGTGATTTTTCTCAATGACACTTTGGTCACCAATATGTTTGTAGTTGTTAGCTCTCCCTTCTGTTTCCCTTTAGCTAGAACTGATAATTCAATAAACTTCTACCCTAATTCTTTAACAACCAACCTTGAAGCCACTTTAACAGCTTTAGGTCTTCTACCTTTTCCACCTAAGATCATGAGCAACTGCAAATCCTATTCTTCCAGGTTGATTTATTCTCTATCTTTTGGGACTGTTTGCAAAGCCAAATAGGATGAGAAATTACTCTCCGGGGAATGAGAAGCCTTTGTGTGCACTATCATCTCTTGCTCTGGTTCTGTTGCATCTGATTTCACCACCGTATTATGGCTACCTTCTCATGTTCCCTCTAAGGAGAGGGCCCTCTCAAATTCTACCATTTGTGCCTTCAATTCCTTTATAGGAGGAGGAGGAAGTGGAGAATTAAGTGGTAGAAGAGAAGGAGTGTATAGGAATGATGTTGAATTTAGAGAGGAAATAACCATGACTTCTTGTGCTTCCAGAACTATTGAAGTACTATAGGTTGATGTAGGAGAAACTTCGTCTGAAAGTAGCATTGACATAAGGGATGTAGACTTTCCTTTCTCCAATGCTTGAGTCTTTTTATGTACTTTTATCTTCTCTAGTCTTTTGTTGCTCTCACCCTCATGCTTCCTTTTTCTATTGAGATTCCCTGTGCTAAAATTACCTGTGATTTGGTTCATCAAGGCCTCATCCAAACAATATCCTTTTGTTAATAACCAATTTGAGGTGTTAACTAGAACCACTGAAGACCTGTCCTTAATTATCTGGCTTCCACCTACACTAGCTTGAAGAGCAACTTTATCTCCTCCCATTTTACAATATGAGTCAATACTACATGTCAATCATTCAAAATGTTTACATGCATCCTTGCCAAGCTATAGTAAAAAATCTATTAAGCTGACAGTCTGCTGAAATCTCCTTTTCTGACTTCGTATTCATTCCTGCATTTCATCCATAAATCCTCCAATGAAGGGACATACGAGTATTCATGAGAGACTGTCTTCCTTGTTATTCCATAAGGATCAAAATTCATTCAAGCTATGAAGAACTCATGCTCATAGAAAAGAAACATTTCTGCTTCAACTCCTCTGGCTTTTTGGATGGTCTGACAACTATAATGACCCACTGTGACTGGTAAGTTGACTGTAGATTTATGCCACCTTGATTGTAAGTCCTACAACTCTATGAGCTTCCTACATAACTCCATGATAATCCTCTTATCATTTGGGTACCTCAACAACTTGATTGGTTCTCCTGAGAATCCACTAACCCTGAGATACATAAAGTCATAAAACTGGATAAAAATGTAGCCGTGCTAGGAAACAACTTCCCAAGATTCCTTGCTCACTCTGTTGGCCTTTAGATCATCATTTAGCTTGAAAATAAATCCATAGAATAAATCATCATTCACTTCCCTATAATCCTTGTTGCACTCAAGAATCGTTAGTTGTGGGTAGTACTCATAAATAGGATCCTTTAAAAGTATCCCTCTTCTGTCAAGTTTGGAGAATATTCCATGTGAGGCTGCAACATACACAAGGTATGAAGTCATTTTAAAATTGAATTTCTGCCTCACATTTCTTAGTTATTCACTAATGTTGTTATTAATAATCTCTTCCCAATTGACTATTGAATCAGCTCTGTTGACCTCAATTGTTTTGAATACATCCATGAGTGGAAGTTATTCATATTACCTTCCCCATTTATCATGCACAACAAATAGGTGATATCATCAACTTCCTACACCATAAATGACCGTAGAAGAGTCTTTGGGAATTTTTATGGTGACCTTGACTTCTTCACATATCTCTTGTTCATTATATCCATGCAGTCCGCTTTGTTGTTTTCCCATCTGTCACAAGCTTCCTGCATGTTGATTGCAATTATTATGGGTCATGCCAGAATCTTGAGGTAGTAATCTATGAATTATGCATCCATTTTGATCACTGTCTTTCTTGCTACATCTCTGATCGTCCTAGATAGAGGATGATAGAACTTTGCACATTTTAGAGAAAATTCAGGAAATTGGGTTGTAGCCGAAAATGTTGCAGCTTGAATAATTCCACTGTTCCTTATTGCTCGCATAAGAGATGATCTACCGATGTCCCTAGATCTATCAATCAAATCATTCATAGATTCAGTCCATATATTTGTATCATTGATCTCAACAAGCATGGAAAATATGCATGATTCTGTTGAATCATCTCTATCATCACCCTTCATCATGCCTAAATCAACATTTGTTTGAGATCTTCTTTCTTTATTTTTTCCAGAATCCCTTGTAATTATGAGAGCTGGATCTATTTGTGCATAACCTGTAATTGCTCCTCTTGATTCTGATCTGACATTGAATTTTCCTTCTTCTTACCAATATGATCACAAGTGAAGTGTTCCTTCAAATAATTCAGACAAACATGAAAGCCATGGCATGAATGCATAATTCCTTCACTAAAATCTGATTATAAAGCCTACTGCCCTTTATTTTTAGACTTTACTTGCATGCCAAACAAGCTAAAAATATTATTTTATTCACCTGTGCGCCAAAAATGGATGCTTCCCAATCTTGTGTGCCAAAACTAGATGCTTCCCAACAATTACAAATATTTTTTAATGCCCATAACTTCTACCTTTCGCGCCAAAAACTTCTAGAGCAGCATGCTCCACACAAAAGAATTAATTTCCCTTACTTATGGTGTCCACTTCTTATACAGGCAACTACATGCTAATTTTACTAATTACTTCTTATTTTTAACAATTTCTAATAATAAGCTATGCTTTTTCTCCGTCATTGGGTGCCCAAGTTTGCCTAATTTTAGCTTGCTTTTAACATGTTTTTCCTTAAAAAATTTTCCTCTATTTTTAGTAAGCTTCTTTGTCTTATTTTTATCATTCCTTTCTGCTTTGAATTTCTTCCTAATTTAGATGCCAACACTTGCTAAAAATAATTAAAAGAAATAATCTTTTAGGCATGAAGTTATGCCAAAGTGGGTTGCACTTTTTGGCTAGAAGTTGTGTGAAAAACACGAGGGCTAGACAGTGTTAAATTTCAAGCTGCTAGATAGACCTGAGTTTCACACTTTTCACTTAAGTCATGATGTTAAACTCTAACCTATCAGAAAACCTCAAAAAGTGTGACTTTCATGGGTGAATTAACTTACTTTCGTGTGAAAAACATGAGGAGCAAACAACATTAAAACTCACCCTGCGAGGTAGCTTCAAATTCCATGATTTTCACTTAAGTTATGATGTTAAATCTCAACCTTCTAGGAAGCTCCAAGTTTCACACTTTTCACTTAAGTCATTGTGTTAAATTCCAACCTTCCAGGCAGCCCCAAAAAGTGTGACTTGTACTTGGAATTAAATAAATTTTGTGTGAAAAACATGAAGGGAGAGCAGTGTTAAAATTCACCCTGCCAGACAACTTCAAATTCCACACTTCCCACTTAAGTCATGATGTTAAACTTTAACCTATCAGACAACTCAAAAAAGTGCGACTTGCACTTGTAATTGAATTCCCAAGTTTGGCATGGAAATCGAAGGTAGAAGGAAGCTTAGAATTATAAATTGCATTAGCTCTCTTCCATGATTTGGACTAAAAACTTCATCACTGGATAACTGCATGAATTTTGGAAGATGGGGCAATAGTATTTATGACTTTGCATAGAGAAATCAACCATTTCTAGAAAGTACGACTTACTTCCAAACTATTGTGTTGAAAATTAACACTTCACAATAGATTTCACTTTTTTCTGAGGCCATGGATGACTTATAAAAACCCTAGGTAATTGGACTGGTTAAGCAAAATGAAAGAAAAGACCAGGGGGAATTTCTAGACAGATTTAAGAGAAAAATTAAAACCAAACACACAAGAAATAAATAAAAATGAAAAACCTATCAGAATTTGTAGATAATTGCTAAAAAATAACTTTCCAATTAGCTAGTAAGTAAAAATTCTTCTCGCGTGAATACTCCACTTAGAGGTGAACGCAACACTAGTGTGAAAATCCATGATAGGATTTAACTTCAACACAATTTATTTTAAAAGAACTTTATTTATTTAATAAATAAATAAATAAAACACTTTCAGACAAAACTTGGTGAAGGGATAGAATGAGTTTTAACATGTGTGTATTTGTCGAATTTGATTTTTATGAATCTCTGGGGATACCTTAGAGCAATGGAGATAACTGTAGGAAAAACAAACACAAAATGACCCATTACTTTGAAAATAATATTTTTTAAAAAAGGGGTAGTCCCAGATTTTAGGGTGAAATCTTGGGGACACCACAACACTAAGGTTGACCCATCATGGCTCATTAGTGCATGCTCTATTTCACTTCTCAAGGCTATTAGTTATCCTCCATCGCAGATTGAATACCCTTTCAACAAACCCTTTGGCATTGTTAAGCTACATGTTACGCTTGGTCCTCTTACACTGTTTGTGCCTTTCCTTATTGGAAACATAGTTTCTGGATGTGACATGCTTCTTGGTCTCAATTGGATTCATCTCTCTCAATCTATCATTTCTATGAATAATTTCCGACTCAAATTTATTCATAATAAATAGGTCATTTGTATTGATGGTGTCCCTTTATCTACTCCATGGTCACCATCTCCTCGTACAGTAGATAGCACATCATCTACTTCCTCTAGCACATCACATTCTATGTTGCATAAAGCACAATCTATGCCTAGTTCCCCTACTCGAGCTGTGTCTACACGATCGCATCGTTCTACTAGTCCTACACATAGTTATAGGCCCATTTCTAGGATTGTTACTACATCTCGATGTAGACCACCACCTTAGTTTATTCCATGCGGTTCTTCATCACTTTCACACTCATCGTCACATAGATCTCCATCAATGACACATTTTTTGATGCCACGACCTTCATCATACATTCATCCATCACATGCGCATAGAATTCATTCACCAGTATAACATCTATCTACTATACCACCATTTTTAGAGCATAGTCATACATTTTCATCATCACATGTGTCAATTTGAGGACCTTTATCCTTCACGGTCATTGGTTAGATCACATATTTATGTACACTTGGGGGGCATACCATATAATACATCCCCCCACCCATCGCCACATCTATGCATATATCATCTTTACATTATCATACATCAATCTCCTAACATACGCATATTCATTCATACTTTAGAGTCATCATCACCCGATGACACACTCTTGTGCTTTGGTTCACACTTGACTGTTGAGAGCTTACTACACATGAACCCCACACACTGCACTATAGGGCATACACAATGCATCTGTTCAAACATTACACATTCTACATTTAGTCTACAACATTTTGACATTTGCACTTTTATACATCATACATCAGATTAGTATTCATCATACTCATCTAGCATTCCATCCTACTCATTATAAATGTTATACTCTCTTAGGTACACTACACATATTACATTTGCTACTATACTCTACATACACATCGCATGGTCATTTATCATTTTCATTACATACACTACATTATCTTCTATGTGTTGCACTCACTTTCCTATGCACACTTTAGTTCCTCGGTCCATACTCAGCTGTTGAGGTTTTACAAATCAAATGGACCTTACATTCATCAAATTTTTATCATTCGACCTCTCATCATGTGAAATTTATAGGATAGTGACACATGCTATAGTCTAAATCGTCAATTACTCTATCATCATGTAGTGATATATAATTTAGGCTACATCACCAATCCTTATTATTAAACTTGTAGTGATACACGCTTTAGGATAAATCATCACTCCTACATTTATTTTGTCATGGTGTACTCTTCTTCTATAGGGTTCACGCACATATCATCTTTTCTAGGTCGCATATCATCACCATTATACACATACACACTCATCACAATGTGTTAGAAACACAACACACACTTCGACCATTTCTTGATGATGCACTCTCATTTACAGTTCATTCTTGAGTGCTGAGGGGAAAAAATAAATGAACCTCATTGTATACACTTCCATTCACATCAGGGGGCACATAGATCCTATCACTCCATCTTGCATTCCATTTCATCCATCCACAACATATTGCATCTCATGGTTATTTTTACTCTTGCTTGCATTTGCTTGTTCATGGTCATTTTATTACACATACTAGTTAGATACCTTGTATGTCATTTATCTATAGCATACACACATGTGTGTCCACACCTTTTTCTAGTTGTGATTGTAGATACAAGACTTTTTCATGCAAAACGGTTGCTCTCTTTCTACCCCTCCTACATTGGTCGCTGAGGGCATCCACATTCGTCTCTCATAGGTGCTATTGTTTCATTTTGTACTTAACACTTTACATTACTTGGTTATACATGATTTTGACATACTAGTTATCTTACTAAAAATGCTAACGGGTTCTTCATGTGCAACATTTGTTATACAGGGATACTTGCTTCCATACTTGTTTATTACATTGTTTGTTATAGTTTTATATTGCATGTGGGATTTGTCCTTTGTTTGGTTTGCACACTTGTTTGTTTATATGTGTCCATGATGGCCTTACATGTATTGCGACATCGTGAGTGGTGTCCCATGTTTGTAACCCACTTTGGCGGTCTACTTTGTATTCTTGCATGTTTACATTAATACATTGCTTTGTAGCTTACACATTACTTTCTACATACATGTTTGTTCATACTAACACTTGCTTTGGCTAGCCTTCTTGTTTGTACGTGCCTTAGTTTTTACCAAGTACATTCAATCCCCTTTTTAGGGAAGAGTTTTACAGTTCATGCAGTTGGTCCTCTTTTGGGGCCGAATTCTCCTATCAACGATGTCACATGCACCCTAAAGAGGGGGGCATCATCTGGGGTTTTTCATTCTATGCAACGCTTCTACACTAGTTCAGTTCAGTGCACTTTCTGTCCTTGGCATCGCAGGTTATATATAATGAGTGGCTTTAGACCAGTCCATGAACTTTGTACACAACAAATTTTACAGGACATGGTTATCCTTAACATTTTGGGAAGTAGTTAAAGGTTGGAGGATATAACAGAATTCCTCCCTATACTTCTTCATCTAGTGGCATCAAATTTCCCAAAAAACCAAGACGTACAAAGATATCTTCACACATGTTCAGGAAAGTAGTTAAAGGTTGGAGGATATAATGGAATTCCTCCCTATACTTCTTTGTCCTATGGCGTCAGATCTCCCAAAAAACCTCGACAGTATAGAATATTCTTCTTCACACTCTCTCTCGACATGGATCAGGTGCACATGTTCCATTTACATTTTTTTATTTGTGTATTTTACATTCACATGCTTTTTACATTCATATACATGTGTCTTTTACATTGCATTTTTACTCACACATACATATATATTTGACTACTTAGACGTTGTCTCCTAATAGGTCTGATCATATGAGAAACAAACAATCAAATGGGGGAAACAACAACATTTTGTGGCAACACACACCATATTAACCATACAGGTACATCACACACATCAATAGCTACACACACATTTCAACCCTAGGTTCACTCTCATTACTTTTTTGCACTTTTCATCTTTAGTTTCCATGCTCCATAACCTTTTTATCACTCCACTCTTTGTCTAGTCCTTTAGCACACCTTCTACATCACTCTATATACACATTAGGTACACATCTCTATCTACTTTATGTTACCGAGCGTTTCGCTCACCAACATAAAGTGGGGAAAATTATAGACACTAAATCATGCACTCTGGGAAATATTTAGTCCTAGTCTCATATTACTATTTAGAAGGTTTTTGAGTGAAGAAATTACTAACCCACCCCCGTCTTTTGGCCATCTTACTTTGTTTTCTTTCATCATTCCTGACCTCTTACACCCGCATGCCTGGTTAGCTTTTGTCATTTCACATTATTTTATCTTTGACTGGGGCACCCAGGCATGGGTGCCTTAGTCTCACCAGGGGCATCCCAAGCCTTTCTAAACTTTACTTCCACTTTTTGGGCACTTTGTAGCCATTTCAACTTCATATCTTTTTATTGGTCAGCCATTTCAGGGTTAATTAAAAAATTAGATTAAGAGAACCCTATAAATAGAAATCTACGAGACCATAATGAGGGAATAAACACTAGTCACTACTATCTTCTACCTAGGGTTGCATCCATCAAAGGCATTTGGAGATCATTTGCGTACATTCAACTCCATCATAAGGGAAAAGGTTGTTTCATCTGCATCACACGAGCATAGGAGGGGATTCTATTCTATTCCATCCACCATTTTACTACAGTGTTACATCTAGTTATTTCTCGTTACTTCACAAAGTGCAACTGACACAAGAGGATCTAGGGCACATGATTCACACACACATTAGAACTACATTTGGGTCTAAAATTTAGTACAACACTTAGTTAGTAAGCCCAATGTTGTGGTAGCTAAGGTCAGTCTGACCTATTCATTTGCATTTTTCTTTTTTGAGGGTTTTAATACTTCTTGTGGTCTTTTTCAGGTCTTCTATTCATCTTGGATTGTCAACGACATTCGGCGTGGTGCAAAAATTTTTATGGGACACATAGCCAAGGTTTTAGATCATTTACAGGACCCATGAAACTCAGTTTTGGACCTTTCGAACAGACTAGGGCACCTATTCTTTAGACCAGGGCACCCATAAGTGCCCCAGTCCCTCTCTAAGTGCTCCAATCCACTTAGATAGCTCTAATCCTTCCTTTTCCAGGATTCTACACATTCATTCCTACTCCCTTTTTCTCTAGTCACCTCTGTGACATAGTCCCGCAAGTTCATCAAGTCAGCCGAGTCACTTCCTTACTCTTTTTTCATATTATGGTTTTCATTTTCATTAGTTAGTTTGCTTGGGTCATTTTCCATAGTCATTTACTACATTTATTTATTGTATTTACATGTTGTTCTAGCTTAGATTAACTATTATTATTCCACATTTTAGGTAATTACAACCTTAGGTGGTGATAACTAGTGCTTAGTTCTTGGTCCTTTATTATGATCACATAACTTTATATTTATATGATTTCTTTGTTTGAATTTTGTAATTAACCCTGAAAAGGTCAACTACCAAAAAGATAAGATGCTCAAATGACTAGAAAGGATCCAAAAGATGTGAACAAAGTAAATGTTGTCAAAATTTCACCCCCCCAGGGTAAATTTCGATAACATGTATCAGAGTTTTGCAGTTCCAAGCATGTAGATTGATCCAGGAAAAATCGTGAAAATTGGCTAAGTCTTGCTCAAGGTCGCCTTTGGGACAATTGGAACAGAGGGATGTGAAGGGTGCGAATCAGCCGGTTCGCCCGAAACAGAGAATTTTCGCAAAGGAACAATCGGGCCGCGAGGGCATGAAGGGCGCGAAAAGGCGAAGCGGTGAAGCAAGGGAAGCCCATTTCGGGTGGTTCGGAAGAATTTGTCCCAAGCAGCAAAGGGACATCCGGGACAAAAAGATGTGAAGGGCGCGAAAGAGCTGGCAGGCCCGCGGACCAATCAAATCATGACACGTGTCACAAGGGAAAAGGTCAAAAAGTCAAAGGGCGAGTTTTGAAGGGTCAGCCCGAACCAATGGGATAGTGCCACGTGTCCTAGCTAGGGCCCACAAGGAAATTTCAAAGGAAAGCCCGCGGAAAGGTGGAGGAGAGAGAATTATTCAGTGAATCAGAGCCTGCCACATGTCATCCAGGTGGCGAAGCGTGGGAAAATATTTCAAAATCCGTTTTGGTCTGTTCCGTGCCCTAAATCTTCAGATCGTCATATCTTTTGATCCAGAGCTCGGATTTGCACGTTCTTTATATCAACGGAAAGCTGTTGAAATTCTCTACATGATTCTAGGATCAATCTTCCATTTTGGTGTAGTCTGGAGAGAGAAAGTTAAGAAACGGCTCTGACGCATGGTAATGCCAGAAGTGACGCTTCAACAACCAACTTTAATGCAGCAGACAGCCCGCCGTTTTGCCAGGATCCGCCGCTTCTACCATAATGAGATGATTTAAAATGCAACCTAGAAGTGGTTGTGGTAGTTTCAAATTTCCTCTCTTCCCTCTCTCTTTCTTCCTATATATTGTACAGAGGGGCTTCTTTCAAAAGGGGGACATAACAAGTTGTTCATCTTTTCTGCTCTGCCCTCCCTTCTTTTCTTCTCTAGGGTTGAAAATGGAGCTCGAACCTCCTCCCTGCTCTGTAATGGCATTTTTGCCTTTTACTAATGAAATGATGTTCTGTGAAAACTTCTGGAGCAACAAAAAACGTGTTTTGTGATGCATCTATCCATCCTTGCTCGTTCTTCGCTTGTTTTCCTCTTGCCTCTCTTCATTGCAGGTATTTGTGCATGTTTGAATGTTCATTGCAGGTCTGGAGCTATGTTCATGGAGTTTTGGGACATTTTCTGTGTGAAATCTATCCTTGGGCCTGTGATGCATCTGTCCATCCTTCCCATTGCTCACCTCTCTTTGTCCCATGGCAGTTTTGATAAAGGTTCAACATTCTCCTTCTCTAGTGTATCACCGTTTTAGTGTAGGCTTTTGCTATTTTTCCCTTCTCTCTCTCTCTCTGTCTCCTTGGCATGGTTAGATTAGGATTAGATTAGCTTTCCTGCACTGGAATAGCTTGTGGTAGGTAGTTTAGGAGTAGGAACCAGCCTTCTCTAGAGATTCCTTTCTCATTTTACAGGTCCCACACCTGGAGAAAGGATTCAATGTTGTGCAATCACACTGGATGCCTGAGTGATCAATCTAGAAGCCTGATCTGCATCCAGGGGTGCTGTGATTTTGCATCAACAGTAAAAAGGGGTCATGAGCACCCAGAGGGGACAAGGGTGCCTGACACTACCGTTCTGGCTAGGCACTAGTGTCCAGGATAATAAATGCGAAAGTATAAATAGATAGACTGAGAAAGTAAGGGTGTAAGACCAAAATTTGCAACAAAAAGAAAATAAAGTCAGCCAAAGACATGGGTTGATTAGCATTTTTCTTACTTAGGAATCATATGAATAATAGTATGAAATCATGTGTGATTTCATGTCTACATTTTCCCCCACTTTATGTTGGTGAGCAGAAATCTCGGCAACATAAGTAAATAGAGATGTGTACCTAATAACCATGTAGATTAATGTAGAAAGAGTGTGCCGAGGGACAAGAGAAAATGTGGAGTGATAAAAGTGTGAAGCATGGATGTTACGAGGGATAAAGTGTAAAAAGTGATGATGAAAATGAATGTGAAGCGGAAGTGTATGTGTAGATGTCATGATGTAGTTTTTGTCGATTCTGATTGTTGTTGTTGATGTTAAATACCGCTTCCCATATAGATGGACTTGTGAAAGAGAAGAACAAACAAGTAGTCAAATACACATGTATATGTGTAAAAGGCATGTAAAGAAGTATGTAAAATGAAAAATATGAAAAAAGGAACAAGGCCACCTAATCCATGATGAAGATATAGTGTAGAAAAGGATCTTGAAGATGTTGTGGACAGATGAGTTTTTCGTGTGATCTCACGCCAGTTGTGTGGGCCGTGAGTTTTTAGCATGATTTTATGCCAAGTCATGGAAGAAGTGTAGGGAGAAAAGTTTGGTGTTATCCTCCAACCTTTAACCACTTCCCGCAATGTAGAAAACTACTACAAATGGTGTGTAAAATTTGAACAATTTGATCTAATGTGAAATTTTGAAGGACTGTATGTCCTGTAAAATCCATTATGTGGAGTTTTGGAGACTGTGTTGAACTACCAAATGATGTGTAACTTCCCCCTAGTTATAGACATCCAGGAAGGTTGTACTGTTCTAAGGACCCAAGTCTGATTATGAGACTTGAAACTAAAAACTGTGATGTATCGGTACTGTGTTGTTCTGTGTAATGACTGTATACTATTATATGGGGTGATTGGTTCACCAAAATGATGCCCCCCTTGTTTGGGGTGCATACAACATCGTTGAAGGAGTATGTGACCCAAAAGAGGATCGACTGATGTGTAAAAACTGTGCCCTAGAAGGGGAAAGGAATGTGCTTGGTAGAAACCAAGGCAAATGCAAACAAAATTGTTGGGAGACAAGTGTTAGTACAAGAAAAGACAAACACACATGTAGAAGACAAAATGTAAGCTAAATAGACAATGTGTAAGCTAAAACACAAGAAAATAATGTAAACACGCAAGAAGAAAATGCAATCCATCAAAAGCGGGTTGCAAACATAGGACACCACTCATGATGTTGCAAGAAAATCAAGGCCAATGAAGCCAAAATTAGACAGTGTGCACAAAATACAAAGGGAAAAGCCCATAAACAATGGCAAAAAATGATAAACAAGAGCAAACAAAGTAACAAACAACCATGGTGAAAAATAGGCCTACTAAACAAATGTTGCACATGAAGGAGCCGTTAGCATGTTAGAGATATACAAATTATGTCAAAGCATGTATAATCCAATATAGTAATATGCTATGAAACAAAATGTAACAATAACACCTGTAATGTGTGAAAGTGGATGCCCCTAGGAGCCTCTGTGGGACTAGTAACATGTACTATTCCAAACATCCATGTTGCATGTAATAGTTCTGTGGAATCTATGATCACAACTAGAACGAAAGTGAACACGCATGTGTGTATGATAAAGATAATGACATATAATATCGATCTATCATGTGTAATAAAGTGTACATGTAACAAGTAAGTGTAAGTAAGACTAAATACAACCAAGATATGTAGTATGTCATGGATGAGAGAGAATGGAATGTAGTGTGAATGATAGGAGTAACGTGCTCCCGAGTGGATGTGTATATATGTAACAAGGTTCATTTATTTATGACCCCTCAACATTTTAGAATGAAATGTCAACGAGAGTGTGTCATCAGGATATGGTTTAAGTTGTGTGCATTAGAAAGATATGATCAACAAAGTGCATCAGTGTAAGTGAATGAATGAGTGTATGATTAAATGTGTGAGTGTGATGAGGTCCATTTGAGATGTATACCCTTAGCTTTCGAATATGGAACATGAAACTAAAGCGTGTCATAGGGAAATGAACATTGTTATATGCATAGTATCTCTTAAGATGCATGAAAATTGAGTGGATTTTTGAGTGGTTTTCCCAAAAAGGTGGCAAGGTGGTAGACTCTGCCACCAATTTTTTCATTAACAATGTAAGGACCAAGACAATTGGGCTTGAATTTTCCTATAAAAGGAGCTTTGACATTCATATTATTTTTATTTTCTTTTAAGATGAGGTCACCTATATTGAACTCACGAGGAAAAGTTTTCGATTGTATGCCTATGTGATGCGAGATTGATATGCACAAAGATGTTCAAGTTCTTGGACACAGTGGGAATCTAATATTTCTAACTCATGTAGGTGGTTTTCACGATATTCATTGTATTTAAGTATGCCTTTGAGAGAAAAACACAATGAGGGTATCTCAAGTTTGAGTGGGACGATGGTCTCAGTATTGTAGACTAATGAAAAAAAAGTTTCATTAGTGGGTGTATGCACACTAGTGTGTTAAGCCCAAAGAGCATAAAATAGTTGATTATGACATTCATCACCACTAGAAGGAACTGACTTGCATAAAATTTTGAAAATAGTTTTGTTGGTGGCCTCAGCTTGGCCATTGCCTTGCATGTAATAAGGAGTAGAGAATAACTGTTTAAGTTTGAATTTTGCACAAATTTTTTTAACCTCCTTATTTTTAAAGGAAGATCCATTATCACTGATAATGGCAGAGGGAACACTAAAGTGTGTAATGATATGGGTATTGAGGAAACTGCAAATGTTAGTGCCAATTATATTTCATAGTGGGGTTGCTTCGATCCATTTGGTAAAATATTAAGTAGCAGTAATAATGTATTTATATCCATCGACCAATTCGGGATTTATCATGCCAATGAGGTTAAAACCCAAAAGAGAATGGCCATATCAGTGCAATGGGTTGGAGATCATATGCAGGTGTGTGATGAAGGTTACCATTCTTCTAGCACTTCTAGAAATGAGTAGCGTATTTGAGGTAATCCTACTCCATGGTAGGTCGATAATATCCCTGACGTAAAATATTTTAAGACATGGCTTTGTTAGAAAAATGACCGCTACACATGTTGTCATGTATTTGTGAAATAGCAGTGGGAATATCGGTAATCCCTAAGAAGTGCAAGACATGACCATCAAGTGAAAATTTAAATAGTTTAGTTCCGATGATGACATAATGAGTAGCCTCACATTTTAAACAACGAGATTCTTGAGGTTGTAGATCATCAGGAATGGTTACTTTATATAAAAAGTTGTAAATTAGAGTAAACCATTCAGGATTGTCATGACTATGTGTGATGTCACAAGAAATTAGAGGTATAGTGGAAGTGGAAGGATGTCGTAAGTTCCTAATGATGAATGTGGCCTGCTCATCAATAATATCTTGGGGGATAAGAAATGCCACACTAGGCACGGTGTCTGCATGATGATTGTACTTACGGGGGATGGTAGTGATAGAGTACGATGCAAACGCAACCAAGATATCTTTGACAAGTGTATTGTATGAGATTAAGTGTTCCTCTTTTGTAGTATATGCATCATTTACTTGATTTATGATGAGGTAGGAATCACCGAGTATGCAAAGGTTAAAAATAAAGAGTTTTCGAGTAATGAGAAGACCGAGTATGAGGGATTCATATTCAATGATGTTAATTACAAAGGAAAATACTAATTGATATGCAAAGGGGAGTGGATCACCATGTGGGGTGATGAAAAATATCTTAGCCCCAACACCAGAGCAATAACGAGACCCATCAAAGTACATTGTTCATGTATAAGAATCGATAGTATAAACAATGAAATCATCACGTCAGGAATAAAAAACAAGAGATGCATCGAAAAAAGGTGTCACAACTAATTGATTTGCTATGAATTGGCCTTTAATTACTTTATATGGTATGAAATCAAAATCAAATTTGGTGAGAAGTATAACCCAACACACTAGACATCCTAATAGATGTATGTGAGATAAGAGGTATTGTAATGGATATACTATGGTGATGATGTGTACCTCATTGTTGAGAAGATAATGTCATAATTTTTCTACGACAAATATAAGACCGAGACATAGATTTTTTATGTAGCTATAGTTGCACTCGTAAGAGAGTATCGTTCGATTGATGTAATATATTTCCCTTTCATGTTGAGAGCCATCGTGTTGTGCAAACAAGGATCCTAAAGCATGAAACATGGTATAAATTTATAATAAGAAAGTTTTACGAGCCATTAAATGGACTAAGACAAGTGGATTTAAAAGATATGCTTTTATGTCATCAAATTCTTGTTGGCATTGATCATCCCATATAAAATTAGTATTTTTATTCATTAGGTGTGTGAATGGTTAAGTTTTATCAGCAAGCTATGCAATGAACCACTAGATAGCCTGAATTTTTACGTGTAATGATCATAGTTGATGTAAATTTCTAGGCAGAGGCATGTTGAAAATGGCCTTAATCTTGTTAGGATCTATTTCAATGCCACATTATGAGATAATATATCCAAGTATTTTTCCAGTTATGACCCCAAAAACACATTTTTTGGGATTCAAGTGTATGTTATATTGGCATAAACATTCAAATAGCATTCACAGATCTTGGGCATGGGTGGAACGGTGTCAGGATTTAGCCAAAATATCATCAATATAATCGTAAATAATATTGTGAATGTAATCATGAAATATGTGAGTCATCACGTGTTTATAGGTGGCCCTAACATTTTTAAGGACAAAGGGCAAGAAAATTTAACAAAACATTCCCCATGGTGTAGTGAAAGAGGTATTCTCTTGATCCAACAGGTTGATTTTGATTTGATTGTAGCTCACGAAGCCATTCATGAAAGATATGTTATCCTGTAAAATTGACAAGGGAAATTTTGCAGGTAACCATACCAAATTTTCGTTTTGGTTCCCCGTAGAGGTCCCTTAGTGTTCGGAATGGCATAAAATCCCTTTCCAGAGAATCTAGTTTTTCGAACTTAGTCATTTTGTCATTTTTTGGCTGGGCACAGTTTTTATTCATGCAACATCAAATGAATTTGTGCCCCCTTCTATTCCTTTGGCGCATCCTTTGGAGTGTCGACATTCCAAATGTTGCACCTTCCCATGATGCGCCCTTCAAGCCTACACCAAGGTGCATGTGCCATCTTGTCAACATTACAAATGTTGCGCCCCTGAATGGTGTGCCAAAGCGTTGAAAAGGTAATGTCGACAGTCCCGAATTCGTGCCATTGGTGTAAATATTTTCATGTTGGCATCTGTTTTGGTGCACTTTACAAAAAAGTTGGTGGCACATTTATTACACCTTTTGCTATAAATAGATGCATCTGACCTGTCATTTTCATGATTGAAAAAATATGAAAAATTTAATTCCTCTGCAACTGTTAGCGCTCCTGTCAGCCCCGTGTGTCGCTTTTCGTCATATTTATGGACCTCACATCATTTCCTCCATCTTATATATTCCTGGTAAGTGGTCCTTTATTTTCTTGTGGTTTTTTTGTGGTTTCGTTGTTGTTTTTGAGAGGTTGTTATTGTTAAAAAAACAAAGAAAATGAACCTAAGAAATAATACAACCCCTGCCCATTTTTGCAAATCAACCCACCTTCAAATGATTTTAGCCTTCTTCTAGATCTACTGGCCTGGAGGGCCTTGTCTCAAAAATGAATCCCTGACCCTCTTTTCTCTGTTCGACTCACTGAAAGATCTTAATTGAAAGAGGTAAAAGACCCCAAACCTGTCAAAAAGGGGTGAAAAATCTAAAGTTATTACAATCCAGAAACCATGGTTTTTCTTTGGTGCAAACGCCATCACTGTTACACAAAACACAGTCACGCCAAAGGAGCGCACTATCCCCGCTTGTAACATGCATCTTTCCTGCACCTTATAAAATTCCTAAAAAACCTAATACAGGAACAAGCGCAACTCCACCTACACTTACATTTGAATGTCGTGTAGATCCTCCCCACACCGCACCAAAAGCTCCAACCTTGGCACACCTTAACTCAATGATGTACCCTTTAAACCTGCGCCCCTTGGCACACCATAATGTTTTGCAACATGTACCAGATCTACGCCAATGGCGCATCCTGAAGCCTTGTAACACTAAAATAATCTGTGCCTTGTTCAAAACCCTTCATATGGCGCATGTGCACATCCTATGACACCAACATTTGAATGTTGTGTGTAGTATTTTTACGCCCTGTGCCCTTTTTGCACTGTTTTCTTCCATACAACACTCTCCAACAGTGAACCTTGTTTTTCTAACCTTGTAGCCTATAATAGAATTGCGCCTTACACCCAGAGGTTTGTAAATGGATAACTTTTCATTCTGTAAAGCTTTGATGGACAATTTAACAGCTAACATGGCTCTTCTACGATGGACTTACCTGCTTCTTCTTACAGATCAACAGTTGAACTCAGGTTCGCACATGTCTTCATCAAGTAAGAAGCTAACCAAGTCAAAGGGTAGGGCCAAACTCACAGAAGAAGAAATGAAGTACAAATACCAAAGGGTCAGGATGCCCAAATCCCTTGCAGAGTGTGACCTAGACATCAGGGATTCAGAACTTGGTCATATTGATATGGAGGACTTCTGGGCTAGAACTAGGAAGGTCACAGGCAATCCATGGATGGAAAAATTGGTCGGTAGTGGTTTACATTTCACTATAGGAATCCCCGTGAGTGCAGTAAACAATGAATTCATGATGGTGGTGGGCCACTGCTACAATAAGGACACTAGGTGTGTCAAGAATGAGAAGGGAAAGGTAATAATAAACCTCACTTCCCGGCACTTAGAAATCATGTTGGGAATCCTACACCACTGAAATTTTCTGGCAATAAGCCAAGAAGACTGTATAAAAGCATGGAATGAAAATGAAGACAAATACATGCAGCTTATGAATGAAGTATATATGAAGAACAAGAAGGTGATAACCAGGTGGCCGCAAGTTATTCATCATAACAACTTCTCAGAAGAGCTGAGCGACACCATCACCTTCCTGAGTAGGGTATTTGGGCTTCCTTATGCCCATTATTTTCACAAATGGATGCTTAGATACTTGGAAACTATGAGAAAAAACATTCCTGATCAACGTATTGAATGGGCAGAGATTATCAACAACACCATCTCCGAGCAGCTTCAAAAACTCTCAACAACGGGGAGGTTCTATATGAACTCCTATGTGGTATACGCTGCTACCTCTGAAAGAGACTACCCAGTGCTAAGCCAATGCAGGGTGTGGCCCCAAGTGAAAATATATGAATATTATCCAGAGTTGAGACTAGAAAATAGTATCGCACAATTCAGAAAAATCAACGATGCCTTCTTCTATGGCATCATCTACCTCTTGAGGCCCAATATGACTCACGGTTAGATGACCAAGAGCATGGTTACTACCACAGAGAAGTGGGGGAATTATTTACGTGATTCTCCACTTTCACTTATCTATGAGCCGCTAACTTCTTGGGTGAGCCTACCAAGTTACCGAGGTATGCGGGACCCAAGTTGATCCTATTGGAGATGTCTAGACAGCTTATCACATTCCACAAGAAGTGTCTAAAAAGAAATAAGGGTGGAACTCCATTCCCCCTCAAAGTGGGTAGGTACACTTTCACTTCTCACACCAAAGCCTGGGAAATGTTTACGGAGCTAGAGTTGCTCAACTTAAAACACAATTTCTCAGCAAGGCCAACCTTTGATCCTTGCAATTTCCTTCCAAGGGAAAAGATCGATCCAATCCATGTCCCACAAATTGAGGATATCTACATCGATCTATCACAAGGTAGAGCTCAGAAGAAATGATCACTCCTGCCTGGCCCTGGCAGAAATCATCCAATATGGTGTGGCCATTATCCTGAAAGGTTTCCAAGCGACTGATCAAGAAGTTGATCAGGTCTATCTAGATATAGATGGGGACAATTGGCCATTTTCTGAGATTGATAGAACAAAGGCACCTCAGACTGTTGAGGAAAGGATTAAAGGCACTCTATAGTGCACAGAGCACTGGTGTAGGAAAAACGGTCTTATCTACCTTGGGGTGGACTTTACCATGTCTCCCTTGGGAAATGCACCTGCCAGGCCGAAGCACTTGCCAAAGGGAAAATGGAAATACAAAGTGGGAGAATCAAGCACTGCTTAGGAGGAAACTCTCGAGAGTCCTCCTTCCGCTACCCAGGAACAGGTAGTAAACTTGGTATCCCCTGAAAAATAAGAAGCGATAAGTGTTCCAACGGGCATATCCACTCAGGATGTTGCCACTACTGTAACTATTGAAGTTCCCACCATCCCCTCTTCCACTCCTCCTTCCCCTCCTCATGTTTCTCACGCAACCACTTCTTTGGTTGTGTCTTCTCCCCCATCTTCTAGCGTTCCCCCTTCCTCCTCCTCCATTTTCTCTTCCCTCACGGATTTGTCCCGTAGCATTTCTTCTCTCATCTCTCAGATCCCTTCCAACCCCACAGTTTCCTCTCCTATAGTGACTCCTACCCATGTAATCGTTGGAGAGTTGGATTCCTTATCAATGCGGCCGCCAAGTGTCTCGATGCATTTCCCCATGTCCACTGTGGCTGCTCCTTCTTCCACCTCTGTTCCCTCTTCTCCCTTTGGTCCCACTCCCTTAAGTCCATAATGGATCTCCAAGCACTTGAGCCAACATAAGAGGAAATTCCCCATTGTACCTATGGACTTCTCCATCATTCCAACAAAAGGAGCTAACAAGAAAAATCCTATAACCTGCTTCTCTCAGAGCGCTTCAGGTGAAAGGGTTATGGAGATCACATACCCTGATCCCACAAAGGACAAAAAAGATATGTCTCCTACAGATTATAAAGTGACACAGGTCACAATGGGAACATCCTCAGAAAGCCTTCAAGGAGAGGCCCTATCTGTAGTGGATGTCCTTTGCAAAAAGATTCAGGAAGCAAAGGAAGAGAAGAGGATACTAAAAGAACAGAACAAACATCTTCTCCAAGCCCTGCATAAAATGGGTAGTGCACCTTCTATAACTGCCACCAAAACTCCTGAGGCCCTTAGTTAGGAAAATATAAATGGGTACGCCAAGATTGGTGAGCAAGGTATGGCAGTATCCGCCTGGAGAGACTAGATCCTCAAGGATAGTGAGGAAGTAATTGTAAAGTTCACAGAGCTATATCAGAATATTGATTAGGCTAACAAGGAACTCCAGGTGATTACAGGACCTATCTCTGAAGAGTTGGACCATGCCAGGTTACAACATGAGACATTCTAAAAGATACTCGACTGCCCAGTCAATGACTTAGTAAAATTCGGCGTCTTTGATCACCCAAGAGCACCCAACAAAGTCCTTCCTGCTTTGGACTAACGGGTTGACCAGATGGAATTTGTCTTGGAGAAGATTGATAAAATCAAGGAGGAAGCCTTAGATGTAATGCATCAAATGGAGTAGATCATCCTAAGGATGTCTCCGAGCTTGCTCACCCCATCATACGCCTTGAGGAAGGCAGCTGAAACTATTCATCTCTTTAAGGAGATCACGTCACAAGGTTTAAGGTCAGAAGCCAGTTTTGACGCAGAGTCTATCAACAACCTTCTGGCCTACCACGATTTTGTTGGATACCTAATGGAGGTAGGTAATGAATATGTCAAGCTCCCAGAGAGACTCAGAGATGAACGGGAGACTTGTGAAGTCATCGGTGATCACACCAAGGGTCCTGCTCAGGATCAACTTCAACTGATGATTAGCAAATTCATGGAGTATCGTGCTCAATTTCATATTTCCTCTCCTGAGCAGAAGTAAGATACTCCTTTCCAGCCGTGGGATGACGATGAATAGGCTCCTTCCTCCTAGGATTGTTCCCATTTTTGTAAAGTATTTAAAAGTATGTTGGCACAAATGATGACATCATCCATGTTGCACCATGAGATGTTGTCATCCACCAAATTGCCCCAAAGTCAACAGTTGACTTTTTGATATTTTGTAAATATTTTGTAATTAGTTGTTGGTTCCTTTTTGCCTTATTTCTCCTTCTCTTTCTATAAATACTTGGATACTTGTTGTATTCAAGGGGTGAACATTTTTTAGATGAAAAATAGAAGTGAGAAGGAAAAGGCTTTGTAATTTTTGTAACAGAAAATATTAATACAAAAAGTAAGACTTTGTGCTCAATGGATGTGTTATGTGCATTATATCTTTCTTAAGTTAGATATGTGTTGCTTTTCTGTTAGATCTATCTCTACTTTTTTGTCATTTTCTCATCAGTATTGCTTTTTTCATTTATGCAAGTAGGTTTGGCTCTGTATACTACCAACCCAAAACATAAGCCCGTTGACTTTTCTACTTTGGAATTCATTTCTTTTCTCCCTTCGGATCTATCCTATCTCCTCTCCTCCCTTTGTTCCTTTCTGTTCATAGTCAGAAACACCCCTACTGGGACGAGACCCAAAACCCCTGAAGGCAGAATTCTGTAGGACTTACATAGATTCCTGTTGGTAGAATAGCAATAAACCAGTTTCACTTTGCTGTCTCAAAGAGGGGCTATGCCCTGCACACTGTTGGCTCGTCTATCAATAGATCTGCCCTCTTGACAAATTTTCAGACTAACAAGATAGAATATTGTATCTAACTATAGAATCGATAATGGTGTCGATATGAGGCAATGAAAAACTATCCTTGGGACAAGATTTATTTAAATTGTGAAAGTTGGTGCAACAATGGACCTAACCATTTGAATTCATAATGGGTACAATATTAGATACCCATTTAGGATAATCAAAAACATAAATAAAATTTGCGTCGAGTAATTTTTGGATATATTCTTTGACTAGGAGTGCAAATTTTGGGTGCATTTTTTGGATTTTCTATTGGACAGGTTTTGCACCATGGTTAAGAATGATATTATTCATTGTAATAGATGGATTAATACCCAACATATCACACTAGTCCCATGCAAAAATGTTAGAGAAATCATGTAGTAATTTCTTGATATCTTTTTATTCTTTAGTTGTGAGAGAGGCGACTGACAAAATTATGCATAAATTTTTAGTTGTACCGTTATATTGAATAGTATCTTCATTGAGAAGAACTGACCGATCCTTGATGTATGGATCAATAGGAATAGTATTAGGAGGATCAGTGATGTCAGTAGGTGTATCAGACTCTCCAAAGTAAGCAATATCATTGAGGGATAATGGAGAACACCTCGTATGGTGAAAGGAAGGGAATTAATCATAAATTCCCATGTGTTCTAGAAGAGAATCATCAGTAGTAAAAATGTCTAAATTATCCCAAGTGGAAGAGGTAGCATCACTGATGAATTATGGATGTATAAGAGGAAGTGAAGAAGTATGAAAGGAAGTATAAGCTTCTGACGGAGGGTGATATCCCAATCCGAACTTGTGAGATTGTGTGGGAATATCCTAAAGTGTTGCGACTCTATGTTCTGGATGACCTAAGCTCATATCAGAGAAACTACAACAACATAAATATTCATATCCTATCCCATATTAAGAAAATTATTGAGGATAATTAGAATAACAAGGAGAGTTACTGGATTTCTCAATAAAGTGACAAAATGCAAAATGGGATGGGTCAGTCGAAACATCATAAACAACTCCTTGATAATGAAATTTAAGTCACCTATGAATAGTAGAGGGGACCACATGCATGGCATGGATCAAAGGCCACCCAAGAAGAATATTATAATTAAGGTTATTGGGCATGACATGGCATGGAATACAGATTGTACACATGCCAACTGTGACAAAGAGAACAATGGTACCTAAGACATGCTAAGGAATATTGTCAAATCCACAAATAGAAAGTGACGAAGGAGCTAAAGAATTTATAGAAAGGCCTAAATAATGAAGAAAAACTATGTTACAGATGTTGAGGCCAAACCCATTATCTACTTAGGCATTCTTAACCCTGACATTGTTGATACAAACCTGGATGGAAGGGGGGTCATGTTCAAACATTTATTGAGAAGGAAGCTCATCTGATGTGAAAGTTATTTTATCCTCATCAAGAGATAAAGTGGAAGTAAACTTATGGTATACATATTCAGGTGAGGTGTGAGGATGAATATAGGTAGTAGCTAAATATTATTTAAGCTTATTGATATAATCGTGATGATTCTACAAATAAGCATGGATGGATATGTTCATGATGGAAAGCGTCTAATGAAGGAAAAAAACTACTAGTCAAAAGAGTTCGATTGATTTTAGGTTCACTAAAATGATTAAGCTAAAATGTGAATAATATATTCCTAATCTGATATGCTATTGTAGCAGTAAATGAATAAAAAATTAAGTACATCAATTAAGCCAAAAAAACTGAGCAAGAAAGTATAAAACCCTAAGTGCAAAGAGAGGATAAAAATCCTTAGTTGATTCACAGTTAATCCTGGACTATGTTGAAGTGCTGATCAGATGAACAGATAAGGAGAAGCGTCACACAGAGCCTTAGAAAAGTGTACGAACTAACAATCTTCCTGGATTGGGGTGCCCAGAGAGGGACAAGGGCACCTGTGGGCACTCTTAGCCTATTTTTGGGTTCCTGTGTCTTCTAAAATGCTAAAAAAACCTCTTATGAGTGGTTGTGAGGTATTCCCTATTGTTCAAATTTTTTCACTATGTGGTTTCACAAAGATCACTTAAGTCATTGGAAACCTGCAATGAAGTGTAGACCTGTAAAACCCTCAAATAGACATTGAATCCTAAAAAAGAAGTAAAATGAGGGATTGGACTGTCCTCAATTGTCATAATGGTGATATTATGACTGAACATTACACTACACCTCAGACCCAATGTAGTTTTTGTGTGTGTGTGTGTGTGGGTGTGTAGGGATTCGTGCCCTAGGTGGCTCTTATATGTGTCACACTTGATAACGAGAAAGCAATCTAGATGTAAATAAATGTAATAGATATGTGCATGGAATAGAATGAACTTCCCTCCTATAAAGTGTATGCAGAATAACCTACCCGTGTGTCCCTTGGATGATGCTAGATGGATGCAATAGAGCTCTTAGATGCTTTATGGATGCAACCTTAGGTGGTGGTAACTAGTGCTTAGTGCTTGGTCCTTTATTACAATCACATAAATTTATATTTATATGATTTCTTTACTTGAATTCCATAATTAACCCCAAAAAGGCCAACTACCAAAAATATAAGATGATCAAATGGATAGAAAGGACCCTAAAGATCTGAACAAAGTACAAAGGGGTTAGGGGTGCCCAAAGGGGATGAGGGCACCTGGAGCTAGCATCTTGGCTAGGTGCTGGTGTCCAGGATGATAAATGCTGAAGTATAAAGAGGGATACTGAGCAAGTAAGGGTGTAAGACCAAAATTGGTAATAAAAAGAAAAGAAAGGTGGCCAAAGACATGGGTTACTTAGTAATTTTCTTACTTAGGAATCATATGAATAGTAGTATGTAATTAAGACTAAATACATACGCAAAGTGCATGAATTTGTGTTTACATACAATGATAGCAGGCTAGATCTATAATGTAGAAAATGTATAGAATGTGTGAGATGAAATAGAATAAACTTCCCCTTATATGTTGTGTATGTAGAGTGATGAAACCATTTTCCCTTGAGTGAGTGTGCTAGATGGAATGCTTTGTGATGCTCTTGTGCCTTTGAATTCAAGCTTAGGTTATAATAGATAATGCTAGTGCTTGTATGGTACCGGAAAGTGACTAAGTGTTGAAACGTGCGCGCAGGAAGGGATGCAGAGGAAATGAATGGAGGAGTGAACACGATGAGTGTGTTGGATGATAGATTTTGTGTGTGGGAGATGAAATAAAGATTGTGTAAGGACTACTGCAAGAAGGCAGAGGACTTAGTCATTTTTGGGTATTGGGATAAAAATAGACATGGAGTGATGAACATGCATTGCATAAAGATAGAAGACTTAGAGGCTATGCAAAGCATTTTTGGGAACAAGAAGAAGTGCAAGAGTCATGCATAGTTCAAGTTAATAATAGGATTATAACTAGAGTTAACTATAGATGATCTACTATTATGCGGAGCTTGCATGCTTCCTTAGTTGCTTTTGTAGCAACACATGACTATTTTGAGTATGCCGCCTATTTTGAGAGTGCATGGGTGGTGAAGGGAAAGTCCCCACCTCCTATATATATGTATTAATTTTCACGGTTTTGAGAGGAGCATGATCATCAGTTCATATGTGTTAGAGTTATGTTTCCAACTTATGAGTGCGTACGACCTATGAAAATATTATGTATGTATTTAGCTACTAGTTTTTCATGATTTAATACAATGGATCATTATGGTTGGATATTGATTGTTGATGTTTCTTCTCATAGTTATTGTGTGGTGAATCTGGTATTAATCTTTATGTGATCTGTATGATTTAATTATTATGCGTGTTTCCAAGTTGAGTTCATGGATCTGATTGTTAGAATGGGATATGCACTTTGGGATGTGGTTGTTATAAATATGCATGCTAACACCCTAGTAAGACAATACTAAAGAGGGACTTGGTACCTTTGTGCGCTTTGGGTGAGCGCTCATATTTGTCTGAGTGATGTGCGAGCATGTATAGGGTTTGAGTGGGAAAATAAGACCGCAATGTTTGGCCCCTTATTTGAGATCTATAACTATGTATATATATGATTACTTTGTTTGAATTTTGTAATTGACAACTGAAAGGTCGACCCAAAAGTATAGAAGATGCCCAAGAAGTAAAAAAGACCCAAAAGAACAAGAAAAGGGGAGAAAGGGTTAGGAGCACTCGGATGGGACAGAAGCACTTGGGTGCTAGTGTCTGAGGCCATAATAGATAAATCAGTCAAATACCGATAGGGATATGGGGCGTGTAAGGTCAATAAAAGTATAAGAGACAAAAAAAAAGGCCTAAAAGATATTTTCAATTACTAGTTTTCTTGTTGAGGAATCATGTATATATGAGTATAGTCTAAGACCTAGAAATGTACCCAAGTGCATAGATTTTGTGTCTATAGTATAATTGGGTGGAACAAATTCACCATAACTTTGTGATGTGATTATATTTTCTTACATACCAATATTCCAAGGAGGATCATGTTACATATAGTTCTCCCAAGTTTATGATGAGGTGTAAGTGAAATAGAATATGTAGTATTTAATAATGAGACCTTGATTTATTCATAACACTTGGAAACATACAGTTTAGACCTTGTACTTCAAAATTAAGATCAATGTGTGATCTATAACTACACTTAGACGATTGAATATGCATAGCTCATTTCTTTGATAATTTGATCCAAGGAGCATAAATGGTTCAATAATACTATAATATGCCTCCTTCTTAATAGGTTAGGGTGTATGTATATTTATATATGACCTTTCTTTGGTTCTCCTACTCAATCAAACCATCAAATATGTAGACCATTAAAATATATTATCTTTTTCTTGTGTAAGACCAAGTTTGAACATGTATCCTTTCCAGGATAAATGTTCACAATTAGAATCCAATCTCCTAATCTCTCTAGTTATTATTAAAATTTCTTATCTTTACACTCTTTTATGTCATTAATAGTGGGAATATTATTTAATCAAAGAAACATAAACATATTATATTCATGACACAACTTTTAGTTTTGGTATTTCTCTCTCTGATTTGAAAACGTATAGAAGGGTTCAGATGTAGGGTCCTATATGGTCCCTCACCTTCACAAAAAACCAACTCTAATTTTAATTTCAAATCATTCTTTGGGTTGTTTCATCTTCTTAGGTTCAACCTTATTAGAATATCTCACCTACGAAAGGCTATATAAGCAATGCATTATCACTTTATAACTCACCTAGCATTACCACAATCTACTATTGAAAATATATTTTCAAGAACACTCAAAGGGTTCTTAAATCTTCCTAAATTGGATTAACATCATCTATAATAGTCCCTAATACATTTATAAAGCACTCAACTAGTTCAACGATTTTAGCTTCATTTATTCCAAGTATGAAAATATCATATATTTGTGTCTTATCAAGAGAAAATTCTCTTCAAGAATTGCACAATCATTTCATCCAACAAATGGGTTAGGCCACATAGATAATGCATACCACATCTCACTACTACCATGTTAGATACATTCTACACTACATAGTTATCCCACTATCTTAGTGTCAAGAGACATGATGACACTCTTAGGGGGGTTGGTTATTTATACAAACTTGTGTAAACATTTAGGATAACTACATAAGGATTGATCCTATAACAATGGAATGTAGTGGAACAATTAGATTGGTTTATAAGTAGGTATTCTAACAACCAAACATATTACATCCTCAAAAACACACACACACACACACACACACACATGTTTTTCTCCTTTTGTTTTCTAATGCTCTAATGATGGGTTCTACACGTTACTAGGGTTTCTAATTTTTTGTAGGTTATTACAGGTCATCCCAAAGTTATGTGAGAAAGATTAATATATATATATATAGAGTTCCATTTCTAGACAATAAAATCACACAAAAATTTGTAGGTCCGGAATGTTAAAGGGGTTGAAATGCATCTCTAGATCATTACCATACAGTCCCATCCTATACCATACAAAAGTTTTATGATCTCATCCCTATTCATTTTCCAATTCTAGAACTTCCAATATAGAATCTAAAGTTCCATATCCTCATGTTTCAATATTCTACACATACAAATTCTCTATTTCCTCCCATGAATAGATAATTTTATCTCTCCTCTCATGTTTTAAGTAAGTACTTATCATTTATCAATAGTTTCAAGTATGAATGGATTATTCTGGTCATGTATAGGTAATATTAGAACTTAATTAGACGATAATAATCTACTTATTGTAAACCCTTACATCCTTCTTAGAAGTGTAACATAATCTTACCAAGTACGAATAAGACACGTGTTTTAGATGACAATATGATGGGTTTTTTGTGGTTGGGAATAAACATGTCCATGATCCTAACCATATTTAAGGATGGAAGAAATCATAACTAAGATATGAAGGGGTCAAAATAGATATTCAATGGTAGACTTCAAGGGCTTCTAAAAGATGAATTGGAGAAAGGATATTCACTAGTATATTAGAAAGTAAGTGAAAAAAATAAAAGATGACTAAAATTGGTCAAATATGTTTAAATGGACTATATACCAAAATAAGTACAAAAAATGGCATTGTTAGGTGCTCGGAAAAAATTAGGCTACCACATATTTCCCCCTTCAATTTGGTATTGATAAATGCTTGATTATAAGGGGAGAAAATGAAATGGGAACCTTGTGAATATCAATAATAGGATGGTGTTGAAAACATTTAAATTATTTTCCAATCTATATAAAAAACTTGCAAACACATGGAAAGGATGCATATATTAATGCTTGATAAACAATATGTATCAATTTATAATTTTAATTTTACAAAATTGAGAAATTATGTTTAAACACTTGAAATAAAATGAAATGTTCACAAGAATGAGTACACATGTTGGTTATGCAAAACTATGCTACCAATATGCTAGATTTTGAATATTTTCATGGGGTGTACATTCCCTTGCAAAATAAGTGTTGAATGTGAATAAGGGTGACCCTATTTGGAAAATTTTGAAACTGTAAAATTATATAGTAAATAAGAAGTGACCTTCAAGGTCACGTGAATGTGCTCAATGTTATAATCAATATCTCAACCCAATAAATTTAAATTATTATAAAAATTATATCTAAAAATTAAAATTTTAGGCTATTTATGTCAAGGTATCTCACTACAAATGAAGATACTCAAAAACATATGTAATGATACTATTATACCAAAACCACTTAATTTTTGCTAAAACTACATAAGATTGATTTGAAAATTGTAAAATTCCATGAACCTAATTCTACCCTCTACTAAAATGTGTGAACCTTCAAAAATATCCTATAATATACCCCCTTTGAGGTGAGGTATGTGCTTAAACTGTTTATAAAAACCATATGTAAAAATTATATAAAGATAAACCATATTGTGTCATGCTCAATATTTTTGACCCAAAACCATGCCAAATTTTTTGTTTGTGTGCTCCAATAAGGTGTTTGAGTGGACCCTTTCTCGATTTATGCATGTCATCCTTGCACAGGGGCCATGCTAATCTTCTCTGTATCGTTCCAATATATGCAATGGCCTAACTGAATTGTACGTTATGTTAGATATCTTATTTTATACACGTTACGTTCCATTATATCATAATAAAAATATTCTATTATAAGTATGATAAACATTATAACAACATTATATTCTATAAATAATAGTATTATATATGATATAATACTATAAACATTACAAATATTATAATAATTACTTTGTAACGTTATATACATTATAACAACATCATATCATATATAATATCAATATAGTATTTATAATATAATATTATAAACATTATAACCGTTGTAATAGTAACACTATAACTCTAAATTATAATAACATTTGTAAATGTTATAACGTTATAAAAATATTATATTATACTAATGTTATAAACATTTTAATAATAAACTTTATAAATATTATAGACATTATACAACTCTATAAATATTACAGAGGTGACCATTATAAATATTTTGACCGTCACTAATAATATTATGTTATACACGATAATAATATTATATTATTACAAATATTATAATATTGAACTACATTATACATTTTATAATTCATTTCATATTATAATAGATTATAGTGTATATTATATATTCATCATAACATTCTATATGTATTATATTATATATTTTGTACATTGTTTATATATCATATTACGTATTATATATAGTAAAACTAATATCCTAGAAAATAATAACTTATCTATTATACTATAAGTTGTATTATATACATTATAATACACTTCCTATATTATATTATATAATAATATATACTAATCGATCCGAGCACTTGTGAAATATAGTTTTAGGTTTGTCTTTTTTCCTATTTTGTTTTGTTTTGTTTTGTGTAGGTGTGTGCAGGGTGCAACAACAGAGGAAAATACAACAGATACGAGGAAGAAGGGGAATTTTTTTAGGCTATGGCCGGAAGATGTAGCTGTGTGTGTGCGCTTTTATTTTTTCACTATATCTTCAACTACTGCAGACCAACATTGTCAGGATGGTCTCCCCTTATATATATATATGGCCGGAAGATGTAGTTGTGTGTGTGTGCTTTTATTTTTTCACTATATCTTCAACTACTGCAGACCAACATTGTCAGGATGGTCTCCCCTTATATATATATATATAAGGTTTCAATAACACTTTAAATGAATTTAAAATATATTAGGTTTCAAAATCATTGTTTTGGAGGAATGACATGAAAAATGAAGCATTACAGAAAGATTTTTAGGAAGTTTCTGCAGCACAACAACATGATAAAATCTAAATGTATTATTATATTTTGTTTCTACACTAGTAAGGTTCTAATAATACAATTTGTACAATACAATTAATTAAATTTTGATTTCTAAATAAGATCAATACCTAAAAGAAATTCAATCATTTCCCTTAAGTCATTAACTTATACATACTTAAAATAACATTAAATCAGCATGCCAAAATTATAAACCTGTAAGTTTATTTTTCATTCGTCAAGGATAATTTCCTCTCCACTTTCTTAATATACCAAATGAATAAAACAAGGGAATGAAATGCCTGAGTATGATCACCCTTTCATGCATTTCTACATGAAAGGATGGCCATACCATTGTCTATCCCACCTAGTATGTGTCCACTTCACCAAGAAAGTGTACACATATTAGCTGGGATGCACCAGCTAAAAGATTTGATTTTTAAACTAATTTACCAACATAATAACATTCCAAAATCTTTCCAATAACCATGATCAACACAAAAAAACTCTCAAAATCCATTTATAACAAGAAATAATCATATTGTTGATTTAAAAGGGATATTACATTTCTAGATTTGACATTAGTTTCCACTTCAAAATATTATAACAATATTTCCATTACAAATTCCATATGCTAATTTAAAGCAATACTTCTCAAATCTGAAAAGTAGTTTACAAAAACATTTTTCTCACAATACATCTCTTTCAAGATTACAAACTTAGAGAAAGTCTCCACCAAAAACAAGGAATTAGATAGATACAACAAGGATTCAAGGGTCTTTAACAAGTTGTCCAAAACACACAAAGGGGAGCCAAGCAACACTCACCACCCAACCATATCCAATGGAGAAGCGAAGAACTTCCCAATTGGCTCCTGATCCCCAACACATGAACCATGTAAAAATACAACCCCTTGAGAAACATAAACACAATCAACCTTGCTCCAATAGGCCCAAAACAAAACACAATCAAACAAGAATGCAACAAAATACAAGCAAACAACACAATGACTTAAATTCAATCCAAGTAGGAGAGGGGGGGATGAAATTTGGTCTCCTTATCTCTCCTCATGGGTAGTGAATTAGGCCTTGAAACATCCATAAAACATCCCTCTTTATTCCTCCAATACACCTTATACCTCCATTAACCACCCCTTTTCACTCCACTAAAGGCATAATTCCCAACTACCCCATCTCCCTCCAAACAAAGTCACAATGAGCAACCACATCCATAACAAGAATATTAGTTTCCTTTTCCCTCCACCAAACCAACCTTTCAACCTCCTCTCCAACACCCATATTATGGCCTTCTACCCTTCCCAAACAAAAAAAAAATTCAAGTGGGAGAGGAAGGGGAAGAGAGGATGGGGTTTGGAGTATAGGGAAGGGAGGTTCGGTCATGATAGCAAAGATGAGAAAGAAGGGGAATTTTTAAGGATATGGCTGCAAGGGGCGGTAGGGGGAAGCTGTGTGTGTGTGTGTGTGTGTGTGTGTGTGTGTGTGTGTGTGTGTGTGTGTGTGTGTGTGTGCGTGTGCGTGCGTGCTTTTATTTTGTCACTATATCTTTAACTACTGCAGACCAACTTTGTCAGGATGGTCTCCCCTTATTTGTATTAGTTTATATATATATATATATATATATATATATATATGTATGTATGTATGTATGTATGTATGTATGTATGTATGTATGTATGTATGTGTGTGTGTGTGTGTGTGTATACACACACACACACACACACACACACACACACACACACACACACACACATTTATGTATGTGTGTGTGTGTGTGTGTGTGTGTGTGTGTGTGTGTGTGTGTGTGTGTGTGTGTGTGTGTGTGTGTGTGTGTGTGTGTGTGTGTATCATAAAGGTTTTTAATAACACTTTGAATGAATTTAAAATATATTAGGTTTCAAAATCATTTTTTTGGAGGAATGACATGAAAAATGAAGCATTATAGAAATATTTTCAGGAAGTTTCTGCTGCACAACAACATGATAATATCTAAATGTATTATTATATTTTGTTTCTACACTAGTAAGGTTTCTAATAATACAATTTTTACAATACAATTAATTAAATTTTGATTTCTAAATAAGATCAATACCTACAAGAATTTCACTCATTTCCCTTAAGTCATGAAATTATACATACTTAAAATGGCATTAAATCAACATGCCAAAATTATAAACCTGTAAGTTTATTTTTCATTCATCAAGGATAATTTCCTCTCCACTTTTTTATAAACCTGTAAGTGGTGCATCATGGATATGATCACCCTTTCTACATGAAAGGATGGCCATACCCATGTTTATCCCACCTAGTATGTGTCCACTTCACCAAGAAAGTGTACACATACTAGATGGGATGCACCAGCTAAAAGATTTTATTTTAAAACTAATTCACCAACATAATAACATTCCAAAATATTTTCAATAACTATGATCAACACAAAAAACTCCCAAAATCAATTTATAACAAGAACTAATTACATTATTGATTTAAAAAAGATATTACATTACAAGAAACTTGATTTTACATGTTACTGGTTCTGACAGTAACTGGCGTCGATCAGGGTGTAACCGGCGTCGGTCAGTCCAGGTCAGGAAGTAGACTGGCGTAGATAGGAGTAACCGGCGACGGTTACCTGTGAAACCCATTTTTTTTTGATGAAAATTAGAATAAATCAATTATTTTAAAGATGATTTATTGATTGTAAAAGCATAGTTAAGTTACCCAAAATAGATATATATGCATGTATGCATTGTATGAGGGTAAGTAAGAAGGAGAGAATATAAATAGCAATTGTTTTGCATGTAAGTTTTCTTGGTGAGAAAGAAAGAGTAGCTGAGTGAGGGAAAATCATTGAACATCCTGTGAGGTGTTGGAAGATAGTAGATCTTCATTGTATTTCCTCTGTAAAGAAATGAATAATAATATTGGCCATTTCTTAGTGGATGTAGCCCACACTGGGTGAACCATGTTAAATCTGGTGTAATCTTTCTCTTGTTTATTTTATCTTCTGGTTATTTCCACATTCATTGCTTGTATGATATGCTTTATCTGATTATAGATCTGTGCAACACTGTTATATGGTTTAACCCCAAAATTTGGTATCAGAGATTTGTTTGGAGGTTTTGTGTGTTGACAGGATTTACTCACAGAGGGTTTTCTGATTGAGTGGGAGCTACAACAATGGCAGAAGAAAACAAATACAAGGTAGAGAAATTTGATGGTCGTAATTATCAATTATGGAAGATGCAGATTGAGGATTATTTGTATCAAAGAGATTTATATTTACCGTTGGATGAGAAGTCTAGACCTACGAAGATGACTGATGAAGAATGGAAGATTCTTGACAGAAAGGCTTTGGGATCTATAAGATTGAGCCTGGCAGCATCTGTGGCTTCCAATATTACAGAAGCAACTTCTATGGTAGAGTTAATGAAATCTCTTGCTAATTTATATGAAAAACCTAGTGCTTCAAATAAATTTTATTTGATGAAGAAATTATTTAGTTCTAAGATGCATGAAGGTGGATCTGCATCTAGTCATTTGAATGATTTCTGATCTATTGTAAATCAGTTAAAATCGGTTGCTATACCATTTGATGATGAAGTAAAAATCACTTTTATTCTTATGTTCTTTGCCTGATAGTTGGGATAACTTGGTAATGGTTGTTAGTAATACAACATCTGCTAATAATATTTTGAAGTTTGATGATGTGGTTAGTATAATCTTGAATGAAGAAATTTACAGGAAGAGTACAGAGGAATCATCATCTGGAAATGCTTTGAATGTAGAAAGTAGGGGTAGGAAGAAGGAGAGATCCAAGAGTAAGAGTAATGGGAAATCAAAGTCAAGGGATAACCAGATCCAAATCCAGAAGTAAGGGAATTACTTGTTGGAAATGTGGAAAGAAAGGACATGCAAAGAAAGATTGTTGGTCAAAGGATAAAGAGAACCAACAACTAGACAAAGGTAAAGAATCAAATCTTGCTTGCATCAGAGGTAATGCAAGATGCTCTTATTCTTTCTTTAGATAATAGAATTGAATCATAGGTTTTAGATTCAGGAGCTTCTTTCCATGCAACCCCTAATAAGGGTTATTTCAGAAATTATGTCCAGGGCAATTTTGGGCATGTTTATTTGGGTGATGATGAACCTTGCAGTATTACTAGTAAAGGGGAAGTTCATCTAAAATTTTAAAATGGAAATACATGGGTATTAAAAGATGTGAGGCATGTTACAAGCCTCAGGAGGAATCTTATTTATGTAGGGCAACTAGGTGAATCTGGTTACATGGTTACTTTTACAGGAGACTCTTGGAAAGTCACCAAGGGTGCTTTTGTTGTGGCAAGAGGTAAGAAGGTAGGAACATTATATTTATCTACCTGTATTACTGATTCCTTTTCTGCATTATCTACTTCAGATTCAGATGCATGCATTTGGCATAATCGGTTGGGTCATATGAGTCAAAAAGGAATGTAGATCTTAAAGGCTAAGGGTAAGTTATCAGATTTGAAATATTTAGATCTTGATTTCTGTGAGCATTGTATCTTTGGAAAGCAAAAGAGAGTGAGATTTCTCAAAGTTGGGGCAACTAAGAAGGAGAAAAAATTAGAGCTTGTACACTCAGATGTGTGGGGACCAGCTCAGGTAGCTTCTCATGGAGGATCCTAGTATTATGTTACTTTCATTGATGATGCTACAAGAAAGGTATGGGTTTATTGTATTAAACGTAAATATTGATGTTTTTGAGACTTTTAAAAGATGGAAAGCCCTTGTTGAAAATGAATCAAATTCTAAGTTAAAGTGCCTTAGATCTTGACAATGGTGGTGAATACTGTAGCAAGGATTTCAATGATTATTGTTCAGTGAATGGGATACGTAGAGAAAGAACGGTTCCAAGAACACCACAAGAGAATGGTGTTTTAGAAAGAATGAACATGACAATCATGGAACGTACTAGAAGTATGAGAATACATTCTGGACTGCCCTTACAGTTTTGGGTGGAAGTAGTTGATACATCAGTTTATTTGATTAACCGTGGGCCTTCAAGTTCACTAGATGGAGGAATACCAGAGGAAGCTTGGATCGGAAAAGAGGTAGATCTTTCTTTTCTTAAATTTTTTGGTTCAGAAGCTTTTGTGCATGTTGATAAGGAAAATAGGAAAAAGTTGGATTAAAAATCCAAGAGATGCACTTTCATTGGTTATGGATCTGGTGATTTCAGTTTCATTTTTGGGATTTAGAGAATTCTAAAATTATTAGGAGTCGTGATGTTGAATGGAATGAAAAGAGAATGTATAGGGATAAAATTTTGGTACCCAAGGATGAACTGGTTGAGAAGTTTGTGAATGAAAATGAACTCTCAGATTTAAAAGTATTACCTATAGGGTTACACAGTAACTGGTGTCAGTTTACCCCTGACTGACATTGGTCAGTAGAACCGGTATCGGTTACAGAAGATCCAAACTAGACATTGGTTACATGGAACTGATGTCGGTTATAGGTGACCGACATCGATCACTGTCAGATTTGGATACAAATGTCCAGGAGGTCCAGATTGAGCCTCGGTACCCCAAACTCCTGTGAGAAGGTCACAAAGGGTAAGTAAACCTCCAAAAAGATTTACACCCTCTATTTTATTTATTATTGACTGATAATGGTGAACTAGAGAGCTTTGAAGAAGTAATGCAGGATAAGACCCACGTTCAGTGGGAGCATGACATGGATGAGGAGATGGACTCCTTGGAATAGAACCAGACTTGGGATTTGGTTAAGTTCCCAGTAGGTAAGATAACATTGCAGAACAAGTGGGTTTACAGGATCAAGGAAGAAGAGGGTGGACAAGAAAAGATACAAGGCAAGGCTTGTAGTAAAGGGATTTACATAGAAAAGCAGGTATTGACTTTGGTGAAATATTTTCTCCTGTTGTTAAGATGACTTCTATTCGTACTGTATTGAGCTTAGTTGCAGTAGAAGATTTGCATTTAGAGTAACTAGATGTGAAGACAAATTTCCTTCATGGTGATTTGGATGAAGAGATTTATATGTAGCAGTCATTTTGTTATGAAGTCAAGGGTAAGGAGAAACTTGTGTGCAAATTGAAAAAGAGCCTATATGGGCTCAAGCAAGCTCCAAGGAAATGGTATTTGAGATTTGAAAGTTTTATGCATGAGCATGGTTATATGAGATGTGAATCTGACCATTGTGTTTATTTTTAAAATCTTGAAAATGGGAGCTATGTTATTTGTTACTGTATGTGGATGATATGTTGATTATAGGATCTAGTATGCAAGACATTGGTAAACTTAAAGAAAGGTTAGCTCACACATTTTCAATGAAGGATTTGGGAGCTATAAAGAAAATCCTTGGCATGCAAATTCACTGAGACAGGAAAAATAAGAATTTGTATTTGTCTCAGGAGGCTTATATCAATAAGGTGTTGGAAAGGTTTAATATGCAAAGATCAAAACTTGTTGGTACACCTATGACCATGGACACTTCAAATTGAGAAAAGATCAATGTCCTTCATCACATGAGGAGGTTGAGTACATGACACATGTTCCCTATGCTTCAGCAGTAGGAAGTCTTATGTATGCCATGGTTTGTACTAGACCAGACATTGGACAGGTAGTGGGAGTTGTGAGCAGGTTTATGGCTAATCTAGGTAAAGAACATTGGAAAGCAGTCCAATGGATTCTAAGTTATTTGAGAGGGACATTCGGCATGGAGTTATGCTATGGAGGGTCAGATACTTCTTTACGTGGCTATGTTGATTCAGATATGGCTGGATATTTGGATGGCAGGAGGAGCACCACTGGATATATTTTCACAGTAGGTGGAACGACAGTTAGCTGGATTTCAAGATTGCAAAAGGTTGTGGCTTTGTCTACTACAAAGGTAGAGTATGTTGCAGCTATAGAAGCTAGCAAGGAGATGATATGGATGAGTAGGTTCATGGAAGATTTAGGTAAGGATCAAGAGGATTCTAGATTATACAGTGATAGTCAGAGTGTGATTCATCTGGCAAAGAACTCAACATTTCATTCAAGAACGAAACATATTCAGTTGAGGTATCACTTCATATGACAGGTGTTGGAGGATGTAAAACTAAAGTTAGAGAAAATCCATATGGATGAGAACCCTACAGATATGCTAACAAAGCCATTGGTAAGGGAGAAGTTGGAGCTTCACTCCACTTTTGTTGGTCTTCAAGTTTAAGACTTGAAGAGGAAGAAATGGGCCAAGGAAAAGGAACCAAGGATGGTGATACACAGTACAATGGAACAATTTATCTCCAAGTGGGAGATTGTTGAGAATGGAGCTTAATTACTTCACAAGAAACTCAATTTTACATGTTACTAGTTCTGACAGTAGCTGGCATCGGTCAGGGTGTAACCCAGTTAGTCTAGGTCAGGAAGTAACTGACACTGGTTACCTGTGCGACGCATTTTTTTGTTTTTTGATAAAAATTAGAATAAATAAATTATTTTAAAGATGATTTATTGATTGTAAAAGCATAATTGAAGTTACCCAAAATAGATATATATATGCATGTATGCATTGTATGAGGGTAAGTAAGAAGGAGAGAATATAAATAGCAATTGTTTTGCATGTAAGTTTTCTTGGTGAGCAAGAAAGAGTAGCTGAGTGAGGGAAAAGCATTGAACATCCTGTGAGGTGTTGGAAGACAATAGATCTTCATTGTATTTCCTCTGTAAAGCACTGAATAATAATATTGGTCATTTCTTGGTGGACGTAGCCCACACTGGGTGAACCACATTAAATCTGGTGTAATCTTTCTCTTGTTTATTTTATCTTCTAGTTATTTCTGCATTCATATGATTGCTCTGATTATAGATCTATGTGCAACACTGTTATATGGTTTAACCCCAAATAGGCCCAAAATAAAACACAATAAAACAAGAATGCAACAAAATACAAGCAAGTAACACAATGGCTTAAATTCAATCCAAGTGGGAGAGGGAGGGATGAAATTTTGTCTCCTTATCTCTCCTCATTGGTAGTGAATTAGGCCTTGAAACCTCCATAAAACATCCCTCTTTATTTCTCCAATACACCTTATACCTCCAATAACCACTCCTTTTCACTCCACTAAAGGCCTAATTCCCAACTACCCCATCTCCTTCCAAACAAGGTCATAATAAGAAACCACATCCATAACAAGAATACTAGTTTTCTTTTCCCTCCACCAAACCAACCTTTTAACCTCCTATCCAACACCCATATTATGGCCTTTTACCCTTCCCAAACACAAATACAATTCAAAAAGAGAAAAATCCATAAGAGGGCTACACAACAAGATAAACATAAAAAATATACAAGCTCAAAACACCATTTATCAAGGAATAAAACAATGCAAGATACAACAATATACAACATCAATGCACCAATAAGAAGGCTCAAGACCCTACCTTGGAGCCATTGCAAAATATTCACTTTATATAAATTCCCCAAACTACTCCAAGCTCTCCTCCAAGCCCAAAGAACTCCAAAAATCTATTAGTGTGTATAGCCAACCCCATTTTTAAAACAAACTTTTTTTTATAGATTTTGCAAAAAGAGAGGATGAGTTGGCTCCAGATGGTGTAGAAAAAAAATCACACACTTTGGGTATTTATTTAGTCATGATTACATACTACTATTCATATGACTCATAAGTATGAAAAATTAATGATTAACCCATGTCTTTGGCCACCTTCCTTTGCTTTATGTTTCTTCTTTTAGTATTGCACGCTTACTTGCTCAATCTATCTTCTCATCTTTTGAAATTTTTCATTCTGGACACTAGCACCCAACTAGGATGCTAGCGCTAGGTACCCTCATCCCCTCTAGGTGCCCCTGTCATTTTTTTACTTTAATCACACTTTTTGGGTCCTTTCTATCCGTTTGAGCATCTTATCTTTTTAGTAGTAAGAATTTTCAGGGTTAATTATGAAATTCAAGTAAGGGAATCATATAAATATAAAGTTATGTGATTATAATAAGGCACTTAACACTAAAGACTACTTATCAACAATTAAGGTTGCATCCATCAAGGCATCTAGAGCTCCATTTGCATCCATCTAGCCCCATCACAAGGGACAATAATAAATTTATGTAGCCATAATAAGGGTTGATTATGAAATTCAAGTAAGGGAATCATATAAATATAAAGTTATGTGATCATAATAAGGGACCAAACACTAAAGACTACTCATCACAAATTAAGGTTGCATCCATCAAGGCATCTAGAGCTCTAATTACATCCATATAGCTCCATCACAAGGGAAAAAGGTTGGTTCATCTACATCACACTTCATATGAGGGGAGTCTATTGTTTCCATTTACACATTATTTACATTCTACATCTAGCTACTTGCTTACTACTTCAAGTGAAACACACACAAGAGCAACCTAGGGAACAATTCCACACACACAAAACTACACTGGGTCTGAAATGTAGTGCAAAAATAGGTAGTAAGTCCATCATTGTGGCAGCTAAGGACAATCTAACCCCTCATTTCGCATCTTTTTTTTTAGGATTTGATGTCTATTTGAGGTTTTTACAGGTGCATCCTTTGTTGCAGGTTTTACAACGACCTTGAAAATCCAAGTGTGACATGCAGGAGATCAAATGTGGACAAGTGTTAACTTCTTGTGACATATTATAGGAGGTTTTATGAGCATGTACGTAGACCAGGGCACCTAGAAATAAGACCAGGGTGCCCACGGGTGCCCCCATCCATCTTCAGGTGCCCTAATCTAGTCAATAGATCTATTTCATTACTTCATTATTTATTTATTTACTGAATTCTTGCATTCAGATTAGGCATATATATTTCCATATTTAGCTTAATCATTTTAGTGAGCCCCACTCATGATCGGTATTTTAGATCCTTCTTTGGCATATCATCTTCTCTATCATGGATCCTAAAATTCCTAAAATTTATTTGTATGATTTAATTCAAATGCATCTTAATTGCCAAGTTGTTCTGAAAAAATACCTAGACATGATGTATCTCCCTAGCGATACGCTACCACATCAAGTGAGTTCTATTTTAGATCACCTATCTGATGACCCTATTCTTCATTATCCTCCATCTAACCAATCCATGTTAGAATCAATTCAAGTTTTACATTCTTTATTTCAAGACAAATTTCAGGCTATGGAATCCACGATTACATCTCTCAAATCCTAAATCCAACATCTTAAGGATTCTTCTCAGATTCATGCTTGTTCTCCTTCTACATCTCACCTTCATTCTATCTCTGATACATGTGCTCATATCAGTGAGCCCTAAGTCATACCATTACTAGATCCTCTCACCTTTGATCGTAATACTAAGCAATATGACATTTTTACCGAGCTCCTTATTCATCAATTGATCATTTTACCATCTATTCAAGGCTTTCCTCATTATCAACTTGCAACATATCAAGGTCATCCATATTACAATTATCATAGAATCAATGGACATAATGAAAATAATTGTTATGATTTACAACAAAGAATCAAACATCTTGAGCATCAAGGTTTTATCTCATTCATTGCACAACATCATGTTATATCATCCTCTCCAATTAGTACATCTCAATGGGTTCCTAAATATGATTCGTCTATGTCTAATGAGAATCATGCCATCACTTATAATGGTCATTCTCTGTAAGGTCAAACTACGTAACTGCCTCTCAAAATCAGTGCACCTTCTCCTATTAAGTATTTTGCAGTGTCATCAATACCACCAAAGATACCACCATTAAATTTTCCTCCCCATCCTACTCCACTTCCATTTCCAATTCATTTTGTCAAAGAAACTACTCCTTCTATTGATGGTCAGGACACATTTCAAACTCCACCACCATTACATGGTCATAATATTTCTTCCACCACTACACGACCCCTTAATATCTAGTAGGTGAGTTTTCTCACCTCATTACCCTATGACACACTCTTGTGATTCGGTTCACACTTGATTGTTGAGGGAATACTATACACATGAACCTCACACAATACACATTCCACACTACACATTACACACCCCCACACATTATGCACTTTTGTACATATACACCATCTCCCTCTTCAACCTACCTTACCATCCTCTACGCACTAAACTCACTACCCAATGTCACACTCTAGTCCCATGATCCATAATCGATTGATGAGGGTATACATCACCAATAGACCTCATTACACTCAAACATTCAACCATTCAATCTTTTTCTCATGTGAAATTCCTAGGTTAGTGATATACGCTATAGGCTACATAATCACTTCCGCTTACATAATTTAGTGATATATATTTTAGGATAAATCGTCACTTCTTCTATCATCTTTCCATGATATACACTTTATGATAGATCATCACACATTTCACACCTCATCTCTATGTTGCATATCATCACTACACATTCACCACACTACGATACATACAACGCATAGTTCACCCATTTCCCGATGACGCACTCTCATTTACGGTTCATTCTTGACTTCTAAGGGGGAATAAATTAATGAACCTCACTACATACAAATCCATTCACTCAGGGAGCACACTACTCCTATAATTCAATCTTCATTCCATTCCATCCATCCACAAATTATTGTATATCTTGGTTGCATTTAATATTGCTTACATTTACTTGTTTATGTTCAATTTATTACACATGCTAGATAGATATCTTGTATGTCATTATATTTTTCATACACACATGCACATTCACTTGCCTTTCTAGTTGTGATTGCAGACTCTACAGATCCATTACATGTAGTATGGATGCTTGGAAAAATACCTAGTACCAGTCCCACAATGGCTCTTGGGGGCATCCAATTTCGTACACTGCAGGTAATATTGTTTCATAACACACTAATTTATCAAATTATACATGCCTTGACATAATTTGTATCTTTCTAGCATGCTAATAGGTGCTTTATGTACAAAATTTGTTTTGTAGGACTATTTACCACCATGGTTATCTGTTACATTGCTTCTACTTGTGTGTCATTATTTTCCATTATATGCGGGATTTTCCCTTTGTCTTGTGTGCACACTTGTTTGTTTGCGGACACTATGGCCTTGATTGTCTTGTGACACCGTGAGTGGTGACCTATGTTTGTAACTTTATTTTTGTGGTATACATTGTTTTCTTTTGTGTTCTAGCTTACACATTGTGTGTATAAATTACTCTTTAGATTATACATGCATGCATGTCTTTGTATATACTAACTCTTGTTTCCTAGCCAATTGTTTATGTGTGACTTAGTTCCTACTAAGAACATCCCCTTCCCCCTGCAGGGAACAATTTCAGTGGTCATTCCTCCTTTTTGTTGCATTTTCCTTCTGCGACATTGTATGTACCCCAAACAAGGGGGGGGTGGGGGCATCATTTGGGTGAATCAACCACCCCATAAAGAGCATACACAACACATCACAATACCACTATTGTACATTTTTCAAAATTTGGGGCTCAAAATCAAACTTGGGTCCATGAAATAATGACCTTTTATGGATTTCTTAACACCAAGGGTCATACGACATAGTGGTCTTTCGTGGATTGCCTGAGACCAGGGGGCATATCACACAATGATTGGTATTTCAACACAGTCTACAAAAATCAATACACATTATCTTTTATAGGGAAGATGGTCCTTAGCACTTGTACACACCATATGTAGTGGTTTTTTTATGTCAGGAAGCAGTTAAAAGTTAGAGGACGACACCAGAAAATTTCTCCCTACACTTATTCCATTACATTGGCATGAGATCTCCTGAAAAACTCATGCACATAACCATCATCTACATGATCCTTTCTACACTCTTTCCTCATCACAAATTAGGTGCGCATATTCCTTTTTCACATTTTTAGAATTTTATTTTAGATACTCCCTTACATGATATTTATACATATACATGTGTATTTGAATACTTGATTGTTTTCTCTTTTGCACGTCCATCCGTATGGGAAATAGGTAGTCAACATCAACAAAAACATCATGCACATCAAAACCAAAAATAGGTATAACACCACATTCACACATGTATTTTCTGACCTAGGTTCATTTTCATCACCCTTTACACTTTTTCATATTTAGTTTTCACGCTCCATATATTTCTCACTCCATACTTTGTTGAGTCCCTCAGAACACTTGTTATATCAATCTACATAGTTATCAGGTACACATCTCTATCTACTTTATGTTACCAAGAATTATGCTCACCAACATAAAGTGGGGGAAAATTTAGACCAAACTCACATACTTTAGGTATTAATTTAGTCATGATTACGTACTACTATTAATATGATTCCTAAATATGAAAAATAATTATTAACCCATGTCTTTGACCACATTTCTTTGTTTTATACTTCTTCTTTAAGTTTTGCACTCTTACTTGCTTAGTCTGTCTTTTTACCTTTTGGCATTTGTCATTCCAGACACCAATGCCTAGCCAGGACGCCAGCGCCAGGTGCCCTCGTCCCCTCTGGGTGCCCCTGTCCTCTTTTTACTTTATTCACACTTTTTGGGTCCTTTTTATCCATTTCAACATTTTATATTTTTGGTAGTTGGCCTTTTCGGGGTTAATTAAAAAATTCAAGAAAGGGAATCACATAAATATAAATTTATGTGATCATAATAAGGGACAAAGCAATAAGCACTACTTATCACCACCTAAGGTTGCATCCATCAAGGCATCTAGAGCTCCATTTGCATCCATCTAGCTCCATCACAAGGGACAAAGGTTGGTTCATCTGTATCAAAATTCATAGGAGGGGAGTCTATTGTTTCCATGCACACATTATTTACATTCTACATCTAGCTACTTTCTCACTACTTCAATTACAACACACACAAGAGCAACCTGGGGAACAATTCCACATGTACACACACACAAAACTACAATGGGTCTGAGATGTAGTGCAACACTTAGTAGTAAGTCCATCATTGTGGCACCTGGGGATAATATGAACCCTCATTTTGCATCTTTATTTTGTAGGATTTGATGTATATTTGAGGGTTTTGCAGGTGCATTGTTTGTTATAGGTATTACAGCCACCTCAGAAATCTAAGTACGATATGCAAGTGATTAAAGGTAAACAAGTTTGAATCTCTTAAGACACATCAGAGGAGGTTTTTTGAGCATCCACGTAGACCAGGGCACCTAGAAACAAGACTGGGGTACCCACAGGAACCCCTATCCCTCTCATGGCTCTTCAATTTGATCAAATCATCGAGATATGCAATTTTCTAGGATTTTGTGTGATGGTATTCCATCTCTATTCAGTAGGTCATCACTATGAAATAGTCCAAAAAAACATTTGTGAATCAATTTTAAATGTTATTTTAACCCCCTTAACACTTAGGGTTTCATTATTTATTGCTTAATTACTTATATCTATTTCAATTATTCATTATTTATTTATTTACTACAATCTTGCATTTAGATTAGTGTTGGACCCTAAATATTGGCTAAGTACTAAGAGGTGCACACACATGATCAATAAATAGAAGGGTGCTTAGGGAAAAGTGGGTAGGAAAAGAGTTTAAGTGAAACCAGGGCATGCGCGGGAGGTAGAACAAGGGTTTAAAGGACTTAGTCATATTTGGCATCATGGTGTCACTTGAGGAAAAACATGGGGACCCAACTAGGCATGATAAGTGGATAAGGTGCCATCTTGGAACCTTGGAGGCCAAGAAAAGGATATTCCATGCAGGGAATATTCCATGAGGCATCATTATAGTTAGTGGAATTTTTTGCAAAGAGGATAATCATTCCCCAATGGAGGACCACATTGACACTTGGCACATGATCTGCTCATGAGAGAAGTCATGGAGGTGGATTCTGATCCTATTTAAAGAAGTTCTTAGAACAAAAACAAGAGGAAAAAATGGAGAAGGTAGTGTGAAGGTGCTAGAAGGTATGTGAGTGCTAAGAGAAGGAGGGTAATGAGGTGTTATATAAATGTTAGGGAATGCTAAGGGTTTGCAGCTCATGATACTAGAGTTCTTGATGCTAGAGGGTTGTAATGGATATCATTAAGCATATGTACGGGTACTGAGGTCTATAACAAGGGTTATAATGGGGAAATAATAGTTAGGATCTCTGATGATATTAGTTTGGAGGGGTTAGAGCTCTATCACTTGATGTATATGGTCTAAGATGACCCTTTTGAATGTAGTATGTCTACCAGAAACTCTTTTAAATCAATACACATGGATCTATTCTGTACATCTTGCTTATGGGTGTAAACCCTCATGTTATTTGGCTTATCATGACTTAGATCTAGTTCTTTGTGCTTCATACAATGTTTATTTACCTTTTGTGATGCATTGATGTGTAGATCTGTTAGTTATATCTTCTACCTTTTAAGTAAATGCATGTACTTTTGTTTCTACAAATAATCATCCATTAATGGAAGAACTCTCTTGCAAATCTCACATAAAAGAGGGGCTCGGTGCCCGCATGTGCCTCAGGTGAGCACCTAATGTATGTTGGGTGATAGGATGACACACTTGGGGTTAGAAAGATGTATTGTGGGTAAAATAATGACTACATCTTGGTTCCATTATCAAGACCTCTTTTGAAGCTATTGTGAGAGAAATGTGTAATGATGGAGCACTTGACCTTGGATAGTGTTGAAGTGTGGGTCAATAATATGGAGGATGAGTTTTTTGAAAGATTTAATACTAGACCTAAGTTTGATGCATGGAAATGGGTAGAGGATCACCTGTATCATGAGTTATATGAAACCTTTTTTTGTTGTTTCCCAATAGAGTTATATGAATGACTATAAACATATGTATCAAGGTCAAGTTGGTACTATAGACCTTGTGTCTAGACCCATGAGGAATACCAATAGTTGCATGATGCCAATTTGACCTAGACCCGTGCTATTAATCACTAGTGGAGTAGAGTGCTGATTAGTTATACCTTAGAATATGTTATTTCTACGTATTCTTTCCCAAATATTGCTGATGTTTGAGTTCTTGAGGGAGCCTAGAGGATCATTCTTGCATGCTATTCCACTAGCTATCAAGATCTTGGTCATTACTTTGAGTTTGGAAGCTTTTCCCATGGCTGGCTAAAATCCTTGCTAGGCCCAGGGTGTGAAAGCTGGCGTGGTAGAGGATGGTGGACCTTGTGGCGGAAATGGAGAGAGAGGAGAGGCAACTCAAGTATAATGAAGCTCATGAGAGGGAGTTGGGAAGACAACATGAAGTTGCAGGAGTGATGGATTTATGGAGGCAGATGTTATAGGAAGGATTTGAGGTTCATGCGTGAAGGATGTGGAACCTGAGCAGTCTGAGCTACCCCCCTCACCCCCTCGGCTTTTGGAGATACCTTGTCATATGAAGAAATGAGGAAAGATCTATAGAGAGCACATCTTAACCCACATGATGTCTAGAACCCTTACACTTAGTTTTCTAGTTCCTGAGATAAGTTTTGATAATCTAGTTGGTATCAGTATTGGTAGTCGAGCAACTCCTAGGAGGTATAATTTTTCATTTGGTACATCTATGGCTGCAAAGTCATTTCCTGTGTTTGGGGGTATTTTTTCTGGCGCAACATTTGGGCAAGGTGTGAGATCACAAGGTTTGAGTATCACAGTCTGGGAGTGGTGTGAGAAACACATATGGGAGTGGTTTGGTATCACAGACTGTCAACGTGTAGTTTACCATGATGGTGGGTTCACAGGGCACAATTGCGTTAGGCTCCTTACCTGAGGAGGATCTAGTGGATCTGGAGGAGTTGGCACTAGTGGATCTAGTGGTGGAGGAAACATCGAAAGGGAATCAAGGTCTTGGATCTGGTGGACAAGGTCCAAAAAACCATCAACAAGTGTTTTATGAGATGTCACTCCACTTACCTGATTACAAGGGTGTTGAGGATGCCACAGAACATATACACAAGTTCCTGTTACTATGGCACGAAGGGAATCACTACCCCAGAGAGAAAGGAAATTTAGTTTACAACCACATTTGCAAGGACGTGCATATAGTTGATACATGAAGTATGACCCACACCAGACAGTGGTGGATTACATTGTGCCACGTAATGCCTTTTTGGTGGAGTTCCACATAGTTGAGTTTGAATAGAAAAGCATCACCACATTGAAGGAAATTAAATAAGGAATTTAAAAGAGTGTGTGTGAGTATGACACATGTTTCAAGACTCTCCTATCTAAGTTATCTTATGACATTCAACCTTCACAACATGCTCAATGGTTTGTAGGAGGAATGATCACACCATTAAGGAGGGTGCTTTCATAGAAAACTTTCACATCCACACAAGGCCTTAGAGGCTGCCTTGCATAATGAGGTAGTAGGAAGCATTGATACAAGAGTTAGTCTATTCTTTAGAAGCCTAAATTGCTGCAATGGTAAAGTAGTTGGAGAAATTATTTGTGAACTCGGCTCATGAGACTCGCAACGGGTTATGGTGTATCAGATTGTGAGGTATAAGGGCATATGAAGGACAATTTTCCTCAGAGATATCAGTACACATGATGATGGTAGATTGTGAGATTTGCCACAGAGATCATGATGCAAGTAGGTGTCCACTACTGCATCGCGTAATCCAAAAGAATGTGTCTTGCTATTGCAAAATTTGCACCTCTACTACTCATGACACCAAGGATTGTAGATTGATTGACCAAATACATGATGCCATTGATACTGGTGTGCTCCAAAAAGGTGTTGCAAATAGGTCCAAGGATGATGGTTGTCATTATGAAGGGCACGCAGATGGAGGAGGTCAAGGTAGAGGCATTTCAAGGAGGATTTAGAGGCCGTGGAAATCGCAGGGGTGGAAGGAGTGAATTCCCTTGATGGAACTTGCTATAAATGTGGATCTACATAACACTATAAGTGTGAGTGTCCTGATTTTTTGCAGTGCTCTTAGTGTGGGAAAAAGCACAAGTATGAGGAATGCTTGGAATTGTTTGAACACATGAGCATGAAGCAAAAAAAGGATAAGGGTTCTGGGATGGTGAGCATAAAACATGCTGATCAATAGTGGATGCCAAGGGTAGCGCATGAGTCAGAGTTAGATCCTCTACTAGTGACAATGCAAGCTGAGGTTGTGCACATGCCAGAGAGATACCAATGTGCAGAGACCACTAATTACAAGAGAAGAAGTGGTACATGGGAAGTATCCATACCCTACCCATCAGAAGGAAGTATATCAAGAGACCATGGAAGCAATCATAAGTCTTCAAGGGGAAATTCAGTGTCTAAAAGAGCAATCTAAGAAGTTGGAGTAAAAGAAAAGCACTGAGGTCCCTCAGGTAGATATAGATGATGTTAGAGAGGTGTGTAAGATGTTGTACCAAGAGAATATCATCCCTCTATTAGGAGAATGGTTGAGAGATAAAGTACCAGCATGCTGGAGGAGAGCGTGAGAGGCTGTTTTGCATGCTAATCTACCTCCCCACAACCTTGACTATGATAAGGAGATTACCTTGAATGTAGTTGTTTATGGATGGATCCTAAGTAATATTCTGATTGACACATGTGCATAAGTTAATGTTCTCACCCTGGAGGACATGGAATCAAATGGGAAGGCCCCCATTACAACCATCTTCAAATGTGTTGTATATGGCTAACAAAACAAAGGCAATGCCCATTGGTGTTTTAAAGGATGCTGCTATCACTATCCAAGGGGAAAAATTCACTAGGAGACTTCAAAGTCTTGACATTTTTTGAGGCGGACAACTTTACCATGATTACTTAGCCACCCCTGGTGCTATAAGAATGTTAATGTTGACTTACGTTTCAATAAGGGGTATATAAGTTTTGAGAACAAGGAGGACATGTTATCATTCCTTTGATAGATGGAAAGTCAACATCCCTATACTGAGCCCTTGGGGGAAGAAGACCTATTTATAATCTATGTGTGCACTATCAAGGACCCTTGAGGTTGTACAGCCAACAAAAGAAGGCATTATTCAGTGGGAATATGATCAATATATAAGTGATACAACTAGTGTGGCATGTGACAATTAGGTGTGATGGGACGTATGGGTTAGTCAAAAGGTAGTTAAGAGGATTTGTGATGAGATTAACAAAAACACACTTAGTCAGGTGCTTGGGAGGAAAATTTTTACCAAGTTACACTGGGGGAGCCAACCCTAATGTTTTCCTATGAGAAATGGAGACCCAATGGAGATGTGAGGTTGAAAGGAGAAGTATTCCAGCCATACCTTTCTCAAATGATGCAAAGCACGTTGGTGGGAAACCCATCACGATAACCTTCTAGAGTGGTGTGAGGTGTGAATCATGTTCTCTATTAGGTTTCTCTTAAGAAATGCACCTAATTATACAATATTATAGCCATTTGAAGGAACCCACCTCGTTTCACATCCAGGCATGTGAGAAAATTGGATGGAAGGCACAAAAGCATTACCTCCATCTTTATGAGATGTATAAGCTTTACTCTACCTTACAATTGTGTGCACATGGTACATTCACTCAAAGTTGCATCATCAGACATGAAACTGCGAGGATTTAAAATTGATCTCCTTCATAGCTTTCGAGTATCGGAGTACTAAACCATTGGTGAACGAGGCACTACAGGTTGTTAAGCACAACTATGGGAGATAGTGCTATGGTAGGAGGAGCTAGGGTACTATATTTTGTTAAGTGAACCTACTTGGAAGTGTGAATCGATGAAGAATTAGATTTGAGGTACAACTTGAGGCTTTGGATGTATGGAAAAAGAGAAAGGAAAATTGATCTACGTGATAGATGGTGATGAGATGGAAAACTTAGATGTTAACCATACTGTCGGTATGTACGATGTTATGGATAGTGCTGATGAGAAAGCACACACCTACCATGTGATGAGACCATAAATTTTCCATAAATTACCATTATATTGTCCTTCCAAGTTACTTTGAAAGTGGATTTAAATGTTAATCTAGGAATTTCTTATAGTAAATGCTTAAGATAGGATATATGAATATATCTTGTTCATTCTTTAGAAATATTTTGTTGTCGAGAGGGTTGACTAATCCTATTAATTATTTGTGAAAAGATGCAAAGTCTTGTGTATGCAAAACATAGAAGAAAAGATGAAATTCTAGTATTCCCAAAAGTTAATTTATCATGAGCATGGTAAATCTAAACTCAAAATGATTTCATATTCAGATTCCTCTCAAAAAATATGTAAGTTCAAAAAAATAATCATCTCAATCCAAGATCGTATGCAAAATGCCATAGCTATTTTAATTTGCTCCAGAACTTACAGCTTAGTTCCGAAACTCACAGAGTTAGTTCTGGAACTCACAGGATTAGTTTCGGAATTGCAGACTCAGTTCCGAAACTCGCAGGTTTAGACTTCAAAATTTTTGAAGTTTTTTGAGAGGAACAATTTTGAAAGATACAGAGAATCCAATGAAAATATGAGAACCAAATTTTGTTCATAGTAATGTGATTAACAAGGACCTCATATCATATTTTCTACAGGTATTAATCTCCACAATGAAGAGAAATATAAATTTTAGTGAGTTGTATCTCCAAGGAAGTCAAGTATTATAGATGAGCACTTGGGAAAAGAATAAACAGAAACAGAAGTCTAAATGGAATATCTGAGGAGGTTTTTGTTCATAGAAACGTGTTTAACAAAAACCTGTTTTAGATTTGCTACAGATTTTTACTCAATGAATATAAATCTAACTTTTAGTGAATTGTAATTCGAGGAACAAGCGTATCACACTAGACATCAAAAGATTCAAAATAAGTTAAAGAAACAATTGTCAAATGAAAAATCTGGGAAAGGTATTTGGTCAAAATCATATCCTTGAGGGAAAACCTCCTTCCTATAATGTAGGAAAATAAAATCATTATGATTTTTGTTATGAAAAGCAAAGAGCAAATCTTCCTGGAAATAAGTGAGATTCAAACTCTGAGATAATATATCTCTCTCCATATTTTGTGGAGATGGAGAACATAGTTGTTAGGCATTAGAATAAAGATAAGATCATATTTTGTTTCCTAAAATAAAGAGTTGGTTGGATTATGAATCTATAAATGCAACCTTCCTACACTAAGATATGTAATTCTCTTCTCCCAAGAAATAAAGATCTATTCTTTCTTTTCAATATTTGAAGTAAAGTTATTCTACAAGTTCTGAATTAAAAGTATGAATTAAGCTCCATCTTCCATTGGAATGCTATGGCTTTACTCCATTCCAAGGAAGATGATCAATGTGTTAATTTTTGATTCTTTATTCACTGAAGTTTTCATTTTGATTGTAAAATTTTGATTTCATGTTATGCTGATCTCCTTTTTTCAAGTACAATTTTTGTTGTGAACCTACAGGTGTCATCTTTCAGTTATTTTTAATTCAACAATTTCATTTATGTAAGTTTCTGCCATTTCGGATGTAACAATTTAGCAAGTGTGATTTCCTTTATGCAAGTGTGAACTTATATTCCTGAATTAAGTGTGAACTTTATGCAAGTGTGTTTACATTTCTACAAATGTGACTTTAAATTTCTGCATGTGTGAAAATTATGAAAGTTTGAAAATTGTGTCTTATAAATGAGCTGACGAGGTGGAAGATCTTAGTCTGTTAATGCATACAATTTTTAGACACCAACCCGGATTGACAGATTAATGGTGATGATTGATGACGTGCCTATCATGAACCCCTGAAAACCAAGAAGGTTAACATTGGTTCGGAGGCGGAACCTAAGGAGCTTACTATTGAAGATTACTGGACAGAAAAGGAGGTTTCAAAGATTATTGATCTATTGCATGAATTTCAAGATTTGTTTCCATGTGAGTACCATGAGCTTAAAGGAGTTCAAACTCCTTGGGAGAAATGAAGATCAAGTTAAAGGAAGGTGTGCATGCCCAATTAAGAAGAGACCTTATCAAATGAATCTGAATCTGTGCATCAAAGTCAAGGAGGAGATTGAAAGATGATCACATCAAGCATCATTGAGGTTAGTTAAGGAATCAGAGTGGATAAGTCTGATTGGTCATCAACATTAAGAAGGATGGGAGGATAAGGATTTGTGTTGATTATAGGGATTTGAATGTGGTGTGTGTCATTGACCCTTTTCCAACCCCCTTCACTAAGGAGATCCTGGAAGGAGTAGTCTAGGCACGAGATATATTATTTCACAGATGGATTCTCAGGATATCATCAGGTTAGAATTGCAAAGGAGGACCAAGAAAAGACAATAAAATGGGGAAATTTTTCCTATACGGTCTTGCCATGAAGAATGCACCTGTTGTGGTGCATTGTGGTTCAGGCATTTCCAGACTTCATCCATAAATTTCTACAAGTCTACCTAGATGGACAATATATGGATTAGTGAGGGACCATTGTGACAATATGGCTGATGTTTGAGAGATGTCGATAATTGAGTATATCTCTCAACATTAAGAAATGTGTTTTCACTACTCCATTTGGCACCCTGTTGGGACATATCATATGTAAAGAAGGCTTGCTGGTGGATCCTACCAAAGTTTCTGTTATTATGGGATTGGGGGAGCCTACTAGCCAGAGTGCAGTGCCCGGATTCCTTGGGCATACTGGGTATTACCAAGAAATTTATTAAGGGGTATGCCAAGATCACCATGCCATTGGAAGAGTTGTTGAAACAAAAAAGTACATTTCATTGGGGAGAGGCACAACAAATGGCATTTGACACATTGAAGAATAGGCTTATCACCATGCCCATATTACGCTTTCCTCTCGGGATAAGCCATTCCATGTACATGTTGATGCTTCAGGGATGGCGATTGGAGCAATCTTAGCACAACCTGGAGAGGGAATTGTTGACCATCCCTTGTGCTTTGTTAGTAGGAAGCTAACCCCAGTAGAAAATAATTATACTACATGAGCATGCAAGGCATTATCAATGATCTACGTGCCGTAAAAATTTAGGCATATTTGCTAGCAACACCTTTTATATTTTACATGGACCACATGGCATTAAATTACTTGGTGAACAAGCCATTCTTGCAAGGGCACATATGTAGGTGGGTCCTATTGTTCCAGGAGTTTGAGTTTATGGTTGTAAAACCGAGTAAGAGTAATTTGGGGCTTGACCATTTATCAAGGATTGACTCATGGGAGAGGACACACAAAGCATTGAGGATACAATGCCAGATGCACAACTATTCAGATTGCACACACACCCTCTGACTTGGAAGATATTGATGTGTTTCTCAAAATGGGTGTGGTGCTGAGAGGGAATGAAGACTTTGGAAAGGAAGCATTTAGCCATACATGCCACACCCTACATGTTAATTAGTGGAGACTTATACAAGCTAGGTCGTGATGAGGTTTTGTGCCGGTGCGTGCTTGAGCATGAATGCACTACAATCATGGAAGAGGCTCATGGTGGAATTGCAGGAGGACACTATGTAGGGAATGTAACTGTGTGCAAGATCCTTTTAGTAGGATTTTGGTGGGAAATGGTTTAAAAAGATTGTATTGAGTATTGCAAGGCCTGTGACCACTGCCAGTGCCTTGGTAAACCAGGGAAAAGAGATGAAATTCCATTAAGACTGATTGCCAGTGTAGAGCCATTCGAGAAATGGGAAATTGACTTCGTAGGCCCTATTTCTCCAACCGTGAAGGAAGGTTCATGCTATATCATTACATGCACATATTACCTTATAAGGTGGGAAGAAGTGATGCCTACAAGGATTGCACAATGGTAACAATAGCTAGGTTATTGTGGGAAAATATAATCAACAGGTATGGATGCCTGCTGAGCTTAACAAGTGATAGGGGTACTCATTTCTTAAATGAGACAGTTAGAATTCTTATTGGCATAATTCATGGTGGCCCATCACAAGACTACCCCTTATCACCCACAAGCTAATGGGACTGCTGAGGTGTTTAACAAAATTTTGAATCACACGTTAACCAAGATTTGTGATGTGGGAAGAAAGGATTGGGATGACAAAGTTTTCTGTTGTGTTATGGTCATATCAGACTACTTATAAGAGACTGAACAAGGCCACACCTTTTCAATTGGTGTTTGGCACAGAAGTTGTGTTACCTGTTGAATTCATGTTACCATCACTGTACATATAGCACACAGCAAGAGGGTTAGATGATGAACAAGTGCTTGAGGAGAGGATTGATAAGTTGATGCAGTTGGATGAGAGGTGGGCTATTACTCGCTGGAGTCAGAAAATAGAAAAATCTAGGTAGAAGGCATGACATGATAGACACATCAAGAACAAATAGTTTGAGGTTGGGCAAGATGGTTCTCTTGTATGATTCCAAGTTTTATGCCATCCTGGGAAATTCAAATTCCATTGGTTGGGCCTGTACATTGTATCCTATATACTTGATTCAGGACTTTCAGTTACAAGCGTTGGATGGAACACAGTTTCAGGCCATTTCAATGGGAGTAGGCTAAATCCTACTATAAATAAGTCTTCTTTGTGTTTGTAAATAAGGTAGTATTGCTAGTTAGCCTAGGATTTTCTTTAATGTAGTTTCCTTTCTTTGTGTTTCCCTTTCTTGTTGTTTTGTTTTGTGTGTGTTTGTGTGCTGGTAGCCACTTATTATTTCAAAAAAATTCTATGTTAGAGGACCACACATCCATTTTTGTGTGGGGTGGAGTGATGTGAAAAGTGCTAGAAGCTATGGTTGTTGATGGCTCGGGTTGAAAAATAAAAAACACGTGGATTGGAAGATCACACGTAGAAGAGGTGAACATGAGGGAAGGATGGTGTCAAAAGGATTTATAGAAACCATGTACAAGAATGAAAATCACAGGAACAACATGAGGTAGGTGATGTCAAGAACCAGGATTAGGACATAGAGGAAGAATTCCTTCTAGCATTGTAAGTGCGTGCGTAAGGATCTGTGGTCAGTAAGGGAATTTTGCGTGCCTGAAGGTTACCGAAGTTTTTCACGTAGGATTGAGCGTGGAGGAAAAGTGCTGAAGGTTGGCATTGGAAAAATCCACCTTTATTGTGAAAGTACATTGGTAGGTGGCATGAAATTTATTGCAAGGAGAAAATAAAAAGTTATAAATAGAAGATCGGGGGTGCGTTATTCTTTACCTTGCGTTTTAAGTTATCAAAGAGATCTCTCGTGAACTAGGGAATCCTTGTGAAGAAGGTTTGAGAAGATTTGTGAAGATTTGTGTGCATAGCTAGTTTGATCAGCAAACCAGAGTGGAAAGGAGTACATGGGTGTAAGTGGAGAAGGTTGTGTGGAAGGATCCCATGGGTGTTACACCATCTTGTGGAAAAAGGGTTTTCCAGGTTAGGGTTGCATAGCTAGGGCATGGGGTTTGGAGGAATTTTCGCACAAAGGAGTGGAGCCACGAAGTTGAGTAGAGCTAGGACCAGGAGAGAGGAAGAAGTTTTAAGGACCCAACAAAGGAATGACACCAAGGAAAGTAGACAAATGTTTCACTGAAGAAGGGAAAGGGAAAGGGAAAACAAGCTATTTCTACCAGTTTCAATGAAGAATGGTACACAAAAATGTAATACCTAGACGACGTATTACTTGGTAAGGAATGGGTGTCTCATGTCAAAAGATGGCCGTAAGTGATTACAACCATCGAATGAGCACCACAAAAAATGAGATGACACTAGAACTAGTTCACCCTACAGAGAAGAGGACACCAGATGGAATGCCTATCTATGATGAACGAAGTGAAGGTGAAAATGAGAAGGTTGGGTTGTTGCAACTCTATGAGTTTCCCTATTTTCAATCCTGAGTGACTATACCAATGGTTGATGTCGCACGTGCATGAAGACCACTTCTATTTCATAGGTTAGAGGATGCTACATAACCCCCCAGCTGATTTCTAAGTTCACCAGGCCTTATCTATGAAGGAGAATCATTGGATGATGATTTGGGAGACAAAAAGCCATTAAGAAGACCATTGAAGCTTATGACTACAAGAAGGGTTCACACTACTTTGACATTTCTTTAATCATTGACCCTATGATGAGGATGGCCGCATGGTTTGGTCACAAATCTTAATGGAAAGAATATGGACACAGATCAACAAGGCCTAGTTGAATGTATGTCCCATGAGATCTCGGAGGGGACCATCTATAACCTCTCAACTTTTATTGTAGAGGAGATTATAAATGTTGTACGATGATGATGGAGAGAAGATCATGTTTGGTAATTTCCTCCTCACCATTGTATTTTCAAGATATTGGAGTGCCCGATGGGCCAGATAAGTTTGTTTGGGAATACCCAGATGAGAACATACTCCCCCACCAAGAGGTTTGAATAGTATACTTGTGACACCATGACGACTGCTCATAAGGCACACCTAGAAAATTGGTATAAGTCAGATGCACGATGCATTCAGGGTTGAATGGAGAATACCTGAGCAGTTTCCTTCATTAGTATAAGGAGAGGCTGAGTTCATTATATACCAACATTTTTGTATCGATAGATTTACTTTGATAGACTAACACCAAGAGTCCTTGGTGTAAGTTTGACTTTCTCCTTCATGGCGTAGTACTTCCTAGGCCGGGGTCAATCAATTCAAAGAGGTGAAGAAAATCAAGTTTGATCTAAGTGTAGTAGATCAAGATTACCATGAGCTGTAGGAAGTTAATATACCCCAAGAAGCATGCCTATGTGGAGAAGTATGTCTCTCATGACATGCACATGTTCAAAACTAGTAACACTTACCTATTTTAGGGAGGACAACAATGAGGGTGTATTTGTACACCTAAGGCCTAAGTATGAAAAAGGTTCTTATGTTAAAGATGATGTCTCCATTATTTAAGGACCCCACCTTAAGGAAAAAGGTTGTGCCAAGGAAAAGAGAAAGAGGGAGGATTTTATGAAAAATGGTGCCGAGGGCAGACAGTACACAGTAGGGGCACAGGATTTCAGGCGCGGGCACAAGTACTTACATCCGGATGGAAAAGTCTCCTGTTAGAAAATAGTCACCATAGAAGGAAAAGTGTCATACAAGGGAAGAGTTGCCCTGAAGAGAAGAAAAAGAGAAGTCCCAATGAATTATGTTTTCACTCAGTAAGGAAGAAGCAAAGGGTGACCAAAAGGGTCAGACTCAAGAAAAATAGAAAGCATGAGGCTGACAAGGGTGATGAAGATGATGAAGAGCATGGTGAGGCTTCAGAATCATCCTATGTATGATGTACATGAGTCAGATGAAGAAGGAAATGAAGACAGGGATGAGTAATGAGGAAGGATCTCATGAAAAGGGAGAGTGAGGAAGTAAGCATGAAAGATCAGAAGACCCTAACCCCGACCAAGGAGTAAATGGATAACACTATAGAGAGGGAGGTGGCAGGTATTATCCAAAAATTAGTGGAGCAGTAGAAGTAGAGAAAAGTGCAAAGAAGTGTTGAAGGAAACTGATAGAGAGTGCAAGTGTAGGAAAAGTATGGGAGCATGGGCGGAGACCCAGCTTAGTAGTAAGCTTCCTAATGATAATTTTTTGAGCACAGGTGAAAAGGGCACAGTAGCAGTGCAGGAACATTTTGACACTATGATTAATTAATGATCCAACAAGGTACTGTGCATGCACTTCCAAAGTACATGCCCACCAACCAGCTCCTCGCTTGGTCTTATTTTGATGAAGAGGGTGCATACCCATGCATGAGGAAAATGCTATCCATGGGATTTTGAGTCCCACATTGATGAACCTGAGTTCGAGGTAAATCGTGATGCATTGATGAAGATACCAGATGCCAAGGGAGTAAACCCTCTTGTAAATTCCCAGCAACTGTCAGATGAGCAAAGTTTGCAATATGCTCAACAAAGTATCGGTGGAGGTGGAAGCCAAGAATCTTTGTTACATAAATGATAGAATAAGGGTCTTGGAGGAGGAGCTTGAGAAAAGGAATGAGGAGATCATTGAGAGGGACAAGGAGATAAAACATAAGGAATTGATTAGTGCACTATTAAGTGTGAACTAGGGATGAAAAGGTGAAGGTGTATGAATGTCCATAAGAAGATAGAGGCCATTTCAAATCCATCATCTTGAAACAAAAAGACCTGGCCTTGCCTGAGCAAGAAATATGAGTCAGCCATGCACTGCTTGGAAGACTTGACCCACATCCTCACCATGGAAAGGAAACCACTCGCATTAGAGTCAGTAAAGGAGGTGATAACATGCCATAAGGAGGAAGAAAATATGAAGATTGGGAAGACAATGACTCGGTACTCTGAGCTCCTTGCTGCAGTAAAGACCACCGCGCAGATGGCCAAAGTCATGTATGATAACTGTGCCGACAGAGACAGGGTAACAAGCATATTGGTTGCTACACATGAGGCAGATCTGAAATAATTTCAGGAAAAGAACAAAGGAAATAGGGCATAGAGCGTGATAAGATCATGACTGAAGTTGAGAAGAAGTTGGAAGCAATCAAAACCTTGTGGGGTTCGATTAAGAATAGGCTAAAGGAATTATACCCCCAAGTCACTCACCGAAATGGATGCATTAGGCGATCTTAGCAAGCAGATGGGAAGCATTGTAGATACACAAAAAGCTAAGAGCGATGAACTAAGTTTTGATGAAGTAAGCACATTGGTGGGTGACCTAGTTCAACAGGCACAGGGAGAAGTGGATACCTGGGAGAAGATTGAGGCATACATAAAGGAGTTCCCACTCCTCATGCAACAGTAGCATATTCTTCCATTCCTTTATTTAGATTATTTCAATTCCACTATTCTTTATTCTTTGAAGGAGTAGAATGTTTCTAAGGACGGAGAACACGCATAGTGTGGGGTGATGTTGGACCCTAAATATTGGCTAAGTACCAAGAGGCACGTACACACATAGGATCAGTAAATAGAAGGGTGCTCAAGGAAAAATGTGTAGAAAAGGGTTTAAGAAGGGTTTAAGTGAAACCAGGGCACGCGTGGGAGGCAGAACAAGGGTTTAAAGGACTTAGCCATATTTGGCATCAAGAGTCACTTAAGGAAAAACATGAGGACCGCACTAGGCGTGATAAGTGGATAAGGTGCCAACCTGGAACCTTGGAGGCCAAGAAAAGGATATTCCACATAGGGAATATTCCTAGAGCCATCATTACAATTAGTGGAAGGTTTTGTAAAGAGGATAAACATTCACCTATGGAGGACCACATTGACACTTGCACACGATATGCTCATGAGAGAAGTCATGGCGGTGGACGTTGATCATATTTAAAGGAAGTTATTGGGATAGAACTAACAGGGGAGAAAGGGATAAGGTAGTGCGAAGGTCACTAGAGGGTACGTGAGTGCTAAGAGAAGGAGGGTAACGAGGTGCTATAGAAATGTTAGGAAATGTTAAGGGATTGGAGCTTCATGATGCTAGGGTTTAGAGTTCTTGATTGTTAGAGGGTTGTAAAGGATATCATTAAGCATATGTATGGGTGCTGGGGTCTGTAACAAGGGTTATAATGGGGAAAGAATAGTTAGGATCTCTGATTAGATTAGTTTGGAGGGGTTGGATCTCTGTCATTTGATGTATATGGTCTGAGATGACCCTTTTGAATGTAGTATGGCTACCAGAAACTCTTTTAAATCAATATACATGGATCTATTCTGTACATCTTGTTTATGGGTGTAAACCCTCATGTTATTTGGCTTATCATGACTCATATCTAGTTCCTTGTTGCTTCATACAATGTTTATTTACCTTTTGTGATGCATTGATGTGTAGATCTTGTTAGTTATATCTTCTACCTTTTAAGTAGATGCATGTAATTCTATTTTTGCAAATAATCCTCCATTAATGGTGGAACTCTCTTGACAAATCTCACATAAAGGAGGGGCTCAATGCCCGTGCACATGCCTTAGGTGAGCACCCATCATATGTTGGGTGATAGGTGAGCGCTTGGGGTTAGAAAGAGGTATTGGGGGTAAAATAATGACTAAAATTAGGTGAATATATTTCCATATTTATCTTAATCACGTGGATGTCTAACTAGATGTCCTCCCTCCACCTCAACCAAGGGGTACACAACAATCTCGAATGAAATTAATTTCTCCAAAATTCTATTCAAACATCCATTACTCCAACAAACCCATGAGTACACAACAATGTTAAAGAAAATAAATGTCCAAAATATAATTCAAGTAAGAAATCTCAATTTTCATCCATCACTCAAAGAGTTCACATCAATATTTAAGGCATTAATTTCTGCAACAAGATTGTTCAATAAATAATACTCAAGTAAAATAAAGATCAATAGAAATTGAAAATAAAAATTTCAACCTCATAATAAAAAGTTAAAAAACACTCTACCTCATGATGGGTTTGGGTTATGGGCTTATTTTATATGATGAGGACAAGGTTAGCTGGTCCTTTTGCTGTCCAAAATATTGCCCAAAGCCAAAATCCGACCCCTATAAATTTTATTGAGTTTAGGAACCCATAACTATGATATCCACCTACCAAATGTGTCCCAAAAAATATCACATCAAGACATGGGAAGAGGGAGAAATTAAATAAATTAAAATTCACAAAAAATTAAGGGTAATTTCTAAATGGGGTGTAGTCTTTTGTTTTCCTAAGATCAGCTAGGCGCACTACCACTTCATCCAAACAAGTATAGAAGATCACCTGAAGTGCACATAGCCTCTAAGTACCTCATTTGTTTGCTTACCAAGTTGTTAGACAAGCATACTCATAATTATAATCATCCCAACATATAACCAAAGATAATTGGAGATATATCATAGTAATTCAACAACACATATACTAAGGAAGTTCAATCAACATAAAAAATTATCAACAAGATTTGATTTCCCATAACTCCATATTCAGATACAACAATCTTAGCAATACATACAAAATTATCCATGAAAATCATGATGCATTACATAACATATAGACTAATTACATCATTAACCAATACATTCATGCATTGGACCGTGCACACTCACATACGAACCTTAGAATGAGATTACATCAAGAAGACCTAACATTGTTCAACACTATCAAAACTATCTCACATCTAGCACCCTCTATTACATGGATGCATCACCTATTTATACACAATGGGGAATTTCCATTCACCATCTTCATGTAACTCCTAATAATAGGCATGCTCTAACAATAATCTGCATGCTTTTCTAACTTCGATTTACAATAGGTCAAGCTATAGATAACTTTCCTTAAGTATACTTTAATCCCTATTAATAGACTTCGTCCAAGCACTGCTATTGTCTTTATCTGCATGTGATTTATTTTAATAAAATACCTTTTTTGTGTTTCAAGTCATCCTTATTTTCTATATTTTGTAGCCCTTGTCCCAAAATGGATAATTCTTGAATACTCTGTGTAGACATCTAAAATGTCGACATGCATAATCATGATTAATCTATCTTATAAATATCCCAACATCATCCATATAATAATTAATCACAAGATTAATTATTATTATTTAATCCATTTTATCATATTTACCCTTTCTAATTATCCAATCATTCCATTATTAATCCTCTTAATTCTTTATTTTATCCCATCTTATCCTTAGTCGCTTTTATTTCATTCTTATATCATATTATCCTATCATAATCCGTTATTAACATTTTATAGGAATTTAATATTCCTACATCTACCTGCCTACCTACCCTACACAACCCTACACCTAGTATTTCCATTTAACCTCACCCCTAATCATCATTTATTAATCTAATCTAACTCTAATCCTATTTACATACTCACACCTCTAAATCTAGAGGCTTTTATTTATAGAAGCCTCTTTAAATTTCCCTCTTTCATATTTAAAAATTCAAATATATCTCCCTCCCTCCATTGAATTTTTAATTCAATGGAGACTTCTCTAAATTTTAGAAATATCCATTCTAGAAATCTCCATTCTTCTCATGCATTCTCCATGCTTGATCCAAATCCAACGTGGATTCATCCTAGCCATTGAATCCTCCACCCCTCAACTATAAATTAAACTCTCATCCTCCATGAGATCTAGTTAGAAGCTAGTGAGCAAGTTAGGAAACCTATACTATTTTATTCATTGAATCAATCCATTCTATCATCACTTTATCATCCAATCTATCGATCATCCTCTTCATCAAGCAATCCAAGAAAAATTAAGGGGAGGTGTTGCTCAAGTTTCTCCACCAAATCTAAAGCAAATCCAATCAATCCAAGAACAAATCTAACACATAAAAGAAGGATTTATGTAACTTGTAGGTAAGTGCAGGTATTGAATCTCTAAGATTTATTTCCATCCATTGATCTATCTGAGGTTTTATTTGAGAAGATGAGATTAGGGAAGCAATCTTGTTTGTTTTCTCACATTCTACACACTAATATTTTCTTGTATTACATTTTGGTGCCCAAAATGGGGCTTACCCCCCATTTTTAATCATTTTAAATCTTTTTTGATCCCTTGAGCATGTTGTCCAACTTTCAAGAATTTTCGTTGATGTTTACCCCCTCAAAATTTAAAATTTCAAACTTAGATCCTGTTTCCAATGTGAAACAACACCTATGCTCTATGTATTGGAACATATGCACATAAAATGGCACCTATGACCTATATCAACACTTATGTCCTACTTGGGTGCCTATGCAGATATATCAACACTTATGTTCTAGCTTCAAAACTCTGTTTTTTGCTTGTTTTTAGCCATTTTCATCCTTTTCTCACATATCAATGCCTATGCACACAAAATGACACCAATGTTCATAAAGTGGAACCTATGCAAATACATTATCACCTTTTTTGTAGCCTTTGGATTTCTAAAATTGCATTTTTTGTCTGTTATTGTACTTTTTCTCATACATTAGTGCCTTTGCACACAGAATGACACCTATTCCCTAAAGTGGTGCCTTTGCTATACTTTAGATCCTTTGTCATACTCTAATGCATATGCCCTGTCAATCAAAACCTTTGTGGAATCATAGTTTTTGTGTACGACTAATGTTCTAATATGGTTTTCATGTGTTTTTAGTGGTTTTTGTAGGTGTAACATTTTGTTTTTGTAGGTTTATTAGAGAAACAAGGAGATATACTATCTATTTTGATATTTATCTAACCTTTTTTGTGATTGTAGAATTGAAAACTACTCATCCTTTTGTTTTGCAACTCATTTGATCCAAGACATTTGGGGTTAAAATCAAACTAATAATCCTTTTTTTGTAGGGCCTCCTCGTGAAGACTTGTAGACAAAAAATCATGCACTTTTGGGTAATTATCTAGTCTCGATCACATACTACTAATTATACAGTTCCAAAGTACAAAAAATAATAATCAGCCCATGTCTTTAGCCATCTTTCGTTGCTTTCTATTGTTACTTTTGGTCTTGCACCTTTATTGGCCCAGTTTGTCTTTTCATACTTCAATTGTACCTTTTCTGGACTGGAGTGCCCAACTAAGATGCCAACGTAAGGAAACCTCCCCTCTGGGCACCCCAGTCCTCTTTACACTTTACTCTCACTTTTTGGGTCCTTTCTAGCCATTTGAGCATCCTATCTTTTTGGTAGTCAGCCTTTTTAGGCTTAATTACAAAATTCAAGCAAAGGAATCATATAAATATAAAGTTATGTGATCAAAATAATGGACCAAACACTAAGCATTAGCTATCACCACCTAAGTTTGCATCCATCAAGGCATCTAGAGCTCCATTTTCATCCATCTAGCTCCATCACAAGGGACAAAGGTTGTTTAATCTGCATCACACTTCATAGGAAGGGAGTCTATTCTATTCCATGCAAACATTACTTACATTCTACAGCTAGCTACTTGCTCACTACTTCAAGTGTGACATGCACAAGAGCAACCTAGGGTACAATTATGCACACATACACATAGAACTACATTGGGTTTGAGATGTAGTGCAAAGCTCAGCTGTAAGACCACCATTGTGGCATTTAAGGATAATCCAACCCCTTCATTTTCATCTTACTTTTTTAGGGTTTGATGTTTTGTTTGGGGTTTTACAGATGATTCATTCATTCTAGATCCACATTGACATTCGGTGGAATTTAGTGACATATATGTGACAAGAAGCAAGGGGTTTCACATGATCTGGTGACCTTGTGAAGTTGGCTTTCACACCTCCTTCACAGACTAGGATGCCCAGAATAAGACTCAATGCACCGTAGGTGCCCCCATCCCTTCTCCAGGTGCCCTAGTCCAGCTAAATCACTCAAATATGCATTTTTCTTGGCTCCTATGTGACGATTTTCCATTTATGTTAAGACAATCATCACTGCAACACAGTCTCACAACATATTTGAATCAACTTAAGGATATTCCAACCCTCTTTGTACATTAGGGTTTCATATTTTTATTACTTAGTTGCTTGGGTAGTATTTCAATCTTTTATTGTTCATTTATTTACTACAAACTTGCATTAGATTAGGCTATCATTTTACATATTAGCATAATCATATTGGTGAACCCCACTTGTGATTGATCATTCGGTTCATTCTTTGGCACATCATTTTTTCTATCATGACTCCTAAAATTCCTCAAATTTCTTTCTCTGATTTACTTAAGATGCATCCTAATTTCCAATTTGTTCTTACAAAATCGATAGACACTATGTATCTTCTCCGAGATACGCCTCCATGTTAAGTGAGTGTTATTTTTGATCGTTTATTTGACAACCCTAGTCTTCTTGATCCTCCAACTAATCAACCCATGTTGGAGTCAATTCAAGCTTTGCATTCTTTATTTCAAGACAAATTTTAGGCTACGGAATCCACGATTACATCTCTAAATTATAAAATCCAACATCTTAAGGATGTTTCTTAGGCTAATGTTCATTCTCCTTCTAGATATCATTTTTGATCTATGTCTTCTACATGTGCTCATATTAGTGAACCTCAAGTCTTACCGCTCTCTGCACCTCTCAAGTTTAATCTCAATGCTAAGCAACAAGATATTATTTTGAAACTCATTACTCATCAATTAATCAACTTACCATCTATTGATTGCTACCCTCCTTATCAGCGTGTAAAATATCAAGGTCACCCATATTGCAATTATCATCGGATCAATGGACATAAATATAATGACTGTTACACTTTACAATGAAGAATAAAACATCTTGAGTGTCAGATATTTATCTCATTCACTACACAACATTTTGTTACATGCCCATCCACAAATGCTACATCTCAATGGGCCCCTAAATCTGATTCGTATATGTCTAATGAGCATCACGCCATCATTTCTAATGGTAATTATAGGGAAATTCAAGCACCGCCTTAGCAACCGCCTCTCAAAATAAATCCATTTTCTTCTCCTATCAAGTCATCTGTAGCGTCATCAATCCCACCTAAGATACCACTATTTAAGATTCCTCCCCATCCTTCTCCACCTCCATTTCCAATTCATTTTGTCAAAGTAACTACTCTTATTGATAGCTAACACACATTTATGCCACCATTACATGGTTATGTTATTGATTTTTCCACACATGCTTCCACCACTTCATACAAACATGGTCTTTGGTAGGTGACTCCTGTCACCTTACCTTCCTGATGACACACTCATATGCTTATGGTTCTTATATGACTGTTGAGGGGTCTGTTACAATAAAGAACCCTATTTTATCTTACATTAACATATTTATATATTACATCACCACTCATACATACATACATCTACAACCATCTATCACTTGTAACACATGCCATACGATATCTCATCCTTTATTCCATCACTCAATTAATCTTACAATATCTATGATACTTCACCACCACAATCATCAAGTAGAGTACCTTATTTATTTACTTTTATTGGATAATTCACTCATCATTACACACTTGAGGGGAATTATATGTATTTCCTCCCCCTCAACTGACTACACACACACTCACATCATAATTACTTGATCATGCACTCTTGTTCTTAGATTCACACTTGAATTTTGAAGGCATCATATACATATGAACCTCACACATTTCACATTACACATTACACCACTTGTACATCACCTTATCTCATCACTACATCTATTACACATATTATGCATCCTACTTATCTACTTATACGTGCTACACTCACTACCTAATGATGCACTCTAGTCTCACGGTCCATACTAGACTGTTGAGGGTATACACTACAAATGGACCACGTCACTTTCCCATATTCAACCATTAAACCTTATTTTCATGAAAAATTACTAGGTTAGTGATATACACCGTAGGATACATCATCACTTCCCCCTAACATCATTTAGTGATATACGCTTTAGGATAAATCATGACTTATTCTATCATGATTTAGTGATATACGTCATAAGCTACATCATCATTTAATTTAGCATCACCTAGTGATATACACTATAGGATACATCATCACTTATACTACTCATCTTGTAGTGATATATGCTTTAGGCTATACCATCACAAAGTTTTGTACCTCATCTCTATGTCGCATATCACTACACATTCATCACATCATGCTACACACAACACATAGCTCAAACCATTTCCTAATGACGCACTCTCGTTTATGGTTCATTCTTTACTGCAAGGGGACATAAAAAAATGAACCTCATTGTATACAACTACATTCACTTGGGGGGCACACAACTCCCATCATTCACTCTACATTGCATTATATCCATCCATAGAATACTGTATATCTTGGTTGCATTTACGTTTTTAATATTTATGCTTTTTACATGTTCAACTTATTACACATGCTAGATATATATATTATATGTCATTATATTTATCATACACACACACACACACATGTTCACTGGCCTTCTGGTTGTGATCACATATTAGACAGGTACATTACATGCAACATGGATGCTTGTTGTAGTACCTAGTACCAGTCCCACAATGGCTCCTAGGGGCATCCACTTTCATACAATACATGTGCTATTTTTTCATTTTGTTTCATAATACACTACTTTATCAGATTATACATGCTTTGACATAATTTTTATATTTATAACATGCTAGCGGGTGCTTCATGTGCAACATGTGTTTTACAGGATTACTTGCCACCATGGTTGTTTGTTACATTGTTTGTACTTTCTTGTCATTGTATGCCTTTGTTTGTGGGATTTTCCCTTTTTATTGTGTGCATACTTGTATGTTTTTATCTTCACCAACCTTGATTTCCTTGTGACACAGTGAGTGGTGTCCCATGTTTGTAACTTGCTTTCTTGGTCTCTATTGTCTTCTTGCGTGTTTTCTTGCATCTTAGCTTACACATTGTTTGTCTATCTTACACTTTGTCTTATACATGCATATTTGTCCTTGCTAGTAAAAAAACTTGTCTCCCAGCCACATATTTGTATTTGCCTTAGTTTTTACCAAACACATCCACTCCCCCCTGCAGGGCACAATTTTAGTGGTTGGTCCTCTTTTAGGTCGTATCCTCCTACAACGACATTGTATGCGCCCCCAAAGAGGGGGGAATCATTTGGGTCAATCATTTACCCCATAAAGAGGTCTAAATAGAGTATACAAAACACATCATAGTACCAGTACAATACAATTTTCATATTTCAGGGCTCAGAATCAGACTTGGGTCCATAACACAGTGACCTTACCTAGATTACTTGAGACTAAGGGGAATATCACACAGAAATAGGGTTCAACATAGTCTACAAAACTATACACAACACATTTTATAAGGAATATTATCCTTAACATTCCAGGGAGTAGTTACAAGTTATAGGATAAACCAGACCTTCTTCTCTACACTACTTCGGCCATGACATCAGATCACCTAAAAAACTAGATAGTATAGAGATATCTATAGTTTTGGAAAGCGGTTATAGGTTGGAGATTAAATAAAATTTTCCTCTCTACAATTCTTTGTCCAGTTGCATCAGATCGCCCAAAAAAATTGCACTTCATCGATAGGATCCTTTCTACACCCTTTTTCTCATCACGGATCAGGTGCACATGTTCCTTTTCTACATTTTCAAAATTTTCTTTGATATACTTCTTTACATGTTTTTATACATATATATGCATATTTGACTACTTTATCATATTCTCTTTTACAGGTCCGTCTGTATGGGAAAAAAATAGTCAATAATTAATAACATCATCAACATCACATACATTGACACTAACATGAATGTACATCACACATATCGACATCTACACATGTTTCTGCCCTAGGTTCACTCTCATCACCTTTTTTTTACACTTTTTCATCTTTAGTCTCCACGCTCCATATTTTTATCACTCTATGCTTTGTCTAGTTCCTTGGGAAATTTTCTACACCAATCTACATGGATATAAAGTGCGTATCTCTATCTACTTTATGTTACCGAGAATTCCACTCACCAACATAAAGTGGGGGAAAATGTATACATAAAATCATGCACTTTGGGTAATTATCTAGTCTCGATCACATACTACTATTTATATGGTTCCTAAGTATGAAAAATAATAATTATCACGTATTTGGCCATCTTTAGTTGCTTTCTATTTCTACTTTTGGTCTTGCACCTTTTTTGGCTCAATCTGCCTTTTCATAATCTAGTTTTACCTTTTCTAGATAGATCACCCAACTAGGATGCCAGCGCTAGGTGCCCTCATCCCCTATGGGCGCCCCAATCCTCTTTACACCTTACTCTCACTTTTTGGGTCCTTTCTAGCCATTTCAGCTTCTTATATTTTTGGTGTTCAACATTTTTAGGGTTAATTAAAAAATTCAAGTGAAGGAATCATATAAATATAAAGTCATGTGATCATAATAAGGGACCAAACACTAAGCATTAGCGATCACCACCTAAATTTGCATCCATCAAGGCATCTAGAGATCCATTTACATCCATCTAGCTCCATCACAAAGAACAAAGGTTGGTTCATTTGCATCATTCTTTATAGGAGGAGATTCTATTCTATTCCATACACACATTATTTACATTCTACATCTAGCTACTTGCTCACTACTTCAAGTGCGACACAGACAAGAGCAACCTAGGGCACAATTCCACACACACACAGAACTACATTGGGTTTGAGATGTAGTGCAACACTCAACTGTAAGACTACCATTTTGGAATTTGAGGATAACATGGACCCTTCATTTGCATATTTATTTTTAGGGTTTGATGATTTGTTTGGGGTTTTACAGATGATTCATTAATTCTAGATCCACAACGAGATTTAATAGAATTCAGCGACATACATGCAACAAGCAACGATAGTTTCACATAATCTTGTGACCTTATGAAGTTGGCTTCTAGAACACTTACATAGATCATGGGCACTCAAAATGAGGCTTAGAGCATCCTAGGTGCCCCCATCCCTTCTTCAGGCACCCCAGTCTAACCAAATCGCTCAAATTTGCATTTTTCTTGGCTCCTATGTGACGGTTTTGCATTTTTGTTAAGCCGATCATCACTAGGACATAGTCTCGTGACTTCTTTGAATTAGCTAAGACTCTTCCAACCTTATTTATACATTAGGGTTTCATATTTTTATTACTTAGTTTTCTTGGGAATTATTTCAGTATTTTACTGTTCATTTATTTACTGCAAACTTGCATTATATTAGGCTATCATTTTACATTTTAGCATAATCAAGACCCAATCATCAAATTACTAATTCTTATCATTTCATTTTATCATCTATAATTTAATTATCTTGCATTTATCATTATTTTTATGGTTTTCCTTTGTTTCTTGTTCATCCTAAAGGCGAAACCATGTATTATCTCCTCTTGTGTCCTAGGACGATCTTGAGGATCAAAAGCGGCTAGCCTTCCCATTTTTATTTTATAGGGGAAACATGATGTGGAAGTGATATCCACACACTTGTCATATTCCTAGGGGTCTTGTGACCGCATGATTCATCCCTGTGCACGTAGGCACACCCTGTGTTCTGGTGGGGGTATAGAAATTCTTAGAAAATTGTCATTATTGGATAAACGATCACTTGTTTTAAGAAAAAATTTGATGTGAGGGGATTCCATGTACCAATACCCAAGCCTTATAAAACATCCTTGCAACACAGACTTGGGCCCCATGTACCACAAGGTATATCGAGGATGCCCCTAGTGAGCCCGTACATCCTAGACTAGACAACCTCTTGGCCACATATTAAGCTATAGTGTACGGAGGATGCACTCCCCAAGATCACTTTCTAGCCAAACCCATATTGACACATAGGTGGAGATCCAATTGTGGAACCATATTTGGTGTGTGGTATTGAAAGCAGGCTATAACTTGATTTCAATCCCACTTGACTAGCTAGGGTGTGTGTTGCATGTTTGTTTCTTGTTTGTAAACAACCTTAACCATCCCATTAATTTACCATTTTAATCAATCAAATATTATCATAATTCATCACATAATCCCTATCCTAATCCCATCACCATCTTTAATCCACAATCCTAATCCATATATAATTCCCCACACATCCTACCTAACCATGGCCTTTGATCCTCAATCCCCATCCTTTCTAAACCAACATCAAAACCAATATCTATTTCCTAAATCCATCAACCAAATCATCCCATCATCCCCCCCATCAAATTCAACCATATCGCTTTGATCATGAAGTCCCACACACTATCCAATTCATTAATAAACAAATCTCAAACCTAATATCACACCTTAACCAATCCTCTTCTTGGCATCCAGATCAACCATCCCATATCGATCCTAATATCTTCAAAAAAATCCAAAAAATTAATAAAAAAATTAGATCTTAAATATTTAATTAACCAATCACCCCTAAACCATCATATCCTAACCAACCCCATCAAAAATTTTCCCCTTCTTAAGATCCCTATCCATCACCCCATGGAATTCTTATTTGAAGAACCCAAATCATCTCAATCTACACCCCAACCTAATCAACATAAATCACTATCCCTGCAATCCAATTTCATCAAATTTTACCACCCTCACCATTTTTTGACCTAGAACAAGAGGACCTTCTTTATGTCCTTGATAATCTAGGCACCAATTCCAAACCTACACAACCATTCAAAACCCCAACCTCCAAATCCCCTATCAACCATCATGACCCACATCTTCCTACCATAAAAAATCATTCAAATAATGCACCATCATCCAAAACCTCAAATCCTAAACCAAATCATCATAAAACCTATAATCAAGTCCCATTCACATATCCAACACCATCCCAACAACTTCATCCAAAATCATCATCCCCCACATCTCATTTAATTCCTCCATCCTTGTCATTTTCATCATCCCAATCTTATCCTATAGACTTTCTCCTAAATAGTCACACATCCCCTAATCCACCATTGAATTTAGCCTCTAATCCTATTTCATCCCCTCCACCACCTAAGCCCAATATTATATCATCTAGCGTGACTCCTAAGTCACCCTCATCCCATTTTATCCCCAATCCTAAATCATCTAATGTGGCTCCTACTCTGCCCTCATCCTCTTTATCCAAACCTAATCCTATATTAAACCATTCATCACCTAAACCTAACACTATCCTATCATCTAATCCTATTTCATATCCACCATTCCCTAATTCTAAAACATCTAACATGACTCCTAATTCACCAACTCATAAACCTAAAAAATCCAATCCCAATCCTCTCCCCACCCCATCTCTTAACCAATCTAATGATGCTCCCATGCCACCTTCATCTACTTAATCCCCAAAATTGACCAAATCTAATGAGGTTCCTACACCACACCCATCTCCCAAATCTCCTTCATCCCTAACAACACCTAAATCTAATGTGACCCCCATATCATACCCATCCCCTTTATCTAAATCTACACCATAACATTCATCTAAGTATAACAATCCCACACAATCTAATCCTACACCAAAACCATTTACCTCAAAACCACATATTTAAACCAATCAAAAATCAACTAAATATACTTCGGCCTCAAAGTCCAAAAGATCCACTTCAGCCCCCAGGCCTAACCCATCCCCTTCATCTACATCTACTAATCCTAAACAATCTAATCCCCAATCCAAACCATCTACCTCAAAACCACATACTCAAAATAATCCAAAATCAACTAAATCCACTTTGGCCCCTAGGCCTAATCCATCCCCTTCATCTTCTGTGCCACAACAATTTGACTAAACTCATAAATCCCATTCAACTAAAACATCTCATAATCTAGCCAATCATGTACCTTTACTTCCTACTCCCCCAAAACCATTTAACCCAAACCACTTCACTCCTTTAGGAAAATCCTTGACCACCATCTTCCATTGTCTGAAAACCTTCAACATCATCATCCATACCCTAATAAAATCACGCAATAAAAAACCTTCCCAAACTCTCTTGGTATCAAGAACACTATTATTGTGACTTCCATCACACCCATGGACATTCAACCAATCATTCCATGAAATTTAGGTCTTATGTCCAAAACTTCATTAACCAAGGAATTCTTATCCTTGTACCTCTTTATCCACCACCTTTACATCCCAACCCTCTCCCTAATCATTTCCCACCATACAAATCACACTCGACATCCATCTAAATCTCATTATACATCCAAACATCCCCCACCAACCAAAAACCAAAACACATCTCACCTCCCATCATTTGTTAAGTTTTTCCTCTTAGTGGATGACAAATTTACAACCCCCAAGTTTCCTGATGACCACATGTCCTCATCTTCCCCATCCACTTCATACCCTATAGCCAAAAATATGTTCACTAATATGAAACATCAAGGCAAAGGATTAGGCATCCATGAACAAGGAATTCTTGAACCCATATGCCTTCATCAAAATCTAAGTCATTTCGGCTTAGTATATAAACCTAACAATATTCCATCATAACCCATTTCTACCACTCCTCTTGTAAATCCTACCATCCCTACCACTTAACCCACTCACAAATCACTTAATTCCCTTATAAATACCAAACACCTAAAAATGGATTGAGCACATAATTCATCACCTACACATGGATGTTCTTTCCTTCCCACCCACCATGCTCCCATCCAACATCAAATTCCCTTTGCATCTAATCCATTCTTATCATCACATCCGTTCATATCCTCTTTCAATCCAAACTTGATCAAATTTCTCACACATGTTGTAAGATAGTAGTACCTACTACAATAATGTGTCCTTGGTCTATCTTTACTCCAACATTCAATCATAATTTTCCTCTTAGATATTCACACACTTTAACATACTTAGTCAACTTGTGGTGAAGACCCTTGGGTGTGTATTTTAACACTCTAGCCAATGTCATCTCCACACTCATATCAATCCCCCCATCAAGCCACTAATGATTCTTAACCCCTTGAGAGTTCTCAAGAGAGTGGATCCTCTTTCTGTAAAAAAAATCCAAATATCAAAAAGCAAAAAACAATTAAAAATATAAAATAAAATCCATCTCAATAATCTCTCTAGGGGTGTTTCCAACATCTCTATCGGGGCTATGGATGCCTGGCTAGCAGTAGAGAAATGCTATGACAAAAATCATGTACATCTTTGTTGGGGATATGAACATCTGGCTGGAAGCGGAACAATGCATGACGTAGCCTTCTTTTCACCCTCCATCCATCTATTTGACTCAATCACTCCCTATACATTGGTTAGTTTATCTTCATGCACTACCCATTAAGTATACAAGTGATGCGGTAATTAACCATCACAATCACACACACTTGAATCTAGTAAAGACATAGGGCTTGCATGTTTCCAGTTATTGTTTAGACGTTGGTGACACATCTATTTTAGTCTAACTCTTTCCTTACAACATGTGATGTTAGGCTCATACTTTGTTCATAGCTAATGTCATTTTCCTTCCATCCATCACATCCATATCCTTTTTCCCTTGGATCAAACATCCATGAGCAGATGATGATCATTTCCTTTTCATCTAATCTTTCTCAAACCCCTTTTCAATTATCATCATCATGACTAGGGAAGCCTTACTAACATCTGTTAGGGGCATCATCCATTTTAGATACCCCTCACTTCCATTCTACCCTACACCTAGGGGTAAAATTGAACCCACCCATTCACCCATATAGGACATCTTAATTTAGACTTGGGGGCACACCACATCTATCCCTCAATCCATCCTATAGTTGGGGGAATATCTTATCATATTCCATATCCCCCATCTTATCCTATACCAAATCCCTTGTCCTAATCCCACATTTCATCTAATCCTAACCTATCGACCCATCAGTATCCTATCCAACCTATCCAAACTCCCTCATTCATCCCTTTCATCATACCCGAACACACTTTGGGACTTATAGGAGAAAGTCACATCCCACCTTACATCCCTTCACATCCCCCATGAGTTATCACATCCTACAAACTTTCATCTTACATATCTTGAACCATTCCCCCATCCTAAAAAAAAAATCCCAAAATCCAACATCAAATAATCTAAACATAAAAAAATCCAAAATCTAAAAATCTAAAAATCCAAAATCTAAAATCTCAACATAAAAAATAAAATAATCTAAACATCCAACATCCAAAATCTAAAAAGGGTGGGGAAAATTCTTGATGAAATGGAGGAAAATTTCTTCTTTCTAAACCATTCCCTTATTCTTATGATGAAAACCTTTTTCTGCTCACTTATTAACCTGATTCGCAGACACTCCATGTTACTTGTTGAAGGGGCAAAATATTCACCACTTGATATTCAGGATCATACAACTCTTTGCCATAATCTTGAATTCCTTCCTCATACCATTCAAACTTCAAGCTATTAATTTTCCTGACCGTCATCCACATGTGATCTCTTTCCCTAACATCAAAGTCATATATGCAATTTACCTAATAATATTTGACCTACGGAACATGATATGGCTCTAAAAGGTGTAAAGTGTTTGGATCACTTCGGATGTTAAACTCTACCCTCAGAGTATATGAATACATTATCAGGGGTGTAAAGGTATATTCTATATGTGTAACATCACCAAAACTCTTGCAGGTGAATATTTCAAGTGAGATGGGAAATACGACATAATTCCTGTTGCAGTTCATGAGCTTACTATGAACATGGGTTATGGAGGATGATCCAAATGGAGTTGCAGAATAATAAAAAAAGAAGAACAAATTATGAACAATATAACATAGAATAATAATTCATATTCAATCTCATTCAATCAATACTCAATATTACATACCTTCACATATATAGGTAATAGCTCCCCTATAAATAAGGAGGTAACTATAACCTCTCAAACCATCTCAAAGCTATCTATGTGAGTATTCCAAACTCAGATAATTATATATTTGTTATAATTGTTTAATATAACATCATATACCAAATATTTACCAACTCATAATAATAATTACTAATGTAATTATTATTTACTAGCACATTTACTAACTTACTCTTCCAAGATAATAATTACTTTTGTAATTATTATTCACCCATATGGAGCACTAATTGTAACATTCCCATTTTAAGACTTTAGAAATAAGGAATTTTTTTTTACATAATGTTTACTATTCTAAATATAACTTTATTTAGAACACACATTCAATGTTAATCAATCTCATAAAAGATAACCATATGCATCTGTAAATGACTCAGTGATACACAATCTAAGTGTTCCATCCTTCTTTTTCATAAAAATTATAGGTGCTCTCCAAGGTGAAACACTTGGTCTAATCAAACCTTTAGACAAAATTTCCTACAACTGAGCCTTAAAATCTACTAATCCTATAGTAGTAATTTAATAAGGTGCTTTAGAAATAGGTTCAGTTCCAAGCTTGATCTCAATTGTGAAATCAAACTCCCTTTTGGGTGGAAGACCTGACAATTCTTCCAGAAATACGTCATTGAAGTCTCATAACAACAGATATCGTTCCATAACATCACTGTTCTCTTCAGTTTTTTCAGTAATTTTTACTGCATATAAGGTACATCCTTTGTTTTTGGCCTTTTTAAGTTGCATAGCTGACAGTTTTCTAATAGAAATCTCACATTTCACACCCTGAATCTCTGTTATTTTCTGCAGGTCATCTAAACAACTAATGTGTTTTTCAAAATAGTCCACTTTAGCCTTATGTTTTGCTAACCAATTAACACCTATGATTACATCATAATACCCCAAAGGTACAACATAAATATCGAATTTAGTGGAAAATTTAGGTAAATCAAGGACTACTCCAAAAAGACACATACTAACTGTATGAACAACATTGTTTCCATACTATACATTCCATGTTTTATCCATGTTTCCGGCTTTTATTTTTAACTTTGCTACTAATTTATTAGAAATAAAACATTCAGTAGCTCCGGTATTAAAAATAATAGTTACAGGTAAACCAAATAACTTACCTGGAACTTCTATAGGCATGGCTTATTTCTCAGCTTGCTTATCAGCTACTACAACATGTATCTTGTGCTATTGATTATGATCATCCTTTTTCAAAGGGCATTGATTTACATAATGATCTTTTACACAGTTATAACATCCTCGTACAGGTCCTTTCCTAGGCTCGGGTTTATTTCCATCCTTAGAGTTATCATTTTGACCCCCATAGGACTTCTATCCATTATTATTGTTCTTAACAAAGTTGTTTCGTGCATTACCAGTAAACTTGTTTGTTGCTGCTTTCTTATTAGTATAAAATGAAATATTACTTTTCATTCCAAATTTCTTCCATGGTCCTTTATTAGGTGCAAGAGATGATGAAGAGAAGTTGGGATTTTTCTTCCTTACTTCCTCTTTATGAGCAAAAATTTCCTTTAATTTCTGTTCCTACCTTATGGCCTTTTCAACAACCCCTTCCATCGTGGTTGGGATGTGAACATCCACCTCTCCTCCTATAACAGGATTCAATCCCATGATGAATTTCCATATCCTGAACTTCTCATCAGTTTGGCACTGAGGTACATACTTAAGGAGTTTTGTAAACTACTCCCAGTACTCAGTTATCGTTAGCTTCCCTTGAGCTAAGTTCTGAAATTCATTAATTTTCTGATCATAGTAAAGTTATGGTAGCCAACGTTGCCTAAAGTAACCTTTAAATTGATCCCAGGTGATATTAGCTTCATTAATGTTTAACTCAGCTTTACGACTGTCCCACCATGAAGATGCTTTGTGAGAAATCTGATATGCTCCCCATATCGACTTTGTTTCTTCTGAGAAATTCCTTATTGCAAAGTATTTCTCCATTTCACTGAGCCATTTCTTAGCTCCATCTCCTAATGTTGTTCCATCAAACTTAGGTGGACTTATCCTTTTTATATCATTAGTGAGTTTAGCTGCCAGCCTAGCCTTTTTGTTCTCAGGCTGAACAGGTATGTTCACATTGTTAATCAACACCTACATTGGCGTTATCCCCAAGAGGTGGTTGATTGTTGTTGTTAGCATATTCTTCCTCATCATTTCCCATTACTTGTTGTTCAAGTACAGCCAAATGATCTCTTGTGTTCAACAGGGTAGTAAGGATCTCATCTAAGTTTCTGGGCACTTGCTACTCCTTCCTCAGGTGAAGGGTTATTTGCAACATTTCCTCTTGTTCTAACCATTTTTTGTTACAAGAAAATTTAAGTTTCATCATATTATGGATAGAATAGGTCCAAGAGCTACAACCTTCAGCTCTGATACCAAGATGTAACATTCTCATTTTAAGACTTTAGAAACAAGGATTTTTTTTTTACATAATGTTCACTGTTCTAAATATAACTATATTTAGAACACACATTCAATGCCAATCAATCTCATAATAGATAGCCATATGCAGATATAAATGACTCAGTGATACACTGATCTATTCATTCCATGACTCGGTTACCTACCGATCTATTCATGTTTCACTTTAAGTATTGAATACTTATCGTATACTTGGTTTTCACCCTAATCCGGGTACTAAGTGATCTTGTTTAAAGAACATACCTGAATACTTGTTACCAATATTCATTTGATATCACATGGCTTTAAACTAGGTGTCATAGGACAACACAACCAGTATCTTGCGATACTTTGGCCAAAGATTTACAACCTACTGTGTATGTCGCTATTCCTAGATGACATACTCGTCATTTTGGAATATGTCCTTCACCTCACTCTTTTGTTATCATGAATGGTCTTTACTGACTACCGCCAGTTCAATTGTCTAAGGTTTAACCCTAGTCTAGGTTAGGAACATAGTCTATTATAGGAAGACACTCTTGATGACTTAGGGTAAAAGGGAATACTCGGTTGACCTAAGTCAACGAGATGTGCCAAGGTACCATGAGTTATTGAAAGTTACTCCCTATCCTAAACATGTTACTAACTTGACCTAGAGAAAAAATAAGTTCAAGTCCTTAATGTGTGTAGATCTAGATGATCAATGCATAAGGGTGTTGCCACATGTCAACTGCAACATTGTATCCTCAAGAAAACCCAAGTCTTCTTGAAGGTATAACCCTACAGTTGGTGTGTGCCAGCATCCCATAGAAACTACCTCATCACGATGTACATACCCCAAGGAGGTTATTAATGTTAAATTAATTTGGATTATAAACATATTACATCGTCTATGATAAACCCTAATCCAACACTCCTTAATTCCTTGTTCTATACTTGAATCTATTAAGCATTAAAGAACTTCCTTTAAATCATGATTTATTTTAATGTTCATTTATTTAGTTTAACAATAGTTAACAATAATAGGACAATAATATCATAAGTTCCATTAAATATAACTCAATCATTCAGAGAAGGTGTAGTAACCAATTAGGCTCAACTAGAGTAGACTTTCTAGGGAAATGAAGTCTAATGATTTACAATCATATCACCATTCTTTACATTACATTCCTTTTAGCGAGGAAGAACCTTCCTCTACTTGATTAAGTGTTAGGGTTTGTCAAACCCTTCTTATCTTTCACAAACTCTAAAGTTCCATCACATATTCATTACACATTTCAATACTATATTAGAATTATTTAGATAAGATTGTTAACTTATGTAACTTAACAAGCTGCATCTTATTAAGGGAGATTAAACTAATTTCTCTTTTATCTAACTTATCAAGTTTATCTGAATTAAGCATATAAAAGATATGAATAATATCATCCAGATATGAAATCCATCTTTTTCATAAATATAAGATAGTTTACACAACCAATACAAGTGAATCTTCAACATTCAATTCCTCGTTAACAACTTATTCAATTATAAGACTAGGTATTTCAGGCATGCTGTATAACAAAAAACCTTCATTCCAAAAATAATTCAACTTTTCTTTTTCAATACAATTCAAGACTGAATCAAAACTCTTTACATAAGGTTCAAAATTAAATAACCCACTACAACATGAAATTTACTGTCTTCTTTAATCACTTACAATGTCCATCTGTAAAATTGCTAGCACGGGTCAGTTCAATGAAATGAGCATGATAAGCACTAAGCATTAAAGTAAAGTGCATTCCACTAATTGCTTCATTAAACAACTTTTCTTTCATGAAACAATTGTAAAACATCATGCAGGTAATCATAAGTAATAACATCAAGAAAGAAGTACAATTAAGAAATATGGATTTACTTTTACGAAAGGAACATCTTATAATCTGCATCATCAGTTTTATACCATAAGAATTAATTGATCCTATCAATTAATTTTAAACAGTCAACAAATCTTATCATTAAATTATTTCATATATTCGTAAGGTTAGAAGGACACCTTTAAATTTTCCTAATCTGCAAGGAGTTAGTTACAACATAATTGATATTCATAAGTTTCATCCCTCCTTAAAGACAAAGAAGAGAATCAAATAACGAGAAGTTAAATCAATAACTTATCAGTCAACAGAAAAAGAATTTCAAACCAACAAGGACCCCAAACCCTATTTCATTTCATTTATACTATGAAATGAAATCCATCATCTATTATAAACTTAGAAATTCTTAAGCTATTTTTCAAAAGAGAACTCAAAACTGAATGCATAGTCAAAGTCTGCATACTTCCAATTTCCATACAACCTTCCCAGGAAGACCTATTATCATTCACCTAGTTCAAATCCAATATCAAATCTTAGAAGAAATACATAGTACAGTCTCAAACTGTAGACTGCCCTCCCTCCCCAGAGAGTATAATTCTTTCTCTTTAATACATGGTGGTTCAATAAGGATATAACAGTAGAGTAAAAGTCCTCCAATAAAAAAATATTGGGAAGTCACAAAAACTCTCAACTCAAAGACTTAATCCCCATTACAAACATTAACAACAAAATGTAAATGAGAAGGCAGTTCAAAATTCCAAGCAACAGCCACATTGCCAACATCCATATAAGTGATACTGTAACTTTTCTGAAAACAAACAGAATAACAGGTTTGAATTTAGCATTCTACAAAAACCCACAACTCAGATGGAAGTAAATAGTTAAGTATTTTGATGAGACAAGTCCTGTCCTACCTTCTTCCAACTCGTCAGAACAAAATAACCACAAACCTCTCTAGTTCCTTTAAAAATCATATGACAGGTAGGGTTTATTCGAAATCAAAGACAGAAAGGAAGAAGTAACTCATTCCATGAACCTCTATAACTGATATGACTGTTCCATAATAGAACACAGTTCCAACTCCAATTATTTCTAAGAATAAAGAAGTCAACATTTCCCATAAGACATGGGTACGCTCAGAGCAGATATGAATAGAATACACTCCTTAATTCACATGCCTCGTCAAGTTGAAAACACAATGCAATCTAAAATGTAGAAGTAAAACAACCATTCCTTCTCAATTTCAAATCAAAGGAGGTCTCAAAGAAGTTACATGGTCAACTTCGACCAAACAAACTCACAAGACGCCTTCAATCAGACAATAGTAAAAGAGACTGAAAATTAAATTCATAATACCTAAAAATATACAACACGTTGATTTCTAGATATAGAAACTAAACAACCAACAATGAATTACCTATACTGCATTAAATACGTGCATCGATCACAAGTTCAAACAACACAAACTCAAATATGAGTTTAAAACAGGATCCCATGGCCCTAATCAAAGCTCAGAATAACACCAACACCCTAATATAGGTTCAAGCCTTCCATTTCCCTAAGGAAGAATTAAAACCTCAATTAAGAGCTTAAGTACAGGGAACAATGCAACAACTCAAAAACAAATTCAGTAATCATAATTACTGCATACAAGTTCAGTTGTTGAATACAAAGGTTCAACAATGGTCCAAAACTTCAATAAGTTCAAACAAAGTCCAAGCAACCACACGGTCCCAATAAAGCTAAAAAAATATCGGCTTCAATACAAGTTTAGAATATTCATGGAGTTCTTTTATAACTACTCGAACACAAACTTAAATAGAGATACAAAGCCATCCCAACAACACTGTCAGTTCAAAATGACCAAGGAGCTTCTACTTCAAACTCTATGAGCTTAAGTACATGTTGAAACGTGACAACCCAACAATGAATTCAGAACCCAACAATGAATTTAGAACCCAACAAGCAATAAGCCATCTCTTTCCACCTTATTTTTGAATGCAAGAAAACAAAGCTTTGAATACAAGCTACAAGCTTCAAATATAATAACAGAACTACTAGTTCAGTTACAAAGTTCAAAAGAGCTTCAAGTACTGGTTGTAGAGTTCCAAAACAATTACATGTAAACCTCTAACAACCAAAACAGATAAATTTTCCAAAAATATCAATAATAACAAAGGATTCACATTCCAAAACCCACATAATTTCCAAGAATACATGCAAGTGAATAACCAAATACATCATGCAAATATAAAATTTCTAGTGAGCAGAATTGTTTTAATGAATCATTTAGAAGAAAGTAAGAAATCTTAATGGGTAGAGCCTATCACGCCTGATAGTTCCTTTACTGATTCAAAGAAGACTTCCAATTGAGTTTCCAAGACCTCTTCTTCTCCAAGCAAGATCAAACAACCATAATATTTTTCCACAATCCCACTTATACATTCCTCGAACTGAAAATAGCTCAGAGAGTTCAAAAATAACTACAAAGTGGAGATCAAACTGTTGGTTTGAAGAACCAGATAGCTCCATGTGGAGAAAAAATTGTGAAGCATACAAAGAAAAACAACCCCCAATAAATCTACCAGCATGCCTTCCAAGATGGCTTGCTCACCAAACCTGAGGCACATTAATGCCATTAAATCCAATTTTCCCACTTATCTCTCCTTACCACCACCATTCATAGTTGGCAAGACCTAATTGCACTTCATAATGCATTTCCAAACTTAGAGATGACTCCACGTAGGTTCCTCTAAACTTTCACTAACCCCTGCCACACTGGCAGTACTTCCATGCATTCAAAACGAAATAAAATCAAATCTCAATAAAAGCTTCGGAACCGCCATGTAGTTCCCACTTGCTAATGGCCCATAGGTCCCCTTTCATATCCCATTAGTTTAGGATAGATAGAATTTTATTAGGTTAGATCTTAGGTTAGTTTAAATATATAACCTTAGGATATAACCCCCAATAATAATTTTCCACCTTAGGATAGGATGTAGATTTAACTAAAACAATTGGTTTAGAAATAACTTAGCATCCCCTAGGTTATTTCCTTTCAAGCTAACAACTTAGGTTAGAATGCCATCCCACATAAAGTGTAGTAATAGTTAGGTAAATTACATGAGTCTCGTATCTATTAGGGTAGACCGTAAAGGTAAAAGGGTCCATGATAATTTATTTTTTCTCAAGAATCTGGAAGCAGGGTTTCTATTTCCATTAACGCTAATAAGCACCCTGCAAGGGTCAATCAAGAAGATCCGAGCTCAACAATAAAATAGAATGCAAGAATTGTTTCCAAGATGATAAATAATTTGTAACAAACACAAGTTCAGTCTGTTAAGTCTCTTAATCAATAAATGCCAATTTTTCATTTAGTTTTGATAAGAAGATTTAAAACATACCTTGGATCAATGGAATTGATCCAAGTATGAGTCCAATAGCGAAAGGTAAGTTGTAACTCTTAAAACTAGATTGCAGATTATCCAAAGAGAAGTGAAATAGATTATTGCAAGCAACAACATACCAACCCTTCAATCAAAGAGCATAAATGATTCATCCATTTCAAGCATGATCTTCCACAGTAAAAAGATTACATTTTTATAAAGAAAATCACATGTCAACACTTGAAATGTGAAGGAGGAACATAACAATTGTCAAGGGTGTTACACTAACCATATATTTCCTAACATTCCCCCCCTTAGTGAAAACATGGGGAAAACCTATCTTTGCACTTGCACCTACTTTCATGAATAGGTGATTTTCATAGGATGACCACAAACCCGAAAGATGGTTTTACATAGGGTTGACCACACACCAAGAATGGTGGTTTTATAAAGTGAAGTAACATAAACCAAAAGGTGATGGTTTTGCATATGGTTTACCAACAACTAAAAGTGGTGGTTTTACAAAGTGGTTTACAAATAACCAAAAAATGAAGGTTTTCAAGTGGTTTACCTACAACCACATCATGATGTTTTAAGTACTATTATTAGCCCTCATCAATATCTCACTGTAGGGAATAGCATAATAAATTCTACTAAATTATGTTTCTCATACACACATAGAAAATGTTTACATAAAGGAAATGGAACATTGGATCATGTCCCCCCCATTAATGTGAAATTTCCACTGATTCATACCTCATAACAACAACAGGATCATTGAAATAGGAAGCACACTGAAACTGGACCTCTTAAAACACAGCAAAAATCACACTGCAAAAGCTAAAAGTTAATACTCACACCAAAAAATGCCACCATAACTAATATGTGGCTCCATTGTTGGTGACTAATGAGAGGTCATTGATTGAACTCCTACCTCAGATTCATCTAGACTCTGGTGTCATGATGCTAAACCATACTGATTTATTTTTGAGTATCACAATGCAAAAATTTGTTAATCTACATGATGAAGCTTTGAATTTGAAAAAAACACACTTCTAATGTTTTGACGATAATTTGAGAGCCAGAGATCCATTTTACAAACCGTAAAATGAGTCAAAAATATGATTATAAGATATTTCTAGTGGTGTAGAGAATCACTAGTGTTTTCTAAGGAATCATTGGTGATTTAGAAAAATCATTGGCTAATTTCCCTAATCACTGGCAATTGTGTTTCAGGTATAGAATCATTGGCGATCACTATAAAAATTGAACACATATTTCCAAATCCACATTTTTACACATTTTTAAACCTTCTCAACTTTGGATTACTTCTTTAGATAAACACCAACATGAAAAATATTTTCTAGATCAATAAGTAGCTTAAGAATTAAAATCAAAACTATTAGATGGAATCTAAACACGAACCCTGAAGAAGGATGATGCCAAATTCAAATGTAGAAAGAATCACTCCTTTGTCTCCTTTATTTAATCTATGCACAATTATTACAAGTTCACTCTCACACAAATAATATATAATATAGTAGTTCACACACTTCTATAAAGATTTCTAATTTTTTTTCTAAATACTAAACTTTCATTCTCACAAATAATAAAGATTTACATAGGTGGGGCAACCATAACTTGCAGAATATCCACCCCTTCATTGATCTCTTCATAGATCCATACCTGCTCCGATACCAGATGTGGAGGATGATCCAAATGGAGTTGAAAAAGAATCATAGAGGAAGAATAATTTATGAACAATCTAACATAAAATAATAATTCATATTTAATCTCATTCAATCAATACTCAATATTATATACCTCCCTATATGTAGGTAATAGCTACCCTATAAATAAGGAGGTAACTATAACCTCTCAAACCATCTAAAACCTATCTACATGAGTATTCAAAACTCACATAGTAACATATTTGTTATAGTTGTTTAATATAACAACATATAACAAATATTCAATAACTCATAATAATAATTACTAATGTAATTATTATTTACTAACTTACTCTTCCAAGATAATAATTACTCTTGTAATTATTATTCACCCATATGGAGCACTAACCATATATTTCCTAACATGGGCAAGTTGTCTGCATAGCCTGAACAATATGATTTTTTCACTGAGATACTGAAGTAGCCTTTGCGGAGAAATATTGAAACCAGTTACACAGATGTAAGAGAAAGTGGAAAATCGGATGAAGTATGACATGTACTTCTTGATCAAAGAAGCCACTTGTGGTGAAAACCTTGAGTGAGGATTCCCCTCCAATGTTTTGATGGAAAAAATGATGAAGGCATCATTCACTTGCATGAAATGTTGATTTCTCTCCTTCAAGATAAACTATGGATATATTTAAAATGTTGGAGCCTTATGAGATATATTATATGCAAGTGCTAACCCCTTGAATGGTATCGAGCTCGCAAGAAAATACACCAAATATGAATTCATTGTGAATTTATTTGAGATAGGTACCTGGAGCAACTGATGATGCAAGTTGTCATTAATGATCTGCCCCCAATGAATTCGTTTCCTACCTTTAATGATCGTAAGCATGAATAAGGCCATCCAATCCTAAAATTCCTTTATGGTTTCATTTCCCATCACCTGACTGAGAAGGATGATCACGTCTGAATAGCCATCATGATATTCACTCCGCAAGAGAGAATTTGGCATGCAGGAAGTCTTTCTTACTTACTTTAACCACAAACACAATGTGAGACCCTAAAGGTAAAAATATGTCTTGGTCCATTCACTTTTTATAACATCTTTTGAGATGAAAACCATATTTCTCCAAGTTAGAATCTACATTAAATGAGAGATGGCCTTGGGGGTAAGAACTGTCGGGATTCTTGAGTTGTCATCTGATCGGATGATACAAGTGTCTAGCTCATAGTGATGAGATCAAGCCAAAACCAATTTTACACTCTGCACTGACACTGGATATGCACATGCTGTGTAGAATCTACTCATGAAGAGTTTTTCTTACACTGGCTCTCCGGGTCCACCAAGCATTTGATCTTTGAGATCTTCGAGGTCCATGTGGGTGACATCACTATCCCCCACACCTGAGTAATCTGATGAAAGAGATGAAACTGGTTCGAGTCCCATGAATTTGAATTTCATGGTGACTGTACGATAGAAAAGTGATAGGCGAGCACGAGAATCAACAAGTAGCCTTTCTTCATACCTGACATCCCAAGGTCGTGCCGAGATAGCCAGTGGAAATGAAATATATGTGGATGTAGAAAAACTAGTTGGGAAATCTTATATCCTCAACACGTAATAATGGGATCTACGAGTCTAAGGTAAAGAAATATCTCCTAACTTGAATTGGTGTAATGGATCGTTCATATATAATAGCTGCTCGGAGGCTCCAATCAATGTCAAGCTCTGTCGAGATCTTATTTATTGGCTGTTGGATGCATGGAAAGTGACCTGTAGGTGCTTCGTGTATATTTCCAGACAAGGTCATGAAAGTGGTAGTGAGAGGTGTAGTGGATTTGTAGGAAACTATGGGCGGTTTTTTGGTCTAACCCAGAAAATATTAGCTTGATTGGCTTCTATGTTTAATATGGAAAATTGTGTTATGATATCCGGCAGGAGTGGTGAGGATCTAAATACCAACGTACATGAATTGGTGTCAATTTTTAACTAATTAGTAGGCCCATTGGGTTTTGGGACCTGGGGATCACAACCATGAGCTCATGGTTGTTGTGGACCTGTTATGGTCATGTAAAGAATCAATCTCTTCTTCCGACTATCCAATAGTCATAAGCTTTTTCAGCTTCTATGTTTAATACTAGGAGTTGTGTGATCTTCTCAGAATACCTTACGGATGTTCTAGCAACTTATATACGTAAGCCTATGTCTATGTTAATGAGAAGGTCTCCTGCATTTGGCTGTGGAACTAATGAATCACAACCAAATATTTTCTCTCTTTTAGGTTATTGAATGGTCATGTGGATATCCTATCAAGGAAATCTATAGTTGGGTTGATTTGACCAGAATGTGTATGATTTGTCATCTTCAATATTCAATTCTCTCAATTTATCACTAACTACTTGTGGGTTTGTTGTTGTTTGAAAGACGTGAATTCTAAGACCTTGATCTATAACTGTTAATGTTGTGAATAGATTTGGCTAAGGTACTACCGGTTTGAATACGTAATCCCTGGGCTCTCTAGGTCCGGTAATTGTCATGCAAGAGATAACCAAAATTAACGGAAATAAGTAAACTAATTATAAAAATAAATCTACACTATGCTTATATTCTTTTGTTTGTATTTTCAAAGATGTGAATTTGAAGGAAATTTAAAGAACGGATATTCTAATATATTCAGATAACAAACAATTAATCTAATAACGGAATTCAAACAAGCAAGGTAGCCAGATGTAGCTATTTTCCTATGCATTTTTGAATTGATCCTAAATATAAATAAATAACTAATTTAATTGAAATACCTTCAATCTTACCTCAGAAGTGAGGAATAAATCACAGCTTCTTAGAATCTATCATTCCCCACAACTTTCCTAGTAATATTGAACGAAAGCTTAACTGAAATAAAATGATTTGCTATTTTATTCGATATATTGTAGCTACAACTTCGACAATTCAAACCTGGAGTTTATAAAACAACAGAAAATCTAGTTATATTGTGACTCGTCCCCTCAGTGTGATCTCTTAGTTCCTTTGTGTTCTCATGAATCTAGAAAAGTTGGAATGTGACAGCGGTAGTAGGAGAAGATGTTCGAATAGTGGTAGCTTGGACATAAGCTGAACAAAATGCAAGTAGGAGAGGGATAGTGCAAGAGAATAGAGGTTGAATATGTGATTCCTAGCGGGATTGTTATAGGGATACGATACAAGCACACCAAAATCTCTAGGACCTATGCTTCCTATGAAAAAACAACAACCTATAACTCTAAACAGAATCAAGATTTAAATGAACTTAATCTAGAAATAGAACTATTTATGCTAAGCTAGTTGTTTGGAGAACAACAATGGAGGAAGATGAAACTAGAGAGATCCAATGATCTCTAAACAAGAATTGTGGAGCCTTGAACTGAGAGGCTGAGAGCTTTACAAAATCTAAACCTGTTGAGACTTATTGAATAACTTTCATAACACACTGAATAATAAATCATAGAGGGAGAGGGGCCATTTGCTTGTAAACAAGCTTGGTATTTATAGCACTTTGATTTACCAGAGGGTAAGATTGAATAAAACTCTTCTATTATTAGAAATAGGAATTACTATGTACCACGTGGCTAAAACTTAAATGCATGAAAGAGTGGTTGAGAATTATGAGCGCCACTTGATTTTTTATGTTGATGAAAGCGTAAGAAAGTTATAAAAATACACACATGACCACCACCCTATCTTGGGCGGTGATTAAGGAACTGCCGCCCAGGTAGGGTAGCAGTCCTATAACTAAAGACCAAAATGCAAGAAAAAGAGAGGAACGGGGTCAAAGAAAAGCCTGCAAAGGCTGGATAAGGAATTTTAGGGTGTAAATGTATACTCAGCATGCTTTCTGGATTCTAAACACCTTGTGAAGATATATTGAATCATCATTGGGGTTTTTGTAACCTATTTCTGGCAGTATAGTACATATAATTTTGGGTATGTATATATTTCCCCCTCAGAGAAGCGTTTTAGCCATGAAGGGGCATAAAACGGTGGGTCCTAGTATGTCGGTCCCAAAATGGGGAGTTAGAAGCTATACGTGACATACCTGTGTGTTGCAATGTTGCCATCCAGATTCCCACTATCTGCAAAAAGAAAAGAGGACTCAAGTGTATATAGATAAAGAAATCAAAAAATAAATACTAAATTAAAATGAAATGAGGACTTACCATTTGTGCAAGGATAAGAACTTACCTTCGTCAGTGCTCTAACTCTACGAAAAAACATTCAAAACAAGGTTAGAATATATATATAGCTATATATATATATATATATATATATATATATAAAACGAGCTCATTTTATTATTCATTTGTGAGTGTCGATTTGGCAATTTTTGAGCTCTGGGACCCACAGGAATTGTTTTCGATGAGAGTGTAGTCAAAATGTTCGTTGCAAGATTGTGATCATTCCTCCGAGAGCAGGACATCAACTTATGAAGTCTCAGGTTAGTTTTTCTCAATTCATTGTTTTAAAACATAAAATATAAAAATGTTGAAATCTTTGTCCTGGGGGGGTTATTTTCAAAAATCTTAGTGTTAAATGAGTCTTTAGGGGGGGTGCCCATAGGGTAGAGTTTGATTTCACTCAAAATGGTGTATTTTGCTATTTTAAAAGCATTTTTAGGGCTTTATGGGTGTACGCCAAATCGGAACAAGACCGCCACCCTGCGTAGAGCAGAGGTCATGGAACCACCATCCTATGATGGCAGTGGTCGTAGGACCACCCCCCTTAGATGGTGATGGTCATGGAACTGCCACTCTGCATAGGGTGGAGGTTTTGGACAGAAAGCGAAAAAATATGCCTTAATTATTTTTACATTTTTGACATTTTTCCATGTTTTTGATGAGCTTATCTATTGGATTATGTTGCTAACTTGCTCTTTTTCTCTGTTTTGGGTGGATGTAGAAGAAGGGGGAGTATATTCGGTGGAGCAGAGAGAGGGAGTGTGATTGGCTCCCGACAGTGTTAGACTTGCTGACTCAGACAGAGTCAGACACTCTGTAGAGGGACAATATTTTGAGAATTTCACAGGTTCCTCATGTTTCTCCTACCAGTCACATATTATGTGACCTATTCTCATACTGGGATGCAGAATGGAATACTTTCTGGTTTCCAGGTGTCAGGGGTGATTGGATTATCACCCTAGAGGATGTTTATCATATACTAGGGATTTTGATTCTTGGGAGGTAGCTATCTCTTAAGATAGAAGGATCCAGATCTCAGATGGTTTAGTGGGATACTTATATGGGAGATGTTGTTTTATCCTTTGGCTCGAAGAAGGGGGTGAAGGTCCAATCTATTGTTGCTTCTCCTATCCCCATAATCCGTAAGGTTATTATGGGCATATTGGCCTCACGATTGATTAGGGATAAGGGAGGAGATACTCTCTTATACTATTGGGCTCCCATTATTGCACAGATTGAGCCCCATGACCATACTTATGCTTGGGGAGCAGACATTCTCAGGACCACATACCATGACTTATATAGGGTGGTCAGGTTACAAGGGCAATCTTTGAGTCATCCTACTCTAGTTATGAGTTGGGTGTATGAGTGTATCGTCCCCTATGGGAGGGATGTACTAGCAGAGGATTTAGGGGATGTTAGAGTAGTGAGGTGGACAAGGATGATAGTACTCAGGATGCCACATCAGCCATTGAATTCACTGACTACTATAGATATGGATGCCACTCCTTATCAGGCCATGGTGGGAGTATGGGGAGAGGAGATGCATACATTGATTTCCTTCTCTACTATAGGTTAGTTAGTAGATATGATAGAGAGGGTGGAGGTCCACCCATTTGATCGAGTCCCTCAATAGTTTGGTCTCCCCCATGTTGATATGCTTCCTCTAGCGGGGCCAGTATACAAGACTGTTTGTGAGGCCCAGGGAGGTCCTAGAGGAGATCAAGGTTGGACCACGGTTACTCCTGGAGTTCCTATTGTGGTTAGGAGGGCGGTTCATGCCTAAGGGGCAGCCAATGCTCCTTGAGCACCCCTACTTCAGATTGGAGCAACTCCTACTTTTAATGGGGAGGAGGATGAGCCTGTTGATGTGGACTCATAATCTGAGGAGTTCACAAGAGGGGAGACTGAGGAGCAGACGATGGGAGAGAGAGTTGGAGGTGAGGTCAGTGGGATGGCCGAGGAGGATGATAGTGATTTTGAGTGGCATGACACTTAGGATATCTTAAGGGCAAAGAGGGCAGAGGCGAGTGCAGAGAAGGAGACCTTAGTCTCAGAGGAGTTGCCTTCTCAGGACTTTGAGGGAGATGATGAGTCCATGGTAGGATGTCATTTCTCTCAAGATTTTGGGGAGGCTCCATAGTTGGCAGCAACATCGGTAGCGGGCGCAGATCCTAGATACCCTACCTAGATGCCTGGAGATCTGAGTGAGTTACTACTCTTTTCTTAACCCTGTTAGTTAGAGATGTTTGGTTGATATTTCTTTTTTTTGTTGTTTTGTTTGTTTTTTACTTTGTTTTTGGCGATTTTATAACTTGTTATTTCCCTTTTTTATTTGTAGGGACTAATCAAGGATGGCAGGATTTGATTCGCTAGGTGTGTGCTGACACCCTATTGCTCCCTTTGGGGAAGACCCGAGCTCAGCTTACTGAGGACGTCAGAGAGCCTTTAGCAGCCAACCGACACACTGATGTGTTTTCCCATGTCTAGAAGATGGCAGAGTTAGTGTCCTCCCTTCATACTGAGATATTTGGATACAAGAATGTTGAGTGCCTAATGAGGCAGAGCCATTCTCATAGTGAGAGCATATCTAGTGGCCGTGATCATGAGCACTCCCATCAGTTAGTGCATTTATAGCGTCAATGTAGCAGGAGCCCTAAACGTGGTCGTGCACCCTTCGAGGGATCCCACAGGGATTGAGAGGCCATTTGGTATTTTTGTAGTGATTTTGCTAGATGTTTATATGAGTTGTGTTGATGGTGAATCACAGCACCGCTGAATGTCTGCAACTTGATGGGTTGAGACTCTTAGTGTGATTGCATAACATGGAACTTTTCCCAAGTGTGGGACTTCATGAATTGGAAAAGCTCTCCGGATGAAGGCCGGTTCCTATTCCTCTGTTTAGATGCACATGTAAAAATGTAGAGGGTTTACTTAAAAACCTAATCTAACTTGCCAAGGATATAGGGTAAGAAGATGCATAAAAATAAACCTAAACTAAAAAAGGTGATGCACCAAGGAATGAAAAACACCTGTCTTGCCAATAAACACAAACCACTAAAAGGCAATGCAATATCATGCACAGATAACCAAAATTGCAGTGAAAGATCAGAAGGATGAAAAATAAACATAGACTTTGGAGGGTTGAGAATCATCCACATACATGCATTATTTGCTCCAAAGATTGATATAATACGCCATAAAATGCCAAGAGGCAAAGTTGCATTGCAGTTTTAGATGGGAGGTTTGGACTCCACAAGATCCACCTATAGACAAGAGGAGAAGGGAGGAGCAAAACAAGAATGTCCAACCTTTAGAAAGAATCCCATCCTTACAATTTATAGGAAGAATGAGAGAGAAAGAGAGAGGAATTCCAAATGTACCCCAACCACCTCCAAGTTGCATTTAATTCATCTCATTATGGCGGTAGGTGAGGACCCTAACAAACCCAAAAAGTGACGAACTGTATTTTGTATTTTAAAGATTTTTTTCTCACCCAATTAAATATATCCAATCATAGTTAGACAGAGGACCTTGTAAGCTTTCCAAAAAGTCAAACCTTGCGTGAATCTGAGCACCTTGTGAAAAGTTATGACCATTTGAATATCTGCGTCAGGGTTTGCTTTCTATCAGAGCTCAGAATGTTGTGCCTCCTGAAGGTGCACCATAGGTGCATCCATATTTGTGTTGACATCCTCTTACCTATGCCATAGGTGCATCCATATTTGTGTTGACATCCTCTTACCTGTGCCATAGGTGCATCCATATTTGTGTCGACATCCTCTTACCTGTGCCTATTTGTGTCGACATCCTCTTACCTGCACCATAGGCGCATCCATATTTGTGTCGACATCCTCTTACCTGCACCATAGGTGCATTCATATTTGTGTCGACATCCTCTTACCTATGCCATAGGCACAAATTTCTTCATGTCGACACCTCATGTCGTGCTCTCCATATTCTTCTGTTTTTCCCATATCTACCCGAGGGGAAGATATATACAACAAGTTGTTTTTGTATTTTTTGGGATCATTGAGCATTTTGACCATGCCTAGTGCATGATGTCCAAACTCCATGCAACTAGTAAGATGCAAGGGCTCAACACCGAGAGTTGAGAAGGGTGCAAATTTTATGAGTTTGACTAAACGAAAACGATGAGAGAAAGACAAGGTATTGACAGAAACCAAATTTAGACCTACGTACTTACTCTTACTCAAAAACTACTACATAGTTCAGAATGCAACTTACTTTCTAGTTTATCTAGACTTAGATCCATGAATGGAAATTTGGTTGACAAACTTTGGTTTTGAGGATTTGATCTCTTTGGAATTTGGATGCTTAATTTCACTTAATACACTTTTCTTTGAATTTTTTAAAATACTAAGATTCATTAATTTGTGTGAATGGACCCCCTACGCCTTGGCCCATGCTACTAGTAAGAAGTATGGGTTTATCACCAAAGGTAGGACATAGGTGAGTAAGGGCACTCCTCTCCTTTCTCAACCTTGCACCACTAGTAAGAGATGCGGGTTCATCACAGAAGGTTGGTAGGGAGAATAAGTGTGTAAAATAAAATATTCTATATTTTTTAGTATATTTAATTTGGCTTTGCCATTTCTGATCTGTGATTTTGGAGTATCCTTGTTTCAAAGAGACGTAAGAGGGATAGATCTGACACCAAGAAGCTTCTAGAACAGACCGTAGGTAAGAACAACTTAACCCAGTAGAATAAATGAGTATGACCAAGTATGCAGGCCTTGGTATGGTTTTTGTTAAGATTTTGTCTGTCGGATTGATGAGATGATTTCGAAACCATTTGATGATATTATGAAAATTGAAGAGATATGATTTGAATGATTTTTCCAATATTTTTAGAAGCTTGTAATAAATTTCTTAAGAATAAGTTCCTTGACCACAAAATTTATGAAATGAGTGAAAGAAATGAAACAATTGAGTGAATAATGCAATGCAGGTAGATATAATATACAAATGGTGCTACTGATGACTTATGCGTAAAACCGTTTAAGATGCAAGGAATTGACAGTTTCATTAAATTCCTCACCTTTTAGTGTACACAAGAGATATGCACCATTTTAAGAGTCTTTCATGACTCGGTATGGGCCCAACCACTTGGGCCGGAATTTCCTTCCTTCACCAGTTTTCTTATCAATCTGGCTATCTAGTCTCAGAACTAGATCTCCCTTGTATATTTCTCATTCGTAGGAATTTTTGTTATATTGCCAGAACATCCGGTCAACATAGGCTCTGTGTCATTGTTCAACATTTAACCTGGCCTCATCAAGGCTTTCTAGTTGAGAGAGGCGTGCCTCTCTATAGGCTTCTTCTCCCAAGATCCCTTGTAATGAGATGCGACAACTGGGTATTTCGACCTTGTTGTCTCCCAAAAAGCACTTTTTTGTTTTCCAAGTTAAATTCAAAATTTCAAGCTCTCGCCCTCCTAAAGTATTTAAGCCAAGTTGAAAGTTTGATGAAGTTAGAAAAATCTGTGCCCTAGTGCTGTTTAAATCTTTGTTTTGCTCGTTTTGAGAAATTCTCCATCTCCTGGTCTGTGCACATAATATCCTCTTTACAATCTCATTTTTTGATTGAAATTGTTCGCTTGTTCTATGACTTGGGTCTTCAAATCATTTTTTTCCTCCATGCCTCTGGCTCATGAAGGAAATTAAAAAATTCGACTCAAAATGATGATTTTCTCTTCCTCTGTGTATTTTTCCCACAGTTAGGAACGATGGGCATTTTCTTCCCCATCAAATTTCAGCCCCATCATCCATAGGTATGTGAACATACCTAATTGGAAGCGAGTCGGTGGAGAAATTTTTATTTTTGAGCCTCTTTGTAAAAAAGGTGAAAAGTTAAAAAGTGACCCGTAGTCCTGATCAGGCTATAAAGGTAAAACTTGATTTTTGAGCCCACAGAGAAAAGTCAAAGGTGAAGCCCGATGTTGAAAATTCAAAGAAGGAGAGCAGATTAGTGGAGAAATTTGTGTTTTTGAGCCACTTTGTAAAAAAGGCATAAAAAGTGACCCACAACCCCTATTAGGCTATAAAGGTAAAAGTCAAATTTTGAGCCCGCAGAGAAAAAGTCAAAGTTGAAGCCTGTAGGGAAAAAGTCAAAGTTGAAGCCCGCAGGGAGAAAGTCAAAGGTGAAGCCCACCGTTGAAAACTCAAAGTAGACGAGCAGGCCATCAGGGCACTTTTGGAAATTTAAGCAAATTCCCAAAAGTGAAGTAAAAGTTCTAGAATGCTCCACGGCTCCACCAAGGTCTCAGGTCTGCCATTGAAAATTCAACGTGGGAGAGCGGATTGGCGGAGAAATTTGAGTTTTTGAGCCTTTTTACAAAAAGGTTAAAATGTTGAGAAAAGGGCCGCGACCCCATTTCCAATGAAAATGTGCAACGTGCCTAAGTTAAAAAGTTGAAGCAGGGGTGTGGGCCAATTTTTTCCAAATTATCAAATCTCTAAAAAATCATAAAACGCAAAGGGATTTCCCTTGTACCCACTCCAATCTCTTACTACCATGTGGATAGCCTGATTTCAAAGTTATAAGGCAAAATCAAATGATCTATATTCAAATTCACAAATCAAATGTAACGTTCGCGTTACAAGATTTAGTTTTTAACCTGCCATGAGTGTTTTCTTCATATGGAGGAATTTGAAGAGGCGTAAATGATTTGTAAATTTGTAACCATTTTGGCATGAGATATAATTGCTCTTTAGATCCATTCTAAGGGCTGGCGATTGATTTCGAAAAAGACCAGAGTGCTCTATACTTGGAAAAGTAAAAAAATGTCATAGTTCTATTTTTCCCTTCTCCTTAGAATTTCCTCTATTCTCAAAGCTCTGTACAAACTCTGCTTTAGCTTCAATAATAAAAGAAGGAATTTTCACCTTTTTTATTGAGGGATTGATTGGTACCTTGTGACCAATGAATTTTATTCCATCTTGTAGCTTCTCCTGTGGATTTGTTTTTCTTATAACTATAAATGCATGTAAATGAAATTTCTAATTAATGTTTGTGGGCATATGATATTCTACTCACAACATTAGTTTTCTCCTACCTCCATTTCCACTCCCCTCCCCCTTTCCAAGACAAAGTTTCTTCTCTAGTGAGACATTGCTAGCTTTGCCACAGGGTTAGTGAAGTGCCCCTGTTGGATGTTTGGTCAAAAGGCCACAATTGAAATCCACCTTTTATGTATGCACATATGGACGCTACACCGTTCAAGTAGAGGGACTTAGATTCCCATAGCGTTGGCTTGAAATCCACCAATTTTTCCACAAGAAAAATTTTCTTGCCAACAGTTTTTTGCGTCCACCATGGGGCATATTTTGTATCATCTGCACCTAAAAATGACCTCAGGGTCATAAAATACAAAAAAAAAAAGATTCTAGGAGAAAAACTTTCTGGTGATTGAATGATCACACAAACTACATGGATGTAAATCATGGCTATTATGGGAAATCCTCCTGTTGAGAGACCTGATTTACTCTTTCACATCCAAGAAGACATTGATTTTGATCTAAAAGAAGCTATTTGGCATAATAGACAAAGTGTCAATCAATACTTCATTGCCATAAGGATTATGAACCTGGAAGAGGAACATGGTGTTGAATTGGAAAGGCAGAGACAAATTCCAGCACCCCAGGGAAGAGCATAAAATTTCAAGCTGGCTGATATAAGATACACCCAGAAACTGAGGCAAGGAGGAAAAATTGATCCCACATTTGAAGAGCTTTTAAGAGAGGCAAGAGCTGAAGAGGAGATAAGGGCTCAAATTGAAGAAATAGAAAGACTCCAAATTGAAGTAGAAGAAAGAGTAGCAACATAAGCAACATTAGCAAGAATGGAGGCTAGAAATGGGAATAAAATGGGTGATCATGAGCATTAAGTATGCAAGCCAAGAAATACTGGTCCAATTGCTCTTCCACAACCACTTCATGAGCTCCCAAGAGGCTCAAGAATTAACTTACCAAAATTCAAAGGGGATGGTTCTCAGCTCCCCAAAGAACATGTAGCAGCATGTAGCAGCATTCATCACTGCTTATGGAGTATTAGGAGTTGAAAATGAAGATGTTTCAGTTAGGCTCTTTGAGAAGTAACTCCAAGAAATAGCTACTGAATGGTTCTACATGTCGCCCCCAAGATCTGTCACATGCTGGGAAGATATAAGAATTTCATTTGAACATAGGTTCAAGAGCACAAAATATTGTCAGGATCTGCTGGTGTAATTGGTTCAGATGAAGAAGGAGATCTTTGAATCAATGAGAGACTTTGTAGCAAGGTATGATAGGTTAACAAGAAGGATCCTAGAAGATGTGGTACCCTTTGAAAGCAACTTGAAAAGGTTCTTCATTAGTGCTTTGCCATCAGAATTTGGTTTCTTCCTTAGAAGGGCCCAACCAAGAACATTGAGGGAAGCTCAAGACTTTGTAATTGAGATTGATGATGATCTAATTATTTCTAGCAAAGTGAAAGGACCAAATGGGAAGAAAAAATATCAGAGTTCAAATTCAGTCACCATTGATCCAATGTTCCAAAAAATGGAAAATGACCTAGTTGCTTTGAACAAGTAGTTGTCACAAATCATAATGAGGAATACTCTAAGGATACCAAATCCTCCTGATAGACCAAGAATTGTTCCACCTCCTCATATATTTTCTCTAGAAGAACCACCAGTTAATGCCATTTGTGACACTAGGGAATCAGAAGAAGGAGTAGCCATTGAGGAAACTGAAGAAGAAAGTATGGATGAATATGGAAACTATCTTGAAATTGAAGAGGTTGGCATGCAAAATGGCTAGATTGAATACGTTGCTGATGAGGAGGAAGGTGATGAAGAAGCTTCAAGTTTTTCATGTGCTATTTTCACTCGTGCACAATCCAAGAATGGTGTTTTAGTCTCAACAATTGCAGCTGAGAGTAGGAAGAACAAATAAGATAGCTCTCCAAAGCCTCCACTAAACAAGATCATTAGTAGGGGATCACCATTACCACCTTCCATGGAATCAGCTAGAGAGAAATCATATTCACTAGTTTTTAAGGATCACATTGTCGTGCCAAGTAAGTTATCTGATTCTTCTCCTAACTATAAAGTTGTTAAGAGAAATTCTCTTCTAAATGTTGTTTATGCAAGAACATTTAAAATTCAATGAAAGGCTACACCCCCATCTCCTTCCAAGCCAATTTATACATTTTAAAAGGAGAAACCAACACCAAAAGTAATGACGCATCTGCCATTTAAGTCCTCATCCAATGATGGAACCTCTTCCTCATCTACCATAACTTCATTTGACTTTGTAGAGCATGCTAGCAAAACCAAACTGTAGCTCTCTGAAATTGAATACCTACAAACACATCTTGCCCAATTTGACAAATTCATCAAGGCAGTCTGGGGTGGTAACTCTACATCCCCAATCTCTAATTCTAAAGGCTTACTTCCCACACCATCCACACCATCTTCTCAAAACATGCTAGCCCTCAATGCCTCCACCACCAATAGAGTTGAGCCTTTTTACCTGTCACTTCTCATCAAAGGTTTCCAGCTGAACAATTACATTATAGAATCTAGAGCCTCAGTTAATGTGATTCCAGAAAAAGTTGCAAATGATCTTGGCCTCACTTTTACCTGGGTAAATGACACATTCTACTCAATGGAATCCAAACAAGTTCCATTGGTAGGAAGGATTAAGGATGCTTAAGTTGCACTAGTTGATTACCCTACCAAATAGATACTCCTAACCATTTTGGTGGCAGACATCCCAACATCTTTTGGTATGCTATTGAGTAGAAGTTTTTATAGAGATCTAGGTGGAGAAATAAAAATGGATTGGTCATCTACAACTATCCCAGTGAAAGGAGAAATGAAGAAGTTGCTGCCAGTCAGAAAAATGAAGTTCACAGTAAGGAAGTATGATGATCCAAGAGCTGATATCCTTTTTCAAGATTGTTGGCTTGGAAATTACCTCCTTACATCACAAAAGGAAGAGTACTTGCCACTTATCATGGAGGAAGAAGAAGACCAAATTTGGACAAAGGAGTTTGATGGTAGTCATTCTAGAGTAGGTTCAGGAGCTAGTGTAGTATTATACTCTCCCTCCAATGAGGTATATCCTTTTGCCTACAAGTTGTAATTTGAAAATACAAATAATACAACAAAGTATGAAGCATTACTATTAGGCATGCATACAATAGAGGACATGGGAATCAATAAGTTGAGATGTAAAGGTGATCTAGAGGTTGTGGTAAAGCAGGTCTGCCAGTAATATCAGGTGATAAACCCTAGAATCAGGCACTATAGAAACAAAGTGTGGGACTGCATTGAATCCTTTGATGCATTCTCCATTGAAGCTATCCCTAAGGAGCATAATGAAAAGAATGATTCTATAGAAGTGTCAGCTTCCTTAGTGACACCTCATCCTTATTTTGGCAAGGATAAAGTGACCATTGAGATGGTGTTCAGACCCAGCGTGCCAGACAATGCAAATCACTAGCAGGTCTTTAATGATGACAATCAGATCCTAGCCTTCTTAGAATAAAGGGATAACTTCAATAATATTTTCTTTGAAGGAATTGAAAACCCACACCATGAATCAATCCCCAAAGAAGAGAAAGAAGGAATTGATGAAGAGGGAGTAATCAAACTGAAAGGAAACAAAATCCCCAAAGTACTAGTTTCTTTGGAAGACCTCTTTGACAAGCATGACAAGTTCATCCAAGAGAAAGAAAAAAATTCTTCTTAGTATCCGTCTAATTTTGATCAAGAAAACATTAGCACTTTAGAGAATCCAAGGACGGTTAACATTGGTAAATTCTGCTCACCAGAAGAGAAGAGAAAGTTTGTTGTTTTGCTAAAAAAGTACTCAGATGTCCTGGCCTATTCCTATGATGAATTCAAATATTTTCAGCCAAAGGAAATGCATCACTCCATTCTTTTGAAGCAAGTATCTAAGCCCTTCAGGAAAAAAAAAGGCCTACAATCCAAATATTGCTGATGTTATCAAAGAAGAGGTGATAAATATGCTCAATGCTAGAATCATCTTCCCCATCCACCATTCAACATGGGTGACTAACATTGTGCCAGTAAGGAAGAAGAATGAGGAAATAAGGATTTGTGTAGACTTCTGAAATCTGAATCAGGCATCTCTCAAAGACAACTACCCTCTTCCAATCATGAATCATATTTTGCAAGCAGTCACTGGATCTGAAATTCTATCTTTGCTTGATGGATTCTTAGGGTACAACCAAATCAAGGTGGCAGAAGAGGATTGCAACAAAACAACCTTCACAACACCTTGGGGCACGTTTTCCTATAGTAGAATACATTTTGTCTTGATCAATGTTGGAGCCACTTTCTAGAGAGCAATGTACTTTGCCTTCAAAGATTTGTAACATTGCATTGTCATTTACCTTGATGATCTCATGGTTTTTTCAAAGAGGAGGGGAGATCATATCTGTCATTTGGAGTAAGTCCTTGCAAGGTGTAGGAAACATGGCATTTCTCTAAATCCAAAAAAGTGCATTTTTGGAGTCACAGAAGGTAAGATGCTGGGACACATTGTGAACAAACATGGAGCAAACATTTATCCCGAGAGGATTAGATCTATCCAAGCACTAGCCTTACCAACCAAAAAGAAGGGAGTTCATTCATTCTTTAGAAAGGTAAACTTGATTCGTCGTTTTGTGCCTGAGTTTTCTAAACTGACTAAGCATATAACTTCCATGATGAAGCCTCAAGCAGGTTTCAAGTGGAATAAAGAAGGAAAAGCAACATTTGAGGAGATTAAGAAAGCCATTGCCAAATCTCCAACTCTTGTATCTCTATATTTCAACAAGGACTTCATCATGTATTGCTATGCATCAGAACATACACTCTCTGCTATCCTTGTTTAGAAAAATGATGAAGGTTTGGAAGAACCCATTGCTTTCATGAGCTATCCTTTGAAAAATCATGAGCTAAAGTACATCCAATTGGAGAAACATGCCTATGTAGTGGTCAAAGCTGTTAAAAGTTTTAGATTCTATATTCTCAATTCCCATACAGTGGTGATGGTCCATGGAAGTGCAATCAAGTCCATTTTGACTCAAAATGATCTTGGGGATAAGAGAGGAAGTTGGATTGCAAAGAACCAAGAGTATGACTTGGAGATTAGATCCTATAATCTGGTAAGAGGAAATGGTTTGTGCCATCTGATTGCTGAAGATGAAGCTCTCAAGGCTCAACAAGGAGAAAAAGATGGTGTTTGCTCAACCTATTCAGGAGATAGTCCACGTGCACTCTTTGTCACCACTACTGATGAGTGGTATGCTGACATTGCTTACTACCTCACTTATGGAGAATTACCCTCCTCATCTTGATTACAAAAAAAGGACACTCAAGCTAAAGGAAACAAAGTTCCTAATATGGAATCATGCACTTTACAAGAGAGGCCTAGATGGTTGTTTCCTCAGGTGTGTAGATAAGGAGCAACAAGAAAAGTTTCTCAGGGCATATCATGATCAAGCTTGTGGTGGACATTTCTCAGAAATGGTCACCGCACATAAGATCCTTAGAGGAAGATATTATTGGCCCTCCATCTTTGTAGAAAATTAGGATTGGGTTTCCAAATGTAAAGCATGCCAATAATTTGTTGGAAAGACACAACTAGTTGCATTACTACTCAAGCATGTGGTGATTGAAGAACCATTTCAGCAATGGGGGCTAGATCTTATTGGCGTTCTAAATCCTCATTCTAGTGTAGGGCATACTTATGTACTCACTGCAACTAATTACTTCACTAAATGGGTGTAAGCCATCCCAACTAAGCAAGCAATCTCTGAAATAGTCTGCAACTTCATCAAGGAGAATATCATTGTTCGTTTTGAAATACAATAGAAAATTTTTGTAGACAATGCCACCTATTTCTCTTCCAAGGATCTCACAGAGTTTTGTTATGGCTTTGGAATCTCCCTATCTCACTCTTATGAATACTACCCATAGGGAAATGGGAAAGCTGAGTTAAGCAACAAGAACATTGTGACCATTATTCGCAAGCTAGTAGATGAGAATCAAAATAACTGGCACAAGAAGTTATATGATGCATTATGGGCCGATAGGATCAATCCTAAGAAGGAAATACGTATATCACCTTTCCAAATGTTGTATGGAGTTAAGGTAGAGATTCCCCTCACAATTGAGATGCCAACTCTCAAGTTGCTGTAAGAAATAGAAGATGGTCAATACAAAGATTCCATTGACAAGAGGATCCTCTTCCTGGAGAAGTTGGAGGAAAGCAGATGCCAATTGGTGGATAGATTTAAAGAACACCAATTGAAAGTGAAGAAGATATTTTACAAGAGGGAAAAGGAGAGATAATTCAAGGTTGGAGTCTTTGTCCTACTATGGGACAAGAGAAGAGAACCAAAGGGCAGCCATGGAAAGTTTGATTCATTATGGGTCGGCCCATTCCAAATTCATGGAGCCTGTGGTGAGAATGTTTTTCTCCTCTCATACTTGGATGGAATGCCATTGGAATTGTCTCGAAGCAGGAAATACTTGAAACTATATTATTAGTTAAATTGGGTTGTTCCCCATCTTGTACCATAGGTGATTTCCTGGTGTGTTTCCCTTTCCGTTGTGTGGTTTTGTTTCCCCTTCTGTTGTGTGCCGTGTGTTTCCTTCCTTTTGTGAGCTTGTGTGTTTCCTTATTTTGATATTTCTTTCTTAGAATTGTACATGTCTTTGCAAGGCCCAATGGATAAGGCATTGGTCAATGTTATACGGTTTAAAAATTGAGACTTGGGATCCTCATACCATGTCTTTGTCATGCTCAGTCTATGCCATGTCCCCAAGCTAAAGCTAGCTGTTGTCTCCCAAAAACCGCTTTTCATTTTCCAAGTTAAATTCAAAATTTCAAGCTCTTGCCCACCTAAAGTATTTAAGCCAAGTTAAAAGTTTGATGAAGCTAGAAAAATCCATGCCATAGTGCTGTTTAAATCTTTTTTTTGCTCGTTTTGAGAAATTCTCCATCTCTCGGTCTGTGCACATAATATCCTCTTTATAATCTCCTTTTTTGATCAAAATTGTTCGCTTGTTCTATGACTTGGGTCGTCAAATCATTTTTTTTCCTCCATGCCTTTGGCTCACGAAGGAAATTAAAAAAATTGACTCAAAATGATGAATTTCTCTTCCTCTGTGTATTTTTCCCACAGTCAGAAACGATGGGCATTTTCTTCCCCGTCAAATTTCAGCGCCATCATCCACAGGTACATGGACATACCTAATAGGAAGCGGGTCGGTGGAGAAATTTTTATTTTTGAGCCTCTTTGTAAAAAAGGTGAAAAATTTAAAAAGTGACCCGTAGCCTGAATCAAGCTATAAAGGTAAAACTCGATTTTTGAGCCCGCAGAGAAAAGTCAAAGGTGAAGCCTGATGTTGAAAAGTCAAAGCGAGAGAGTAGATCAGTGGAGAAATTTGTGTTTTTGAGCCACTTTGTAAAAAAGACAAAAAATTTAAAAAGTGAACCACAGCTCCTATTAGGCTATAAAGGTAAAAGTCAAATTTTGAGCCTACAGAGAAAAAGTCAAAGTTGAAGCCTACAGGGAAAAAGTCAAAGTTGAAGCCCGCAGGGAAAAAGTCAAAGTTAAAACCCATAGGGAAAAATTCGAAGGTGAAGCTTGCCATTGAAACCTCAAAGAAGACAAGCGGGACATTGGGGCACTTTTGGAAATTTAACCAAATTCCCAAAAGTGAAGTAAAAGTTCTAGAATGCTTTGCGGCTCCAGCAAGGTCTTGGACCCACCGTTGAAAAGTCAATTCGGGAGAGTGGAACGACGAAGAATTTTAAGTTTTTTAGCCTTTTTCCAAAAAGGTTAAAATGTTGAGAAAATGGTTGCAACCCCATTTCTAATGAAAACATGCCATGTGCCTAAGTTAAAAAGTTGAAGCGGAGGTGCAGGCCAATTTGTTCCAAATTGCCAAATCTCTAAAAAATCATAAAACGCAAAGAGCTTTCACCTATACCCACTCCAATCTCTTCCTACCATGTGGATGACCCGATTTCAAAGTTATAAGAGAAAATCAAATGATCTATATTCAAACTAGCAAATCAAATGTAACGTTCGCGTTGCAAGATCTAGTTTTTAACCCGCCATGAGTGTTTTCTTCATAATGGAGGAATTTGAAGAGGCGTAAATGATTTGTAAAGTTGTAACCATTTTGGCATGAGATATAATGGCTCCTCAGAGCCGTTCCATGGGCTGGCGATTGATTTCAAAAAAGACCAGAGTACTCTGTACCTGGAAAAGACAAAAAATGCCATATTTCTTCTATTTTTCCCTTCTCCTTAGAACTTCCTCTATTCTCAAAGCTCTGTACAAACTATCTTTTAGCTTGAATAATAAAAGAAGGAATTTTTTCCTTTTTTATTGAGGGAGTGATTGGTACCTTGCACCCAATGAATTTTATTCAGTCTTGTAGCTTCTCCTACGGATTTATTTTTCTTCTAACTATAAATGCATGTAAATGAAATTTCTAATTAATGTGTGTGGGCATCTGATATTCTACTCACAACATTAGTTTTCTCCTACCTCCATTTCCACTCCCCTTCCCCTTTCCAAGACAAAGTTTCTTCTCTAGTGACACATTTCTAGCTTTGCCACAGGGTTAGTGGAGTGCCCCTGTTGGATCTTTGGTCGAAAGGCCACCATTGAAATCCACCTTTTATGTATGCACCTACAGACGCTACACCGTTCAAGTAGAGGGACTTAGATTCCCATAGCGTTGGCTTGAAACCCACCAATTTTTTCCATAAGACAATTTTTCTCACCAACAAACCTCAAGTAGGAGAACTGCTTATGCCCCGAATACCAATGATAAAGGGGTTATTCCTGTTGGTGTTCTTATTGAAATTCAATAGGACCACAATGTCGGGTATAATTTTAAATGCCAGTCCTATTTGTTCTCCTTAACTATTTTGAGGAGAATGCATTTTAGACTAGATTAAGTCCAATGGATTGTCAACCAACTAATCTGCAATGATTTGTCCCTTAAAAAATTTTTGGTTTACAAATTTTAGTTCAAACTCACCCATTAAGGTTATGAAACTTCTAGCCTTTTTAGATAAATACCCTTACGTGAGGAATGTCTACAAGTGATCTGTCTTTACAATAACCCTTGTTTCTTGATTCAGCATGTAATGTCTTAAACATCTTGTTGTGAAGACTATGGTAAGGCATTCTCTTTCTTCCTGTGTGTAACGTGTTTCATAATCAAGCAATGTCCAACTAATGAAATAGATTGTGCATTCACGTTTATCATTATCTTCCTAAGCCAAAATTCAGGCTAGCGAGACATCAGTAGCCTGTGAATACAAGATAAAAAGGATGATCTAGTCTAGGAGGCATTAGCATGGGAGGATAAAAAAAGAAGCATTTAACTGCTTCGCAGGCCTCGTTGCATTCTTCCATCCAATCAATATTATAATCATTCTTTAATAAATTGTTGATTAGATGAACAACAAAACTTAAGTCAGGGATGAACCTTTGAATTGCACCGAGTTTCCCAAGAAATGATCTGATACCAGAATCGTCTAATGGTGGAATCATTTCAAGAACAACTCATATTTTGGATGGGTCGACATCAATCCCCCGTGATGATATAATGTAACCTAGAATCTTTCCTCTTGTTACACTGAATACACATTTATCTGGATTCAATGTGACGCCATAATCAATCAATTGTGAGAGAATGATATGGAGAACTTTTGGGTGATCACAGTGCTTCTTGGCCTTGGCCAGTAAGTCATCTATGTAGGATTCCACAATCTTATGAATAAGGTCATGGAATATGTATGTCATTTCCCGTTGGTATGTAGCACCAGCGTTCTTAAGACCGAATGGCATGACAACATAACAATAAGTTCCGCAAGGAGTTATAAACGTACTCTTGACTTGATCCTCTCTAGATATTTTGATTTGATTATATCCTGAGAACCCATCCATGAGAGACAAAAGCTCAAATCCAGCTATTGTGTCAACAATGAAGTTGATGGATGGTAATGGGAATTCATCTTTGGGGAAAGCTTTGATAATGTCCCAAAATTCTATGCAAATGCATATCTTCCCATTATTTTTGAGAACATGGACGATATTAGATACCCATCATGAATAATCAGTTGGTTTGATGAATCCCACATGGAGAAGTTTCATTACTTCTTCTTTCACCATGAGAGACACTTTTGGTTTCATTGGTCTCAAATTTTTCTTAATTGGCTTTGCATCTGGTTTGGTGACAAGATTGTGTACTGTGATATGTGGTGTAATTCCCATCATTTCTTTGTAATTAAATGCAAAAGCCTTTTGATGTTCCTTGAGGATCTGGGTATGTATTTCTATCTCCTTTGGGGTTAACGAGGATCCCAACTTCAAAATATTTGGTTCTTCCTCCGTTCCAATACTTATGTCAATCATTCCTTTGATTAAGGAAGCATTGACTTCTTTAGATTTAGGTGGGGCCAGAGGTAGTTCCAAACTTTCTCCATTCTCTACCTTGTATATTTCGAGATTATTTTGTAGGGGAGATTCTATCATGGGATTTCCAAAATAGGAAGAGGAAGATGGGATTAGGGAGAAATCTACTATTTGATGAGCGAGATGTAGTTCCGCATAGGCATTTAGACATCCAAGAGTGACCCTATTGCTGTCAAAGTGATCTAGGATGGTAAAATCATTCTCAACTTCTATATGTGTCAAGATTGGAGTTATTTGTATTTTACGCACCAATGGTTCAGTATGAAGTGATACCATGAAATTTGTATTTTCCAACTCACTACTTGAATTGAAACAGGAAGCTGAGGTTGCTATTGAATCAGCGAGAAGGTTTTGTTCTCGTGGGATTGCTTTGATTGATATGAATTTGAATCCCTTGGTTAGATCTAATACTGCCATTTTATAGAGTTGTAAGTGTTCAACTCTAGTCTCATATGCCTCATATACTTGGTTTGTAACTGATTGCGAGTCTCCTAGTACTCTAATGTTATCAACGCCCATCCTTTTGGCTATTACGAGGCCAATGAGGAGGGCTTTGTATTCAGCCCCGTTGTTTATACATTCAAAGTTGAAATTAAAGGCAAAAGGTAGGATCTTTCCCTCAGGAGAAGTAAAGATCACACCTGCCCCAACGACGAAATGACATCTAGCTCCATCAAAGTGCAGAGTCCAATATTTTCTTAGAAAAATGGATGTTGGGATATTCGTCGTGTTTATTTATTCTGCCTTAGTTACTTCTACCATAAAAACTTCATTTGATGGAAGGGAACCAATTCCTAGGCTGTATCCCATACCCATAGAATCAAATGGTAGGAGAATGGGTAGATCTTTCTCTAGCAATTGAATTTTTTTTGCGGTAGTCCCTAATGATACCGTTTCTATGACGTTAGTCTCATTTTTGAGTGCCGGAATGCCTTTGACTAGATTCATGACTTCTAATTCTATTGTAGGTACCAAATTTACTTATGGCTTTGAACTGACTGGTTTGTTAAGTTGATTTGTTGGGAGATCAAACTCAGAGTGAACACCTGGTCTCTTTTTCAAATATACTAGGTGTATGTCAAAGGGTTTTGGGTCACCCTGTGCCACAAAGATTTTTCCTAGGTGTAAAAATCTTATTTCCTCGAATAACGTGGAAGGGATTGCTTTCAAGCGATGTATCCATGGTCAACCGAGAATCATATTATAGTTGGTTTCCTGATCTACAATATAAAATTTAGTGAGGATTGTCTTGGGTCCTAAGGTGACTGGTAACACTATAGTCCTAATTGAAGTGGCCTTGAGGCTATCATAACCCCTTAGTGTATTTCGTATTGTGGAACAATTTGTTTCTCCATATCCTAGATTTTGAAGAAAAGTGAAAGGGACTATGTTAACTACTTCCCCATCATCAATCATTGCACACTTAACATAATTATTATAAACCCATACCTACAAATGCAAGGTTGGGTCACCTATACGTGTGATTTCAACATTTGTTGGCATTTTTATTATATCAAATATAAACTTAGTATCCCTATCTGGCTGCCCTAGAGGGTAGACGCCAAAGTCTACATGGTTTAATTATGTTTTAGGAGGAGGAGTGATGTTATTCAGATGACCAAGACCTAACGCTTCTAAGAGAGAAACCCTGTGAGCGGGAGAGTTTTTCAACAAATCCAAGAAGGAAATGTGAGAGAAGGTCTTTGTTAGGTCATTAATTAGATCATAAGCACCTATAGATTTTTCCAGTGTTTGTTGAACATTGTCTAGTACTAATGGGTAAGTTGGAACTGGTTGAGAAGAATAATCTGACATTCTTGTTATGGTTTCTATGTGTAGCTTGGTATCTAACTCTACCAGACCAACTATCTTGGTTTTTGGTCGAGTTCCTAATTGAGGTGTGACTAGTGGATTTGATGAAGTTGAGGCTTCATGATCATTATTTCCTGCCATAACACCCTTTTTTTTCCTATTTGGATCTAACCTGTTATTGTTAGAGTGATTCAAAAGAGGATCGTTAAAAATCTTGAGGGGTGCATTTTGAGGGGAAACTACTCCCATATAAGTGTTTGGCATGGGTAATGCAAAATTTGTTAAAAAAATATCTATAAAGAGTTGTCTTTGGTCTTCTGGAAAAAATTTCATGAATTTATTGTAGTCGCGGCAAGTCCTAGTATCATGGCCTTGAATCTTATCGAAACCACAATACAATTTGGGATTATAGTTTTGAGGTTGTTGGTTTGAAACCTGTTGTGGTCCAAAATTATGATTAGGTTGCGGGTTGTTAGAGTTAAAATTTTGAGGTTGTTGCCTTTGGTTTTGGTTCTGATATCCAGTTGGGTTTCAGATTGGACCTTGTGTTTGGATTTTCTGTTGTTTTTGTTGTTGTTGTTGTGATGGACGATTAAAATCCATTGTGTTGTTTGTTGGAGTAGAGTTATTATTTCACTGATTGTTAACAGGTGGTGAGGTGTTTACAACATTTTCCCTTTTAATCTAGTTTATGACTCCATTTGTTGTAAACCTGTAGTTTTTATTAAGAATATTGGGTCCTTGATTGGTATTCCCAACATTAGGATAAGTCATAGTGTTTTGATTGGGAACGATTAATTTCCCATTCATTCCATATGTCTTACGACCGCTGTCTATTGCCGCTTGATCAATTCAGAGGGCACTCTTAAGTACTTCATCAGAATTCCTTAGTGGGAACTTATAGACTTCTTCCTTTATCTCTCTATTGAGAGAATGAAGGAATAAGTCACATAGTTTCATTTTCTCCATGTTCAGAGCTCCTGCTGATGAGTAGAGGACTATATTCCATATTTGAATAAAATGAGTATCAGATTCATTGTGCTCTTGTTTAATGTGTAAGAACTCCCTGATGCCCATTCTTAACAATTTGTTGATGTCAAAAGCTTTGATAAATTCTGACACAAGTTGTTTGAATGAGTGTATCGAGGCTTAAGGTATTTTATATTACCAATCAAGGGAAATACCCTCTAAGGCCTTAGGGAATAACTTAGCAACAACCACATCCCAAGGGAGTAATTCTTGAATGGCCATGGCATAGGCCTTGATATGTGCATTTGGATCTCCCTCCCCCTTGAATTTAGGAAAATTGGGAAGAGATCTTGGAAGCATGACACTTCATATGGTGAAATCTATAGGTTCTTTTAAATATTCTAAGTAAGTCCCTACCGCATAGGTTTTAACCATCGATGGTGCCTGCTGCGGGGGGAGAGGCAGAACGGGTTGTTGATATGGCATATCATATGTATTTTTAGGGACATAAGGAAACCCCCATGGTTGGGTGAACATCCCGAGAGAGGAGAACATGTCTCCCTGTGGTGATTATTGAATAAATGTTTAAGTAGGGAGGAGTATTGTTCTAATATGGGTTGTTTGGTACTAAACCGAGAGGTATCATGCTTTCAACTGGAACAGCAGTTTGAAAACGTGGTTCTGGTTAGTGTTTGCTATGGGTAGTTATACAAATGTTGAGGAGGCATGCCTAATGTGCCTGTTCCTATGAGGAGGTCAACCTGGCTAGGATGATGAAGAGGGTTGGAAGTTCCTGCTTGCCTAGAATGTGAAGTTTGATTTTCTTGAGAAATTTCTAGTTCTCTAACCTTCTCAACTAAAGCTGAGGTGACATCGATTGGTGATGGCACAGTGTTTTTCCTTGATGGTTGTTTTTGTATACCTTGAGGTTGCTGAGGGGTATGGTACCCTGCTATAAATTGATCATTACTTTTCTAAGCTTTATCAAGAGTATTTTCCATAGGTGGAGGAATGGGGGTGTTTTCTTGGAGTAGGGTTTCGGGTTGTGTTTGAAAAATTCCTATAGGTGGGTACATGTTTTGGAAGAGTTGTTCACTTCTAGTGTAGCATGCTAAGTACTCCTCATCCAAAAATGGGAGTGGATTTGACTACCTACTGATTTGTGGTTTGAACAAAACCTGAGGAGATGAAATGGATTCTCTAGTAAACGTCATAATGTTAGAGCCTAAGGGCTCTAGCTGTTGTGTTTGTGTGAGCTGATCCATCTCCTCAATTTGGAACAAATAACTAGAGCTACTTATTTGAGGAGGATTTTGTGATGACAAGTAGTTTCTTGAATAGTTGTCAGCCCATGTGGAAAGCGAGGGTGACGGTTGTCTATTTGTTTGACCGTAATATGCTTCGAGACCTGAGAGAGGTCTGCCATATGTGTCGTATCCTGACATATTCGGGGGGTATATAAATACCCGTAGAATAATGGGAAAGAGCGAAGATGTATGCAAGAAATGGAAATGAAAAGGGAGAAGTTGTTGTGTTTCACGTCATGTTCACCAATTTTGTATGATAGAAAAGTGACAGGTGAGCATGAGAATCAACAAGTAGCCTTTCTTAGTACCCAACCTCTTGAGGTTGTGCCAAGATAGCCAGTGGAAATGAAATATATGTGGATGTAGATAGACTAGTTGGGAAATCTTATATCCTCAACACGTAATAACAGGATCTGCGAGTCTAAGGCAAAGAATGCTCTCCTAACTTGAATTGGTGTAATGGATTGTTCAGATATAATATTTTCTCGGAGGCTCTAATGAATGTCGAGATCTACTGAGATCCTATTTATTGGTTGTTGGATGCGTGGAAAGTGACATGTAGGTGCTTCATGTATATTTCTAGACAAGGTCATGAAAGTGGTAGTAAGAGGTGTAGTGGATTTTTCAGAAACTATGGGTGGTTTTCTGGTCTAACCCAAAAAATATTAGCTTGATTGGCTTCTATGTTTAATATGGAAAATTGTGTTATGGTATCTGACGGGGGTGGTGAGGATCTAAATACTAGGATATGTAAAATGGTGTCAATTTTTAACTGATTAGTAGGCCCGTTGGGTTGTGGGACCTAGGGATCACAACCATGAGCTCATGGTTGTTGTGGACATGTTATGGTCATGTGAAGAATCAATCTATTCTTCTGACTATCCAAAAGTCATAAGCTTTTTCAGTTTCTATGTTTAATACCAGGATTTGTGCGATCTTCTCAAAATACCTTACGTGTGTTCTAGCAACTTGTATACGTAATCCTATGTCTATGTCAATGAGAAAGTCTCCTGCGTTTGGCTATGGAACTAATGAATCACAACCAAATATTTTCTCTCTTTCAGGTTCTTATATGGTCATGCAAATATCCTATCAAGGAAATCTATAGTTGGGTTGATTTGACCAGAATGCGTATGCTTTGTCGTCTTCAATATTCAATTCTCTCAATTGCTCACTAACTGCTTGTGGGTTTATTGTTGTTTGAAAGACGTGAATTCTAGGACCTTGATCTATATCTGTTAATGTTGTGAAGAGATTTGGCTGAGGTATTACCAGTTTGAATACGTAATCCCTGGGCTCTCTGGGTCTCGTAATTTTCATACAAGAGAACCAAAATTAACTGAAATAAGTAAACTAATTATGAAAATAAATCTAGACTATGCTTATATTCTTTTTTTTTGTATTTTTGAAGATGTGAATTTGAACAAAATTTAAAGAGTGCCTATTCTAATATTATCAGATAATGAACAATTAATCTAATAATAGAATTAAAACAAGCAAGGTAGCCAGATGTAGCAATTTTCCTGTGCATTTGTGAATTGATCCTAAATATAAATAACTAACTAATTTAATTGAAAGACCTTCAATCTTACGTTAGAAGTGAGGAATAAATCAAAGATTCTCAGAAGATATCATTCCCCAAAACTTCCCTGGTAATATTGAAAGCAATCTTAACTGAAATAAAATGTTTTGCTATTTTATTTGATATATTATAACTAAAACTTCGACAATTCAAACCTGGAGTTTACAGAACATTGGAAAATCTAGTTATATTGTGACTTGTCCCCTCAGTGTGATCTCTTAGTTCCTTTGTGTTCTCATGAATCCAGAAAAGTTGGAATGTGATAGTGGCAGCAGGAGAAGATGTTCGAATAGTGGTAGCTTGGACATAAGCTGAACAAAATGTAAGTAGGAGAGGGATAGTGCAAGAGAACAGAGCTTGACCATGTGATTCCTAGTCGGATTGTTATAGGGATACAATACAAGCACACCAAAATCTCTATGACCTATGCTTTCTGTGAAGAAACAACAACCTATAACTCTAAACAAAATTAAGATTTAAATGAACTTAATCTAGAACTAGAACTATTTATGCTAAGCCAGTTGTTTCAAGAAAAACAATGGAAGAAGATGAAATTAGAGAGATCCAGTGATCTATAAACTAGAAATGTGGAGCCTTGAACTGAGAGGTTGAGATATTTACAAAATATGAACTATTGAGACTTATTGAAGAACTTTCAAAACACATTGGATAATAAATCATAGAGGGAGAGGGGCCATTTGCTTGTAAACAAGCTTGGTATTTATAGCACTTTGATTTACCAGAGGGTAAGATTGAATTGAACTCTTCTATTATAAAAAAGAGGAATTACTATTTACCACATGGCTAAAAATTAAATGCAAGCAAGAGTAGTTGAGAATTACGAGTGCCACTTGATTTTTTATGTTGAAGAAAGCATCGAAAAGTTCTAGAAAATGTGCACATGATTGCTGCCCAACATAGGGTGATGGTTATAGGACCATCCCTTGTCCTAGGAAGCAGTCAAGGGACCGCCGCCTAGGCAGGGTGGCTATCCTGTATCTAAAGACCAAAATGCAAGAAAAAGAGAGGAACGAGGTTAGAACAAAGCATGAGAAGGTTGGATAAGGAATTTTAGGGTGTAAATGTATACTCAATGTGCTTTCTGGATTCCAAACACCTTGCGAAGAGATTTGAATCATCATTGGGGTTTCTGTAACCTCTTTCTGGCAGTTACAATACATACAATTTTGAGTACGTATAGTGACACTAACAACCCCCTTGCACCTATAATGTGAGTATACTATTTTTAGTCAATGGCCCTTTTTCACTCTTTTCACCTTCGACCACCTTTCTTGTTCCACTGGTTGTTCCTTGTTCACACAGCCTTTGAAGAATTTACCTCTGTTGAGATTTTACTATTTATAGTAAGCACTTGTGTAGAGAGTTAATATTTTGGAAAGTGTCTTTCCACACCTCGGATTTTGATGAAACAAAATCCACTGGGACATGTTGTGTCTCTTAATCTCCCATACTTATTTTCAACTTGATCTGATCACTAGAACAACTAGAAATAAAAATTTATGAAATGAGGGCACAAAGTCAGGGTTTTTTCACTGTAAAATATCTAGGTTGTTCATATCATTTATATCACTTTGGTTGTGATGGAACCTGGAAATGATGAAGAAAGAAAAAATCCCCACCTCAATCCGTGCATCGGCTTACAAGGTACAAAGATTTTTCCTTCACGGGCTACAAAGTCAATCTGGAAAAAATGACCTAGAGCTTAAAACAAATTATAGTTTTTTTATGAAATTAATTCCATTGCAATCATGAAAAAATGGAGAGATGAATGCAAGGGAAAAAATGGAAATGGAGGATTCTAGAAATTTTTTGCTAGAGTTCCAGATAAAAACAGAGCAAAATAGGGGGAGGGTGGAAAAATGGCTAACTGTTGGGTTTTATAAGCATGAGGAAGGGGGTCACATTTTTTTGTACCCCTTTTCCCCTTAGAAATGGATTAAGGGGACGTAAAATTGTGCCCTATCCCCTAGGTGACAAGTGGTATGCGCATGGTGGTGGAGGAGATAACAAAAAGGGCTCATTTTAAGCACCCGGGAGTTGATTTTTGGTTGTGTGAGGAACCTGATGGGAGAAAGGTGGGGGAAAAGTTTTATATCCCCATTGTTCCCTTGGAAAAGGAAAAAGGGGACTCAAAATTTCTCCTCCAACCCTAGGAGACAAGTGTTAAGCATGTGTGATTTGGAGCGAGGGTTAGAATATTGGCAAAAAGTTCTTATCAAAGCCTCCCATGGTCATGTGGTGGGTCCATGAGGTCTACGGTTGGGGGAATTATTTTTTCCCCCAATTTTCCCATTTTAAATGGACAAAGGGGACACAAAATTTCACATCAGCCTCATGTTTCCACATGGCACTGAAAATTTTGGCTAAGGACAGAGCTTGTACCTTGGAGAGGAGCTTGAAAATGACGTTGTCGGAGCTCCTAGAGGACTTTTTGGGAACTTCCTTATACGATTTTGACTAAAAAGGAATTTTGAGAAGAATGGTATGGGTATAAAAGTCTGATTCAGATTTAAACCTTCTCAAAAATGGAATTTCTTTATCAGGATTTCTAGTTATACTTGCAAAGAATGAGTCGTGGAAAGATAAGCATGGGTTTTGTGAAAAATATGAAATTACCACCATGTGGGGAATTGAATCATAATTCCATTATATTTTGTTTGAAATCTAACTCATTCCTAAGCTCTTGGAATCATCCTCTGAAGCTTAGGTGTTTTTTAGAGTGTAAACTCCTTTGGCCTAAAAAACCCATTTTTGCTGAACTTGCTCCTGAATCTCCAAATATTCCCTAAATCTTCCTAAATCATTTGAAAAATGATCTTGGATAATGAATAAAACTTATTGGTGAGTTTAAGACTTGAACTCATCTCTAAAGGATATACACCAGCCCTAATAAGGCTAAAAATAACCATTCATAATCCTGCCAAAAGATCTGCCTTGAAAGACACTTTCTCAAAGGAAACTTGTGAGATTGTTTTCACCTCTTCAACACATGGAAAAGGTTGGTACCAAAAACATGGTCATTACATGGATGGGGATAGGATTGGAATTGGGAATAGAATCACCTAAAGGGGTTCCTGGGAAGGTTTACATTCAAAAATTTTGACACTAGGGTAGAATTATCCTATTTTTCAAGTTGAAATTTTCCCTTGCAAAAACATAGAACAACATGCGGTAATGCACATTCACCTCCTTGTAAAGGAAAATAATTATTCATGAATACATGACATGAGCCATTGGTAAAGTCACGCTAGTTTTTTGAAGTAAGGAATCTCGTATAATTTTATAAGTCTAACACTCTCCATGTCCTTCTTTACAGAATCATCTATGACCAGTCACCCTTTTGACATCCTTTACGCAAACTCCTTCATGGAATCCTTTCTATACCTCATGGGCCTCTTTGCGATGATTGTAGTCACTAATCTTGCATTTTTTGAGCTTAAAAACTCATGGCTACCCTACTATTACTTAAGGAGGGTATTGAATTTTGGAAAACCATTCCTCTGACACGTCTTCAACAATGGGCTTCTTACCCTTGATCTTTCTCTTGGGTGACTGCTTGACTAGGGTTGCCTTATTTTGTGCCATTAATTAACTTCACAAATCTTCAAATTTATAGTTAATAATGTCAACTTCACCTTCACCAATTTAAAAATCCCAAACTTGTAGATAATTCATGCCCTAGATGCTGAATAAACCTACTCAAATGCTTATGTTTTTACACCGAACATTCAACTCTTCAACCCCATTTTCATTTTCCTCAAACCTTTATTTTTCCCACCTCAATTTTGTGTCCTATCTTCAATCTTTTCAATGCCATGCCATAATTCAAGCTCCATAAACTTATACTTCTGAAAATCCTAGCTTGAACCTTCTCTTATAGATATCCTTATTAGATGCCTTTCCTCCACGCCTTCTTCTTCCATCAATGGAGTTCTCACACTCAAGGTTGTTCTAGTTTTCTTCTCGAATTCGATCTGGTTACACTCTAGATTCGTTCTTTACACTAGTTCACTCTTTAGTCACAATCACAGTTTCACACTTTGTTGCTCTTTAATCGCTTGAACTCTTCACAAGGAATGTCAGAATGAACTATCAGATCGCGCCCCTTTTATAGATTCCCAAATTTTTATCGCATTTATTGATTCCTCACCTACCACTCGCTCCAAAGCATTAAATGTGCTTTCTGCTTTATCCCGCGCGTTTTTCCTACTTTCTTCTGTGCATGTGGCAGTCGTAACCTTCTGGCGTGCCACTACTCCTCCAGGCTACATGTAGTCATCCTTACGCGCAACTTTTTGCACCGCACCCCATCTTCCTTTGTGCCACATACCAAGTAATGTCTATCATGTTATTGCCTCCCTCACGTTACACTGCGCGGCCCTCTAGCATGGTTTTCTAACATCTGAGCAATTCCTTTCAAGCATCATCATCCTAAATCATGTAAAACACTTCACTTTTATTTCGTATGCATCCCCAACTCATATCCATCAAGCACCCTCTTATTCTCAAATCCTCATGTGTACACCAATACATTCTTTTAAACTGTTGTAACCATCTTATATCCACACGCATCCTCTGTACCAACTCCATCTGACGTACTAGAACATCCCATGGTTTCTTATTGCGCACACTCATACTTGTTTTTACCCCACACTAAAAGTATGTGTGGTCCTTAGCACATCAATCTTAATAGAAAAGTAATCATCTCCTACACGTACAACATGCACTTATTACAACAAAACAAAGCGAAACATAACATGAAAGGGAAACCTAATCTAAATGGCAATAGTGCCTTATTACAAAACATAAATGAAACTTACTTATAGTAGGGATTCAACGTACTCCCATTGAAGTAATTGGGCAACATGGTGCCATCCAGTTCACATGTAACTGACATGTGCCTGAATTCTAATATCTGGGTCACTACAAAGGGTTCCAACCAATGGAACTTTCAACTTCCCTAGAATGGCACACAAACTTGGAGTCATACAAGAAGTACCATCTTTCCGACAGCAAATGACTTGTTCTTGATGTGCCTATCATGTCAAGTCTTATATCTTTCCTTCTTTGTCTTTTGACTCCAACACGTAATGGTACATGTTGCTCATCCAATTGCATCAATTTGATCAATGTGCTCATCAAATTGCCTGTTGATCATCCCATCCTCATGTGCATAAAAAATACGCAAAGATGGAAACATAAATTCAATAGGTAACACAACCTCTATGCCAAACACCAACTGAAAGGGTGTGTCCTTATTCAATCTTTTTTATGTTTTTCTATATTTCTAGAGAACAAATGATACCTTATCATCCTAATCCTTTCTTCCAACATCGCATATATCTGGTCATCAGTGTATGACCCAAGATCTTGTTGAAGGCTTCTAACAATCCCATTAGCCTGCGGGTGATAGGGGGTAGTCTTATGGTGTGCCACCATAAACTCTACTAATTAGAATTCTAATAGTTTCATTCAAGAAAGGGGTCCCTCTATCACTTGTTAGGCTCAATGGACATCCATCCCTACTGATGATTTTTTCCTAAAGGAACCTTATTGCTATTGCTATTGTGTAATATTTTGTAGGTTCTTCCTCTGCCCACCTTATTAAATAGTCAGTACATGTGATGATGTAGTGTGCACATGTCCTACGGACGAGTGGTGCAATAAATCCTATAAAGTCAATTTCTCATTTTTCAAATGGTTATGCACTCACAATGGACCTTAATGGCATCTCATCTCTACTCCTAGAATTTCCATTTCTTTGATAGTGATCACATGATTTAACAAAACCCTTAGTGTCCTTATATAATTTCTCCCACCATAGACCATCAAACAAGATCTTTCACACCATGGCTTCACCTGTATAGTGTCGTCTAACTATTCCATCATGAGATTCCTCCATGATAGATTTGTGCTCATGCTATAAAAAATATCAGCGTAATACCTCATCTCTACCCATTTTGTACATGTCTCCTCTAATGAGCTAATATGGTACTTCTTGAATAGTAAGTTGCTTCCTTTCCAAGGTATTCATCCCTACTACGCTAGTACTCTACATAAAAATACTACAATATCTTCCAAATCAGCTGGCATGCGGTTCACTCAACGCTCTTCACATCCTCTTTAGATTTGATCCTTGATAAGTGATCAAGTCCTAGGTCTCTCTTACCTCACTTTACTATGACTGTGAAGTTAAATTCCTAAAAAAGAAACATCCATTGACATATGTGCCCTTGTAAAACTAGTTTGTTAACCAGGTTCTTCAATGCCATATGATCTATTTAAAAGATGAATGGTGTGGCTAGTAAGTAATGTCTAAAATTTTGAAGTGCGTAGATCATGTGTAATTCTCTATGCTCTATAGTTGTATAGTTCTATTTTGTCAGTGTCATCTTCCTAGTTTTGGAAAAAATAGGGTGATCAATGTTTCCTTCACTTGGTTGCGCTAATACTACTCCAATTTCCATACCAGAAGCATCTATATGTAAATGGAAAGGATTGTTCCAAGAAGGAAATAATAGGATAGAAGAAGTTGTCAGTTTCTCCTACAAGGTTTCAAAATCATGTTGTTGTGCGTCACCTTGATAAATATTTCCTTTTTCCTTGAGAAATTCTTCTAAGGGTGAGGAAATTTTGGCATGTCCTTTAATGAAATTCATGTAGTAAATAGTGTGCCCCAAGAAACCCTGCACTTCACTCTAATTGGCTGGTTATTCCAGCCTTAAAATCACTGAAATCTTAGTTGGATCAACTAATAATCCTTTCTAGCAAATAATATGTCCAAGAATTATGCCAAAGGGGGTGGAAAAAATACACTTATTGATATTCAAAGAGATACTTAACTGCTTACACATTTCAAACATTAGCCTCAGGTTGACACAATGATCTTTCACCAGGCCATATATGGTCTAATCATCTAAGTAGACCTATAAAAAAATATGGATGAAGTCCTACAATGCCTAAACAATAATGCGTGAGAACACCAATGGCACATTCTTAAATCCAAAGGGAATAAAAGTGTATGTAAAACTTCCCCATTTCATGTCAAAGGTGGTCTTCTCCTGACCCTCACTTGCAATGCATACTTGATGGTACCATGAGAATCCATCGGTGAATGAATAGATTTTGCACCTTACAACGCCTTCCAAAATATCTTCATTGAATGTCATAGGAAAATGTTTTATTACACATGAAGCATTGATTACCCTGTATTCAATACATATCCTTATCTTCACATCCTTCTTTACACTAATCACCATGGGGCTGATCCATTCAGATTCCTCAATAGGATTTATTATTCCTATCTTTAGCATCTTATCAATCTCCTCTTTTACCTTCTTGCAAAAGTTTGGGTTCATCCTATAAGGCCTCTTCCAAACCGGATGTGGGAATTATTTCAGCTTAACCTTCATCTCCCCCAATGATGGATGTACATCCTTCAACTCATTATATCCCCATAGGAATAAGTCTTGGAAGTCACACAATAGTTCAATGATATTTTCTACCTCTGGTTCGGAATAGTAATCCCCAATAATAGCCCCATTAGGTGCATCCTCAATCATAATGTTCACCTTTTTAGTCTTCATAGGAATATGGTATGTACGTTCCTGCTCATCTAAAAAATCCATTAGTTCACATACACCCTCAATGTTCTTTATATCTAGATCTTCAATTTCCTCATCATCAACGAGGCATACCATCATCCCTTTTTATTTCTCTATCCACATGTACCCTAGTAGTGTCTCTTCTATTTATAAAATATCCTCACTCGTCTCAGTCTCAGGTTCTCCTAACAGCTGAATCATAAGTTCCTCTACCCTTGTTCTATCTCCTAGCATGATTCACTTTATGATACGTAATGCCTAATGAACTGATGGTTTAGCGGAAAAATAGTCAAAGGTATGAATAATACCTTCCGTCATGTCACACAACTTGTATTTTAATTCTTTAACTCAACATGCACATACCAAACACTCACACATCCTTATAGAGAAGAGTAAAACTTCTGTACCTAATGGGATGATTGGATAGATTCTTTTCCTTGCATCCATTTCGTCTTGTAATTATGGATGTGTGTCATAGAATTATTATTACCATCATAGTCGTGCATGGGTGAAGGAACATTTATCTGAGTAAACCTTGTTTAAAAGGATACCCTGACCTCGCTCCAACCCAATAAATTTTCTTTGTGTGTCATCCATTAACGTAGTGTTGTCCGATGCAATATGTATACCATCATATTCTGTCTATCTCCTTCATTTCTCCACTGGTTGATGCACCCAAATATCTAACTCAATCCATAGCACAAGTATAATAGGTTTCTAGTATCAATCTTCTCATAGGCCATTTTCTCAAGGATCCTTTTCAAGCCAAAAAAGTCCTAATCTAGGAAATAATTGAAATTCATCAAAAAAATTGTTCTATCATATCCATACTAGGTCCTTTCATCCCCAAAATTCATCAAATTGCAAGAAGAAATCACTAATACTTACCTTCCTCTAACTTTCTTCTAGTTTCTCTTATTATTTCTAGGAAACTTATATGTACTCTTACTTATTTTCCTTCAAATTATCCCATTATCTTCCTTGTTCCATCTTTACCATTTACAACAATGTTAGAACCCACATTAACCTTCTTCAAAATAGATTTAGGAAGTCAACTATACTCATTAATCTTGGTTCTTGCTTCCTAATGATCCTAAGTCCATGCAGCCTTGGACTATCCATAGTTAAAATCACATGAAGCTCCCCATATTGAATCATTTAATTCATTATCTACTCTTCACCATGCCTAATATTCTTACAAAAATTTAAAACCTAGGTCCTCTATTAGCCTTCTCAATCTTACTTTTCCTCTTTAAGCTTACTAGCCCAAAAACTAGGCTTGAGACAGTCTTACTTGAATTATAAATTTCCTTGAAGGGAGTGTTAATATCCAACTCTATCATTTCTAGGCACCTATTTGAAATTTTTAGAGGTGTCAAATCCAAAATTAAAGTTCCTTTGTATTCTTCTAATTATCCCTTGATTGTGTTTAAGCACCTAGGCTTAAATTGTCACAAAAATAGAAAATTTTCATCGTAAGGTTTTGAAATTTTCTTCATAATATATTATTTCACTTCTTACTCACGATATCTTGAAGATTTCAGGGCAATATACTCTTGTTAAGGGCTCCAAATTCTTAACCCTATCTAATCTTCTTGGAAACCCTCAACAAATCCTGAGAACTGCTATTTAGCCATAACATAAAAAAAAAATGGTTTCGAGGCTTGAAATTTTAGGTCATTTTCTATTTTTTATATCCTCTACAATATTATGTTAGCAGTGAAGGTCTAAGAAATGTTTTACTTGATCCCACAAGGATTTGGTGACTAATAAACATAAACAGGGTAACATGTAAAACCCTCATTGTTAGTTCAAGAAACTAAAAACTTGTTGCCAAGTAAAATACCTATTGAAGATTAACGTAATCTCAACCACTCTTGTAAAATACCTTCATGCTCAACCTCCTTATAACATACTCTTAATGAGTTCAACACTCTAATGTTGAGTCACAGTTAGGGTTTATTGCATGCATGCCTACACATTTCACAATAAGATGCTTCTTGATCTGACCAAATACCTTAGACAACATTCAGTTAAGCCCTCACACATTTCACTATATGTGAATCAACTATTATTCTCCCCTTTTACACGTTATTATAGTCATGATCTTGAGTCTTAGGGAGATTCTCAAACATTCATAAGTAATATCATTGAATCTTTCTTGGTTACAATGTAGGTGTTGTTATATACCTTTCATCCACATGTGTACCAATCTAGGAATTCACTCTCCTTACACACATGTATGTTTCCCAACCAAACAAAATTACGATTAAATCTCATATAGTCAAATCTTGGAGTTTCTTATCTGAGAATAGAGAAACCAACCTCATACCTATCAAGATCTAACTCTTATAATCCCATCTCATGAAAATCGTACAAGAGAAAGTTCACATATTACCTTCCCAAAGCCATCTCAGTCTTGTTTGGGATATGGAAATCACCTACTATCAAAACAAATTATGAATATAGTGAAAATTCTTAGATAATTTTGCACAAAATAAAACCTACAGTTCACCATTGAATTCACCATATGAGATAAGTTAGAAAATCATAAAATATTACTAAAAACTTAGAAATACAAACCACATTTACACCAAAACAAAGTCATCCTTACATTATCAACTTTTGAAACAATCATTTCTTACACCAAAACATAATCTTTTGCAAAATATTCATATCTCCATTACAAAAACTCCTTTCCTCACAAGGTATACCTCTCTCCTTTCCACACTTGGAGGTAACTAATTCTTGCATTAAATTTTCTCTTCTTTTTATTCATTCTCTTCTCATAACTAACTTTCATCACAATTATAATCTAACTAGGCTCTTTACAAACTCACACTTAATTTCATGACTGAGTTAAGTCATTAAAAGGAGGAATTTATCACACATTATCTATAACAAGTCACTATGTTCCTAATGAATGCTTATCATACTTTAATCATGTCCTCTAGAAATTTTAGGCCACTTTTAAGACACCTAACCAAGTCACATTGCTACCTCAAGGCCTAAATACTTAATTTAGAAATGCAAACTAGGTTTTAGTGGAAAAACTCCTTTGTGACTCAAATTTAAATTTAAAACCTTATAATGACCTCTAAACCCCTCAAATGACATTTATTCACCTCTCACACATGTTTACATTGACAAAAATTTGAGGAAGCATTTATAGACTGATGCTCCTACATCACCTGTCTTCCATTGAATTCAAGAAAGATTTAGATTTCTCTTCTCTAGTGTATCTTGGTAGCTTAGTCTCACCCAAGTGCCTAATCATATGCGAGCTAATCATCAAGGTAACTCTCCCCTTGACCTCTTGACCTACCATATCATAAGTACCATGGGCCCAATTGTCACAAGAAAAACTAGTAGTATCACTGATAGATTACACGTCTTCATAATGAAGTACACCTTCTTTAGATGACTTTTCATTTTCCAGATCTCTCACTGTATGTGCATATATTCTGTTAATCTATTCTTCATTGATAGGATCTGTATAAGGAATAATCTTTGCATCATATAAAACTGTGACAACATGCTCATCCTTGTCCTCAAAACTGATATATCTTTTTTTGAAGCATAAATATGCATTATTAACATAACACCAAGGGCATCTAAACAATGTTGGGAAACTATCTACCTCATAAAACTCTAAAACTTCAAATTCATCTGTAAATTTAGCTCCTTAAATAGTGATTGAAGTATCTTTCTATTGGAAGCACAATGGATTGAGAGGGGGGTGAATCAGTCCTACAAAATTTTGTTTCAGTTTCCATCCATTATTAGTTATCATTCATGTAACCATTTATTCAATTGTAAACCATATGTGTGTTAACTTAAGCATATTAACAACCATAAACAAGATCAATAACAAGAGAGTACATAAGAACATAAAATATATATGTGGGAAACCCTCAAGGGGAAGAAAACCCACTAATTTTTTTTAATATTACACATAAAAAATAAATTTAGTTAAGAACCAACCTCACAAGGAGCACCAAACCTCGATTTAGTGAGGCACCAACCCCACAAGGAGCACCAACCACTAGTTTGGTAGAACACCAACCCTACAAGGAGCACCAAACATTAATTTAGTAGAGCACCAACTCCACAAGGAGGATACAACCCCCTAAGGATGATCAAGCACAAAATTAGTCACTTGAAGATATCTGGTCTTTGATTTTTCTTTTGCCACAACTGATTGAGATCACTAATTTAACTCACAAACCCTAGGTCTTTAACCTTGCTCTTTCTTATTATTTCTTTACTTGTCTTGCATTAAAATTATTTCTCTCATTCTTTCATATATTTATTAATATGAAACAAATTTTATTGAACTTCAAATAATTCCTTCCTACCTATAAATAACTTTTCTCTAGGTCGCACTACTCCCCCATGCAAGACTAGCTCACCAAATGAGCCAAAACATCACTTTTTATGCAAATCAACTCACAAACCCAAATAATTTCGGTCCCTCATGAAAAATTCGACCCATACACTTTCTTTACATTTAAATAAAATCATTACAATAGTCACATATGACCCAAGTAGGTAATCCTAACCAAAAACCTCATTACATGTGCCAAAAGTGGCTCAAAACCCTATGGGCACAATCTTAAAATTGCCCTAACATTAGTACCATAATTTTTCATGACAAAAAAAAAATCAAAAATGATTAAAATATCATTTAAAATTCACACATGGTTGTAATTAATATCAACCAATCAAATTATTCCATTTACTGGGCCCAATTTCCTTTAAAGTTGTTTCTTGCACCCTTCAACACCCTGGAAAACTTCATCTGACAAAAAAATCACGTCTACCCAACCCAAAAATTCTATGTGACCACTAAAAATAAATTTTAGAACCTACAGAACAATTCTAAGCAATTTATAATTAATTAAACATCCTTTACTTCAAACCACAACAAAATTTTCCTTCACAATATCAACTTGCCAAAAACTATGTTTCTAAAGGTTAGATCATAAAATAATTTCCACATAAATCAAAGACCTAAAAATGGATTCATAAGATGAAAAATTAATCCATATTCACATTCTAGGTGATAGGAAGCATCACACAATCCATCTCATGCTTCAAACAACATCAAACTTGCACCCAAATAGATGATGTCTTGAATTTCCAAAACTATTCCTTCTCAAATGATGCCATGGAAACCATATCAACTAACCTAATCATTAATAAATCCATATGAAAATATAAATATATTTGAATCCTATTTCTAATGAAACTTTAATCATCTCAAAACTCCACCTGTAGCTCAAGTTATGCTCATTTTACTGAACCCTGCTATTTGAGATCCCAAAACTGCCCTTTGACCAATCAATCTATTTGGACCTCAAAAAACCATGAACCTTCATGAAAATGTCTTGAAACATAAATAGAAATCAATAAAAACTCCTAATCATCATGCACCATCAATTTTTCATGCTACTCCTTTGAACCATCTTATCCTCAAACCTTCTTCTTCTTCAGAAACTGCTATTTTTAGATGGGGCTCACATATCACCATGACCTCAAACATACATTTATGGAAATAATGAGGAGTCCTGTAAAATATTAAATCATCACTTTTGATTAAACAATAAAAAATGGGTCAGTGTACTTCATTCTCTACAAACTACTCCTAGCTAGGGTTTTAGACCACTATACCTTCTTAACATTTGTTCATAAGATCATGACGATAAAAAACAATAATTATTTTTGTGAAACCTTATAAAATCATCTTATAATCATCTGTAAAATAAAAAAGTTCCTATGAAGAGCACACAATTCACAAAAAACATCAGCAGGTCCAACTTTGCTTGAAAATCACATTGAAACTTACCTGGTTTCACTAAAACTTACATATCTTCAAAATTATTTAGTATACTGACCTGAAAATTGGCATGAATCACCATGAAAACATCCTCTAAATTTTCAAACTCACCACATATCCCAGTTATTCCTAAAACTCTCCAACCACAGTGACTTACCTATGTAAACTTTCATGTTTCTCACCTGTAGCTTCCCAAGGACCTCAAATATGCACTAAATCACTAGATTCAGACCTAAAAATACCATACACCTCAGGTACACTATTAAAATTCTGAAACAATGCTCTAAGAAGACTGATTTGGTCAAAAAATGACATCTCTACTTCATTCTGCTTGCACCAGAGCTAGAAACATGCTTGGAATGAATTGAATCAACCATAATCTGACTGTGATGGCTCAATGTAGACCCATGTATACTCATAACACATCATATGGACCATGTATGACCTCATGAAACACTCCAACCAGATTGGGAAGACTCATACTATGATTTAGCTCACTAGACCATGCACTAGGACACCCAAGAACAACACCAAACTTGAAAATCTTCATGCTTTACCATTGACTAACACCATATGAGGACTCACATGACTACATGACACCATTTTCCATCAATGGGGGTTGACATAAATGAAAACACAATCACACAATGGCCAACAATCTCCCCCTTTATCATTGATGGAAACCATATGACAAACACACCTACATGACCTCAAAACCATGTTTCTAAGATTATCTCCCCCTTTTCCATCTATGAAAAAGGATACAATGACACTATTGTATGAAAATGACAACACATGACAAACTACAATGGAAACAAAGAAAAAACATGACTTACTTGACCAAAATGCTCCCCCTGAGATTGAATACTCTCCATTTTTACTCCAACATCAACAACATGAACCTCTGGACTTGATGAGAGCCACATAAATGCTCCCTCTGAGATGATACACATCTTCTTAGCATTTTATCACTCTTTTCATCAATTTTTAGGATTGATTCATGATCGAGGAATTCCAATTTTTCCCCTAAAACTGTCAAAACCCTCATTAGGACCTCTGTCCCTAAACAATAGCTTTAAATGTTATTATGAAAAGTTTCACCAAGACATAAACTCATCACAAGTATACTCCCCTTATCTTGATGACACTCATATAGTTATGTATAAACTTATCTCAGTCTTCCTTATTATTAGTAGAAGCATTAAACTAGTCCTAGCACAAGAAATCACAATCCCTACAATTCGTTCTTCATCTTACTTTACAAAGTCTACTAAACCACCTAATTAAGGAACACACCCAACTCCCCTTGCCTCAAAGCTCTCTTATAGGCTTGTACCTTAATGTTTTTACTTCCACTAGAGAGCATTCTTAGACCTTAAGTGCCTCATCTCAGACCAACATGTCTTGATTGTAGTGTGTACCCTACCATTTTATGTTTTATAGTCATAGAAAGATTTGACACTCCATTGTAGATGCTTACTTATTTGTCCTTGCCTTTAACTAGACATATTTAGCTACTGAAGACCTCATATTTTGTGCACATATTTTAATAAATTGATTAATGTCCTTATACTATCACATAGACCTTTCTAAGCCTATCTTTTCTTTTTACTTAAGACAAGAAAATGAGCATACATGTAGGTAACACCATGTATGGAGATGACCTTCAACACATTGTAGTATTGTACTTTTACCTTTAAATCACTACACCTCTCTTGCTTTAGCGCCATATTCTAGATTATTTTAGACCCATGTCATGGTGTAACATTGATGTCTTCAGAGCACCATCATCATTTCTTAGTCATCACATTACAATCAAATCTCTTCTTGTTACTTGTAGCTTGCATTCTACACCTTTTTCACAGGCCTATAGGTTACTTTTCCTTTAGATTGAGCTTTCCTTCCTATGACCAACTTACATTGGATGACCACTAAGATATTAACACCATGATGAACATGGGTGAAAATAATCCTACAAGAACATCTTACATTAGTCCTTAAATGGATGACCTCCATTTAATTTCAAGATACTTTTACCTCTAACAAGTAGCAGAGATTTATATCACTATAGCATCTTGTAGCTCATCCATTCAATCTTCTCAATCTTGATAAGAGACCTAAAGAAGGAAAATTAACACACACTCTTCAATGTGACCTTTAGTGTTTTGCGATGCATTTACTTAGATTTCTTAGTATTTTTTGGATCATGAATACACACTCACAGAGAATGGCCTTTGTACACAACTGTATTTTTAAGTACTTGCACCCATTGACAAATACCTCAAACTTCTTACACCCAAAAATCTGTAGCATGAAATATTATGAATATTCTGTCGCATTACTTTGAAATTGTGTTGGCCATGCAGACCTTTAGAGATTTGACATATTCTTTAGAACATTTACATCTACTGAGAAGATTTGTCTTCTAACTACATACCGAGTCTAATATTGGTTGTTCTTTGAAGCCTTTCTTGATCACATTCAATTCTCAGTCAACAACCTTTTCATGCTAACACTTGATGAAGCTATACAGACTCTTCATAACTATTGAAATATTCTCTTTAGTTCTATAACAACACATACACTTGTGCATAGTTATCAAATTCCATAATTTCATTCAATTTTTTTTAACATTGTTCACAGTACCATGTAGAAACACTTTTATCCTTGGAGAGGAGTGATAGATTTTAAAATTCAAACCCTTTACCATGAAACCATTACTCATGACAACATAAATTTTCAACTTTGATTACTTCATTATCACTTATACTTTGTCTCTTATGAATCTAAAAATTTTACTCCTATTATGAGATCTTCTCATGACACCCACTAACAAGATTCAATGACTTTGAAGAGCCTAGAACGATTCCTCAGAAGCTCTTACCTAAAGCTGACTTATTCTAAAGGATCACTGTATAAATATTCACTTACCTTGTGCTTGTTACATCTTGGTGACACCTATTTCAAAAATCATGCATTTTGACTTGACCATGCATAGTCACATGATAGGGATGACCTTATTTGAATTCATAAGAGCACATTTTCTTCAACCTCTTCACAGGTACAAACCTCAAGAGACATCATAAATACTAAACAACTTTGTAGCATGATCTTTAACTCTAAGAAAGTATTCATAATGAATGACTACATAAATCTGAATCAAAAGGTATGCAACCTTGACACTTATTCTCTGTACACAGAAGTAAATCTAGAAAAACTTCTTATACCCAATCAAAAACATGCTAACTACCTTCATTAGAATTTGATGATAATTTTCCTAACTGTATCATTCACATGACACACCATATATATTCCAAAATAAAACTTTTGAAGCATATTTAAGACGTAACCACACCTATTTCACACTTTGAGTTGACTTTATCTGATAGAGACATACATGGGGTTTTCAAGATCTCATATATAAATATTTTGACCTTTCTTGCAGGACCACTTTAGACACTAAAAATTTGCAATTTCCTATCTTCATTTAATTATCCCGTTCACAATATATCACCGCATTAGATTAATTATGTCAGTACGATCAAATAAAATATTTCCTCATATACACAAATATTTTACCCCATGGTATTTTAATTCACCTAAGCAAGCTCTCTAAATATTATTTAAAATTTCCCCTAATTCCTTATTCTGACACTCTATCATGGGTATTTTTATAAATCCCCCATTATCTTATTAAAATGTTATATTATCACAAAGAATCATGTATTCGTACATTTGATATATCTTAATAAAACAACCTAATACATATCCTAAACAAGTGTAGGTTAAATTAAAACATATCTAACTAATAAAATACTTTCTCGAAACATCATTAGACAACACAACACTTTCAAAACCAACCAACAAACCCATCCTTCTAAATTTTGAACAAAAGGCTCAAAATAGGAATTTGTTCCCAAATAAACTCAAGAATTTCGAAATTGTTGGTGATTTGTTAAATTGCCAATGATTATTTAAGCTCAAATTAGAGTCTCCTTACGAGATCATCTTCTCATAGTCTCAAACCTTAATCTTATATTAGGGCATGTTATTGAAATATTACATAAACAAAGACACGATATCATCCAAGTACCAACATTCACACTCACCAAGAAATCATGAGAAATATTTTGGAGTTTACTCGATATCCAACATTTCACCAGCCAACTTCAAGCCCCATACTTCACACTTGTTGAAGGTCGGGTTTCATCCTTGTTGGTAGGATATTTTATCAAGTCAAAATATGAGGTTCAACCACAGTACATGGGATTAAATCCCTCCTCAAAGATAGGTGAGGCTGCCTGTTTATTACTAATCTAAAACACAATAGAAACAATGTGTATAATATTCACACTAATCTAACCACTGGGGTTGGGATAGAATCCCGAAATCCATATCCACACTGTGTGAAGATGTTGTTTTTATAAATGGACTGGGTTGGAAATTATTACAATGGAAGAAGCACAATGGAGAGGAAATGAGAGGAACATATTTTCTTTCGAGTAAACACAAAGCACGAAATAATCATACGAGCTTTTAGATCATAAATATAATGTTTGAAATGATTAGGATCATCAAGACGCTAAATGAAGAATAGCTTAAGATTACGAACATAAGAAAAATATCTTAAGAAAAACACATCTCACAACACAAAGTTTGCAAAAAATAGTATCAGCTTCTATTCCTCAAATGATTAAAAGAAAACAAAAAGTTTTTCTTCTTCAAAATAGTTCTCAATATTCCAAAAATCTCAACCCTTTGGAATGTACATACATCCCTTATTTATAATAAAAATAGTTGAGAGAAAATAGGACAAACCCTATAAAAAAGTTTGTTAACAAGATTCATATTTTGCTAGACTCTCACGCAAGAGACCAAGTCAAAATATGATTCCTATGTGATGAAACAGAAATGAAAAAGACATGTCAATTTCAAGATTGAAATGACATGTTACATCAAGACTTAGTCTGAATCGCCATCTTTTTCTTCCTCATATTTATCTTCCTCTAACTGAGCCTGTTTGTTCTGAAATTCTTGGAACTTCCGGATTATACCTTGCATCTCATTTTTGTCAGGCACAATGGAATGATCAATCAAGACTTCACATGTTTTGTGAGTGTCACTGAAACTACCAGGAAGCTTTCTCAATCTTTTGTTGAGTTTTCTCAAGGCCTCCAAAGAATGTTCAATCTTGACAAACCTGTCAATGATTTCTATACCAAATCCGTGAGTTGGTTCATGCTGAATAGATTCTTGGATTTGTTTGAAAAGATCATCAGCTGGTAGGATGCCTGAGTTTCCAACTAACACTTTTGCACAAATTTTTAGCATTTCTTCTTCCAGGTCACTTTTTCCATCAATCAATTGATCTTTTGATTCTCTCAATTTTCCACAAGCTTTGTTAAGAATCTTTACCCTGAACTTGATGGCTTTGGTTAGCTAGAAATGCTTATCTGCATGTGGGATGACACCTTCTTCTACCAAGACACGTGATGGAATTTTCTTCAACACCTGGAGAGCTTTGAAAGTCAAATCAAGGTGTCCAATTTCTTGGGAGAAATCATCATTCATCTTTTCCCCATCACTCTGTATATTCCCCAAAGATTGATAGACTTCCACAGTGTCTTGAATCACTTCTTTCCCCTGTTGGAGCAGCCTTTGGGTCCATTCATTGACCACTCTCCCTTTTTCATTAATCTTCTCAATTATAGGCATGGATGAAAAATCAAATCTGACAGGGACAGAGGAATATGGTATGGATTCAAGGGGTTTTGAGAGCTTAAGTAACACTTCAGTTAACTACTCCACCTTTTCTTTAAGCTCATCTTTGCTGTCCTTTATTTCCTTCAATTTCTGGCATAACACGTTCATAACATCTCGTGCATCCTGTTGTGCTCCTTCTATTGTCACTTCACCTAGAGCCACCCTGGTTATGTGATAGTCATAGGCCATTATGTCCCCTTTGGTTTTGTCAGTGTTGGGAGTGGTGATCTCTGCAAACTTATTCCCCGAAGCGTCCACTAAAACCCTTGAAACTATTTTGGGTTTCTTAGCTGATTTAGTAGTAGGAGCCTTGAGTGAACTAAAATCGAAGGCCGGAATGGGTACAACCACCTTCCTTTTCCTTGGGGTTTTCTCGAGTAACCATTGAGGCGTGTCTGAGGGAGGTTGCCATTATTGTAGAAGTTGGGATCATACTTTCAGGGGGAGAGATAACCACTGGTGGAGTGGGGATAGTTACCAATGTGGTAGCAGATTTAGTGAAAAGAGGCACAAGAGGGGGCATGTTGGTAGTTACTTTGGTCCCAGCAGAGAGGGGTGAGAGTCTAGATAAAATGCTAGCCATGACCGATGAAGTAGATGGGGAAAGAGGAGGTAGAAGTGGTTGTGAAGGAGGAAGCACAAATCCTGACACCAAAGCTTGGGATGCAAGAGATAAGGTCACTTCAGTTGGGTAGTCAGCAAATGGTGAAACTAGGGGCTGGCTTACTTCTCCTTCCAAAGAAATTTCTCCTATTTCTGGTGGTGTTGGTGATTCTAGCACATTCATTGTTTCAACTGGAGTAACAATTGAAGAGGTTTCTTGTTCTCTTCTCTTCTTGAAAAACTTGAACTTTATAGGTCCCTTAGAATAGATTTTTTCCTTTCCCTTTTTGGAGGGCCCCGCCTTTGTAGCAACCAACTTTGAAAATTTATCTTCTTTGAAACTCATTCCCCAAGAGGTGAGCCATGCTTTGGTGCATGCAAGAATCAGGGCCGATCTATCTAAAATGGAGGCTTTTTCACTGATAGACCAATCAATAGGTGGGAAAAGATATTGATCTTCATTCAATCCATCATAGGAAGGATCCATAAAACTTTCATTATTACCAGTACCATCTGGTATGTCAGCGAGCTCAAGTGTCTGAATCTCAGCAAGTGTCAACCTGCTATGATCTTTTCTTCAGACAACAACCTCATCACGTAAATCAATCCAGATGTCTTCTATGCTTGGCACGTGTGGGTACAGAGTTTCATATGCCTTAAGGACTCCTCGAAAATCAAACCCATCTCGGGGCTTCATGTGCTTCTTCAACTTATCTTGAAGCTCATGAAAAATGTTCTTGGATTTCACCACCATTGAACAAGTATACCTTCAAATAGAAATTGGGAAAGATATAGCGGCCTTGTGTTTACTTTTTGGAACTTATGAAAATCCAAAAATTGCCTGACCAAATCCATCAAGATTAGTTTGTCCCCTGGATATCTGGGCAAACGGAAAGGATCCCCTGGGTACATGACTACTCGAAGATATGTGAACTTCTTAAATTACAAGAAGACATAACCCCATTTTGAAACTTCATCCCATGCCTCATCAAAGACTCTCGTTTTCTTTAGTTCAGGGTTTAACCTACAAATGTTCTCGTAAAAGAAGGCATCATTTACCCTTCTAAATTGGTCTTCAGAACCTTTTCTTGTTAGCTGAGGAAAATAATGATAAACATGCTCTACTGCCTTGTTCCCCTTGGTGTCCAATCCAGGATAGTTCCTCATGCCGGCTGCTGCATAGATGACATACGAGGACATATAAAACTTCTCCATAGATAGGATTGTTGTCATTTGAGAATCTATCTCGTTATTGATAAGAGTACCCCAATAAATTCCCTGTTGATTCTTCTTAATAATGATCATGAACTGGTACATCCATCCTTGGAAAAAATTTGATTATGGGAAACCAAAAACCTGAATCAATAGAGTAATGATATCATTGATACTTCCTGAATGAAATCACTTCTAGGAACAAGTCTTGGGAACCTAGAAACAGCCGGTTTGGATTTGATTAGGAACTTCTTATTCACGTGCTTGATACAATCCTCCTGATCATTGTCCCAAGATTTTTAGGCTGACTTGAGATCCACATCTCCATATTCCTCAAAATTAGACAGCTTGAGAATGTCATTAAAGTAACCTCCGTCTAACTTGATTATAACTTCTCCTGCCTGATTTTTCACAGAACGAGAAGCAGAGTCATAGTTCGAAGCACAGGCTAAGATGAACTCGGGGCAGTTGAGCGGATATAGGGAAACCTACTGCAAGAGGTAGACCACTACCAACTATCGATTTCATCCATGGAGTTTGGGAGGATCTCTTGACCCTATTCCAAAAATACTCCATATCTATGTTTCCGAGCTCTGTATCCTGGATGTTGTAATTACAATCAATGTAGGAGGGAGTGACTCCACCTTCCTAAATTTGTACTTCATCCTCCCTGATTTTTCAGTCTTATCTTGTGATGAACTAGGGTCTGACATGAGGAATTTCAAAGGAGGAGAGTGTCGGAGATTGAGAAGGTGTTGAACACTTCATGAAAACCCGACACACTGGGAGGATGCCAGAAAGTTCAGAAAACCCAACACACTAAGAGATGTCAGAAATTTTAGAAAACCTAACACACTGGAGATGTCAGGAAAGTTGGAAATGTCTGACACTTTAAACTTTCCGACACACTGCAGGTTTTGAACATGTGCAAAGCACCCTGTGAAACCCAAAAAGAGGGAATCAGGAAATTGTTAGGTTGAAACATGCAAGTTCTTCTTCACTATTGACATCCCAAATATATTTTTAATTGCAATGACATTATAGGGAATAAAAAAAAGTGACCATTCCAAAGGGGGAACCCTAAAACACAAACCTGATTTAGAAAACAACCCCCAAAACGGAAAATAAAATAAAACCCCAACAACCCTGATAAGAAAGAGACAGAAACTTGGAAGAATTCTTTACATAATTATTCCACAAAAACCACAAACAAAGAATGAAGGAAAATAACTTCCAGAACAAGAAATGATAAAAAATGAGCAATGCAATTAGGCATAGAGGCAATTCAGGTTTCTGGGTCGAAGATGCATGCACGAAAACCCACGAGGTAAAAAGTACATCTGGTAAAAATGACATGGAAATCCAAATATTTATAATAAATTTTACATTTAATACACTTTAGTTGACACGTGCCAATTACCTAACAAATCAACATTAATGCCATGTCAGCATACTTGGGATATCCGGAAACCTGACACAAAGGGTTTCAGAGAAATTCGGGTTTCGGGTTGTGGGAAGCAAGTGACATGAAGCATCATGCTTGATGGTCCTAGAAACCTGAAATAAAGGAGTAAATTGGGCTTCGGGGATTGGAAAGCAAGCGACATGAAGCATGTTTTGACGAAGGCATGTTCCGATGCTTGGGAGACCCAAAAAACCCGAAACAAAGGAGTAAATCGGGCTTCGAGGATCGGAAGACACGCTACATGAAGCATGTTTTGATGAAGGCATGTTCCGATGCTTGGAAAACCTGCAAACCCGAAATACTTACTTGATGCAGGTTTCAGGTTTCGGGGAACACACAACATGAAGCATCCAAAACACATGTTGTCTTGCTATTGAGACATGTGAAAACCCTCATTATCTCTCTGAAAGGTCATTTATGGAAAACCAACTCAAATTTTTTTTAGGGTTATCTTATTTTGGCGTAAACTCAAAAATGAGATAACAATCCTATAATCTCGTTTTCTCATTTCAAATGCTTTATTTGATTTATTATCCCTTTAAAATTTTGTAGCTTCGAACCATATTGATAAAAATATAATAATTTTATTATGTTGTTAATATCTTCCAGAATCACCAACGATTCATTGAATCACCTACAATTCCTACACATTCTGCTCACCTATAACATTTACCTAATTTTATCTATCTTTTCTATTATATCTTTATTGCTACTAACACCTTTGTCAAGCATGGATTGTTTAGATGGCTTTAAGTGGTTAAGGGAATGAGATAACTAACATCCATTCACTACTTGTTATCTGTCATCCCCTACACTGGGAACAATACAACGTTCTCCATGACTTGGAATTGTGCACGATTCACTTTTCCCCTTTAGACTAGCTGAAAAACATCTTTGAATCCACTAAGAGGATTCATGAGGCCACAAATGAGTTTTGGGAGGCCTATTTCAAATTTTTATGCCTTCGAGAATACTTGGCATGGTTCAAATACCAATATGAAGCCCAACAAGAAGAATTAAGCTTTGAATCTAAATCTAAAGATTTGACCGATTCAGAATAATTTGATTCTGATATAGAGGAGGAAGAGCTTGATTATATTTCTGAATTCTTTAGGGAATACTTCAATGACCATGAAAATTCAGACTATCCAAAATACATTGATTTTACTGAAGAGGAAGATTCACCTTCATGTGAAAACTCTGACACATCTTTAGACTTCAAATTTTGAGCCATAGTCTATATATCTCATATTTCATCATCTATTATATATATTTGTAATAAAATTTGAATTTTTTAGAACATTTACCATCCATTATATAATGTTTCATTTTCAAAACCACTTGATTGTGTAAACAACAAGTTGAAATCCTTGCGAGGAAGTTCTGTGGCTTCTAGGGATTGGCCTTTGCCATGAAATATGCTTACTATTTTTTACTAATAAATATTTGGTGCAATGTCTTTGATCAAAAATGTCATTTGTAGGACTGTAGTTAATTCATTTGATACATGGAGTGCAAAATTCAAACATCGACCATCAACATCCATGGGTACCTCTAAACCCTGCCATTTTGAGGCTTTGTACGTTTTATTATCTTGTTTATTAGGTTAAGTTGAAGAGGTAAAATTTACTCTAAACATCTTGGCACGCTCAGTGGGACCCTATCCCTTGTTTCTTTGATTCATTTCATCAAAAAAAATAAAAAATTATTTTTTTGATTCTCTATGTAAAAATTGCCTACGATTGGGAAAATCACTTGTAATTTCTCTGATTTTTTTTCAAAGCCTAACAATTTGTCTTTTCCTTCTTGTTTGTTGATTTTTGCTTGTTGTTTCTACTAACCTGTTTATAGGGCATCGGTTCTAGAAAGCTCATATGCTGGATTGCTTGCTTTAAACATTTCTAAAAATAGAAAAATAAAAGGAGCATTTAACGGTGAGTCCTAAAAACTTTCTTTTTGCTTTCACTTTTGTATTTTGTTTGATTGTTTTCATCGAAAACAAAATTTTGATTTGGATTTTAAAACAAAATTTTTATCCTTCGTATTTCATATAGAATTAATTAGGAGGATAATCTGTTGCATTCAATTTTATCCCCTACCCACACACAACCAAAACAATTATAAATCAAAAACACATTAAAAAAAATTCCTACCCAGGTGGATACATGGATTAGAGCTACAAGAGGAGAAGTTGACTTGGTGTTTTGGACTAGTACAATCATCTGTCTATCAGTATTTATTGGCTAAGAATCTGACACCCTCATCACTATGGGACTATTAAGTGAGGGGGTAGGCCCCAATACCATGCTTGTATCAATAACAATACAAAGTTGGACTCACGTACCTTCAGGTATATCGAGGACTTCAACCTTAAACATACCTGAAACTAACGTGATTTTGTCATTTGTTAGGACCATCATTAACCATATTACACATTTCACCTTATAATTAAATCAAGAGTTTTTTTTTATCTCGCTTACTTTTTATTATTTGTAATTAATCCATTTTAATTCATTTAGATAATGTTTGTGTGTGTGTGTGTGTATTTGAATACAATGGTACAAACAAAACAACCAAGATCACAATAAAACTACTCAAAATATGTCTCAACCATTATACACCCTTACAACAACAAATCCCCTTATCCAATCCATTATATACACCATTTCTTGCACCTTTGTTTACTACTGTATTGACACCATCATTTACTGTGCATGTAGACACTAAATTTGGGTCATACTCCCCTTAGCCCCCTTTAATTAATTAACATAATGTATTCACCTAACCATGACCACTTACCTCGCATTCATATTACTTTAATTACTTAAAATTTATTTAATGATCATCCTCACACTAGTAATTAATTTAATTACTTTAATTAAATTAATTTACACCTCACCTATCCACATCACCTAGACACCTCATCATGGACTTATTCTTAGTCTATTAATTAACTGGGACTGAGTCTCCACTTATCTTAACCAAATAGGACTTAGTCTAATCCTAAAATTAAAGTCTTATTACTTTTCCAACAATACTTCTCTCTTATCTAAATAATAACCCTCACTTGAGACTCAAACTTGACAATCATAACATGTCAAAAATAGCAAAGATTTGCCTATTTTTGGAAAACCTAGGTTTTCTTGCCTTAATTGATGTCGGTTATCCCTCAACCGACGTCGGTCACTTTAACCATCATTGGTCACCTTATATACCCTTTCGCAACCTTTTACCTGAGGTTGGTAATTTTTGAGTTATGAGAGATCTATTGCAGTCAAGCACAAACCAGATACTTCTCAGCCTCTAGACGACAGGATAAACTCAACCACATGACTCAAGAAAACATATGATACTCATCCAAAGGCATTATAATATTCATCGGGAGCACTCTCGAGAAGTATTGTTGTGGTACCTGACCACAGAATTTCTTCACGGATCAACCACTTCCTTCCTTCACCTACCAAACCTACAAATACAAGTAAGTGTATTTCATATTGCATCATTATGTACTTTCTTAAAGTGTAATAGGTTCATTATATTTCATTATTGGATCTTATTATTTCCTGAATTCCTCCATTCCCACCTTCTTACCAATCTAGCACAATCTACTACCACTAATGAATTTCTAGCTCTCTGTAGTTGACCTCTATTCATTCCTTGAATCTTCCTGACATTATTACAAACCCAACCATCTTCCCTTCATTCCTCTGTGTAATCACTGAGAAGTCCAAAATTCTACCTTTTATTTAATTACCAAAAAATTTGTCCCCACTGATGATCGGTTATCTTAACCATCATCGGTTTCCTCCTATTCACCTGCACTAGCACTGGTCACCCAGACCAATGTCGGTTACCATGTCTTCTATTCAACTTTCACTAAATCTCCCATAAGAACCCCTAAATCTCCCAAAACCTCACCCAAACTTGATACCCCACCCAAAACCTCACAACAGACACTTCCTAACTCTTTGTGAAGACACAAAGAGAGCCTAGACACCCATTTTTGACATTCTACCATTTCCCATAGTAACCGATATCAGTTATACCATAACCGACATTGATCATACCTATACTGACATCAGTCACCCTAACCAACATTGATCTTTGTGCCTGGTAAAACTTCCTTAGACCAGCCAAGCTTACTAATCACCCAAAACCAACTCAAACTTCAACAAATATTATACATACCCCATCTATGACCCTCAGACCACCTGCCCAGCCTGCAACCTGACCCGAGACATTCACATGTTTAGTAGTTATCAAGCATTTAATTGGATCAACATGGATAGTAGTCTGAGACACCTAAATCATAACACTAACATTATATTCTTTTATTTGCATGTTGAATTATTTTATAATGAGTCATATATAAGTGGATTGAAAACCATCGAGGAAGTATCACACTTCTTGGATCTATCTCACGCTAGGCAGTCCACTAACTTTTTTATTAACTATATCTTTTGGTCTTGTTTTGTATTACATGTAGTTCTTCTTAGCCAAAAGGAAGCTCACATAATCAGTTTGGATCAGAAATCATAAACATGCACACTCAACCTTCAACCAAGTAACAACAGGTATTCCTCGGTCTATTTACCCTTATTTGTTTCATTATCTACAACAATTTGGTGAAACATTTTGGCATGCCCGAGCATAACATGGAGCATATCTCAAAGTGTGGGACTTTGCGAATCGAGAGAGCTCTCCAGATGAAGGCCGGTTCTTATTCCTCTATTCAGGTGCACACATTCATATTGCAGAGGATCTACTCTAAAACCTACTCTAACTTGCCAAGGAGACAGGGTTAAGGAGATGCAAGAAATAAAACCTAAACTAACAAGGGTGATGCACCAAAGGAATGTTGAAACACCTACTTTGCAATAAACACAAACCATAAAAATGCAATACAATCACCATGCACAAATAACCAGGACTGCAATGAGAGATCAGAAAGGAGACAATGAACACAAGAGAGGGTTGAAAATCATCCACAGACATGCATTATCACTCCAAAAGTTGATACAGTGCATTACAATGGCCAAGAGGCACAAACTTGCATTACAATTTGAATGGGAGGCTTGGACTCCACAAATCCACTTACAGATAAGAGAAGAAGGGAGGGTGTAGAGCAGAAATGTCCAACCTTTAGAAAAATGCACCTCCTTACAATATATAGGAAGAATGAGAGAAGGAGGTAGAAGAAATTCAGACTCTTGTTCAACCACCCCAAGAGATGCATTGAATCCACCTATGAAATTAATGGGTCTCATGACACAACCCATGCCTCCATTACCATTTCTTGTTGGGAAAGAAATACCTCATTATGGTGGTGGGTGAGAAATGTGACAGCCTCAAGAATGGCAACCTGTATTTACTCCAGTCGTAGTCGAGGTCATCTGAAGGTCAGGGTTGGGCCCAACGCGGGCTCTCACAATATTTTCAAGATCCAAGCATTTAAAAATCTTGGTGGGCTTTATGATTTTCCAAATCTTTTCCAAACATACTTTGGGTTTGGATTTTACCCCTTGAGATCTTCATGGAGCCCCGCACATTCTTAAGATTTTACTACCTCCTTTCACTCTTGAAGTTATGATGGTTGGACACTTGGTCTCGCCTGTGGGCCTACTCTATTTCTTTGTGTTTTGGCTAAGTCCCCCTCTTGATTGGTGGAGCAACTATGCCTGACCCTAGACACGTGGAGGCTTGCACTTTTTTGGGACCTACTTTTGGAGTTGATTTTAAAAGAGCACCAAAGGGACATGTGGCACCTTCCATGCTGGTTCTCCTTTCCTTAGACCTTTTCAAATGGCTGGTTCTGGGGCTTTAGATTCTGGAGGCTTGCACTTGTTTGGGGACCTACCTTTTGATTTACCTTTGAAGTTGTGCTGGTTGACACGTGGAGGCCTTCAAAGGATTTTGGACTTTTCAATGGTCAGTGTCCCCTTTTTGGACCTGGGACATGTGGACTGGTGGCACTCATTTGGGACTTTTGAAATGCATGGACGAGGCATGGAGGCTTCCACTGACCTTGTTGTTGTACTTAGTTTAGGGTCTCAGTCCTTTGGGTGGGATGGCACTCTTTGAAATGCCTTTGGATTTGATGAGACACATGGAGGCTTCCACTTACCTTTTCTACTTTGCCAACTTTTCGGGCCTTTGGTGAAATTTTTTCAGTCCCTGACTATGTGGTGGCCTGTGCTCATTTGGGGACTCACCTTTGGATTTTACCCTTTGAAATTTTTGCTAAATGAGACAATGTGGAGGCCTCCACTGGCTCTTTATACTTTTCAACAGTTGGTTCACCTTTTTGGACTCTAGACCACGTGGAGGTTGGTGCTTGTTTGGGGACTCCTCCTTATGTCGCACCTTTGATGTTGCACCATTGAGACATGTGGAGGCTTCTATTTTCCCTTTTATACTTAGTCCCCTATTCAGGCCTCGAGTGAACAAATTATATGCGCTTCCTTGGTGGGTCCCTCATTGTTGACTCCACATGGAGATCCCACTGAGGGTTTTGAGTTTCACTTTTTCTCACTTTTGGAATTGTGCCGAGCTGACATGTAGTGCCTTCTGTGAGTCCACTACTTTGCTTAGGGTTGAATCATTCTGGATTTCCATTACCAAGCCTGTTTGTAACCTGATTTCTAGTTTTGAAATGTGGGCTCACATGACTGAACCGACTCTTCAATTTTCTTCTGTGTGCAGGGTCATGTTTGATTAATTTTTCCTAAGGGGAAAAATTGGTCAACAATTTGGTGACTCACGGGGTCACCTACCTGCTAGGTGAAAAGATCAGTTGCCTTGAAGTATCCATTGGGCATGGAGTCATGAATTGATAGCCTGGTACTGATCCTGTTCCTAAAACCATGAGCCAACTACTTGTGACCTGTTGGCCCTTAACCTGCTCCACCGCTTGCACTCTCAATTTTTATAAGAAAATCTTGAAGGTGAGATTTTCTGAGAGTAGAAAATTGTCTTGACCTGGAGCATTCACCTGCTTCTAGAAATGGACTGTAGGCACACATTCACCTTTAGAGGCACACTGAACTACACAATGATTCAACCTAGGAGCAATGAGACCTGTGCCAAAGCACTTAGGGAAATTGAAACCTACACTATAGCAAGACAATGTGCATACGCACTTAGAGGAATTAAAATCCTAGGCTAATATTTACAATGGTGAAACCTTTTCCTTTCAGTAACAACATTTAAGATAGATTCCATTAACCAGAATCAGAAGCTCCTCTCCATCCAATGTAGACAATTGGAAGGCATTGCTACTCTTACATCCTGTGACCATGTAGGGGCCACTCCAAATAGCATCAAATTTAGAATGCCTCCCTAGCTTTCCCGATCTACATCCCACTTCAGGACTAGGTCCCCTTCCTGAAAGGTCCTTGCTCTTGCTTTCTTATCAAACCACCTTTTGACTAAGGCTTGATCTTTTTCTATCATTTGAACTGAATGTTCTCTGATTTCTTCCAATTCTATCAGCTCTGCATACCTAGCCTCCATTGGTTCAAACTCAGATAATTCCAACTGTTTCATGAGTTCCAATGTGGGAAGCTCTAATGATATAGGCAACACTGCCTCCTTCCCATAGACCAACTTGTAAGGGGAATTACCTGTAGATCTCTTTGGTGTGATCTTGTCAGACCATAATGCTGATTTTAGCTTTGTATGCCATATCCTTTGATTTTCATCTAGAGTCCTTCTGATGATTCTTAGCAAATTCTTGTTCATGGACTCTGCCTACCCATTACCCTGTGGGTAATAATTTGAAGAGGTGCTCAAGTAGATCCCATTCTTAACAGCCCATTCTGTGATCTTGGAGCCTAGGAATGCCAAGGCATTGTCTGATATGATAGTGGCTGGTACTCTGAACCTAGTCACTATCCCTTCATAAAATTCTAGTATGCTAGACTCATTTGCTTCTTTGAGTGCTACCACCTCGGTCCACTTGGTGAAATAGTCTGTTACCTGTGAGAATCCATTTGTGGCCTTGGCTTGAGTTTGGATTGATGACCCCAATGAAGTCCAATCCCCATTGCATGAATGGCTGGTCAACTGAAATTGGGTGCAATGGGAGTGTTGTTAATCTTTCCTTTCCTGTGAAGAATGCACATTTTTTACACTTCTTGATCCAAGTGTAACAGTCACTGAACACCATGGGCCAATAATATCCCACCTTCATTATCTTGAGAGATGTTACTCATGGAGAAAAATGACCTCTGGCTTCTCCATCATGAAACTCCTGTAACACCTTCTTGATTTGACCTGTTCTGATGCATCTCAGTAGAACACTATTGATGTCCCTTTTGAACAAAACACCATCAACGAGCACATATGGAATGACTTATAATCTGAAGTATCTCCTTTTTTATTTACTCATTTCTGAGGGCATAGGCCTGTTTGTAGGAAGTGCATCATATTCTGAGTCCAACAAGGAATAGACACATTATCATTTTCTTGTTCTTGACCATCTTGTAGTACCAAGACAACTCCATTTCCATTGCTTGCATCAACTTGTTGACTCGAGGCTAGCTGTTCACATAGTCCCTTTCCACGAACCATCTTAGTGACCTTAATTTCAATGTCATATTCCATGACATGAGTGATCCATCCTACACATTTCTCATTCACATCCTTGTTCAAAAGGAAGTCCCTGACTCCCGCATGAGAAACTAACAGTTGGATCCTATTGTTTGAGACTAGGTGTTTGAACTTCTTTAAGCTCCTGATCACTACAAGGACATGCTTCTTGATGAAAGAGTACCTCACTTCATAGTCCTCCAAGCCTTGACTGAAGAAGGCAACTGGTTGTTCAGATCCCCCTTTGTTTTGTTGCACTAGGATTGCAGAAATTGTGTCCCCACCACCAAAGGCATAAAGCATGAAGTCCTTGGAGAAGTCTGGATTGACGAGAGTTGGAGCTTGGGATATGGCTTCTTTGATGGCTTCAAAACTTTCCTTTCCCTTAGCTATCCACCTAAATTCCATGCTCTTCTTCAACATCAGTGTTATTGGCTTCACAAGAGCAGAAAAATTTGGCACAAACCTGCGGACAAAATTGATTCTTCCTAGAAAACTCTGAAGAGCCTTCTTATGACTTGGCAAGGGAAATGCTCAAATTGCTTCAACTCTTTCTGGGTCGATCGTCAATCCTTCCTTTGACACAATATGGCCTAGGAGCTTTCCTTCATGAGCCAGGAAATGCATTTTTTGGGATTAATGATACCCCAAATCTCCTACATCTTTGAAATACCTGTCTTAGATGGAAAAGGTGATCCGCTACATTTTTGGAGAACACAGTGATATCATCAAGATATATCAGTACTATTTTGTTGATCAACCCCTTGAATTCCATGTCCATCACCCTCTGGAAGGTGGCCCCGACATTAGACAATCCAAATGACATCTTCTTGTAGGCATAGGTGCCCCACTTAGTGGTGAAATCCATCTTGAACTGGTCATCTTCTTTCACCATTATCTGATTATACCCTGAGTATCCATCCAGGAGAGAAAATATTTCTGAGCTGGATACTACCTATAAGATTTGTTCCATTGAAGGGAGTGGGTAGTGGTCTTTGAGAGATGCTCTGTTCAAGTCTCGAAAGTCCATGCACAACCTAATTTCTCCATTCTTCTTCCTGACTGGTACCAAGTTTGCAACCCAGCTTGAATGCTTGATTGGGAATATAATGCTTGCCTCTATCAGTTTGTTCAGCTCTTTCTTCATTAGAGGCTCAATGTGTGGGTTGACTGGTCTTTGTTTCTACCTGATGGGCTTAGCCTCTAGATCCAGTTCTATTGTATGTTGTGCCAAATTTGGATTGAATCCTTGCAGGTCTTCATAACTCCAGGAGAAAACGTCTGGAAATTCTTGGAAAATTTGTATGAATTCATATCTCTCTTGCTCAGTGGTCACCTTGCCAATTTGGAGTGTCTTTCCTTCCCCAACAAAAATAGGTTCTGAATCATCTCCCTTGACCTTAATGTTTGCTTTCTCTTTACGAAACTGGTCATTAGGATTGAATATTGACTCCAGTGTCACCAAACCTCTGGGAAGCTTGTTGGTCCATATCTGCACTACTTGATCCCCATACTGCTGCTCTAATTTATCTTGATTCCTAGCTGAGAATTCAGCCTCTTCTTGCAGGAAATTTATGATCTGTTGATCATTTTCAAACACCTGCTAGCTTGTGTTATTGTCTGGAACTGCTGGCCTTACAATCACATGGATATGTGGTTGTGTTTTTCCTCTTTTGATACTGTCAACCACATCAAATGTTTCTCCAACTGCTGCAAGCCTATCTGCAGCTTCATTCTTTTTCCTGGGTATGGACACAATGTTGAAAGCTTCAAAGTCTTCAATTAGGTCCCATACCCTATTTTTGTAGCTCTTGAGTAGGTCATTCTTTGCAGCATTTTTTCCTCTGACTTGATTCACAATTAGCTCACTATCACCAAATACTTGTAAATTTTTAATGCCTCTCTTTCTTCCCCAATGTAATCCATGGATTAAGGCTTCATACTCAGCTATGTTGTTTGAGCAAGAAAACTGGAAACAAAAGCTGAGTAATATTTCATACCTTGTGGCGAAATGAGCATAGCTCCTCCTCCTGCACCTTGTCTACTCCTTGAACCATCAAAGAATAACTGCCATACTTCATTATCATCTTTGTGATATGGCTTGGTGATGCTAGGGAGAGGATGATTCTCTTCATGCAAACAATAGACTCCTAGCTCAGATTCTTCCATTTCTTTGTAAGGGTCAAATTCATGCCTTTTGTTTTCCCATTCATCAAGAGTCAAGTCTAGAATACTTCTGACCTTGGTATCTACCTCATAGGTGCTTGGGTAATCTTCTTGATCAAATGCTGAACAATTTGCATTAATTGGACTCGGTACATGAGGCTCTATGTGAAAGTTTGCAATGGGCTCAGATCTGATTGTGGCCTTAGCCCCATACCTCATTCTGAATAACATGTGTGACCAATCAGCAGACAAATAGCCCCCAATTTTGGTAGTGAAGTCTCTTGACAAACACAATGCAAAGAGCGGTGGCAAGTCTATGACTGATACATCTTGCAACACCGTTACATTGGGACATGCATGTAATGTGAGGCTCAAATATTTGATTACTCCAACCATTGTTACTATTGTTCCATCCAATTGCACCACACCTTTGGAGATGACTTCATATTGAAGACCTAACTGGTTAGCTATTTGTTTCGGCATGACTGAGCTACTTGCTCCCGAATCAATCATGCAATTATGTATCAACTTATCTCCTATGATCAATGAGATATAGAATGGAGGGGGCTTCAAATTTTTACCTTGATGGCCTCCTCGATCTATGATGCTCCTTGTTGAGCTACATTGGTAAGTACCTTGTCTTGTTGATTGGGTGGCTGATTTGATGCTGACCAGTTTTCCATAGCAGCTTGCAATAGGTCTCTTTGTCCTGGGATAGCTAATGACTCCCACATTGAGATGTTTACATTCATTTTCTTCATCTTCTCAATGATGTTGAATGGAGATGAACTATCTCTCTGTTTCCCCTTTCCTTGCACATTCTTCTCTTGCACATAAGCTGTTACAACGGGCACTTGGGTTGGTTTAGAAGGTGGCTTGGGCTGACCTTGCACATTAGGAATTGTACTTTGATTACCAATACCTTGTGGAGTAATAGGAGGGTTGTGGATCATTTGAATTTGATGACTGAATCCTTCTCCAATATTCCTTCTCTTGGACCGTGTATTGGCTGCTACACTTTGAGAAGGGGCTTGGTTCACACCACAAAAATCTTCAGCCTACCAATTGACAAGTGTGGTCTCATTTAGAGGTACTTCTTGCTGAGTTGATTCCTACTACTTATTTCCTTCTTGGCTTGTCTCTTGTTCTACACCTGTCGCTGTTACCATAAGAGCTTGATTCAAGGCACCATTAAAACACATTGACTGATTATGAGGTTGATTGCATGGGAAACACCAGTCATATTCTTGAGCCATGTTGTTTTGTGTTGGAACCAAGGCCCTTGATGTTGAAGCTCCATGTTTGGATCATATGGTCGGAATGGCCTAGCAACTTGAGGTTTTCCTTGGCTTCTGATTTTGATTTCTAGCCTAAGCTGGTGGTCTATTTTGCTGGTATGGGGGTCTAGCTTGATACTGATTTGGAGGTTTATACGGCCTAGAACTTTGAGCTTGTTGTCTCTTGATAGTCACTAGCTCATTTCCTAGGTTCTGTAGTTGCTTCATAACCTCTTGTAGCTCTTTTGAGGTGCTTGAAGAAGTAGAAGCCTCATTATTGCTTTGATTCCTAGGGGCTGGAATGGGATTCAACTCTGGTATTTGGCTAGTTGTAGGAGCTCCTAGTTCTAGATATAGAGGCATAGGTGGCCTAGGTGCTAGCTTACTAGCTTGAATTAAACAATTTTCAGCTCTAATAGCAATATTATAGGTTGCGGGTATAGTTATACCTCCCATTGATTGAATCATCATGGCAATATCAGAATTTAAAGCTTTGAGGAAGTATAGAAAAGAACCTTCAGCTGTTGGTCTCACAGCCAATGGAATCCTATCCCACATCCTCTGAAATCTGAAGTTGAAGTCCGTCAGTTGTTCATTAGGAGCTCTCTTGATGGTTGTCAATTGTTCTAACAAGGATAGATTGTCCCCCTTTTCTCCAAATTGGTTATGAAGGGTTGTGCACAGATGATCCCAATTCTAGATAGACCCTACTGTTAGACTCCTAAACCATTGCAAAGCTTTACCTTTAAAGGAGGATGCCAATAACTTAACAGCAATGTCCATTTCAACAATCTCATGAATTACACAGACATTTACAATGTCTTGGATGTGGTCAATCGGAGTTGTTCTGGTTCTCTCCAGTGAAATATGGGAACATTCTTCAATGTTGCAACTGGAACTAGATTTTGTGCATTGAGATCCAAGTGGGCTGCTGTATAGTGAAGTTGACGTAGGGGTTGGGTTGTGCCATCCTGATTGGTCGAAGAACTCTAGTTGATTGAATGAAAGGCCTTCCAGGTGGAGGTGTTGACAATGTCCTATTTGGTGGAGATGGAGACCTTTGAGCTCTTCTTCCTCTTCTTGCTCTATTTGGGGATAAATGTAGATAGACAAATAGCCCCTCTTCTCTAGTTCTTGACCTTGTTTGTATTCTTCTCATGAACTTCCAGGCTTGGACTACTGAAACTAGTGGATTCTTCCCTTTTTTGGAGTCACCAAATGTGTGATTTAGAGCTCCTTAAAGCTAGAACTCACAAACAAGTGCACATCAATATTTTGCATAGTAAAAATGATGACTTCTGGTCCCACCGGGCATGCCAAAACTATTGATGTAGAATCACAACACCCCTGAATGTCTGCAACTCGATGGGTTGAGACTTTCAGTGTGATTGCATAACATGGAGCATCTCTCAAAGTGTGGGACTTTGTGAATCGAGAGAGCTCTCCGGATGAAGGATGGTTCCTATTCCTCTGTTCAGGTGCACATGTTCATATTGCAGAGGATCTACTCTAAAACCTACTCTAACTTGCCAAGGAGACAGGGTTAAGGAGATGCAAGAAATAAAACCTAAACTAACAAGGGTGATGCACCAAAGGAATGTTGAAACACCTGCTTTGTAATAAACACAAACCATAAAAAATGCAATACAATCACCATGCACAAATAACCTAGGACTGCAATGAGAGATCAAAAGGAGACAATGAATGCAAGAGAGGGTTAAAAATTATCCACAGACATGCATTATTGCTCCAAAAGTTGATACAGTGCATTACAATGGCCAAGAGGCACAAACTTGCATTACAATTTAAATGGGAGGCTTGAAAACTCCACAAATTCACTTACAAGTCAAGGAAGAAGGGAGGGTGCAGAAAGAAATGTCCAACCCTTAGAAAAATGCACCTCCTTACAATATATAGGAAGAATGAGAGAAGGAGGTAGAAGAAATCCAGACTCTTGTTCAACCACCCAAGAGATGCATTGAATCCACCTGTGAAATTAATGGGTCTCATGACACAACCCATGCCTCCATTACCATTTCTTGTTGGGAAAGAAATACCTCATTACGGTGGTGGGTGAGAAATGTGACAGCCTCAAGAATGGTGGCCTATATTTACTCCAGTCATAGTCGAGGTCATCTGAAGGTCAGGGTCGGGTGCCCAATGTGGGCTCTCACAATCTTTTAAGATCCAAGCATTTAAAAATCTTGGTGGGCTTTATGATTCACCAAATATTTTTCTAAACATACTTTGGATTTGGAGTCTACCCCTTGAGATCTACATGGAGCCCTGCGTATTATTAAGATTTTACTACCTCCTTTCACTCCTGAAGTTATGCTGAACTGACATGTGGCGTTCATCTGTGGGCCTGCTCTGTTTCCTTTATATTCTACCTAAGACCCTCTTATTGGTGGAGACACTATGCCTGACCCGAGACACGTGGAGGCTTAGTGCACATTTGGGACCTACTTTTGGATTCACCCATGAAAGAGCACCAAAGGGACACGTGGGGATTTCCATTAGTTCTCCTTTCCTTAGCCAATTCAATGGCCAGTTCTGCCCCCCTTTTGACTTCTGGCCATGCGGAGAGCCTATGCTTGTTTGGGGACTGCCTTTAGATTTTAACTCTGAAGTTACGTTGAACTGACGCATGGAGGCTTCCTTCAGCCTATCCTGAGCTTGGAATTTTCAACGGCCGTTGTCCCATTTTCAGACCTAGGACATATGGAGGGCTAGTGAACTCATTTGGGAACTACGCTTTGGATTTTTCCTTTGAAGTTATGCATGGATGAGGCACGTGGAGGCTTTCCGCTGGCCTACTTTCTTTCTTGGTTGGCTACGTGGTGGGTTAGCACTCATTTGGGGACTACCTTTAATTTTTAAGGGTCTGCTGACACGTGGCACTGTCCTAGTCTGTTTCGAGTTTGGGTCCCTGAAACTACATGGCCACGTGAAGCCTATGTGATCGTTTGGGGACTCACTCTGGATTTTAACTCTGAAGTTGTGCTGAAGAGACACATGTTGAGGCCTGTCTGCGAGTTTAGACTTTTCAATAGCCACCGGTTCAAATTTTTTTAGGATTCAGACCACGTGGAAGCTTGTGCACTTGTTTGGGGACTCCTCCTCTGTCGCACCTTTGATGTTGCACTGTTGAGACACGTGGAGGCTTCCGCTGGCCCTTTTATACTTAGCTGATTCAGGCCTCGAGTGAACAAATTATATGTGCTTCCTTGCGGGTCCCTCATTGTTGACTCCACGTGGAATTCCCGTGGGGTTTTGAGTTTCATTGTTCCCTCTCACTCTTGGAATTGCACTGAGATGACACGTAGTGCCTTCCACGAGTCCGCTTGCTTTGCTTAGGGTTGAATCATTCTGGATTGCCATTGCCAAGCCTATTTGTAACCTGATTGCTAGTTTTGAAATGTGGGCTCGCATGACTGAACTGACTCTTCAATTTTCTTCTGTGCAAGGTCGTGTTTGATTAATTTTTCCTAAGGGGAAAAATTGGTCAACACTTTTTTTGAGTGTGTTAGGGTCCATTAGTACCATACTCAGGTTTCTGGGTTGGTATTTTATCTGATCTAAGTCATTAAAGTCAAATTTCTCCATCTTTTCAAATTTCACAGTGACCGACGTTAGTCCAGCGATCGTCATTGATTTACTCATTTGACCATCATTTATTTACCTGACCATTTTCGGCTACCTACATTTTTTGGTCATTTTACCAAAACAACACTCATCACATTTCCATTCTTTCTAGGGTTTCTCAAATACATCATCATACCTCTAGACCTTTGAAATCATTGTCAAATCCATATTTTGTCTCATTTTCATCATTTATTACCACAGTTATCAAAAAAATTATTATTCCATAGTAACCGGTATCGGTCACCCTCACCATCATCAGTCACCCTCTATCACCGTCATCAGTTCTTGTGTTTTAATTTTTAATTAAAACAATGAACAATTTTACCCCCAGGAACATATTTTCTCCATTTCCTCCATGCCTCTGTTTTATTTACAAAGATCAGATTACTAGGTTTATGCTAACTCACATGGTTTTGAATCGTAGCTAGGATAATGCCCTCATGTTCTACGCTAGCCTTCAGCCACTCCCACCTAGCCCATCTCCACCTTCCATCTTGTCACATATGGATCCTAGTTAGCCCATCATCATCAGTACTGGTGATGAGGAGTTTTCAAAACTCCTTGACCAAAACCCCATTGCCTTAAAATACTATTTATCCCATTCATCTACTCAAGACTCATCAGGACAACTGGTATATGACATGCCTATGTCCATTCCCCCTGTCCTCACCTCTAATTCCGGTGTCAGCTACTAGTATCTTGGCCTTACCTTATTCCACCTTACCACTTTTGGTGTCACAACTTGACCCCACACCATCTATATCTGCTGCACCTACGACATCTGTCACACCATTGACATCAATTTATCCCATGGTGTTAACCATTCCTTCATTAGCCACCTCGAGCATAGCCCTTTATGCACCCGCCACCTCATATATACCTATTGCATCGTAGCCACCCAAAGTGTTAGAAAACCATACTCTATTCCAAAATATCATCCTCTCCATCCCACAGTCTTTACCTCTAATCACTACAAGAGTCATTACATCCACCCCACCTACTTACACATATCACCAATAACCCCCTATCTCATCTAACGCCTATTTGGGATATTATCTACCCGCATCTATTCCCCCCTTGAAATTCTCATACTTGAGACCACGATTTAATGGGATGCTATCCTCATAATACATTCATCATCTACCCATTATACTATAAGGGGTGCCCAGTCATCACAACCTACCAACGACCTTATTAAAATGATGATGAAAATATGTAGACATTAAAAGCATTGGTTTCTGGCTCTTGTAACTCTTTGACATATGATGAAATCTGTAATGATCCCATTCATCCATCTATTCCCATTCGTCCATACCCTATGCATTAGGAAATTTCCAAATTCAACCTGTTCAATAGAAAAGAAGACCTACATCAACACTTGTGGTCTTTCAAACATGGGTGTTATCTAATCACTCATGACGACACTCTACTCTTGTAGACATTCCCAATGTCCTTGATAGGACCTGCATTGGATTGGTATAATGGTTTACCTAGACCTTCCATTTACTCATTCAACCAAGTGGCTCAAACCTTCTTGGACCATTTTTCGATCAATATCATCAAGAAGGTTACCATGACTGACTTCTACTCAACATGACAGTATAAAGATAAATTGATCACAAATTTTTTGGCTTGTTGGCGAAGCCTCATCAACTAACTCATATTCAAACTACCTCAAACTGAGATTACAGAGTTGTTTACAGGGATTGTGCTAGACACATCTCACCAACTCTCCAAGATCAAACCTTCTGCACGTTTGATGAGGCATTCACCATGGATAAAAAACTTGAAATCCATGCCATAGAAGAGAATAAAATTCAATTGCATAACAAAACCACTGCATTCAATTCAAATGATGCCTCTTCTTCTTCTAAACCCCAAAACAATTATTCCAAAGCCAAAGGATCTGCCAACATGGTAGTTTTAAAATATTTCCCATCTCACCCATCCAATCAATCAAAGCCTACTTCCAGCCTTTCTCTTGTTCAATATTTCCAGTTCAGGCAAGAGTAATGAAAGTAAACTCCCATAGGAGATTCGTATTCTTTAGTTTTAGAAAAACTTCTAAAATCCAGAGTAATTTCTCTTCCAACCATCAAACCCCATACTAGTTTTGACCTCGCTCATCCTACGCCTTCATGGTAGAAGGAACGTGATTACTATAACTATCATTGCATTAAAGGTCACATAGATGGTAATTATATAACCTTTAAAAACATTGTCCAGGAAATGTTAGATAATGGAGATCTCGTCTTGGACAACCTGAATACACCGGCTAATCAGAACTTGCATATATTCAATAAGTCATTTCTTAATCACACCCCGTCATCTAAAAAAACTAGAAAACCTTCGACTAATGAAAGTAATGTCTGTGAAGTTCATGCTATTTTTGAAGTCATACCACCCCTTCCTCAATTTCATCCTATCCCCTCTATCAAGGAGATTCTTGCATGAGCTCCTTTACCCACAGAGGAGCCTGTTTCATCTACTCCTTTACCCATAGAGGAGTCTCCCTTATCTACCCCTTCACCTATGGAGGAGTCCGCAATATCATTTGATGTCATTTCCCCACACACCTCTCAGCCTAATGAACAACCCACGGTGTTAACTCTCTTACCCACGGGAGATTCATGCTCACCTTCCACTCCACCAAAAGAGGAACCTACCTCATCCCACTCATCATCTCCCATACCCATCAGAGATCCTCTATAAGTGCCACTACCTGTTGGTGACAATTCCCCATTAGCCTTCTAGGATCCTGTTGATATTCTCTCGGCTGTCTTACCCACAGAGTCCAAATCCAACCAGTTCCCTATCTCATAGACATTATTTATAGGAATTGCCACAAATTCAACATCATCTCCTCCCATAACAATGCCATTTTCATGCTTGGATGACCACTTGGATTATGTTGATAATTCCATGATTTAGGGATGCCTTCAGCTACCTTTTTAAACCAAAATGCAAATTTCATTTGCTGATACTTCCATGATTTATCCAAAGGTGTTTCAGACAACCAAACCAATAATGCCCATACCAGTCGTAACAAACTATTCTTCATCACCTTCGCCCAAACCTAAACACTTACTAACAATTGAAATTTTTCCAACACCTAAACATTTTCCATCACCCATACCTTCCCCCGCATCCAGAACCATTACCAAATTGGGTGTTATGCTGACATAAAACCTAGTCCATCCTCCTGTCAAATTGGATTTATCCATATCCTCACAATCCATCAGACCTTCATTATCATCTTGGCTTACCCATCCCATTCTGCCATCGACCTTCCCTTCTACATCATGCACTACTTCTTTACCTTTACCCATGAAGGTACAATAAAAATCCAAGAGCCCACTACCCTCCAAAGAGGTAGTCAAACCTACAACACCTTCAACCACTAGCTTATCTGCTACACCTTTACCCAAGAAGGTAAAACAAAAACCTAGAATAGTAATACCTACCAAATAAGTGGTCAACCCTATTGCACTTTTGATTCCACCTCTTGTAGCATCTCTCCCACCAAAATCACCCACACTTCCATCCAGACCCACACTCACCTCCCATTGTGATCCACATGCAAGGTCTTACGCCAACATCTTAGCAAACCTTTTAGAGACCAATGTCATCACATTGCCACCACTTAGACCTTACGAACGACTCAAACCCAAACCAATAGGGTTTGACAATACCAAAAAAATTTCCTACCATTATGTGCTAGGGAATGATGTAGAAAATTGTAAGGCTCTTAAGATTGTTCTTCTCAAATTATGTCCTCTTGAAGAAAAATTTTACGATGATGATATTTTAGATGAGGACCCTATTCCACGTCCACCTATCACCATACACCCTCATCCCTTACCTCTAGTGACCTTCATCTCTACTTCCATAACCTTTTTATCCACCACCAACATTCGATATCAATATGGTCTGCATAAGAGAGCTAGCCAAAACCCCACCAAAATTTTAGTGTGCCCAACTTCTTTCACAAAACCAATATATGCCTTCACCATATTTTTTCCCATCATGTCACTACACCTATCACAACTCAATTGATCCTTTACCACATATTAATATGGTTATTATTACCACTCAAGCCCAGAAGGAAAAAGGAAAAGAGAAAATCAGCAGCCCATCCATTTCAACTTTACTTGTTATCCAACCTCCTCCTACCCCCAAGGTAATATTCTATGTGCTAGCCTATCCTGTTTCTGATGGATTCACACACCGCTCCATGTTTCAACAACTTCATCAATATCCCCAATGATGTCATTTTCCTGACCAAGGCTTCTGCCCCATCTGCCTAAAACTTTCCTAAATGTTTCCCAATATTAAACAACATTACCTATCAACATCTTATCCTACTTTACCCTATAGGGGACTCAACATTCCCTCTTCTTTTATTTTACACCTCTCATCCAAACCAAACCTTCATCATCTACAATACCTAATCTACCCACCACTTTCCTCATCACACTTAACCTTTCTTAATCTTGTACAATGATATCTATCATCACCTTATTCTTCCTTATCCTATGGGGGACTCAACACTCCCTTTTATTCTATTACACTTCCCTTCATAACCATACCTTCTTCATTTACCTTACTCTACCTTGCCCAACTTTACCCCACCTTGCCCCATCTACCTTACCCAAATTTACTCACATGTTCCCAATATTACCCAACCTAACCTATCACCATCTCATTCTTCCCTATACCCATGGGGGACTTGTCACTTCCCCTTCTTTTATTGAATGTTTCACTAAAACGAAACTTTTTTACATCCTACCTTTTCTTCTACCAAAACCTTCCAGGTTGGTGACCCCATCTTGAAGGAAAATAAATATGTAACAAAAACATAGAAAAGTAAATGGGGTAAATTTTCTTATAATTGCCTTGGACCCTATATCATTACTCATACATATAGATCAGGTGTTTATCATTTGTCTTCACTCTAAGGTAAACTCGAACCTGAGCCCCTCTATTCCTTACATCTTCAACCATTCTATTGTTGAATCAAGTCCTAAATCATCTTATGTCTATTAAAGGATTGTCCCTTGAGCACCATTCACCTTCCACTTACCTATTTTAAGGATCGATGACTAAACAAGACTCATGTGATTACCCATCACATTTCAGCCTTATCTTAAATATGAGCACCACAGCTCTACTCATGGTATGATTCTCATGGATACTTTTCATCCTTTTCAAGATGGACTCCCATGTTTATTCATTCCTTAAACCCTCCCTTTCATAGTTAACCATGTGTTATGGTTTTGTGTTCAACACAAGAGCCTATCATTCTCTATAGTCTTTTCCATGACCTAAAAGTCCAAAAATAAAACAATTTCAAAAGTACAATGGGATTCAACTCCTTGAGTAAAATTTCCAGCAAAAATATGACAACCTCAAAAAGGAAATATAATCTTTCTATCTTGTTGCTATAAATAGATTTCTCCCTTGAAGGATAGCTATACAAAGCTAGTCATATTGTACATAGTCTATCATAAAAAGAAGACTATTGTGGATAAAAAATAAAAGCAAAATAAAAAAAATAAAAAAAATTATTCAGAAGCTTCCTGCATCGATCAACTTCATGAATACCTCAAGGAGATAATTTACTCATCCCATATATACTTCCCCCGTCGATTAGTCTATAAAAAAAGAAAAAAGAAAAGATAACTTTTTCATCATGGGATTGCCTATTTTGATCTTGGGTCTCTTGCAAAATAGGCATGTTGTCTCACACCAGGTTAGGCCTTTCACCCAAACTATTTTCACCTCATCACCTTTTCACCCTAATTTCCTGCTTGCTCAAGGGACATGCCACAAATGTGACATTTTGTGATCATGTGAATTTCTTCACCCTTAGAATGTTCAATCATGCAATGCCTTTAGGGTCTTATGTTCATAATCCCATATTCGATATGATAGACTTGTTATGGTTCTTGCTAATTAGGCATATTTTTTTCCACCTCTTACTAATCATCTTCTTCATTACTTGTTGATTATCCTATACAGTACTAGGCTTTCGCAACCTAAATTCAACCATACCTAAATGAAATCAATTGAACCATACCTAAATGATATCAATTCAACCATGCCTAACTAACCTAAACTCCACCATTCCTAAATGACCTAAACTCAACCATGCCTAACTAACCTAAACTCAATCATGTGTACAACCTACCAACCCATCCCTCCACCTCATCATATTCTTCCCTAGCTTATGGGAGAACTACATCATCCTGAGACCCCTTTTTTCCAGGGATATGTAGGCAACACTCTGAGGTCATGGGGCCCCATGGAGGTTAGCTTGACCACTCTTTACCCTAACCAATTTTCCCCCAACCAATTTTCCCCCTTATTCACATGCTACCTTACTTTTCCATTTTACATAAAACTAGGAAATTAAACATTCAACAAATATGCATACCTACTATTTTATCACATCATCAAAACATTAAATTCATCATTTCACATTTCCATAACTGGAATCGGTCACCTCCCCTTACCTATTGACCCACCTAATGCCCATTCTCTTATAAACAATATTTCTCTAACCACTTTTGACCTTACCAACGCCTATTAAACCTTACCCACAAGCCTAAATTACCTATACACTTCCTTAATTACATTTAGGGATGTGTTATTTACCTATACCCCAGCCTTAGCTATGCCATGACCTATAATACCTTGACCTAAACCACTTTTTTGACATTGGAATTTGTGTACTTATTATACCTTGTGATGTTTTTAGTTGTGTTGTTTAGCCTAATGACCTTACCTTGCCTATTTCCATGCTATTTTAACCTGACCAAACCTTTGGTGTACTGGATCATACTTAAACATTCCTGCACCTAACATAAGTTATGTCTTCTGAACATATCATGTACCCTGGGTACCTGAATGACTTCAACCTTATTTAGATAACCTATCGACCTTGGATGACATAAATTTTGCAATCTCTTCCACCTAGTACCATGTCACAATCAATATGTGTGCATGTGTTCACTTTCCATTACCCATTACCTGATATGACCCTTACCTGTTACCCAATATGACCCTTACCCATTACCCAAAGTGCCCATACCATTCCCTACAACCCACCTAACCTCACTTTCATCACATACCCATTTATCAAACCACTCATTGACTCTGTCTAACACCTCATCAACTCCTGGTTTGAGGGGGATCACCTCCACCCATACTTGGGGTAGCCTCACCTTCATCTCTACTTAGAGCAACCCCACTCTCACCTATATTTAAGGAAACCACATTCTTATTTTTTCAGCATCGCTTACCAATACAGGCTACATGAAAAAAAGGGGAAAATGTAGACACAAAATTTGGGTCATAATCCCCTTGGTCCCCTTTACTTAATTAACATAACGTATTCACCTAACCATGAGCCCTTACCCCATTCATATTAATTTAATTACTTACAATTGAATTATTGATCATCCTCACACTATTAATTAATTTAAGTACCTAATTAAATTAATTTAGACCTCACATAGCCACATCATTCCTAGTCTACCTAATTAACTAAGACCGAGTCTCCAGTCATATCTTAACCAACTGGGACTTAGTCTAACCCTAAAATTAAAGTCCTATTCCTTCTCCAACAATACTCTCTCTTATCTAAATGCTACCCCTCACTTCAGACCCATGGATTGAAAATTAGAGCATGCCAAAAATAGCAAGGATTTGCCTATTTTTTGGAAACCCTAGGATTTCCCACCTTAACCAACACTGGTTAAGCCTCAACCGATGTTAGTCACCCTAACTGATCATTGGTTACATTATATATAGTTTTGTAACCTTTTACCTAGGTTGTTTGTTTTCAGTTCTGAGAGATCTAATGCATTCAAACATGAACCAGCGACTTTTAAGCATCCAAACAATGAGAATACATTCAACCACATGCCCAATCAAGCACCTGATTCTTGTCCAAAGGCATTAGAACATTCATGGGAGTACTCCAAGAGGTACTTACTGTGACACTTACCATCCATAATTATTCATGGATCAACCACTATCATCCTTCACCAACTAGACCTGCAAATACAAATGTATTAGATTTGCGTCATTTTGTACTTACTTAAATTAATAGGTTCATTATCTTTTGTTATTAGATCTTGATCTTTCTTGCATTCCTCCATCCCCACCTTCCAGCCAATCTAACCAACCTACCAACCAAAAAATTTCTGGCTTCTACGTACATTTTATCTTTAGGCATCCCCGAGACTTCCTAGCATTTTATTATGAACCCAACCATCGTCCCTCCATTCCCTGTGCAATCACAAAGAATTCCAAAATCCAATTTTATTTAATTACCACCAAATCACCCCTACCAACACCAGTCACCTTAACCATCATCGGTTTCTCCTCTTCACTGGTATCCGTCACCAGACCGATGTCGGTTACTGTGTCTCTTGTCAACTTTCACTAAACCTACACTCTAACATCCCCCAAACCTCACAAAACCTCACCCAAACCTGATACCCCACCTACAACCTCGTGATGGACCTTCCCAACTCTTTGTGTAGAAAAAAAGAGAGCCTAGACACCCACTTTTGACATTTTTCCATCACCCACAGTAACCGATATGTCATCCTGAGTCATCATCGGTCATACTGTACCATCGATCATCACCTTGACCGGCCTTGGTCTCTGTTCCTAGTAAAACTGCCTTAGACTAACAAACTTCCTAACCACCCAAAATCAACCCAAACTGCACCAAAGCTTATCTAGACCCTGTATGTGACCCTCAGACCACCTGCCCAACTTGCAACCTGACCCGAGCACCTTCACTATTTTAGTTACTAAGCATTTAATTGGATTAACACTGATAGTAATCTGAGACACCTAAATAAGAACACTAGCATTAGATTATTTGTATTTGCATGTTCAATTATTTTATATTGAGTTATATATCAATGGATTGACAACCATCAAGGAAGTATCACACTTCTTGGATTTAGCTCATGCTAGGAAGTCCACTAACCTTTTCTATTAACTGTATCTTGTGGTCTTGCTATGTATTACAGGTAGTTCCTTCATTTCCAAAAGGAAGCTCACACAACCAGCTTGGATCAAAAATCAAAAACATGCCCACACTCAACCTTCAACCAATGTAATAATAGGTATTCCTCCTTGGCATATTTACCCTTAATCTATTTCATTATCTACAACAATTCAGTGAAACAATAGTGGTCTATGAGACCACTTACAACCTATTACATTAACCAATTGAAACAACTCCTCTCAGTGATGATAATGAGACTGGAATGTCCATTCCCTATTTTAAGATCTCTCATTTTGCATGGGAAATGAGGCAACGCCTTGACAAAGGTTGTGGAGTTTGGTTTTACACCTGCCAATTAATTCAATTCTTAGAACAAGAAAATAATTAATAACCATACTTCCCCATCTCATAATCAGAATCTTTTAAAACAACTTTATTTGAAAGAGGAGACCCATATTTTTGAAGCACTTTTCATGTGTATCTCCAATCCCATTTCCCTTTATGCCTATCTGACAGGTAGGGGTGTTCAACTGTAACCATTTCACACCAGCTTACCCTCATCAACACGTTCCTGATGGGATTATGCTAGTTAATTCATAACATCTTGGAAGTCCCAACCATTTTTAGGTGTTCCTAACTCATACAAAACTTATTTTCTCAAATGGAAATCAATATATATCCCAACCACCATCTTCATATGCATCCTTCCTCTACATTGCAAGTCTGATTTTGCATCAGGACACCCTACCATACTTAATAAGTACATAATAATATTCATGTGTTGTAGTCCAACTGAAATATTTAAATGATTGCTATACTCTTAAGTTGTAAATATCTTTGTAAATTCATATGTATTTAATTTCCTCTTAGTACAAGACTACCTAACAACATGCATCGTCACTTTAAGGCTTTCTAATGGTTAAAAAACTCTACAAATCAATACTAGTACTTGATTATCTACCACTCCAACATCCTCAGTTACTCAAACACTTCCATATGAGTTCCATGGCATTATTTTATAGAAACTATTCTCATAATACATCTAGCCAGTACCATAATAGAATGCTTACTATGTCTATTCCAGCACTTTCAATTATCCTTTGATGGATGTTTGTATCTAGTTCTAATGCTACCACTCACCTTGTTGGCACAGGTTGGGAGGATTCTCACAAAAGGTTGTGATGTCTCACGTTAATACCTACACCACATTGTATTTTCTTAAAAGTTTCAAATGATATTCCACAACAAACACCATTTTTTGCATATCCTATAAACATGGACATTCAATGAGACCACATCCTTACTAACAATTGTTTCATTACTTGTACATAACAATCTTGTGAAACTTTTGGTATACTTCTACAATACATTCCACAAAATACTACTCCTCTACAAAAAAACATCCCTTCTAAATAATACATTCCACAAAAACTACTCCTTTACAAAAAAAATTCCTTCTCAACAATACATTCCACAACAATACAGTATTCCTTCCCAACAGTATATACCCCAAAAAAACATCCCTTCTCAAAAATACATTCCACACACAACAAAAACTACTCCACAACTTACAAAAAAGTCCTCCTTCATTAATACATTCCCCAACAATGGATGTCCATAATAAAATGTTCCAAAGCATTCCAATTTTGGCACAGATAGGAGGATCCCTTATCAGGAAACATCCCTGTGGAATACCAAATGGATATTCACAACCTGACCAATTTGCATTCCAACCTGGTACATCTCTCATAGGGATTTTTCAGTACAGATTGACCCATCTTCAAGGCCTATCCTGCAATCATATATCAAGTTCCATGAGATGACTCATGGTTGCACCCAAAAATTTCCTCTCTTAAAATCTTAAAGCCTTGTTAATGAACCAATTTCACGCATCAGTCCCATACAAATCATATCCTCCTCACTGGGAGCTTCTAAAGTTTATTAAGTTCTATAGTAAGGAAGACCCCCAACAACATATTCATGTGTTTCTTCACACCTGTTATTTAATATCTCATGATCAATACCTCATGCTGTGAACCTTTCCTATGTCCCTCGCCAAACCTACTCTAGATTGGTATAATAACATTTCGCAATATTACCTTTTCTCCTACACCCAACTCACATAATTGTTCTTAGAACACTTCTCTATAAACATAGCACCTAAATTCACCATCAATGACCTTTCCGCTATGAAAAAATTATAGGATGAGTCCATTGCTATATTTTTTTCCCACTTGAGGGGTAAAATCAATCAATTATCCTTTTAATTACCACAAAATGAGTTGATTGAAGTTTTATGTCGATCATGCACTAAACATATTTCATCAACATTACAAATTCAATCATTTCAGACCTTCAATGAAGCTTTCACTATAGCCCATAAATTATAATTGTGTGCTCTAGAATATGGTCATGTTAAGCTTTAACCTAAGAAACCACAAATTGAGTTTCAATCTAAGTCATCCTCTAGTCCTGAAAAATATAAATCAGCTGCTAATGCAATATTAGTCAAGTTTGATCCTAAAGAAAATCCTACCATTGAAGGTTCTCATCCACAAAGTAATTACAAACCAACTGGAGATACTTATAGCGTGGTATTTGAAAAGCTACTAGATGTAAATACGATAAACTTCCCTCTTATTCGACCCATCAAAACATCGGGTAACTAAGCCCTCGTGCCTATCAAGAAAATGAATATTGTGAATTCCATAGGGTCAAAGGAAACGATGTTGAAAGGTGTCATATGTTCTGGCCTTTCTTCAAGACTTGATTGATAAGGGTGAACTTCACTTAGATAACCCCAATGCACCCCCAAACCAAAATCTTGACATATTCAAACAACACTTTCCAAATAATCCTCCATCAACTGATCAACTGCAAATAAATGTTATCCATATTCATCATACCATTAATGCAATTACTAAAGTAACACCTACTCTTGAATCTGAAATAACACTTATATCTAATGAATCAACATCCACATCTATTGAACCAAATAATCATATCTATTGAATCAACATCTTCATTTATTGAACCAACAAAAAAAACCTCTAAAGAAACATATACATCCACACAATCAATGACGATGCACTCAATAGGGATTCTCATTCAACCTAAACCTGTATCTACCAAATCCTTGTCTGTTATCTTTCCAATAATATTACAATTCATTACTAATCTTATCCCCTTACTGTTTCCACCCTCTAGTGTATATAACCCTATAACAACACCCTCATTCGCAAACATAACTATGATACCTCTCAAAACATTCCTAACACAACCATCTCTACCTAAACCAACTTTGGGTCATGTTCGTCCTCCTCCTACAAAAAAATCTGAAATTGACGAAACCCATAAATCATTTGGATTACATTAACCCCGTTATTCAAACTCCTCTTTCTCCATTAGCATTAACTTCAATAAAATCACCTAGTACATCCAAATGCTCAAAAAGACCTAATAAACAGGTCATGGTTCACATCTTTAGGAGTCCTTACTATGATGAAACATATTGTTTCCATGGCCCTCTACATTTTCTTCCATCTCCTCCTATAAAGACCATTTCCATTCTTAGTGATCCTCTTGTCATGCCAAGGCCGAGACATACATACTTAGCTTCCACAATGGGACCTCATAAACAAGACACCATTGATGCAACCTAGAATTTACTAGATACCACCCTAGTGGTGCTGGAACATCACTCAACCCTAACTGAGTGCTCACCGGAAGCATGCAAAGGTACTAGGTCCCTCTTTAGAGTTGTTGTAGTAGGATTTTAGCATGAGGAAGGAAGAAACATATAGATTCATAACTAATCCATCATTCTACAATGCATTCTACATTCAGATCTATGAAATAACAAGTTTAAATAGTAATCATGATCAAATTAATAACATGCACTACTCAATTACACACAGAATGACACTTAAATTCAGCCAATATCTTCCATCTATTAATAAATAAAGAAGCTCCTTATAGTATTGTCAATCTATACCAATGCACGTATGGATCTGATACAGTAATTCAGTCATATGCGTATATCTCTATACCTCCATAAACACACACATACATACACACTATGTATATTCTCTGTTACACTCATCTAATATGTACCTAACATCATATATATAGGGTGGGGACTTTCCCTTCACCACTTATCTATTCCAGAAATAGGCCACATGCTATTGATAGCCACACACCTGTTTACAGGCATAGCCACACATGCAAGTGTGCTATCTATAGACCTCTTGCAGTTAACTAAAGTGTCAATTCTATTCTTAGCTCATCTCCATGCAAAAACGCTTTGATCTGCTCCTCCAAAGATAGACAATGCATGGCGCACGTCTCTACATCGTTGGTTTGTTCCACATGCCATCTTCTAAAAATAGGTCTTCATGCTCAAAATTGGCTAAGTCCTGAAAGCTGAACTTGCCTTCCATGCGTGTGGGTCCTTCCTGTCCTTCCACACCCTTGGTTCTGGGCCTTCTATCCCACGCAGACTCCTTGTGTGATCTTTGACAAGTATTCTTCAATCAACATTACCCCACACTAATCTCATTGTCATCCCTGACAATGGGTATCTCCAAAAATTTGAAGTAAAGAATAAGAATGAAAGAATATAGAATGAAATAATGTTAAATAATGATTTTTATGAGGCGAGGCAACCTCCTCTATATCAATTTGAAGTATCAACTCTGGATACTCCTCCTTTATTTTGGCCTCCAAAACCTTCCATTTAGTGAGTGTTTGTTCTTCTTTTTCTAGGATGTCCACAGCAATGGATTCCAACTCATCCCTCACAATCTCTCCTTTCTCATTCTATAGAACTAACACAATGTTGGACATTGATGTCATTCTCCCTTCTAAAAGATCCATCTTCTGTGTAATTAGCTTCCCAAGCTCTTCCAGCTGAGTCTTGTGAGCTCTTGTGTTGCTGCTAGGGCCTTGTGCTTCTGTTTAACCATTGACAATCTTTCTGCACGGCCCAATGTCTCATCCTTCATCACTTTCTGGACCTTATTGTTCTCTTCTAGGGTCTTTATGTTGATAAGTGCTTCTGGAGTTATGCATATGTTTAAAGCCTGGTCTACTTTCTTCAATACTTCCTGTAATGCTTGCAACAACCCTTCATAAGATATAATATTTCACATCACTGATGCTTTCTCCCATTCGACATCTTGTTATGAGCTTCTTGGTGCTGGCATGCATAGAGGTTCATCTTCAAGTACCAAGTCCACCAACTTTCCTACATAATGTATCACTGAAGGAAAATATGTGGTACCTTGGCCTCCAAGTGTGGCCTTGCTCTGATAACATTGTCCCCAATCTCCTCTGTGATGCAGATAAATACCTCGTTTTTCTTCTACATGAAGTCCCTCTCCTATGTTATGTGTGTTATCTCTGCATTCTTTGTCTTCAACTCCTCACCCAAGTGCTCTGATCATTACAGCTTTGTCCATGTTTCTTCTAGCCACCTCAGCAGAACATTCACCAATGCATTCTGACCTACTCATCTGACATGATAGTAGGCTTTATTGTCATGTGTCTAGCTTGGGGTGCCTTCTTCAGTCATCTTGAAATGCATGACTCTTCACACACATTAAAGTCAGGCTCATCCATGTGGGTGTCCATTGACCATGATAGTTTATTTTAAGTGCACACAGTCACCATATCCTCATCCATTAGCTCCTAGCCAAATAAATCCTTCTGTGCTATTGTGCTCTGGAAGCGGGCACAGATAAATTTTCATGCATCCTCTGCATACCCTATGGCTAGTGGAATGTGCTCTCCACTTGTTCTTCTAGACCATTACTACTTAGGGATTTTAGATTCCAAATTTGGGACTTGTGTCTCCATGTCCTGAACATTCTCTTTAGCTGTATCCTCTGGTCTTTTCTCATCCTCTTCTTTTCCTTTGATACCTCACCCTGTTCTTCTATGTTCTCTGGAAGTGTAGGAGAATTAGGTGTGCTTTCCTTCTGACTCTTCTTCCTCCTTATTTAACTTTAGTTTCCTCCTTCTTTGCATGGTTACCTCCTTTTGTGGGGAGATTCTAGGTGATTTGTGCACAATGGTTGGAGTAGCACCTTGGGTCCTTGTTCTCCTAAACACCATTTTAAACATGTGCTCCCCTTGGACTGCATTCAAGTCCTCATCATCCCCCTCTTGTGGCTGAGGTGGTGTAATGGCACATTCAGCTTCACCCTTATTTGTAGGATGTCTCCTACCTCTATTCTCCAAACCACCACTATCTTGGTGCTCCTCCTCCTCATCCTCCACTTCAATTGGCTATGGGCTTAGGTTTTGGGATGTTCTCCATTGTATGCTTTCCCTTTGGTGGTGCTGGAAGTGAAAACTCACCTTCCACATACTTGTTATTCTCCATCTTTGGCTTCAGCTAGAGATACACCAATGCTTCCCCCACATCTTCTACAACAAGACTTATTGGATCACCCATCTACATATGTGCCCCTGTAAGATGAGCTTGTTTACTAATTACTTCAATTCCATCTGATCTATATAAAACAAAAATGGTATTGCTAACAAGTAATGTCAAAACTTGTGCAATGCATAGATCATTGAAAAAGCTTTGTGCTTTGTAGTTGTATAATTCCATTCAGTAGGAGTCAGCTTCATACTAGCAAAACAGATTGGATGATCTACAATGCCTTTGCTAGGTTGAGCTAACACAATTCCAATGGCCATGCTAGAAGTGTCCACATGCACATGAAATGGTTTATCCCATGAAGGAAAGCACAGAATGGACACGGTAGTAAGTTTCTCTTTTAATCTCTCAAATGCATTGTGCTGCGATTCTCCCCAATAAAATGTACCTTTCCCCTTCTGTAACTCTTCCAAGGGTGATCAACCCTTTTATTTTTCATACCTTTTGATGTGCACCTCACTTTGATTGGTACGCACTTCTAGGCCTAAAATGACTACGACCTTGACTGGATCAACCAAAAAATATTTCTTATAGATTATATGTCCTAACAGTATCCCAAATGGCATAGAAAATATGCATTTCTTGATGTTCAAATAGATACTCAATTGTCTACACCATTCAAACATGCATATTGCCATAATGATATTTCACAAGCACATATATTGTCCAATCATCTAGGTAGACCTGTAAGAAGTTGTGAATAAATTTTTTGAATTCTTGAACAACTATGCACGAGAATACAACAGGGGCATGTTTTTCAATCCAAAAGGCATCACAGTATAGGAAAAACTTCCCCATTCAGTAGTAAATGTTGTATTTTCTTGATCCTCATGAGAAATCCTAACCTAATGATACCCAGAAAACCCATATGTGGAGGAATATATTTCATGCCCTGCAACTCCTTCTAGTATTTCCTCAATGATTGGAATAGGGAATGGATTTGTGACACATGCAACATTCAGCTTCATGCAGTCCACACATATTCTAATTCGTCCATCCTTCTTGATACTGATCACCATTGGGATAACCCATTCTGACTCATCAAGGGGCTTGATAATTCCAGATTTCAACATTTTATCAATTTCTTCTTTTAAATTTTCACATAAATTAGGATTCATTTTTTAAGGTCTCTTTCTAACTAACCATGCACTATCCTTAAGTTTTATCTTCATTTCCCCAAGTGATTCATGCACACCTTTAAGTTCATGATACCCTCGAGGGAATAATTCTTGATAATCCCTAAGTAACTCGATGATCTTTTCTACCTCTGAGTCTGACCAGTAGTCTCCAATTATGGCCTCCTTAGGCTCAGCCTTTGAACCTATATTCACCTTCTTTGTCTTTAAGGGTTTGTGGTAGGTGTGTGTATCCTTTGTTACATTGTCCAAGACCTTGCGCACCACTTGTGAATGTTCAATATCCAAGTTCTCAACTTCCTCATCATCCATGATGTAAACCATCTTTCCTTTATCTTTCTCAAGGAAATCACGTTCAAGTAGTATGGAGTCCATTTCTTCTTCCTTTTCAAAACATGCTTTGAAATATGCCTCACTGAATAATTCTTGAATATGCTCTTCTACTTTTTCACTATCTCCCATAGTTAAGCACTTGAAAATTTTTAATGCCTCTTCTACAGGAGGTTTAGTCGAGAAGTAGTCAAAAGTCTGGATCATTTCTGCATTTAAATCTTGTCATTTTCTAGTATCTCAATGTATTTATGCATATACATACTAGGCACATGCACATCCTTGTAGCATAGAATACATTCGATGCACCCAGAGTGAGGGTGGTAATGATTCTTGTCCTACTATTGCAGAGTCTCTCACATTGTTGAATGTGATGTTGAACAGGTTGATCACCATGATAAGTGAAAATCTGTACATAGGTGCATTGTTCCTTATAAACCTAGTAGACAAAGTGAATCCAATCTCTTCCCAATTTATAATATTGTCTTTGTGGACTACCCACCAGCGCATTGCTATCCTGCGCAAGGTATATAATAACATATCTCTTTTCTTAATTTGATTTGTCTACTATGTTTCCATGGCCTTCAAAGATGTAGGAAGATCTTCTGCCCCTATATACCAAGGTAATTTGTTACCCATCCGTTGAATCGAATGAAGTCCATTCTTGTGTGCAACCACTCTTTTCACCTCATGTCCCTACTAATTCATATGTATCATGAGCCCAATTGTTGCAGGAAATACTCGTAGTATCACTAATAGAATGAGAATCCTCCCACTATAGGATGCCTTCGTTTGATGACTCATTGACCTCTGGGTCCTGAATAACATGTACATAAACTCTGTTTAAGTCCTCCTCACTTAGAGGCTCAACATATGGTGTATACTTCCCATCTATCAAAGGTATCACAACCCTTTCCTCATTTTCAAAGTTGATATACCCCTTATTGAATCTCAAGTCAACATTATTTGCATAACACCAAGGGCATCCAAGCAGGGATGGAAAATTGTCTGCTTATGCAAGTGCTAATACCTCAATATCCCTGGTGAACTAGGCCCCTTGTATAGTTATAGATGCGTATTTCAAAACTCCTATGGGAGTGGCCTTAGTCTAGTTTTCCATAAATAACACATTAGATGATGGCTGTAATGGATGCCTCCCCATTTATACACATGCATCTAATGTAAGCACATTTACTTCCACACCTGTATCAATCAATATGTTTCTCAACAACCACCCATCCATAATAGAATTCAAAGTAATTTATTTCTCATAGTCAATGCTATTAGGGAGAGGATTTGCATGCAGAATCTATCTTCCAGTCTCAAGACTTACGCGCTGAGTGTCCCCTTTTAACCAACTTCCTAATAGTGGAATAATGTTCTCCTAGCGAAACATATTGTACACCTATCGCAGATCATTGATATCAATTTAGACTATCTCTGATGTTTTCTCTTGCTCCTTTATGTACTGTATCTCACCCTGAAGATTCCTTAGCACTTCCATGGTATCCTGGTAAAATTCCTTCTAATGAGCAGGATCTGGGTACCTTGCATACAAAACCTCCTCCTTGGTTATCATAGGATTCTGGTGCAATGCCTCTCTCACATGTGCTTCTTTAATGTGTGTAGTAAACTTCACTTTCAATGCCTTAGGTCCTTTCGCTATCTTGGACATCCACTGATCTTCTACCAGCGCGCTAGATTCTAACAATCTTGGTGCCTTTGTTTTCTTGCTTATGCTGATTACTTAGATGCTCATATAAGTCTGGGAACTCTTCATAGCTATGGTTCTTTCCACAAAAATAACATGTAATTTTATGAGGACATTCACACCTATAGTGATCAGGAGATCCAAACGTATAACATGTTCCACAAGGGAACTCACCTCTTCCTCCACCACGACCTTGTCCTCCATATCCACCTAGATATCCACATCCCCTTCCATGGCCTCCTTCAAAATGCACTCATTCTTGTCATATCATGTTTGATTATGATCCTGATCCTGGTGCTCATTCTTACCCTTAGAATTATCCGTTATACTTGTTTGGCGTACCCTATTGTCTATAACATCCTGGATCTGACCAATCAACTGAAAATCCTCAATATCATGGGTCATGGACCTGTAAATCTTGCAAAAGCAAGATACATTCTTCCTTATCATGCGCTATAACAAAGGACAGTGACTAGCATCATGATTCAAATGGAAAATCACATAGTCTAACAGTAATGAGTGTACAGATCTATGAGGGAAACTATCCTTGGTGTGACGTTCCACTTCATAATCTGTATACCAAATTCTTGAGCGCATTTCATGGGCTGAATTTGCTGATAGCTTCTCTAACAGCTTTTCCATAGCTGTAATTTGTGCCTCTAGAAATGGACTAACACTAGTGTCAATGCTCCTAACTGCCTTAGCATGCAAATCTACTTCCAATGCTTCACGTGGATCAATGTATGTCTTATGTGACAACGCCATTCTAAAAGGCATAATCAATCCTCCAATGAACCATTTTACATGTTGGATAACATGAATATCATAAGATAGCTTAGATAGAAGTGTCTTAAAATGGGCATCATACTCATGTACACTCTTAGTAGTGCCTTTCTTGATATCCTTGAGTGCACTTATACTCTTCTGCTCAATGCTCCATAATCCACACAAGTTTGATTAGGGTTAAACTTCCTATACTAAATGTGTGCACGCCCCTGTAATGTAGTGGTGAATTGACTTTCCTTATGATCAGTAGTTGTGATCCCTTTAGCATGCTACAAGATTTCACACATATGCACATGTTCAACACCATCCTCTATACTTCTATAATCTAGGAGATGAAGAGACATCTCGAAATAGATATTTTGTGGTTATTGTGGACCTTGACCACCTGATCCAAAACCTCCCGTGTTCCCTCTCCTCCAGAACCACCATAACTAGAACCACCTATACCTCTTGATCCTCCACCTGTAGTTAGAATATGACCTATAGATTACTCCCTTGTGCTCCATAGTAGTACTATACTGAGCCCCTACAATCTATGAGGTAGTTCCACTTCCAGAGGTGAATCTAACATTCTGCGTGCTCACATTCTGTGTGGATGATGTGCCTAAGAATTTTCCTCCAAATAACATTGAATCCATCTGTCCTACCATTGTTTTACTTGATCCTTGACTTACTCCTGCTCTCCTATTTCCAAAGTTAGTTTACTGGTTACTTATCGTACTAGATACTGAAAAACCAAGTGCAAGGGCTAGGTCACCAGGTGGATTAAGATGCACACCTACGGTCCAGGTAGTCTCTACTGGTACACTTCTGTGTGAGGCTGAGGGGGGATCTCTATCATGCTTTCTAAGATGGGGGATTTCCTGATGCTCTGGCTCCATGTCTTGTACATGAGCTGTAAATCCTTCACGAGCCATCTCTCTTCTCCACGCCATACTTTCTGCAACGGAACACTGATTCTCTATCTCCCTCTTGTGTGAATCATTATACTTAAGTGACCTTTCCTCTCTCTACCTCTCTGCCACTAGGTCTTCCATCTTTCACCAAACCTGTTCCTACCTTCGTGTGTGGTGAAGTTTAGTTAGCCATTGGTTTACTCTCTAGGTTCAAAGTTACCATGCAGATCTTGATCGCTAGTGGAATACCTTGCAAATATGTTCCTCTTGGATACCGCAAAAACTATAATTCAGCTACCTCCAGGAAAGAGTACGTCAAAATTGAATATTCCAGAATATAACTGTTTAGAATACTACAAAACCACGTATCCACAGCACGAGTCAAGATTAGATCAGCATCATAAAGGTCCTGAAATTCTTCCTGTGTCCAGACAAGTGTGTTATACCTCCAGTTCCATTGAGATGCATAAACAGTAAGCCACTCGTATAGTTCTACTGGAAAGATAGCAAAAAAGATCTCATATAAGCTATCATACAGATTCTTTTCTACCAAAGTGCGTGTGTTAAACTTAGATCCACTGTTGAACTACCATGCATATTCTTCCTCCAGATCATGTATCCATTCCTCAATACTTGCTATAGTTAACTAGTACGTCTTCATCGTGAACCATCCTAAAAACAACTGAAAAAGAGGTCCTGGTAATAAAACCAATGTTGTAGCCTAGAATTTACTAGATAACACAATATTCGCACTAGCAGATCACTCAGCCTTGACTGAGCGCTCACCCGAAGCATGCAAAGGTACCAAGTCCCTATTTAGGGTTTATGTAGTAGGATGTTAGCATGATGAAGGAAGAAACATATAGATTCATAACTAATCCATCATTCTACAATGCATGCTACATTCAAATCTATGAAAGAACAAGTTTAAACAGTAATCATGATTGAATCAATAACATGCACTACTCAATTACACATAGAATGAAACTTAAATTCAGCCAATATCTTCCATCTATTAATAAATATAGAAGCTCATTACAGTATTTTCAATCTATACTAATGCGCGTATGGATCTGATACAATAATTCAGTCATATGTGTATATCTCTAGACATCCATACATCCATCACACATACATACACACACTCTGTATATTCTCTATTACACTCATCTACTATGTACCTAATAACATATTATAGGGTGGGGACTTTCCCTTCATCACTTATCTATTACAGAAATAGGCCACATGCTATTGATAGCCACACACCATTTACAAGCATAGCCACACATACAAGTGTGTTATCTATAGACCTCTTGCAGATAACTAAAGTGTCAATCCTATTCTTAGCTCGTCTCCATGTAAAACACTTCGATCCACTCCTCCAAAGATAGGCAATGCATGGTGTGCACGTCTCTGCATCGTTGGTGTGTTCCACATGCCATCTTCTAAAAATAGGTATTCATGCTCAAAATAAGTTAAGTCCTGAAAGCTGAACTTGTCTTCCACATGCGGGTCCTTCCTATCCTTCCGTGCCCTTGGTTCCAGGCCTTCTATCCCACATGGACTCCTTGTGTGATCTTTGACAAGTATTCTTCATTTAAGATTTTAAAGGCCCCTATTATGTTCCCCCATATCAGAATCCTCTGCGTGGTCCTATATCCCTTATACCTAGGAATCACCCCCATTATTTTGGGGTCCAAAACATGTCTATCAAGCTTCCAAAAGTAGATCTTTTCCCTCATCCATCACCACACCCAAGAGTCCTTTGTAGCTAATAAAAAACAACCCCTGATAAAACTCTTACTTCTATTAGAAAAATAATATATCTTAAACTCCATCTTCATTTGTATATGCACCGAAAGAGCATTATGAAACTATTTTGGAAGACATCCTTTAATAATCACACATAAAATTACCACCTCTCAAACCATTGGACTCACGAGGATGGAAACCTTCTTTGTATGACTTCAACACCTTATGTGAATTATCATAGAAGATGAGGTCATTCAATTGAGGATTATAAAGCCTTCCACATGATTTCACAAAAACTAGAAAATCTAGCTTCCCTTCCAGTTAAATCACATAGAACATCGAAATATTCTCTTCCCTTTCAAACCACATGCAATATTAAACATCAACATTGTTGTCCCCTTTATTAAATTATAAGGAAACCCATGTCAAAAATCCCTTCCCATCAGGTCGATGTTGTACATATCACTACTCGTTCACAAAACTATGACACAGACCCATATCAACCTAAGAGAGATAAAACCTATGTAGATATACCTCCACCACCAGAAGTAACCCCCTCCTTTATATAAAACTCAAATTATCCATACCAGTGTCCAAGGTTTCTATCCTCACCACACCACCTTCACCATCCACCGTGATGTACAAGGTGGTCATCAAACAATTACCATCAAGCTCGTGTCAAAACATGTCATTATATGAACTGATGGAAAACATCACCACTTCACAAAACAAGAAATTATGGAAGCCCTATGATCAATAACAATACCTTCAGATGATCCATCATTTTTTTACAAACTTTGTGGGATCTCTCAAAGCATCTTCCATCATATCATTCAAACCATCTGAAATACCTTCCCTCAAACTAGAAGATCATGACTTACCACTTTTCATCACAACTCAAATTAACAATGTCCGTATCAAAAGGGTAATGATTGATATTGTTTCCACTATTAAAAATTATGTCCTCCCTTTCTTTTGATTAACTTAAACTACCCAATACCATTGTCACCCAAACACCAGTCGTTATTACGATCCTTCAATGACACTATCGCACCCACATTAGGCACTATCATCCTACCACTAATTGTTGGTGTTAAAAACTCTCCCATAACTCTTATACATCATAGAAGGATATTTTCAATATAATATGTTACTAGGATGCCCTTGGATATGTGCTATGCATTGCATTTTGTTGACTCCTCATCGTTGTCTTAAAATATGAACAAGAGGGGTCAAACATTCAATGTTTCCATAGATCTGAATCCTTTAACCAGTTGTTACATGATGTATCATCCAAATGACATACTTATTCCCAAATATGAGTCTAAGTCATCCAATGAAGCTTCCAATAATTTATCTATTCCCTCTTCTAAATTATCAGATGATTCTTCCCTTAGTGATGTTATATAATGCCTCACATTGGATGGATATCATCTCCTCATGATTAATCATATTCCTTCACCAAAAACTTTTGGTCACCTAAAAAAACAACTGTGTATGACCCTAATGTGGGAGATTTATTTGTTATAATCCAACTTATCTCAAAATGAATTTTGTCTATGAGGGACTCAATCATCCTTCATCTTGTACTATTGATAAACACAATGTCATGCCTCTTTAGATAATCCAAATTTCACCCGTATGTATCTTTTTCATTATGTGTGGAGAGGTTTTGGCCTTATATGTTATGAAAAAGGAATACATGATGTGGTCATCTAATGGTCCTGTTTCACTCGGAAATGCTTCGTTCCTTATAGAAACAAATAAGGTTAGGGTTAGGAGGAATACCTGTAGAATGTCGAGATGATGTGCGCGTACCGTAGAGAAAGATCAGGCCGACTGCGAAGAACTCCTTTTTGTCTTGGAAGGACTACCTGCAAATAAGAACACAAGACCACAAGATTTTGATTAGATAGTAAATGAGGGAACTGCCTTGGGCCCAGGAAATATGAAACTTCTTTTCGAAGGTGGTCAGTTCCCCTGCCGATATGAGTTAACACAAAATACTGTAAAATATCAATTAAATTGCTTGGCTGAACTGGGTAGGGGAAAGGCTGTTTCTCCTGGTTTTTGATCAAAGGAACCGATGCCGGTTACCTATAACCGATGGCGGTTACTGATAACCGATACCGGTGGGTTCTAGGATCTTCTGGGCTGGTTGTGGAGTTTGTAATGGCTGATTTTTGGATAGTTTTTGGGGAACGAGATGGTTAGAAACAAAAGAATGACAGCTAGAGGCAATGGTACGTTGGATAATGGATCCAGAAATGGATTTGGGAGGACTGTAATTCCAAAAGCATAAGAAATGTTATAATGGAGGACATGCAAGATGTAACTTACTGGTTTTTGACGAAGATGCCAGTTGATCTCCTTGGCTGCCAACTCTTCTGGTTTCTTCACTCGTCTCTGCTTGGTCAAGTGAAGTTCTGGACTCTGCTAATCGCTTTGGACTCTCCTTTGATTCAACAATCCTTCGACTGATCTCCAAAATGAAATTCCGATCCGTTGTTTTGGTTTGGGGAGCCCATTTACAGGGAACCGATGGCGGTTACATAACCGACGGCAGTCGAGTAGGAACCGGCATTGGTTAGGAAAAAGTAGGCTATTTTTAGTAAAATAGCCCGCCTTCCCTGTTTTCCTCCCGAGAGATCAGTTGCGGGCTTGGTCAAGTGGCTAGAAGGTCGGCTTTGGGTGCGAGTAAGGAGGCATTAGTTATGGATGTGAGTCTAGACCAAGTCACAGGTCTTAATTAGGTTAGTTTAGGGTTAGGGCTAGGTCATGATGAGGTGGCAAAGTGAGGTGGCGGATAAGGTGATGTGGATTTATCAATTACAAGGTAATTAATAAATAATTGTGTAAAGTTTAGGTAATGAGGTTAGATTGCGAGATGAGATGTGGGTCACAAGGGGTCGTAAGACACAAATTTGGTGTCTACATTAGCCCCTTATTGTCGTGTAGCTTGTTTTGTAAAGCTGCACGGACAATAATATGAAGTGGTTACTCCTGTTAAGGGTATAGGTAATCCCCCTCAAATCTATCACAGATTGAGTGAACGGGAAATCAGGGATAGGGTTGATAAAGGGTATATGTTGTAGAGAGGATGGTAAGGTGGTGGGGTAGGTCTAAGGAAGCAAACGCATGTTGAAATGCAATAGTACGACGAGGGTACATGATTTGACAAGCAAACCAGAAATGTGTAGGCAAAGGTCGCTAGTTTATCCAAACAAGGGTGATATAATCCTGGTATCCAAGGCATAGGAAGTAGCTCCAGGGTATATAACAGGTGAGGTACAGGAACGTTTAGGCATGTTCGGCAGTACCAAATGGTTGGTTTGGTTGAGATAAACGTCACGGTCTAGGTCTAGGAAAAGTTGGTCGACAGATCAAGTCAAGGACCCTAATCATGCTAAAACATGAACAGGTGAGCTCGATTGAACACAAGGTACATGATGGATGGATAAAATAAAACATTAATTGTGGGTATGGTATGGAAGTGATGCGGCCTTGGGTCGGGCCAAGTTGTTGGGTTGTGGCCATGGGCAGTACCATAATGGTAGAGTGAGGCCTTGGGTTCGGCAAATTGGGTAGGGCGATTGCCTTGGGGTCGGGCAAATAGGGTATGTTGAGGCCTTGGGTCGGGCCAAATAGTAGGGGGGTTGAGGCCCCTTGTTCGGGCCAATGGGTGGGCCTAGGCCTTGTTCCGGGCCAAATATGTAGGTTGAGTCCTTGGTGTCGGGCCCAGCTAGGTATGTTGAGGCCTTGGGTGGAATCATGGCCAAATAAGTGGGGCAATGCCTTTGGGTCGGGCCAATAGGTAGGCGTGGCCTGGGTCGGGCCCAATAAGGTAGTTGATGCCTTGGGTCGGCCAAATCGGTATGTTAGCCTTGGGTCCGGGCCAAATATGTAGGGCGAGAGGCCTTTGGTTTTCGTGGCCAAATAGGTAGGTTGAGGGCCTTGGGTCTGGCCAAATCCGTGGGGCAAGGCCTTGGTTCCGGGCCCAATATTCGGGCAAATGGTAGGTTGGGGCCTTGGGTCGGGCCAATTGGTAGGTTGAGGCCTTAGGTCGGGCCGAATAGGTAAGTTGGGGTTCAGTGAAAGGTGGGTACGGGCAAAGGTGGTTGAGGCCTTGGGGGAAAGGGCCAATTGGTTAGGTTGGGATTAACACCGACTCGATTCTACATGACCGGGGTAAGGGACCGAAGAGGGGGGTTTTTAGGGCAAAAAGGTTAACCGGCCGGTTAAGGTCGAAAAACCTATAAAAAGAAAAATACGGCCTTGTCATTGTCACTTTGGTTATTTTGTAATCCAAATTAACGGGCCATTGGTGACGTTGGAGAGGCCTTGGGTCGGGGGTATTGAGTGAGGTTAAGGGGATATTGTGATTGGCCGGAAGAGTTTGCGGGCCTGAGGCATGGAAGGGTGGGCCCCGAATAGGTTGAGGCCCTTGAGGAGGGCCGTCATTGTCACTTTGGTGTTGGGATGGCCGTTAGGTTGGTTGAGGCCTTGGGTTGATTGCCCAGTGAGGTGGATTTGGGTCGGGCCGAATGAGTGATAGTGGATTAGGGGCCTGGGGACCCATAGGCGGGATTGGAGCATGGGAGGGGTTGAGGCCAGGTGGACCGCCACCACCCATCACACGACGGTGTTCGTCGTACCGGTAGGTTCTAAATCTTTATTTTGCAAATTTGGTTGAGGTATGTTGTTTTTGGGGAAAGTTGGGGTAAACCGATGGTAGTTCTACATGACCGATATGGTTAATGGTGACCGATACCGGTTTGAGAAAGGGAGAAAGGGAGATAGGTTAGATAGGTCGAAAAACGGCTAGGTGTGGTAAATTTTACGGTGTTTGTCACTTTGGTTATTTAGAATGGGTAAATTGAAAAGAAAAAGATGAGTTTTGGGGGGGTGCGAGTGGGTTCGGCTCGGGTATAGTGATGACAAGGACCCGAGAGTTCGGGGTCAGTAGGGACCGAATCGTTGAGGAAAAAGGTAGAGGTGATCTGGCCGGGGACCCAACAGATCAGGATTGGAGCCATGGCACAGGCAGGTTGGAGGGGAGGGGCTGGACCAGCGGACCGCCACCACCCATCCCACCACGGTGACGTTGTTGTCGTGGGTTAGGGTGGGTTTCTTTTTTGGTGATTTGGTTGGGGTTGGTTTTGGGATTTGGTGGAATTGGTAGTTGGGGTTGGGGTGGGTGGAGTTGGTAATTTGAAAGGTGGGGAGGGGATGGGTTGGGTTAGGGGGCTAAGGGGGTAGGTTGTTGTAAAATTTGGGTTATTTTTTGGTGGGTAGGGGGGAAAAATAGGGTTTAGGTTTCGTTGGTTTTGGGGGGGGTGGGGGTTCGGCTTTTTGGTGGACAGTGGATGTGGTTTTAGGGACCGGCATCGGGTAGGGTTGAAAAAAGGTTTGTTTTGGGTTCTGGTTTAGAGTTCTTTTGGGTGTTAGGGTTTATGGTTTCGGGATTTTGTAGGTTGTTGGTGGGTTGGTGGGTGGGTGGTTGGGGTTTTGGTTTTTAGGTGTTGGGGTTGTGTGGTTGTTTGGTTTTGGGTGGGTTGGGTTGGGTTTTGGGGTGGGTGGGGTTTGGGTTGGGTTTTTAGGGGTTTTGGGTTTTTTTTTTTTGGTGGGTTGGGATGGGTTTTGGATTTTTTGAAGTGGGTTTAGAGTTTTGGGGTGGGGGGGGGGTGGAGGTTTTTCCCCCGGGTGGTGAGGTGTGGGTTTAGATTTTGGGTTTAGGGTTTACAAAAGGGGGTTTAGATGGTAAAGTAGGTGTTATAATAAAGAGTGGGTCTAAGAATGTGGGTTGGTTTTGCAGGCACGTCAGCAGTTGACGATGCGTGATAGGATGCCTCCACTATTGAGTCGGATGAGGCCACACATATCTGCGGCGCATTGGGCCATCATGCGCGAGGTGGGACTCGGCGGGGTCCAGAGGTACAGAGCGATCGACAGAGATCACAGCCTGATGGTCGCCCTCATCGAGAGATGGGATCCGGCGGCCAATGTGTTTCCCATCTGCCGACCGGGGAGATGACGGTCACATTAGAGGATGTGTATCGCATCCTGCGGCTACCGATCGAGGGAGAGGCCGTTTTCCAGGTAGATTCAGAGACTGCCATGGATAGCATACTGCAGGTTTTTGGGGATGCAGCCCGCGCTTCTTACATATCATAGCGCGAGCATTGGATATGGTGACATGTACCGCGCACACAGACATGAGACACGGCTTGCCGTGTTGATGATGATAGGGATCACCTGCTTCGCCCTCCCGGATTCAGAGGGAGGCCGCTTCCCACGGGCATTGATGGGGGTGCTACTGGAGATGGTGGTGGAGGAGCACACCTGTTTTGCATGGGCACCAGTGTATCTGGTGCAATTATACAGGGAGTTATGGGGCTATCGCCGGAGGAGGCGATTTGGTATTTGTTCTACATTTTTGTTGCACTGTTGGGCATACGAGCACATCGTATGCATCAGGCCGGTAGGGCTACCCCCAGCAGCCAGGGCCACAGGTCGTGTACCGATATGGATTTCAGAGGTGGTTGGGGATCGTGGGCCAGCCACGAGCAGTTGTTGCAGGTCGGGATGTGGCCTACTATAGACATATGTTAGAGGGCCTTACAGCAGTAGTAGACATTATATGGAGACCCTACAGAGGTCACAGCCTGGCAGAGGAGCCCGCGTACAGCTGCGCCTGATCCAGTATACATTCTGGATAGCAGGACGGAGGCCGGGAGAGTACGAGCGGATACCCTTAGAGAGGGTACGCAGGCAGATGGGGCTGCCACAGGACGAGCCACCTCCCTTCCCTCAGTACAGGAGGGATGATGTAGAGGGCCCACTGCCAGCACCACAGCCTTGGGATCCAGACTGGGTAGCGCGGAGAGACCAGCAGGTGAGGGTGTGGATGATGCCGGGTGCACGGCAGCATACAGGGTCTGGTGGTGGGCTGGGCAGAGAGCAGCGAGGATAGTACCGCCTGCGCAGCCAGACTTGGCTGCAGTTACTGCAGAGAGAGAGATCAGCTCCGGGGGGGTGCAGCTATTACAGGGACAGGGGGACAGTTGGCTGCTGCACAGGCACAGATAGGGGTCCTACAGGGGCAGCTAGCCCAGGCTCAGGTACAGGCACAGGCAGCACCACCACCACCACCAGCACACAGCCACAGGTGCAGGTACAGGTACAGGCAGCCGTACCAGCAGCAGCACAGCCACAGCCCCAGATACCACCACGGCCACAGGTGCAGGTACAGGCACAGGCAGCACCTCCACCAGCACCACAGCCACAGGTGCAGGTACAAGGCTCAGGGGATATTGGTGTTAGGTGCCAGGGGACCAGCCCCAGTTCCTTCAGTGGCGAGAGATCGTTATATGGAGGTTAGAGCAGAGGCCCGTTATTATCAGGATATTCTTGATAGTAGCGGGCGGAGTAATCGAGTATCAGGCGTATGCAGCGCATAGGGCGGAGACCTCGCACAGCCAGAGATCTCAGGGAGGGGCAGCTACAGCTGGCGTGTCCGTGACGGGCAGGAGGCGAGGCGAGAGGCACCACAGGGACCAGCGGGGGAGAGAGGTGCCGAGGGCGGTGGGGAGAGCTGATAGATCCCCGACATGGTTTTGTATAGGGACATGGGCACCGGTCTGCGAACCGGTTGATTGAAGAGTATTGATAGAGGCCTGCGTGCCTACACTTATTCATTGTTTTGATTTATTTATTTATTATATACCGGCCTGCGAGCCGAGTACGGGTTGTACATTTGATACCGGCCTGCGAGCCGAGTATATTTTTGATATGAGAGACCGGCCTGCGAGCCGAGTCGATATTTTTGGTAGGTATTGCGGCCTGCGTGCCGGCTTTGGTATATTATGAGATCACAGAGGCCCCGATGTAGGGCACATTGTATTTTTGAAAACTGGGATATATATATAGATATATATATATATATATGATGATGTTTTGATCCACATGCTGTGTGTTGAAAATGTGTTGAAATAAATGGTTGGTAATATATAGAATGTGTGATGAGTTTATTGACATGTTGATAGATAGATGATGCTGCTGATGTTTTTGTTTGTTTGTGTGTATATATGAATGTCAGGTTATGTGATAAATTGGTGGTTTTGTGACAGTGTCATATATGTAACTGATGAGTTGGATCTAAATGATGTATAGAGTGATAGTTTTTTGGTATCTGTAGTTGATGGTTTGTTATTTTATAAAATAAATGATGTTGATGAAATTGTAATGTATGCTGTGTGGTGGATGAACAAAATGTGGTAAATTGTGTTGTTTATGCAGGCAAAGAGGCGGGCGCGACAAAAAATTTAGAGGAGAAATGAAGAAAAGAACCCTGTTTCAAAAAGGAAGGTGTGTAACCGATATCGGTTAGGGAACCGATATCGGTAGTTAGTCATAGACCGATACGGTCAACTAACCGATACCGGTTATTTAGGTATGAGCTTTTTTCTAAAAATAGAAAAGCTAGGGTGGCAAACTTAAGTTTTAATTTTAGAGCCATGCAAGAAGTTAAATACGCGAACGCGACGCTTTTTGACGACTGAGACAGGGATTTGCATGAGAGGATTTGGGTGAGAAGGAGAAAAAGAGAACAAGGAAAGTAAATGTGATCCGAGGTTCAGAAGGTAGAAAGACAAAGTTTGAAAAGGGTGGTGATCATGGCAGAACGAGGAGAAGCATCCAGCAGGCAAGGACAGGAGGGAAGACAAGGGCCACCTCAAGCTGCTGCAACCCAAGAGGTATCATTTTGTTTGTGATTTTACTACTTTTGCATGTTTTGTGAATAAGATGGGGGAGAGTAGGTGGGTAGATATATGAGAAAGAAAACATGATAACAAGGGTTGCAGGTGAGGTAGTGTGTGTTACAGGGTAGGCAATCAGGGGTTTCAGGTATGTTTGCATGTATAAAAAGGAATAAACGAGCAAATTATTGTCGTAGGTTTGTTTTTAGGGAAGGTGTGAATTCAATAAAAAGACAGTGACCGGTAGCGGTTACCGAGAAACCGGTATCGGTTACTCAACGATATCGGTTATGTATAACCGGTACCGGTTACTGGAGAAATTTCCAGAATGTTTGAAAAAGACTCTAATGGATTGAATGGTTGTTTGTTTTTTTGGCGTATGCAGGCAGAGACAGGGTTGAGGATGAATGATTAGCGTGGCCAGCGGGTTGTTTTGAACACCAGCAGAAATGGACATTGGCATGTTTGGGTGAGCGGTTAGAGGAGAGGACCGTTAATCCGAGGTTGAATGGAGTTAAATAAGGACATTTAAGTGAATTTTGGGGTCAGGGCCAAAGGGACAAGTGGTAACATGTGATCAGGTGGAAGAGGAGGCAGGAGAAGCATGGGGAAGGACGGAAGAAGACATTATTTGGTGATGAAGCTGCTGCAACCCAAGAGGTTTGGGGTTTTAACTACTGCAGGTTTGCTTGTGATAAAAGATGGGGGAGACTAGGTGGGTTAGATATGAGAAAGAAAATGATAACAAGGGTTTGTGCAGGAAGTTTTTACAAGAGGTAAAGTGTTTTTTGGACAGGGGTTGACCCATGATTCCAGGTGTTATGATGTTGGCATTTATAGCAGGAATGGTTACCGGTAGCGGTTAGGGAGAACCGGTATCGGTTACTCAACCGATATCGGTTATGTATAACCGGTACCAGTTACTGGAGAAATTTCCAGAATGTTTGAAAAAGACTCTAATGGATTGAATGGTTGTTTGTCGTTTTTGGCGTATGCAGGCAGAGACAGGGTTGAGGATGAATGATAGCGTGCCAGCGCTGTTGTCGCGAATCCGAGCGGATGTAACACCAGCGGAATGGACATTGATAAATCGTTTGGGGTTAAGTGGAATCCGTTATTATTCACGAATCGCACGTAACCATGGTATGTTACAGGCGCTGATTGAGAGATGGAATCCCGAGACAAATACCTTCTATCTGCCAACAGGTGAAATGACAGTAACATTGGAAGATGTGTTTCGGATTTTGAGACTTCCTATTACAGGAGAACCAGTATATCAGGCACTACCTAGCGCGGCACGGGGAGTGATAACAGCAGTATTTGGGCCATACGCATGAGATTTGACACAGCGAGGTTTATCGTTTTCATATGGGGTAATGTATGCAGCACACCCCCTGAGGAGACAAGGTTAGCAGTGATATTAATGATAACAGTAGGGTATTATGCATTACCGAGGGTGGAAGGGGGAAAATTTCCAAAGGCATTGATGTGTGTTATCTGGGAGATGATAGAAAGGAATGTGACTTTTACATGGGCACCTGCGTATTTGGCGGAGCTATACAGGGGTTTATGGGCTTGTAGGCGAAATCACAGAACGACACTGGATAGTTCATACTCATTACACTGTTGGGCCCTATGAGCACATTGTTTGTGTGCGACCAATAGGCCGATCCATCCAGGCAGGAGAGACCGGAGTACAGAGGTTGGGATTCAGACGATGGTTCCAGACAGAACAAGAGGCCAGATCCCAGGCCGTGACAGGTGATATTGAGTATTACAGGCAGGTATGGGAGAGAGTGACGGTTGCGGATATCTGTTGAAGGCCATACGTAAACTATATGGTAACCGAAATCATAGCTGAGGAGTTGAGAGGTGTTGAGCGATTGAGGTGGATCACGGGGCACAGGCCAGGTGAATATGAGAGGATTCCTATAGATCACGTGCGGCGACAATTTGGATTTGTGCAGGACATACCACAGGCTTATAGACCATATATGAGGATCGATGCCGAGGCAGCATTCTCACCACCACCTGGCCAACACCTCCAGAAGGGCCTGAGGAGATAGCAGCCGATCGCAGGGTAATGGATGCAGGAATGACAGAGGCCTATAGATTATGGTGGGTAGCAGAACTGCGAGGTGTACGTGAACGCCCTGACATAGCGGTGATTACAGCAGAGAGGGATCGTCTGCAACGTTTGGTTCAACAGCTCCAAACGCAGGTGAATGAGACAAGAGGATTGGTAGTGGTTGCGGAGTCACGGGTGGCGAGACTAGAGGCTGGAGTTCTCCATGCGAGAGGGTGTATTCATATGTTACAGGAGAGATTGGTAGATCAGTGGGCGGTACCAATAGCCGCGGTACCTTTGAGGACAGAGAGGCCCGGAGAGAGGGGTCGACGATCACGATCATCACCTAATTCGGGATGAGTTGTGATGGTCTGAGTATATGTTAGCGAGGTATGAGAATAAATAAGGATGCCGACCTGCGTGTCGATGATAAAGGAGATGTATTTGTTTAACATCTAAATAAAAACTGAATATGTATGTTGATTTGAGTTATGATAATAATAAGATTGTCGGTGTTTTGATTTTCGGTGTTTCGAAAAAGGATAAAGAGAAATGTGATTAAAATAAAAATACACAAAAATATTTATATTCACCACACAAGATAGGTTATGGTAGGGGATGGTCGAGCTAACCTTGGGAGACCCCATGTCTCCGAAGTGTTGCCTACATAGCCCATTGCACAAAGCAAGGAAGGGGCCTCAGACTGATGTAGTTCTCCCTTAGGATCAGGGAGGGGTGAATTTAGGCAATTTGGTATGGTTTAGGCAATTGGTCGTTTGGTAAAAATTTGATGTTGGTAGGGTAATGTTGTTGGTGCTGGTAGGATAATGTTGTTGGTGTAGGTATAGGTAAAGCAAAGGTTAGCATACCCAAGTAGGAGGGAATAGTGTCCTGATTAAGATCAACACACAATCCTAGATGCGAGGCAAAGCGGAAAGAGTGTTCCGTAGGTGAAAAGAGCTAAACAAACCACACAACGTAGAACGAGCCTGAAGCCCTAAGTGCCGTGCACAGACGAGAAGTCCATAGTTGAAAAGAGTTGTATGATCACAATATATCAGGTGTACGTTACGTCCCTTGAGTTGAAACAAGTGGCGAGGTGATGTGGATGATATAGCAGAGGTACAAAGAACTTGTTATAACGAAAGAGAACCTACCCTAAATAGACAAGTCCATGATCCAAAAAGTTCTTTTGAATGAGGCGTTTATTTTATTGAATGTAGACTGATCGATGCGGGAAGTCTACTAGGGATATTGATTGTTTTATTCTTGAGGTCTTCACGAAGCTGATCAATGCGAGAAGCTTCTGATAAAGGCTGACTGTGTATAGCTGTCCTTCGGGGGAGCAGTCTATTTATAGTAGCAGATATGATTTTAGTGCATAGCTGTCCTTCGGGGGAGCAGTCTATTTATAGTAGCAGCAATAGTTTGGCATATAGCTGTCCTTCGAGGGGGAAGTCTATATTTAATTTAGATGACTAGATATTCATTTGGCGTGAAGCATCTAGTTTAGTAGGAAGTTTGACTCAAGAAAATCCCTTAAGAATACGGCTTATTTTAATACTTTGAAGTCATGGACTAGACTAAAGAAGGGAAGGCATCATCAAGGGGAGGTGCGAAGTGATTTTGATTTTATTCAGAGATATAGAAAACAAAGCGTATGTAGCGGTAAATGAGCTCAAGGGGACGAGCAGTAGGTAGATAAGAAGTGATGTAACACTAGATTCAACAGTAGAATGGTCGAAGATGCAAGGCATTCAGGGGTTCAGGCTCAGGTTTACCATCAAGCGAAGCTAAACGATAAGTACCAGATCCATAGGTATGAGTGATTATATAAGGCCCAATCCAATTGGGAGCAAATTTTCCACATTTGCTCTTTTCTAGTTTGGTTACATGTTGATTCTCTTTGAGAACAAGATCACCAACCTTAAAGGTACGCTCATGAAGTCGCTTATCATAAGCACGTTTGATGCGTTTTTAATAGATTTGAAGGTGATCAAGAGCTGTAAGACGGCGTTCATCAAGAAGCTCCAATTGGGCTAACCGCTCTTGGCGGAAATCATCGTTGGTGAGAATATCCTGAAGAGATATTCTAAGGGAGGGTATTTGTATTTCGAGAGGCAAAACAGCCTTGGTGCCGTATACCAAAGAAAAAGGTGTGGCATTAGTAGAAGTACGAATGCTAGTACGATAAGCCCAAAGGGCAAAGGGAATGTGATCGTGCCAATTTCTTCCAGATTCATTGACAACTTTCATGAGGATTTTGGTTAGTGTTTTATTAGAAGACTCGGCTTGCCCATTGGCTTGTGGATAGTAAGGTGATGAGAAATTAAGTTTGACACCAAAGTTGTCACAAAGGTCTTCGCAACAACTTGTTTTTGAAAGATTTTCCATTATCTGTTATCAGGCGGTGAGGAACACCAAAACGACAGATAATGTGGTGGTTAATGAACTCGACAATTTTTTCTTTTTTGATCGAAATGAGTGGAATAGCCTCCACCCATTTTGTGTAATATTCGGTCGCTGTGAGTATCCAACGGTGACGTTGTGAAGAGGTTGGGTGAATCTCACCAATAAGGTCTAAACCCCATTGTGAGAAAGGCCAAAGATCTCGAGCGATCTGGAGCGGGGTGGCTAGGAGTATGTTGAAGGTTGGCATGTAGCTGACACATAACACAACGCTTAACATATTCGTAGCAGTCGTTATTGAGAGTAGGCCAATAATAACCAAGGTGAAGGATTCGTTTGGCCACGGCAAGGCCGCTAAAATGTCCACCACAAATACCGTCATGGACCTGTTGGATGGTATGAGTGGCCTCCATGCCAGTTAGACAGCGAAGGAGGATACCATCAAAGCCACGTTTATAGAGGAGCTCCCCCCATGACAACATAACGCGAAACACTTTTAAGAAAAGCACGTTTTGCCGTTACTAGTAAGATCAGGTGGGAGGACAGAGATTGTTAGGTAGTCGTGAAATTGGTGGTACCAGGTATCCTATGAATTAGTAGACACAATATTTATCATACAAACTATCGGGGTTGAATAGGATGGGGTAAAAAGTTGTTGGACCACGACGAATAATTCAGAGTCAGTTGGCGCGGCGGGAATTTGCGAGGCTAAGCACGCCATAGTATTCCGCAAATTTGTTAGTGGAGCGGGGAATGGTTTGTATAGAATAGTGGGTAAATAAAGCTAGAAGTGAATCTACATAGTGTTTGTATTTTTGAAGTTCCTCGTTTTTGCATTGGTAGACGCCCATCAACTTGATTGACTACCAATTGAGAGTCGCCAAAAATGTTGATAGATTTGATACCTAAGTGTAACGCAACGTGGAGACCCATAACAAGGGCCTCGTATTCTGCCGTATTATTAGGTGCAAGGGAAATCAAGTCGGAATGAAAGAGGCATAGGTTCAGCGTTGAGAGGAATGAGAACAACGCCAGCTCCTCCGCCGCGCTGGCATTTAGATCCATCGAAGATGAGGGTCATTGGGTACGACTCCTCCGTGAGGGAAAGAGTAGCGATGAGTTCGTCGGGAAATGTGAAATTGGTAAATTGTTCCCCCCGGTATAGGAGCGTCCACAAGTTGGTCTGCGATGGTTTGTCCTTTGACTGATTTCTGGTGGATAAACTCAAGGTCGAGGTCGGCGAGAAGCATGAGCCATCTAGCAATGTGTTGGTTCAGATGGGGTTTGGCGTACATGTAATGGATGGGGTCTGTATTGGTGATGACGAAAGTCTTGTGATTTAGAAGGTAGTGTCGGAGTTTGGTGGCAACAAATGATAGGGCAAGGCACAATTTTTCTACATGTGTGTACCTAGTCTCATAGTCCACCAAAGTACGACTTATATAATAAACGGCTTGTTCGCGATTCTCAGAGTCACGATGTGCAAGCATGGCTCCTACAGCATGGTCGGTGGCGGAAAGGTAAAGGTAGAAGAGGGGCGGTCGTCTTGGGGTGGGATAAGCACGGTGGTGGCTGTAAGAGATAAGCTTTGAGAGCTTCGAAGGCTTGGTGACATTCTTCGCTCCATTGGAATGCAATATCCTTTTTAAGGAGGTGATGGAAAGGTTGACACCAATCCGAGAGTTGGGAGATGAAACGTCGGATAGATTGGAGCTTACCTTGTAAACTACGCAGTTGTTTGAGATTTTTGGGTGGGGGCATTTCTAGGATAGCTTTGACTTTCGATGGATCGACCTCAATGCCACGTAAAGAGACGATAAAGCCAAGAAGTTTTCCCGAAAGAACACCAAAGACACATTTCTTCGGTTGAAGGTGGACAGAAATATTGTAACAGGCGATCAAAAATAATGGTTAAAACATCGAGATGTTCACTACGATGTTTAGACTTGCCAAGAAGATCGTCGACATAGTCTTCAAGGATAGTGTGCATAATGTCATGAAAAATGTAGGCCATAGCCCGCTGATAGGTAGCACCAGCATTCTTAAGGCCAAATGGCATGACACGATAACAAAAGGTTCCCCAAGGAGTTATGAAGGCAGTCTTGTGTCGATCGGCAGGGGCGACCAAAATTTGGTTGTATCCTGAAAAGCCATCCATGAGAGAAAGCATTTCATGACCCGCAGTGAGATCAACAAGTTGATCAATACTTGGGAGGGGGAAGTCATCCTTAGGGCAAGCGAGGTTAAGATCTCAGAAATCCGTGCATATCCGAAGTCCCCCCGTCGCTTTCGTGACAGGTACGATGTTAGAAATCCATTGAGGATAGTCAATAGGCAGAAATGAAGGAAACAGAAAGGAGTCGTTGGAGTTCCTCTTTGACCAAAAGAGCAATGCGTGGATGCATTTTTCTCAATTTCTGTTTGACTGGTTTGGAATCGGGGTTTAGGGTGATGTTATGGACGGCAATGGTAGGATCAATTCTTGGCAAGTCAGCGTAAGACCATGCGAACGCTTGGTTGCGAGCACAGAGAAAGGTAGTAAAGGCGGCTTGGTTCTGATGTGTTAAGGGATTGTCCAATCTTCACTATGTGAGGATCTTCCTCCGTGTGGATGTTGATTTCTATAGTAGATTCATTCAGCATAGTTTGGGTTTCAGATGGTAGGAGCGCGTTGAATATAAGAATCATTCGCGCCCAGGTAAGTGAGTATGGAGTCGTCATCCTGGCATTCAACAACATTAATCAAAGGCGAATCCTCTTCGATCATGTCTGGATACAGAAGGGGAAGAGAAGATGGGTCCTCATCATCGCGTTGATAAGTGAGAGGACCTATGAAGATAGCATTTATGAAAAAAAAAAGTTAGGAGGGATAGATTCAGGGTCCATCGATTCTGTGGGTGACGATGGCAAAGTAGGTGGTGATGTTTCGGTAGGGGCAACGTCTTCCTCTTCCAGGATACAGCTAACAGGAGGTGTCTCTTGTGTAGGTGTTTCAGAAAAACCGAGACCACTGCGATCATTATGTTTGCGTGTGGTCACGGGAATGAGTGTATGTCGGCCTTGTTCGTAAAGGCCAAAACCAAAGCCTTTCCACGCACAGCGAGTCAAGAAGGTGAGGGTGAAGCGACGATTTGTCAGGTATTGAAAATCAGATTGGAAGGGAACCACACCAAGAGGAGGTTCAGGGATAATGGGGGATGCGTCAACACCCCCATACGTTAGGTTAGTGCGGCAATGGGGTGGTCCGTAAGGGATTACCTCCCCCCACGCGACGGTCGTAGGTGGGATGTGCATGTAATTGTCCGTACTCCTGGCGGGGTAGGGAAAGAACTAACGTTCTATAGGCGGTACTCCCCCAGCGTGAGGCGATGAAAAACATCGACTAAGGGGTCGGAGGTTGGGATGTTAGCTGCGGGAAGAGAAGTGGTTTGTGCGACGGTAGTTTCATCAGTTGAAGGCGTAGGTGCAGTTGAGGTGGATGGTTGAGGTACATTTGAAGAGGAAGGTTGGGTTGAATGTATGGGTGTCTTAATTGGTATACAGCACATCATTTGGGCGATATAAGCATATTGCAAGTTTTGAAGGGGGGAGGATCAGCTTTTACAGTGTAGGACTTCCCCTCGTACTCAAATTTTATGCATCGATGTAATGTTGAGGGAACGCATCCCATGGCTCGGATCCCAAGGACGACCCAGCAATATATTATATTGGAATTCTCCTTCAAGGACATAGAAGAGTTCGGGTAAAGTACGTGGTCCTACGTGAATGTTGAGGATCACGGTGCCTAAGGTAGAAGTAATAGCGTCATTGAATGATCGCAACATGATGGGATTGGCACACATGCAACTAGAAGGGATGTTCATTTGTTGGAAGGCTTTTGAAGAGATGATGTTTAGGCTAGTGCCCCCGTCAATCATAACCCGACGTACTCGAATGTCTCGGACGTAAGCGGAAATGAAAAGGGCAGGGTCAGGGTCTTCTGCACCAAAGTCGATAATTTCATCTTCCGAGAAACTAACCGCAGCGGTTTGTTGTTTTGAGACAGAAGTGGTGGGGGAGATGGATTGTTTGGTGAGAGAGGGCAACATGATTGGGTGTTAGAATGGAGGCAACGGGCAAGGTTTCATTGGGTAAAACCTCTATCCCTTGAAGGATCTCAACGAGAGCTTGTCGATGAGATTCAGAAGTCTGAATGAGATCATATAGTGTCATTTTTACGGGCGATTGATGAAGCTGTTTGATCATGGTTCGGTGGGCAACTCCATTAGAGACGGGATAGGCGGGTCCGCGAATAACCACTTTAGGTGGTGGTGTGTAATTGGGGATGGTTTGAAGGAGAAAGAGATGTCGCAGGTGTGTTTTCTTTCGCTTTCCCATTGTTTTTCTATCCTCGAGTAGCGACACTAATCATATTAATCTCATAGATCTGAGATGAAGAAGATGGTTGGGATAATTCATGGTCTTCAAGAGGTGGGGTTGTAATAATGATCGATCTTGGTGAGGCGGGGATAGATGGTATATGTAGAGGGAATTGACGCTAGTGGTCTCTCCCTTCGTAAGTTGTCTTTCTTAATCTTTCTATCCGGAAGAGGTGACTGGCGAAGGATGGTTTTTAGAGCTTTGCATCCTTCCACATCATGTCCAGGGTGTGTGGTGATAGGCGCAGATTTTAGACTCATCATAATCCATAGGTCAGGGCTTAGACGGGTCATAAGGTCTAAGTGGAGGTAGGGAGATGGTCACATTCTCCACCAACATAGCAAGGATTTTGGCGTAAGATCCTTTGAGTGGGTCAAAATCAGAAGAAGATGAGGGTATTGATTGTGTGGGTTGTGGTAATGTTTGGGCGTGTTTAGTTCGTATGGGTGGTGGTTTAGCCAAGGGGTGCTGACACATGTTTTTCACTAAACGTGGTTTCTTTGACACAGAAGTTATGTTCGGCTGGTTAGATGATGAGGCTACAGACGGCGTGGTAATGGGAAACAACCACGGAGAAAGGGGAGTGACAGAAAATAAATCTTTTGATGATGGGATTGGTTTAGGGTTGATAGGTGGACCGGATACGCGGGGTAACGATGTTGTTATCCCCTTTGATCGCTGTATAGGTGTAGAGGGCGTAGGTCGTTTTGAAGAAAACGAAGGAGGTATGATATATTGATGTAAGGTGGAGGGATGAGGTCCCAATATGGAAGGCGGGTGTGACGATGAGGGTTTTGATTGTGATAGAGGCATGGATTGCATTCGTCTCCTAGGTGGCGGGGCGGGTTTATTTTTGGATAAATCGAGTCGCTTAGGCGGGTGTGTTAAACTGGGCATTGGTGAGGTCCCAAGCGTAGGGGAAGATCTGGTTAAGTTGATAGAAGTGGAAGGGGCATTTGGTAGAGGTGAGGGGGGTGAAGGTGAGAACAGGGCATTTTAAGCTTTTGTAAGGCACTTCGGGTATATGGTGGAGGCATCAGGATTGGTCATTTGCATTTGAGTAGAATACGGGGTACTCAAACGTTCCCATAGGGCTCGTCTATCTTCTGGAGACTGACAGTCCTCCAGGTGTGATTTGTAATTTTGGTATGGAAGAAAGTGGGTTGTGATTCCAGTCCACTGTGGGTGTGATACACAGGGGCAGATGAGGCACTGGTATCAATAGATGTTAGGAGGTCAACCGGTCGTTGAAAAGATTTAGGCGATGAGGGACTCATAGTAGGAGGGCGTGTTCGAGGAGATCTGTCACATTAAAAGAATGTGGTGATGTTAGTGTAAGAGATTTCTCGTCTAAGGATGTCAAAAGGAGTGGTGAGCCTTCCTCTTGTGTAGCAAGAGTGGTAGAAGGGGACGTTTGGGAAATAGATAAATTAGATAGCATCCGCTCACAGTCTTGTAGGGATGTGGTGTAAGAAGACTCATTGATGAGAAGAGAAGCCTGGGCAGTTAACTCTTCTATGGGTAAAGGAATGATTTTGCTTTGGCTTGATGGTGGTAAAGGAGGTTCGGGCTCCTGTGTTAGTGAAGAGGCTTGATTCAAAATTTTCTCGATAGAGGATTTTGGCTGAGAATCGAAGACTGCATGGATCTCATGAACACTCTCCTCAGCTAAGATATCTTGGTTCACGTTGCTGCTGGACGAGTGATTCGGGAATGGCTTGTTGAAAATTTTCAGATTTCGGTTAGCAGGGGCGTTAGGATTATCGAGTGTTATATCCCCTGCATCAACCATTTCCTGCACTATGTTTTTCAACATCTTGCAGTTTTCATGACTATGTCCTTTTACGCGGTGAAAGTTACAAAAGTCATTTTTCTTTGTACCAGGAAGGTATTGCACGGGTGGAGTCAAACCCAGAGTGAGGTTTAACAGGGGGCAAGGTGATAGCCCCAGCTTTGAGCAATTTCTCCAATATCACATCATAGGTTTCTCCCAAGGGAGTGTAGCTGATGGGTTCGGCTTTGTATTTATAGGTGGTTTTTGGTGGAGTATTGGACGGTGGTTGGGATTTGACCATCACTGCGTGGACAGCTCCTTTTGATTTAGAAGAGGTGAACGCGTGAGGAGTGGTGGTATTTGGTTTATTGGTAGAATCAGGAGTTCGGAAAGTGGAGTTCTTGTTGCGCAACCGCAGTTTCTCTTCCTCTAAGGCTCGAATTTCTAATTTTCGAGCCATAGTAAAGGCCTCGTCGAATGTACGGAAAGTTTGAATTTGGAGGGTAGGGGAAATGTGCTTAGCGCAGGCCCGCATAAACAGTTCGATAAGTTCGGTTTGAGGCAAGGCATACGTAAGTTGGTTGATAAGGCCCCGCCATCGTCCAACGAAATCTGCGATAGATTCGTCTTCGAATTGTCGGATGGCATAGAGGTCAGTGATAGATACTTTCTTGGCAATGTTAATGGAGAAATGATCCAAGAAAGATTGGGCTAGTTGGTTAAAAGAGAAGATTGAGTGCTGGGTTAAAGCACTGTACCACTCCAAGGCAGGCCCTGATAAGGACATGGGAAAGGTGCTGAGTAACAAGGCATCATCATGGGCAATCAAATAACAAGCATGTCTAAATGATCGCAAGTGTTGTTGAGGATCCTCTTTACTGTTAAAACGAGTAAACTTTGGCAACTCCCATTGAGGAGGATATGAATGAAGGGGGATAGAAGGGTGAATGGGCTCCCGACAAACTTGCTCGTATGTCAAGGCACTACGACTTCCTGAAATGGAAGCCTCTAGGTTTTGCATTTTGTCCATCATTTGCTTGATGAAATCTGTGGTTGGATGAGGTGATGGTGCCACAGAATAGGGATGTCCCATATAAGGTGTTGAGGTTACTGGATACGTGTATGGGAATGAAAAGGTAGGCGGAGCTTGAGAAGGAAAGCTCGTTTGAATAGGTGGCAGAGAGTAAGTCATGAATGGAGTGGTCTGAAAGAGAGATGAGATAGGGGCAGTTGGTGGTGGCGATACATGGGGCCCCAGGTTAACCAAAGGAAAGCTAATCGGGGTCGTATGAACCTCTGAAGCTGTCGGATTGGGAGACGGAGCTAGTGATGCAGGAAGTAAGGTATTGTTATCAGGAGGAGTAGGAGCTAAATGAGCAGCTATACTAATAGGCATGCCCATAAGGAGCTGACCATCAGGCGTACGGTCAGGGGTATGAGACAAATAGTATTGTACAGCGCTGGGATTAGCATCCAGAAATTTGGCAAAGTCCTTGTCTCCTACAGGAATTTGGGGGATCTCACTGGTGTCTGTAGGGTTCCCTATAAAATGTGAAGGGGGTGATTCAGGAAAAGACACAGAGCAGGCATGTGAAACCATGGCGGCGGCTTGCTTCCGAGTGATGACAACCATAGACTAGAACACCCAGGAAAGTTTCAATCTATCAAGAACAAAAACAACCTCTGAATGGTGAATTTGGCAAGCTGCTGGTTTGTCAGGGCTGATGAAGACAGTAACCGATATCGGTTTAGTAACCGGTGTCGGTCACAGATCAAACGACGTCGGTCCCTTAACCGATGGCGGTGTCAAAAATAAGGATAAGAAGATATAAAAGGCTGCTGATTTGATATTGGTAACGTTGAGTATGTTTAGCAACTTATTGATCACAGAAGATAGAGTATGACAGAGAAAACAGAACAGCAAACAAGCAAGATGCACACGCAAATCTAGAGATTAACCCTAGGGTTAATTTTAGTTATCGTGGGCTTATGCCTTTAGACGTAAGATGATGTCAGAATCCTAAACAAGAGACTTAGAGGAAATGTCAAGTTGTTTTGGCTTATAAGGTTACCTCAATCGGGCGGAGGAATACCGCGGAAAAGGGGGGATGTTTGAGCTGTTGTGTTAATTGTGAAGTGATTCGGTATGTGTTGTGCAGTGAAACTAAGGTTAATTTCCTGTCAATACCGTGGATATCACCCCCACGTGTACGACCTGTTACTTAATCTATGTTCACTAGAATTGGAGAACAACAAGCAGGAATGCAATGCACGTGTTTTAAAACCCAAATCGAAAGTGATATTCGATGAAGCAAAAGAGATGACTTTCACTAATGCGAAACCAGGAAAGCAAGACAAATTCTTTACTACAATATATAACAAAAACAGCAACAGCAAATATGCTTCCTAAAATGAAAATAAGCAAGAGAAAGAAACCCAAAATGGGTCCCACCGGGCGTGCCAAAATGTTTCACTCGGAAATGCTTCGTTCCTTATAGAAACAAATAAGGTTAGGGTTAGGAGGAATACCTGTAGAATGTCGAGATGATGTGCGCGTACCGTAGAGAAAGATTAGGCCAACTGCGAAGAACTCCTTTTTGTCTTGGAAGGACTACCTGCAAATAAGAACACAAGACCACAAGATTTTGATTAGATAGTAAATGAGGGAACTGCCTTGGGCCCAGGAAATATGAAACTTCCTTTCGAAGGTGGTCAGTTCCCCTGCCGATATGAGTTAACACAAAATACTGTAAAATATCAATTAAATTGCTTGGCTGAACTGGGTAGGGGAAAGGCTGTTTCTCCTGGTTTTTGATCAAAGGAACCGATGCCGGTTACCTATAACCGATGGTGGTTACTGATAACCGATACCGGTGGGTTCTAGGATCTTCTGGGCTGGTTGTGGAGTTTGTAATGGCTGATTTTTGGATAGTTTTTGGGGAACGGGATGGTTAGAAACAAAAGAATGACAGCTATAGGCAATGGTACGTTGGATAATGGATCCAGAAACGGATTTGGGAGGACTGTAATTCCAAAAGCATAAGAAATGTTATAATGGAGGACATGCAAGATGTAACTTACTGGTTTTTGACGAAGATGCCAGTTGATCTCCTTGGCTGCCAACTCTTCTGGTTTCTTCACTCGTCTCTGCTTGGTCAAGTGAAGTTCTGGACTCTGCTAATCGCTTTGGACTCTCCTTTGATTCAACAATCCTTCGACTGATCTCCAAAATGAAATTCCGATCCGTTGTTTTGGTTTGGGGAGCCCATTTACAGGGAACCGATGGCGGTTACATAACCGATGGCGGTCGAGTAGGAACCGGCATCGGTTAGGAAAAAGTAGGCTATTTTTAGTAAAATAGCCCGCCTTCCCTGTTTTTCTCCCGAGAGATCAGTTGCGGGCTTGGTCAAGTGGCTAGAAGGTCGGCTTTGGGTGCGAGTAAGGAGGCATTAGTTATGGATGTGAGTCTAGACCAAGTCACAGGTCTTAATTAGGTTAGTTTAGGGTTAGGGCTAGGTCATGATGAGGTGGCAAAGTGAGGTGGCGGATAAGGTGATGTGGATTTATCAATTACAAGGTAATTAATAAATAATTGTGTAAAGTTTAGGTAATGAGGTTAGATTGCGAGATGAGATGCGGGTCACAAGGGGTCGTAAGACACAAATTTGGTGTCTACAGGTCCCTTATAACTTATGAAAAATTCAATTAAGGTTATAAGAAATTCAGTTCAGAAACATTCGAGGATACTATATCCAAACTAGCTACATCCTTTCTCATTAATAGATTAAACCCGTCATCACCAACATCATCTGAAGACCCTATAGACCTATACAACATTGTGCCCATCCCATATAATTTTTTTTAGTAAATACCATATCTTTAGGATCACTCACTTATCAATATAATCACATCACTAAACAAATACCTCTTCTTTTTCCAGAAATGGTTAAGGAAGATTCACCTATTATAAATGTCCTTCAGTGTCATGATGATTAGAACATCCTTTCGCATGTGGGAGCTGAAGATAATTTCCTTCAGATAACCTTACCATTTGAAACATCAACTCTCTTTAATGAATCCACCATTGATGTTAACTTAAGAATCTCTCAAGATCCTCTTATAGTTAAAGTCATCCAATCATCGAGTCCATAAGAACTAGATGACTTCACCTCATCTTTATCAAAATATTATCAAGCCTTTTCCTGGTCATTTAGTGATATGCCTAGAATTGATCCCAATAATGTAGTACAAAATATTGTCACGTATCCAAATTTTAAGTCAGTTAAACAAAAATTTTGTAAAATGCATCCCCACATATCTCTTCTTATTAAGGAAAGAGTTGTAACATGTTTTATTTGCTAATTTCATCATACATATCGATTATCCACAATGGGTTTCTAATAATGTTCCTATAACTAAAGCATCGGGTAAGTTACGTATCTACACAGATTTTAGGGATCTCAATCTCACTTGTCTGAAAGGTGATTTCACCCTTCCTAATAGAGATAAGCTCATTGACATGATAGTGGGTCATGAAATTCTTTCCCTTATAGATGGTTTTTCAGGATATAATCAAATTCTTATCGCTAATGATGACCAACATAAAACCTATTTCATCACCCCTTACGGAACCTTTTGTTACCATGTTATTCCATTAGGCCTCAAAAATGTAGGAGATACCTATCAATGATCCATGACCTACATTTTTCATGATCTCATTCACAAAATAGTTGAAGATTATGTTGATGAACTTTTAGGAAAGTCCAAATAATGTAAAGATCATCTTATTGTCCTTGATTCAATCTTTACTCGTCTCATCCAATATTTTCTTTGTCTTAACCCTACAGAATGTGTTTTCGGTGTCCTCACTGGTAAAGTTTTAGGATTTATCATATCTATCTGAGGTATTGAAGTTGACCTAGCTAAGGTTAAGGCCATCATTGAAATACCTCCACCATCTAATCTTACACAACTATGCAGCCTTCAGGGAAAATTGCAGTCCATATGATGTTTCATATCACAAATTTTTAATCGTTGTTAGCCTTTTCAGCACCTCCTCCGTAAGGAATAGATTTTTATTGGAATTTTGACTGTCATAAGACCTTTGATGAAATTAAAAATTATCTCTTATCACCACATGTTCTCACTCCACCACATGAAGGATATCCATTTTACTTATACATATATGCTTTAGAGCATGCTCTTGGAGCCATGCTCTCCCACCATGATAGTTAGGATCAAGAACAAGCCATATATTATATCAGCCACACACTCTATGAATATGAAACCCATTACATTGAAGTTGAAAAGCTATGTTGCACTTTATACTTCACCAGTTCTAAGTTGTGTCGTTACCTTCTTAATCATAAAACATATGTTGTCACTAACTTCGATTCCCTCAAATATATACACTCTAAACCATATCATAGTGATTGTATCACTTGATGGCTTATTATTATGACTGAGTTTGACTTGGAATTCATATAAAAAAAATCTATTAAGGGTCAAGCTATTGTAGACCAGCTCATTAATGATCCTTTACCAGATAATCAACTTCCTCATGAGTATTTTCCAGACCAATCCATTAGTAATGTCGACAGATACAAATTCATCCCTGTCAATATGACACTCTTCTTTGATGGTTTTAAATGTCAAGAAGGGGTAGGAGCTAGTTTCGTTATTATCCATCCTTGGGGTATTCCTATTCCATTATCATTTAAACTAAACTTTAAATGCACTAATAATATGGAATAATATGAAGCTTTAATCATGGGTCTCACCATCACAATTATTCTAGGTGTTCATATCTTAGAAATCTATGGAGATTCACAACTTGCTATCAGTTAAGTCAAAGGAGAATATCAGTGTAAAAATGAAATTTTGCAAAATATAAAGTTAACATTGACTTTCTCATTGGTTATTTTGAAGACTACACCATCCAAGCCATCCCACGCTCTTCTAATAGGTTTGCACATACAATGGCCTCTTTAGGAGCCCTCATCCCATTAGAAACAAAAGATTAAAAACAAAATACTAAAGTATCCATCGTTTTTAAATGATTAGATCATCGCTCACATCAAAATACACTTCCTCCTATTAATATCGTTGATGATAATCCAACTAATGTATGGTATACTCATGGCTCCAAAATACCATTTGATTTTTCGTGTAATGCTAAACCGTCATTCTTTTAACATATCAATCATTTCATCATTATTGGTGGTATAATTTATAAATGAAGTTTTGATTGTATCTTGTTAATATGCCTTAAATCACATGAGTCAATCAAAGCAATTGAAGAAATCCATGATGGTATTTGTGGAGGTCAATTCAGTGGAAATTTGGTCACTAAATGTGTTATATGGCTAGGGTATTATTGGCCCACTATCAACAAGGATTGTTGTGAGTGTGTTAAGAAATGTGTGAAATGTCAAATTCATTTAGATCTCATCCATGTCCCTAGTCGAGCATTACAAATCGCTCAAGACCTATGGAATTTCTCCAAATGAGGATTAGACCTCATTGGGGCCATGAATCCCAATTCATCTCAACAACATCATTCCATTATCATAGCTACTAAATATTTTACCAAATGCATTGAATCTATCCCTTTGACATCAACTAAGTCAGGACCTATTATTAATCTCATATATCAATACATTATATGTCATTTTAGCATCCCATATAAACTTATCACAGATAATGGAAAGTATTTTAAAAATAAAGAAGTTAAAAATATCTATGACACCTTTAACATTAAACTCATCTTTTCATTGCCATATTATCCTCAATAAAATGGGCATGTTGAAGCCTCTAATAAAAAACTCAACAAAATCCTTATGAAAATGGTAAACTATGCAGACAAGAATTGGCATCTCCAAATCCTATTTTCTCTTTAGGCTTATCAGACTAGCACCAACACACCTACAGGTACTACACCCTATTCACTTGTCTATGGATTAGAAGCCATTTTACCTCTTGAAATCCAAATCCCATCACTTTGTGTATCCCTCAAGGACTTCATCCCTAATAAAGAATATCGACAAGACTGTTTAGCACAACTTAAACTGTTAGATGAGAAATGTCTAATGACCCTTGAATGTCATCAAGTTTATCAAGAATGCATTAAACGAGAATATAAAAAACATATCAAAGAACATGAATTTAAGGTTGGTGATCTTGTGATTGAATAAAATCAAAATGTCACTCAATTAGAATAGAGTAAACATGGAAAGGTTTCCCCCAATTGGATCGGTCCATATATCATTACTCGTAAATATGGATCAGGAGCGTAATGTCTCTCTTATCTTGATGGTAAACCTGAAGGGGAGCCTTGGAATGCCTTTCACTTGCATCCTTTCTAAGGTTAAATAATTGGTTGTCATGACATTAGTTACTCCATTAAAACCATCCACCCTGTATCAATTAAGGAACATGACATGGGGTACGAATGTGTAGAACATATATGCACCTTTTTTTCCCTCCTCAAAATAACTTATTAGGTATTTTCCCTTAGCTAAAAATATATGTAAATCATTTGGATGCATTTCTCAAAATTCAAAATAAATGGCATACTGATCCCCTGAAGGACAAATATCCATCAAAATGTTAGACCAATCCCTTGAAGGACAACTATCGGTAAAAAAAATCAAAAGTAAAAAGTAAGTTGATCCCTTGAAGGATAACTACCAATAAAAAGCATATATCATACCCTTAAAGTATGGGTACCCATAAAAAAGGGGGATTCCTACATTAATCATCCTTCAAAATAAATACATCAATATCAAAAGCATCCAAGAAAGGTTCCCGCATTGATCAAATTATCCATTATAGTAAACTTATCACATTGATCAGTTTTCTTCAAAATCAAAATAAAGTTGGGGCATCTCTCTTTAGACCTGTAGAAAAGGAGAATATTTTTCCCTTCATTTATCTATACATGTTCGAAACCCCTTTCATGGCCAAAAAAGAACCATTCATCCCAAATTTTATTAAAAGTTGTAACTACCCATTGATGGTCATATTTAACATTTGTTAAAGGTTATAAGTGCAAGAGTATTCAAGATTTCAAAACCAATCGTGTATGTACCAAATCCATAGTGGGATGACCATTTCATGTTTGTCCTATTTCATTGAGCCACATTTGGATACAATATAATTTGAGATCACATTTTAAGTTGTTTAATTTCATCATATTTTTTTATAATATCATATCACATATTATAACCAACATATCCAAATTAAACACACACACACACACACACACACACACACACACACACACACACACACACACACACACACACACACACACACACACACACACACACACACACACACACACACACATTGAGATCAAATACACATAAAATATGAAAAAAATAAGCATCATAAAACCTCATCATCACCATCATATATATCGATCAAGTCCATATAGATCAATATAAAAAATAAGCTTCTAAGACCCACATCATCAAAATACATCATATCAATGTCATGTAAAAATAGGCTTCCATGATCCTTACATCTACTATCAAATACATATATCATGAGTCAATAAACTGAAAATATCCAAAGGAATGATGAGGAGGAGGTGTACTCCGCTCTCCTCCCTCATCACCTCTACCTCTAGGTACTCCTACACCACCCACAACACCAACATCTCCTCTAGCTCCCCCCTCACTATCACCCACTCACTGAGGTATTTGAGGTGGATGACTCACACTCACACCACTAATAGTAGGGCATGCTACCTCACCGTCCAAGTATTCAACATACATAATGATTTCAGGATAATACTACATAATCGTATAAACATAATAATCATGATCCACCCATACTACCTCATAGTGAGCCCTAGAAACTGTCCTAGACCCTGCAGGTGGCCTTGATCCACTAGTATGTGGCCTTGCTCCACTAGTCCCAAGTCTCTTCCCACTATCCTGCACTATATGATCCATCTCCGCTAACTATGCAATGGAAATAGAAGGTCCGATAATCCTTAAGGCCTTCCTCATTCCATCTATTTGGACCTTCTACTGATTTCTATCTGCAATGGCCAAGGACAACTGAGCTTTAAAATCCTCTCACTTCACCATAATGCCATCCCGCTCAGTGATTAAACTATCTTTCTCAACAATCAATGTGTCCCAAACACCAATCAGGTCATCCCTCTTTCTCTTGGCCACATCCCTCTCCCCCTCAACTATGACCTTCTCAGTCGTCACTAATGCAATAGCTATAACGACATCATCATCACCCTCCACCTCACTATCATCCTCTGCACCCTCCATTACCTCCTATGCCACTATTCCTCTCGCTACCTGAGCATGTACTCATTTGACTCTCTGTACTTCTCTCTCTGAGACCTGAGTTCTATCAAATCTCCTCAATGCATGATTCCACCATACTATATAATCAAGGATAACCCCTGTGTCATCAATTGAAACAATCTGACCCTCATCATTAGGACCCATGACCCCCTACTAATAAAAAATAACCTTGGTCTCTCTCACAACTTCCCTATGGGTATCTTTCTCTCCATCCTCCCATCTATACTATACGAGATCCTCTAGCACTCCCTGCATGAATCTAAACTATCTCCTAACATGATCAAAATAGAGCACCTCATGCTCACTTAATTAGTGAGCTTATACCCATATAGGCTATTGAAAACTAACCAACTTACTAGCAAACTTAGGCCAAATAGGAAAATCTAGATATGACCTCCATACCACATCTCCCACCTGTAATCTAGGTAATAGCTCTATATAGTATCATGACATCCTCCTCTTTATCCTATGGTCGACATCCTCCCTCCATCTCATAAAACTGGGGTTCTCATCACCAATCCCACAAGGTAATCCCACTAGTTGAGTAACTGTAATGTGCTCAAAGGCCCAAACTTTTAGTAAAAATGTATTATCAATACCATATTTCTTGTGAACCTTCTAGGCCCACAACTCTCTATATATTTGTGTAAGTAGGGTAGGACCCCACTAAAAAATAGTATAATGCTCCACCATCTTAGACAAAACCCTTGTCATCATCAAAGGAAATCAACCACCTTTTGAATCTGGTAGAGCATAATAAATTATGGCCATCATCATCATGGTCACCCAAGTACGAACCTCTGTGTAAGGTGAATAAAATTGGCCATAGGAAAATTCTCCTTACTCATATCTAACATCAGGTGCATCTATTCCATACAACCTAGTCATTACCCCATCCCTCTCCTCCTCAGTAATAATAAAAACCCCATCTCCTCATATGGGTACTCTCAGGATGTGGTGTAAGTCCTCAAAAGTAATCGTGATCTCACCAGTAGGCAACCATAAAGTATTGGCAGAAGGGTTCCACTGCTCTAATAAGGCCAACATAAAACTTTGAGATATGTGTAACTGATGATAATAACTCATGGCACCAAAGCCTATGGCCTTAATATGCTCCCAATAGTCATCATACATATCATCCTTCACCTCATCTAAAAGAAATGGTACAAGATCATAGAGAATCAACTTTGCATCCACCTGTAAAATAAAAATAAATCAATAATTAGTATTTTTATAAAAAATGAAATGATAAAAATCATCATCCAAAACATATAAAAAATTCATCTGCATCAACATCTAAAATATTAAAATTAAATGGTACATCACCATCTAATTTTTTTTCCATATTTGAAAACAAAAAGCAAGTTACTCAAAATTGCTTAGTATCAAATTTAATGACATCATAAAACAAATTTTCATCAATATCAATCACATTCAACACTAATGTCACTAATAGAACCGAGAACAACATGTTAAAGCCCAAAAAATTACTTCAAAATCATGACAATAACTACAAGAAGAAAATTGCCAATAAAGCAGGTGAATCGCTGATGATTCACTTTGATCACTAGTGATTGCATGAATCACTGGTGATCCGTGTGTTTTTTCCCTAGGGCATCCACGCCACCCCCCAAAAATGGCAATACAACCCTAAAGGTACAAAAAATCCATAAAAATGACATTAAAAAGGATAGATCACCTACCTTGACCATCGTGGGATTCCATTACCTACCTGAAGTCGCCATTCCATCCAAATTTCACCATTTTACCCATGAAAACATGTTTTACTCGCATGACTCACTATGTCAATTTTCTTTCACCGTATGATGAAATGAGCCTGTGAATTGGCTTTTTATAGCCAAATTTTTTCATTTTGGAAATAGTCAGTGATTCCCTTAATCTCCAGAAATTTTACTTTAATCACCTACAAATCATATCCTATTGGCATGAGTGCCCAATTTTTCCCTAAATCTTGGTAATCAAAATTTTCCACAAGAGTGTCCAATTTTCAATGAACCCTAGTCCTTGAAATATTAAAAAAAAATGAAATTTACATCGGGATCCATCATTCGTCTATGGGATGCATGCCCTTTGACCCCCCATCAATTGGATTTCCCATCCTTTAAGCCTACTTTTACGGATCATATGTCTGTAGGTGTCAAACTCCTTGGTTCCCCTATCATTTGACTCGTTGGTAGCACATCTTATTTCGGTAACCCCTAGGACTGGGGAAACTTTTTACGAAACACATGACACACAAACACTGGTGTTCCTCCCGTGGATCACCCATAAACATTTTCATTATTTTTGTCTAATGCTACAGTACTAGATCTGCTAGAAAAAAAGTGGCAAATGTAGACACTAAAAATTTACACTTGCCTATCTTCATTTAATTATCCTGTTCGCAATATATCGCCACATTATATTAATTATGTCAGTACGATCAAAAATATATTTCCTCATATACACTAATATTATACCCCATTATATTTTAATTCACCTAAATAATCACTCTAAATATTATTTAAAATTTCCCCTAATTCCTTATCTCGACACTCTATCATGGTTATTTTTATAAATCCCCCATTATCTTATCAAAATCTTATATTATCACAAAGAATCATATATTTGTATGTTTTTTATATCTTAATCAAACAACCTAATACATATCCTAAACAAACCTAGGTTAAATTAGAACATATCTAACTAATAAAATACTTTCCGTGACACCTCATTAGACAACACAAAACTTTCAAAACTGACCTAAAAACACATTCTTCAAAATTTCAAACAAAAGGCTCAAATTAGGAATTTCTTCCCAAACAAACTCAAGAATCCCAAAATCGTCGGTGATTTGTTAAATTGCCAACAATTATTTAAGCCCAAATTGTACCCTCCATACAGAATCATCTTCTCATAGTCTTCTATTAGGGCATGTTATTTCCATAATACATCAATGATAACACAATATCATCCAAGTACCAGCATTCACTCTCACCAAGGAATCCTGAGAAAATTTTTGGAGTTTACTCGACACCCAGTGTTTTACCAGCCAGGTTCAAGCCCCGTCCTTCACACTTGTTTAAGGTCAGGTTTCATCCTACAATCTTGTTTTCTCATTTAAAATGATTTATTTGATTTATTATCCCTTTGAAAGTTTGTAGCTTTGAACCATATTGATCCAAAATTATAATTTTATTAGGTTTTTAATATCTTCCAGAATTTCCAGTGGTTCATTGAATCACCTGCAATTCCTGCACATTCTACTCACTTATAACATTTACCCAATTTTATCTATCTTTTCTATTATATCTTTATTGATTCTAACACCTTTATAAAACATGGATTGTTTAGATGGATTTAGGTGGTCAAGGTCATGAGATAACCAACATCCATTCACTACCAGTTATCCGTCATCCCCTACACTGGGAACAATATGATGTTCTCCAAAACTTGAAATTGTGTAGGATTCACTTAGCCCCTTTAGAACAGCTGCAAAACATTCGTATCCACTTAGAGGATTGGTGAGGCCAAAAATTAGTTTTGGGAGGCCTATTTTAAATTTTTACACCTTTGAGATGACTTAGAAAGGTTTAAATACTAGTATTAAGTCCAACAAGAAGAATTAATATCTAACGTCAAATCTAAAGATCTAACCGATTCATAACAATCTGATTCCAATATAGAGGAGGAAGAGCCTAATTATATTTCTGACTTCTTTAGGGAAGAATTCAGACTATCTAAAAGACAGTGATTTTACTGAAGAGGAAGATTCACCTTAGTTTGAAAACTCTTACACATCTTTAGACTCTGAATTTTGAGCCATAGTCTATATATCTCATATTTCATCATGTATTATATATATTTGTAATAAAATATGAATTTGTTAGAACATTTACCATCAATTATATCATGTTTCATTTTCAAAACCACTTGATTGTGTAAACAAAAAGTTGGCATCCTTGTGAGGAAGTCTTATGGATTCTAGGGATTGGCCTTTAGCAAGTAACCTGATTACTACTTTTACTAATAATTTTTTTGTATAATGTCTGTGATTATAATGTCATTTTTAGGACCATAGTTAATTCATTTGATACACAAAGCACAAAATTCAAACATTGACCATCAACATCCATGGTTACCTCTAAACCCTATCATTTTGAGGTTTGGTAAGTTTTATTATCTTTCTTATTAGGTTAATTTGAAGAGGTAAAATTTACTCTAAACAGCCACACACATTTATAGTATCTATATTCATGGCCGAATCAAACTACTGAAACATAATACAAAGACCAACTCTCACTATAACATCATCCATCATAGCCAAGAAAATGGGCTATTACACTTAACACACTTTTGACACATGATAATAAGACTAAAAACATAATCTCAAATCTTAAGAGACTCAGAAACAACATGTGACCACATGATATCTCTTGAAATTTGTTAGAATTAGACTCATCAACTAACACCTTCAGAATATTCTTGAAATACCTTATGACAACATGAGTAAAGAGATGACCTTGAACTCAAACTTTAACAGATTAATACATTTAAGACATCGACAAAAACACCTTTTCAATACATGATAATCGACACTCATACATGAAGCCATGACTATCACTATATCTTGACCTTGATAGATAATTAGACTTAATGATCATAAGGAATCACATAGGTTGACATCTGATGAGATCATAGACTCTACCAAGACAACAATGCATATGAATGACACATGATAACAAGATACATACTAGAATTTGACTGTGAGGACCATTTGAGAGCATCTTGGCATTATGATCTTCTAGATTTATAGGCTCTGCAAACTTCCATGCACATCTTGAACCTTCACACCATGTCATTTACACCTTCTTCCATTTATCAATAGTCCTATGATTCCTTTATATAACCAAGACAATATACTCATAGGGAAAACATCCATATTTTGTATGAAGACATGTGAGATCACCAACAAAATTCTTTGTTAAGTCCTTTTTGACCTCAAACCATACACAAGTTCTTAACTCATTGATTTTCTTCTCATGAATGATGACTTAACCCATAAGACACTCTCAAATACTTTCATAGGAAGATTTCATGATTAGGGATTCTTGAGATCATGAATCTTTCATTATAGTTCCTAATTCATCTAGAACATCCTTAACCTCTTATTATAGGAAATCTTCAGTAATTTTACCATCTTCTCTATAGTCATAAACATTAGAATTATCTTCTAGTTCATATTCATTGTTAACTACTAGGAATTCATCATTGTCATTAGGAAAATATTATTTAAGATACTTCACATCAACTATACTCAATGGAGATGGTGTACATACTTCATAGATGGATTTCCATATGTCAAACCCCAGGGGTTTCAAGAAAACCCTCATTCTAACCAATGGATTCACTTGACCATTTTCCACTATCAAGTCATATTCTTCAAAATCATAATCATCTTCTTCACATGAATTGCTCCTTAATTATTCATATATTTTTAGGTCTGCATGTGCTTCCTCCAGCTGAATTAAAAAACTTTTGACTTTTTATTCTATATCCATCTTGTGCTTTAAGGATCTCGTTCAAGTGGTAAAAATTTCTTCTCAAGGACCTGCTCTGATACCAATTGTTGGAAGTAAAATGGACTGAGAGGGGGGTTAAATTATTCCTAAAAATTTTCATTTCAGTTTCCATCCATTATTCATTAGCATTCATGCAACCATTTATTCAATTGTAAACCATATGTATGTTAACGTAAGGATATTAACAACCATACACAAGAACGAAAAATATATGTGGGAAACCCTTAAGGGGAAGAAAACCCATTGAATTTTTTTTGTATTAAACACAAAAAAGATATTTAATGAAGCACCAAATTCACAAGGAGCACAAACCCCATATTTAGTGAGGCACTAACCCCACAAAAACACCAACCCCTAGTGTAGTAGAGCACCAACCTTACAAGGAACACCAACCCCTAATTTAGTGGAGCACCCACTCCAAAACGAGGATAAAACTCACTAAGGATGACCAAGCACAATATTAGTCACCTGAATATATGTTATCTCTTATTTTGTTGCTTCCACAACTGATTGAGATTACTAATTCAGCTCACAAACCCTTAGACAAACCCTAGGTCTTCAACCTTGCTTTTTCTCCTTCTTTCTTCACTTGTCTAGGATATGAATTATTGATATAATGTTTTCATATATTAATTAATATGAAAAAAATCTTATCTACCTTAAAATCATGCCTTTATACCTAAAAAATAACTTTCCTCTAGGTCACACTACTCCCTCATGCAAGACTAGCTCACCAAATGAGTCAAAACATTAGTTTTATATGAAAATCAACTCAAAAACCTAAAAAAGGTTAGTACCTCATGAAAATTCAACCCATAAAAATTCATTATAGTCAAATAAAATAATTACAATGGTCACATATGACCCAAGTAGGTCTGCCTATCCAAAATCCTCATTATATGTGCTAAAAATGGCTCAAAACCCTATTGGCACAATCTTAAAATTGTTTTAACATTAGTACCATAATTTTTCATGACCTAAAACTCATCAAAAATTATTAAAATATCATTTAATATTCATACATTGTCACAATTAATATCAAATACATTGTGACAATTAATATCAAACAATCAAATTATTCCATTTATTGGGCCTAGTTCCCTTTAGAATTCTCGAAACAACTGTTTCTTGCACCCTTCAACACCCTGGAAACTTCATCTGATCACCAAATAAATTATACTTAACCAAAACATGCCACATGAAAAATAAAAAATAAATGGAACAACCTTTATAAAAATTATAATATAGTTTTAATTCATGAAACATCCTTCACTTAGAACCACAACAACATTTTCCTTTAAAATATCAACCTGCCAAAAAAGATGTTTCCAAGGTTAGATCATAAAATAATTTATACATATATTAAAGACCTATAAATGGATTCATTTGATCCATAATTCACCTATATTCACATTATAGGTGATAGTAATCATCACCCAATCAATCACATGCTTCAAACAACATCAAACTTGCACTAAATCAGATGTTGTCTAAACTGCCAAAAATATTCTTACTCAAAGAATTCCATTTAAACCCTATAAAATAACTTATTCATGAGGAAATTAATATATCAATAGAAATATATCCAAATAATATTTCCAAAACCCTTAAGGGGAAGAAAACCCATTGAATTTTTTTTTGTATTAAACAAAAAAGAGATATTTAGTGAAGCACCAAATTCACAAGGAGCACAAACCCCATATTTAGTGAGACACTAACCCCACAAAAACACCAACCCCTAGTGTAGTAGAGCACCAACCTTACAAGGAGCACCAACCCCTAATTTAGTGGAGCACCCACTCCAAAAGGAGGATAAAACTCACTAAGGATGACCAAGCACAATATTAGTCACCTGAATACATGTTATCTCTTATTTTGTTGCTTCCACAACTGATTGAGATTACTAATTCAGCTCACAAACCCTTAGAAAAACCCTAGGTCTTCAACCTTGCTTTTTCTCCTTCTTTCTTCACTTGTCTCGGATATGAATTATTGATATAATGTTTTCATATATTAATTAATATGAAAAAAATCTTATCTACCTTAAAATCATGCCTTTATACTTGAAAATAACTTTCCTCTAGGTCACACTACTCCCCCATGCAAGACTAGCTCACCAAATGAGTCAAAACATTAGTTTTATATGAAAATCAACTGAAAAACCTAAAAAAGATCAGTACCTCATGAAAATTCAACCCATAAAAATTCATTACAGTCAAATAAAATAATTACAATGGTCACATATGACCCAAGTAGGTCTGCCTATCCAAAAGCCTCTTTATATGTGCTAAAAATGGCTCAAAACCCTATTGGCAGAATCTTAAAATTGCACTAACATTAGTACCATAATTTTTCATGACCTAAAACTCATCAAAAATTATTAAAATATCATTTAATATTCATACATGGTCACAATTAATATCAAATACATTGTCATAATTAATATCAAATAATCAAATTATTCCATTTATTGGGCCTAGTTCCCTTTAAAATTCTCAAAACAACTGTTTCCTGCACCCTTCAACACCCTGGAAACTTTGTCTGATCACCAAATAAATTATACTTAACCAAAACATGCCACATGAAAACTAAAAATAAATGGAACAACCTTTATAAAAATTATAATATAGTTTTAATTCATGAAACATCCTTCACTTAGAACCACAACAACATTTGCCTTCAAAATATCAACCTGCCAAAAAAGATGTTTCTAAGGTTAGATCATAAAATAATTTATGCATATATTAAAGACCTATAAATGGATTCATTTGATCCATAATTCACCTATATTCACATTATAGGTGATAGTAATCATCACCCAATCAATCACATGCTTCAAACAACATCAAACTTGCACTAAATCAGATGTTGTCTGAACTGCCAAAAATATTCCTACTCAAAGAATTCCATTTAAACCCTGTAAAATAACTTATTCATGAGGAAATTAATATATCAATAGAAATATATCCAAATAATATTTCCAAAACCCTTAAGGGGAAGAAAACCCATTGAATTTTTTTTGTATTAAACACAAAAAAAATATTTAGTGAAGCACCAAATTCACAAGGAGCACAAACCCCATATTTAGTGAGGCACTAACCCCACAAAAACACCAACCCCTAGTGTAATAGAGCACCAACCTTACAAGGAGCACCAACCCCTAATTTAGTGGAGCACCCACTCCAAAAAGGAGGATAAAACTCACTAAGGATGACCAAGCACAATATGAGTCACCTAAATATATGTTATCTCTTATTTTGTTGCTTCCACAACTGATTGAGATTACTAATTCAGCTCACAAACCCTTAGAAAAACCCTAGGTCTTCAACCTTGCTTTTTCTCCTTCTTTCTTAACTTGTCTCGGATATGAATTATTGATATAATGTTTTCATATATTAATTAATATGAAAAAAATCTTATCTACCTTAAAATCATGCCTTTATACCTGAAAATAACTTCCCTCTAGGTCACACTACTCCCCCATGCAAGACTAGCTCACCAAATGAGTCAAAACATTAGTTTTATATGAAAATCAACTCAAAAACCTAAACAAGGTCAGTACCTCATGAAAATTCAACCCATAAAAATTCATTACAGTCAAATAAAATAATTACAATGGTCACATATGACCCAAGTAGGTTTGCCTATCCAAAAGCCTCTTTATATGTGCTAAAAATGGCTCAAAACCCTATTGGCAGAATCTTAAAATTGCACTAACATTAGTACCATAATTTTTCATGACCTAAAACTCATCAAAAATTATTAAAATATCATTTAATATTCATACATGGTCATAATTAATATCAAATACATTGTCACAATTTAATATCAAATAATCAAATTATTCCATTTATTGGGCCTAGTTCCCTTTAAAATTCTCAAAACAACTATTTCCTGCACCCTTCAACACCCTGGAAACTTCATCTGATCACCAAATAAATTATACTTAACCAAAACATGCCACGTGAAAAATAAAAATAAATGGAACAACCTTTATAAAAATTATAATATAGTTTTAATTCATGAAACATCCTTCACTTAGAACCACAACAACATTTGCCTTCAAAATATCAACCTGCCAAAAAAGATGTTTCCAAGGTTAGATCATAAAATAATTTATGCATATATTAACAGGACCTATAAATGGATTCATTTGATCCATAATTCACCTATATTCACATTATAGGTGATAGTAATCATCACCCAATCAATCACATGCTTCAAACTGTAGACACCTATAATTACGCCCAAGCAATTTAAATACTTAAATTGTGCTAATTATCCCCTTTCTCGCAAATCAACGACATATTATCAAAGGCACGCATTTTCTCTCATATCATCATTAATTAATTACACTAAGCTAATTAATTAAGTTTCCTATCCAACAAATACGCTAATTAACGACCTTCTGTTAATAAATCACCCCTTCTACCTAGACTAATTAATTATTATTAATTAATTAGTTTTCCCTTCCATTTAACCAATAAATCAATATTTAATTGATTTAATCCCCTTTTAATAGCCTAAATCGCACTAATATTCTTCTAATTGGCTTCTATAAGCTTACACCTACCTATTAATTAATCACCTTTGATTAATTAAAATACCCCCCAACTCCCATGACTTGCTAAACATGTATTAAACTCTTCTAAAGTAAGGTTACCTTTAATAAAGCAACCTTATCCATTCCTAATCATGTTTTACCTTTAACCCATATTCATGAGAATGTGTTGAATCCTTTATCCTTTGGGCTATATAAAGAGCCCTCCACCTACCTTTTTACTTACACCTAAACTTTCTAAGAGAGAAAATGCAAAGCATATAGCAAAGAGACTAAGAGCTTGGCATCCTTTCCCTTTTGAGAGTTCATCATCTTGAAGAGTTAAGCCTCTTTCTTAAAGTGCTTGGGTCATATGGGAGGTGTCAAAAGGGTCTTGTAGCCCAACTTTAATTAGCCCCCATTCCTAGGTTCTTGGAGCATTAAGGACAACTATTTTGATAGCTATGGAGCTTACTTAGGTCCATTCATTTATTTTGTTGTTAGAGAATAGAGGAGTTTAGATATTTAGCATTGTTAGTTTCAAAGTTTGTATTGATGAATGCTAGCATCTAACCCTTGTTTAATTCTTATCATGATGGTGTTTATGCTTTGTTTTAGCTAAATTGTAGAACTATTTTAGGTGGTTGTTCTTGCTTCATTTGATTTAGCATTAAGTAAAGAATACATGCAAACACAAACAACATCAAACTTGCACTAAATCAGATGTTGTCTGAACTGCCAAAAAATATTCCTACTCAAAGAATTCCATTTAAACCCTATAAAATAACTTATTCATAAGGAAATTAATATATCAATAGAAATATATCCAAATAATATTTCCAAAACCCTTAAGGGGAAGAAAACCCATTGAATTTTTTTTGTATTAAACACAAAAAAGATATTTAGTGAAGCACCAAATTCACAAGGAGCACAAACCCCATATTTAGTGAGGCACTAACCCCACAAAAAACACCAACCCCTAGTGTAGTAGAGCACCCAACCTTACAAGGAGGACCAACCCCTAATTTAGTGGGAGCACCCACTCCAAAAGGAGGATAAAACTCACTAAGGATGACCAAGCACAATATTAGTCACCTGAATATATGTTATCTCTTATTTTGTTGCTTCCACAACTGATTGAGATTACTAATTCAGCTCACAAACCCTTAGACAAACCCTAGGTCTTCAACCTTGCTTTTTTCTCCTTCTTTCTTCACTTGTCTCGGATATGAATTATTCGATATAATGTTTTCATATATTAATTAATATGAAAAAAATCTTATCTACCTTAAAATCATGCCTTTATACTTGAAAATAACTTTCCTCTAGGTCACACTACTCCCCCATGCAAGACTAGCTCACCAAATGAGTCAAAACATTAGTTTTATATGAAAATCAACTCAAAAACCTAAACAAGGTCAGTACCTCATGAAAATTCAACCCATAAAAATTCAATAATTACAATGGTCACATATGACCCAAGTAGGTCTGCCTATCCAAAAGCCTCTTTATATGTGCTAAAAATGGCTCAAAACCCTATTGGCACAATCTTAAAATTGCACCAACATTAGTACCATAATTTTTCATGACCTAAAAATAATCAAAAATTATTAAAATATCATTTAATATTCACACATGGTCACAATTAATATCAAATAATCAAATTATTCCATTTATTGGGCCTAGTTCCCTTTAAAATTCTCAAAACAACTGTTTCTTGCACCCTTCAACACCCTGGAAACTTCATCTGATCACCGAATAAATTATACTTAACCAAAACATGCCACATGAAAAATAAAAATAAATGGAACAACCTTTATAAAAATTAATAATATAGTTTTAATTCATGAAAACATCCTTCACTTAGAACCACAACAACATTTGCCTTCAAAATATCAACCTGCCAAAAAAGATGTTTCCAAGGTTAGATCATAAAATAATTTATGCATATATTAAAGACCTATAAATGGATTCATTTGATCCATAATTCACCTATATTCACATTATAGGTGATAGTAATCATCACCCAATCAATCACATGCTTCAAACAACATCAAACTTGCACTAAATCAGATGTTGTCTGAACTGCCAAAAATATTCCTACTCAAAGAATTCCATTTAAACCCTATAAAATAACTTATTCATGAGGAAATTAATATATCAATAGAAATATATCCAAATAATATTTCCAAAACCATTAAGGGGAAGAAAACCCATTGAATTTTTTTTGTATTAAACACAAAAAAGATATTTAGTGAAGCACCAAATTCACAAGGAGCACAAACCCCATATTTAGTGAGGCACTAACCCCACAAAAACACCAACCCCTAGTGTAGTAGAGCACCAACCTTACAAGGAGCACCAACCCCTAATTTAGTGGAGCACCCACTCCAAAAGGAGGATAAAACTCACTAAGGATGACCAATCATAATATTAGTCACCTGAATATATGTTATCTCTTATTTTGTTGCTTCCACAACTGATTGAGATTACTAATTCAGCTCACAAACCCTTAGACAAACCCTAGGTCTTCAACCTTGCTTTTTCTCCTTCTTTCTTCACTTGTCTCGGATATGAATTATTGATATAATGTTTTCATATATTAATTAATATGAAAAAAATCTTATCTACCTTAAAATCATGCCTTTATACCTGAAAATAACTTTCCTCTAGGTCACACTACTCCCCCATGCAAGACTAGCTCACCAAATGATTCAAAACATTAGTTTTATATGAAAATCAACTCAAAAACCTAAACAAGGTCAGTACCTCATGAAAATTCAACCCATAAAAATTCAATAATTACAATGGTCACATATGACCCACGTAGGTCTGCCTATCCAAAAGCCTCATTATATGTGCTAAAAATGGCTCAAAACCCTATTGGCACAATCTTAAAATTACACCAACATTAGTACCATAATTTTTTCATGACCTAAAAATAATCAAAAATTATTAAAATATCATTTAAATATTCCATACATGGTCACAATTATATCAAATACATTGTCACAATTAATATCAAATAATCAAATTTTCCATTTATTGGGCCTAGTTCCCTTTAAAATTCTCAAAACAACTGTTTCTTGCACCCTTCAACACCCTGGAAACTTCATCTGATCACCGAATAAATTATACTTAACCAAAACATGCCACATGAAAAATAAAAATAAATGGAACAACATTTATAAAAATTATAATATAGTTTTAATTCATGAAACATCCTTCACTTAGAACCACAACAACATTTGCCTTCAAAATATCAACCTGCCAAAAAAGATGTTTCCAAGGTTAGATCATATAAATAATTTATGCATATATTAAAGACCTATAAATGGATTCATTTGATCCATAATTCACCTATATTCACATTATAGGTGATAGTAATCATCACCCAATCAATCACATGCTTCAAACAACATCAAACTTGCACTAAATCAGATGTTGTCTGAACTGCCAAAAATATTCCTACTCAAAGAATTCCATTTAAACCCTATAAAATAACTTATTCATGAGGAAATTAATATATCAATAGAAATATATCCAAATAATATTTCCAAAACCATTAAGGGGAAGAAAACCCATTGAATTTTCTTTTTGTATTAAACACAAAAAAGATATTTAGTGAAGCACCAAATTCACAAGGAGCACAAACCCCATATTTAGTGAGGCACTAACCCCACAACAAAACACCAACCCCTAGTGTAGTAGAGCACCAACGCTTACAAGGAGCACCAACCCCTAATTTAGTGGAGCACCCACTCCAAAAGGAGGATAAAACTCACTAAGGATGACCAAGCATAATATTAGTCACCTGAATATATGTTATCTCTTATTTTGTTGCTTCCACAACTGATTGAGATTACTAATTCAGCTCACAAACCCTTAGACAAACCCTAGGTCTTCAACCTTGCTTTTTCTCCTTCTTTCTTCACTTGTCTCGGATATGAATTATTGATATAATGTTTTCATATATTAATTAATATGAAAAAAATCTTATCTACCTTAAAATCATGCCTTTATACCTGAAAAATAACTTTCCTCTAGGTCACACTACTCCCCCATGCAAGACTAGGTCACCAAATGATTCAAAACATTAGTTTTATATGTAAATCAACTCAAAAACCTAAACAAGGTCAGTACCTCATGAAAATTCAATCCATAAAAATTCAATAATTTCAATGGTCACATATGACCCAAGTAGGTCTGCCTATCCAAAAGCCTCATTATATGTGCTAAAAATGGCTCAAAACCCTATTGGCACAATCTTAAAATTGCATTAACATTAGTACCATAATTTTTCATGACCTAAAACTCATCAAAAATTATTAAAATATCATTTAATATTCATACATGGTCACAATTAATATCAAATACATTGTCACAATTAATATCAAATAATCAAATTATTCCATTTATTGGGCCTAGTTCCCTTTAAAATTCTCAAAACAACTATTTCTTGCACCCTTCAACACCCTGGAAACTTCATCTGATCACCGAATAAATTATACTTTCCCAAAACATGCCACATGAAAAATAAAAATAAATGGAACAACCTTTATAAAAATTATAATATAGTTTTAATTCATGAAACATCCTTCACTTAGAACCACAACAACATTTGCCTTCAAAATATCAACCTGCCAAAAAAGATGTTTCCAAGGTTAGATCATAAAATAATTTATGCATATATTAAAGACCTATAAATGGATTCATTTGATCCATAATTCACCTATATTCACATTATAGGTGATAGTAATCATCACCCAATCAATCACATGCTTCAAACAACATCAAACTTGCACTAAATCAGATGTTGTCTGAACTGCCAAAAATATTCCTACTCAAAGAATTCCATTTAAACCCTATAAAATAACTTATTCATGAGGAAATTAATACTATCAATAGAAATATATCCAAATAATATTTCCAATTCAACTTTAATCATCTTAAAACCCTATGTGTAGCTCATTTATGCTCATTTTACCGAACCCTACTATTTGAGATCCCAAAACTACCTTTTGACCAGTCGACCTATTTCGACCTCAAAACACCATGAACATGCATGAAAATGTCCTGAAACCTTCATGTAAATCAATAAAATATCTCAATCATAATGCACCATCAATTTTTTATGCTACTCCTTTGGATGATCTTTTCCTAAAACCTTCTTCTCCATAAATTGTACTTTTTAGGTGGGGCCCACATATCACGATGACCTCAACCATACATTTATAGAAATAGTGAGGAGTCATATACAACATAAAATCATCATAATATTCAATAAGAACACTAAAAATATACTCTTCAAGGTGACCTTTAGTGTCGTGTGATGCATTTACTTAGATTTCTCAGTCATTGTTGGATCATTAATACACAGTCACAAAGAAATACCTTCGTACACTATTGTATCCCTGAGTACTTACACCCATTGATAAATACCTTAGAATTATTATAGAAAAAAACCTATATCATGACATATTATGAAGATTATGTAGCATTAATTTTCAATTGTATTGGCCATACGGACTTTTTAGAGACTTGACTTAGTCTTGGGAAACATTTACATCTACTAAGAAGATGTGTCTTCCAAATGCATACCGAGTCTAATCTTAGTTGTTTTTTGAAGCCCTTCTTGATCACATTCAGTTATGAGTCAACCAAATTGTCATGATAACACTTGATGAATCTTTAAAGACTCTTCATAACTATTAAGAACTTCTCTTTAGTCCTGTAGCAGCCCATACACTTGTGCACAAGTTCACAGAGTCCATAATTTCATTCAAATTTTGTTAACATTTTTCACAATACCATGTAGAAGAACTTTTATCCTTGGAGAGGAGTGATGGGATTTTCAAATTCAAACCCTTTACCATGAAACCCTTACTCATTACCACATGAATTCTCAACTTTGATTTCTTCATCATCACGTATACTTTGTCTGTTATTAAGCTCAAACTTGTGATCCTAATATGAGATATTTTAATGACACCCACCAATAGGATTGAATGAATTTGAAGAGCTTAGAATTATTCCTCAAAATAGCTTACCTAACTCTGACTTGTTCTAAAGGATCAATGTAGAAACATTCACTTACCTTGTGCTCATTACATCTTGGTGACACTTATTTCAAACATCATGCATTTTGACTTGACCATACACATTCACATGATAGGGATTACCTTCTTTGAGCCTCATAAGAGAACATTTTCTTCAATCTCTTGACAAGAAAAAACCTCAAGAGACATTATAAAGACTGAAACACATTTTTAGCATGATATTTAAATCCAAGACAATATTCATAATGAATGACTACATAGATCTGACCCAGAGGTTTGCAATGTTGAGACTTATTCTCTGTACATATAAGTAAATTTGGAACAACTTCTTATACCCAATCGAAAACATGCTAACCACCTTTAGTAAAATTTGATGGAGAGTGTCATAACTATATTATTGACATGAAACACCATATATATTCCAAACCAAAACTTTAGAAGCATATTTAAGACACAACCACACCTATTTCACACTTTGAGAAACTGAATTTATCTGAATAAGACATACATGCGGTTTTCAAGATCTCATATATAAATATTTTGACCTTTCTTGTAAGACCACACACATTTTTAGTATCTAGATTCATGGAGGAATCAAAGCACTGACACATAATAAAAATACATATTCTCACTATAACATCATACATCATAGCCAAATACATGGGCTATTACACTTAACCAACTTTTGAAACATGATGAGAAGATTCAAAACACAATATTAGATCTTAAGAGACTCGGAAACAACATGTGACCAAAAATAAATTACAAATTATGCATAACTTTATCTCTTGACATTTTTTAGACTTAGGCTCATGAACTAACACCTTCAGAATATGCTTGATAGAACTTATGAAAACATGAGAAAAGATATGACCTTGAACTCATAATTTAACAAATTAATACATTTAAGACACCAACACAAACACCTTTTCAATACATGAACCCATGATTATCAATATATCTTGACCTTGATAGAAAATTATACTTAAGGATTTTCAAGGACTAACATAGGTTGACATCTGATGAGATCATAGACTCTACCAACACAAAAATGCTTATGAATGACACATGATAACAAGATACATACTAGACTTTGACTATGAGGACCATTTGAGAGCATCTTGACATCATAATATTGCATATTTACAAGATCTACAGACTTCCATGCACCTCTTAAAGCTTCACACTGTGTCATTTACACCTCTTTCCATTTATCAATAGTCCTACGATTCCTTTTTCTAACCAAGACAATATATTCATAGTGAAAACATCCAGATTTTTTATGAAGACATGTGAGATCACCAAAAAGATTCTTTGTCAATTCCTATTTGACCTCAAACCCTAAATATGTTCTAAACTCATTGATTTTATTCTCATGAATGATGAATTATCCCACAAGAAAATCTTAGATCCTTTCATAGGAATATTTCATGATTAGGGCGTCTTGAGATGAAGAATCTATCATTATAAGTCCTAATTCATCTTGAACATCCTTAACCTCTTCTTCTAGGGCATCTTAAAAAAATTTACCATCTTCTCTGCAGTCATAAGCATCATAATAAAATTCTAGTCATCTTCATTGTCAACTACTAGGTCTTCATCCTTGTCATTAGGAAAATCTTCTTCAAGATACTTCACATCAGCTATACTTAATGGATATGGTATACACACTTCATAAATGGATTGCCATATGTCAAACCCTATGGGTTTCAAGAAAACCCTCATTCTGACCAATGGATTCACTTGATCATTATCCACTATGGAGCCATATTCTTCAAAATAATCACCATCTTATTCACATGACTTGTTCTATAGTCATTTTTATGCCCGTAGACCAATAGTATAATCCCATGCGTGTTGGTCTATCACCCAGCGGGCACTGGGTGCTCACCCGAGGAACGCGCGGGTGCCGAGTATTTCATTTATGTGAATCTTATGATAATGCATCATCTTATGATAGATAATAAAATGCAGAAGGACAAAAAAGAACTATAAAAAAATCTAAGAACCTAGAACGAGTTGTCATCTTATTGCATCCAGAAAAGAGAAATAAAAAGTGACATGTATGTAAATGGTCCATTCATAAAGGAAATGCATAAGGAATATACTCATGAACACATAAATGGTTTATAATAGAGCCTTATATTCATATCAACATGTTTAAGTAACACATTACATTCCATGAAACCATTACTGACCTTCATATCACAATGCAAAGCCAAGTCATGCATAAAAAATGGACTATGTTCCTTATACCTAAAGGGTAATCACAAACCCATCCACCTAAACATGTCATCACTCCCAGATTTCTCCTAATCCCTAACCCCTAGAACCCTCCATTTTATTTCTTCAGAGCTTCACCTTTATTCTCTATATCTATCTTGGAACTCTCTAGTCCTCCCCTTCTGCTATCCACACACCTCAATATATAGCCCTTTTCCCTTCATTGTCATGCCTTCTGAGGTAACAGATCGGCTACCAAGAGTCTAGTGGTACTCTAATGGAGAATTCCCTATTTGATTCAAGCTCTCCAATCTATGTAATGATTCTATTCTGGAACCTTCCATCACATGCATAGAATATTCCCTTTTTGATCCTATAGTTGTTAGGTTGACACCTTATCCATAAGGGTCATGCTTTTCTCATGTGCTTGCTGGATGTTCAATATGAATAAGTCCAAAGTCCATCTCACCTTACATGCATGTGCCCTGTGTTTTGAAAAAATATACTAGAACCTTTCCCTACATATCTTTAATCCCCACACGCCCATGCACCTTCTGATCCTTAGCCAATATTATGGGGCCCAATATCACCCCACACTACGCCTGTTCTCCGTCCTTAGAAAAAAATTCTTTAATGAATAAATAATTAATGGGCTCTAAAATTTTTGAATAAATAATGGAGTGAAGAATAGGGGGAAGGAATGAAATAATGAGGGGGAAATCATGATCAATGTTGAAGGAGGAGAGGGAAATCCTTCCTCAAATATGCCTCCAACTTATCCCAGGCATCAACCTCATTCTATGATTATTGACAGAGGTCACCTACTAATGTTCTTACCTCCTCAAAGTTTATCCCTTATCCTTTGGAATTCATTCTCTCTATTATCCCCTCTAATTTATTTCCCAAATCCTCGAGCGTGTCCATTCTCTAAGTAATTTGGGGGGTATAATTCTTTCATCTAGTTTTTGATTGATCTTTGCAAGGTCTCAACGGCCTCTAATTTCTTCTCCACTTTGGCTAGGACCTTGTCTCACTCATACCTGTTCCCCTTATTATTTTCTTGGAACTCCTTGAGTTCCATTTCATGGTTGGAAACAAAGATAATTTCACTCCATCTCTTTCCGTGCAATTATCATAGGCAGCCTCAACAACTTGCACGATGACTTTTACATCGGTAAGGATCTTTTTGTACTAAGAATTTTTTTCTAGAACCTTCATCTTATCCTCTTTTTCTTGGCAAACCAACACCTCTTCTATGGATTCTAAGGAAAGTGGTCACCTCTCCATAGTGATTATGTAGGTCAAGTTATCTAGGCACTATAAGGATGATCCATATTTTTGCACAGGTGGTGTTAAGTCTGTATGCTTCAAGACAATGGAATCTATGATCATCTCTATCTTCTTATATACCTCGCGCAACCTTTACTTCTCATATTTTAACTCATGCCTTAACTGAATGTTGATTATCCCCTCTTACTATAGGTCATTTATTTTATAAAGGATATCCTCCACCATTTTCTCCAGCTCTGCCTCTAGGAACTTCACCCTGTCATTTCTTCCGAAGAGTCTGGCTTTAACCTCAACTAAAAGTTTTTTGAGCATGTTGCAAATTTTCTCATCTAATAATTGTTGAGAATTCAACAAGGCATTTATCCCTTTTTTTTATGGCACCTTCATCAATGCCCCTTGGCTTATTTCAAATTTGGGCTCATCAATGTGGGACTCAAATGCCCATGATAGCATTTTCCTCTTCTGAGGGTATGCACCTTCCTCATCAAATGAAGCCATGGCCAAGAGTTATTCCGTTGGCATGGTGCCCTAAAAGTGCACACACAACACGTTGTTCAAATCATTGATGTAGCCCATTATTTGACCTTGTGGTGCTTCTGTGTTCTTCCTCCTTGTGCATGTGGCATTTGGAAAACTTACAGCTAAACTAGGATCTCCCCCCATGTTTTCATATTATTTTTCTATGCTTTCTTCCTTAACTTCCTTCAACACCTCATCCACATTGGGTTCCACTTCTTGTTCCACCAAGTCCTTGATGATTCCCACCACCTCTCTCTCTACGGCCTCTTCTCTTATTCCTTCATGAGGCTTGGGGTCCTATGATCCTTTGTATTTACTTATCCACTCACCCCCTTGCCTTGCTTCTTAGCCTCTTATTCATCATTCTTCTCCTCATCCTCTCTATTATACTCCTCATCTCCTTCTTCCTCAGAATCATGTACCTCATAGATGGGATGGTCTTCACCTTCTTCAAGATCATCATCATCATACTTATCATTGATGTAGGCATCTAGAATATCTATCTCTTCTGAGTCTACCTTATCTGTCACCCTCTGTTTCTTTCTTACTAGGGATTCTAGTACAAGATGTTCTTCTTTTTCTTTCTCTTTGACAGGTGATGTCTCCTCGATGACTCCTCATGGGTGAGGTGCTCTTCGTGATTTGGTGCCTCTTCTTTTGGGGTTTTTTCATTGACTGGAGAGTTCTTTCTCCACATGTAAGTACTAGGATCAGTGCTTGCTTCCGGCCACCAACTGATTCTGTAGTTTGAACACTTGGTGCCTTCTTATCTTGCACCTCTTCTCTTTCTCTCTTCCTTGGTGCAACGTTCTTCCTTCCTATAGGGTCTCCAGGAATGGAGAACTCATTTTCCAAGTAAGCTCCCTTTCAAATTTTGGCCTTATGCACAGATACACCCTTGCTATGTTCCTCCATGTAATTGGTAGCATTAAAGGCTTCATCATTTGTACTTTATGGGAGACATATTTCTCCACATATGCATGTTTCTTTGTGTAGATGAACTTCCATCACAACTCATGGTGGTCTAGATCTACCTCAATAAGGTCTAATCTTAGTCTCATGGCCTCCTTAAACTGATTGAATCAAGATTGGAAGTATTACACGGTGAAGGAGAAGGGTAGATTGCACCATGGGCTCATAGTCCCATCTGTCAATGTAAATCTGCCAATGCAGAAATGTTTATACACTAAAAACTCTACCTCTCCCATCCACGAGTGTTGGTAACTACTCTAGGATCCTTTATTCTTCACCAAATTCATCGCACATTCACTTATACCACTTTTCCAAGTGCACCTTGTGAGTGGCCATCATGGTTTCACAAGTGTACTTTGTAAACCTTTTTACAGGTGAGGGATCCCTCTTTTGAATATTCCCAAACAAAAATTTTATGGCCCATCGGGCACTCCAATCTCTAAAAATATAATGGTGAGGAGGATGTTACCAAATAATATCTTTTCTCCCTCCTGCGCACTACTTATGATCTCATCCACGATGAAAGTAGACAAGTTATAGATTGTTCCTTCTGATATATTCTGACATACGTTTCGCCATGCCTTGTTCACTTGTTTCCATCACTCTTGACCATTGAGCTTAGTCACCAAGCACACAACCATCCTCATAACATGGTATGAAATCTCAAATATGCCAAAGTATCATGACCCATTTTTGTATTTGTACGTGGCTACAGTCCTCCTTGATATCCTCCTTGTCGCTGAGATCATCATCAATATTGTATCCTTCACAAATGAGGCCTGTGAACTTGGATATCAGCTATAGTGTTATGTGCATCTTTCCACCCACAAAATAAAAGTGATCCTCATGCACACATGACATCAACCATTGATAAAGGTGTGCAGGCTTGCCAAAATAAGGCAACTCATACAGTTGTAATAATCCAACCTTCTCCAATTTGACCTTCACCTCATCATTGTAAATAGGTATCCCATCTAGAGTCCTCTTGTTAGCTGGACAGACCAAATCTAATGCCATTTTCCTTCTCAGTTGTGCTTGTTCAATGGTTATAATCACTTATGACCATCTTTCACAAGTGTGACGACAATGATTTTCTTTCCCTTTTCCCTTTCCCTTTGTTTTATTTGGTGAAATGATTGGCTTCTTGGGTGCCATATTTTCTGGTTTGGGTAAACTTAAAACTCCTTCCTCTTACTCTACTCTACTACTCTGTTCAATCCCAGAGCTCACTCTTGTGAAGAAATCCTTTTTCCTTTGTGCCTTGGCCACCAAAACCTAACTGGGAAATATTTCCACAAGATGACACTTCTAAAACAAATTTCTCCACATTTTTGTGCTCATTCCACTTTGGTTTGTGGATCTATTCTAGTCATGCACTTTATATCTCTCTAATTCTTATTCGCACAAATCTTTCTGAATGCCCTAGTTCACGAGAGATTCTTTCACTTTGTAATTACAAGGTAAAATAATGATTTATCCATCTTTGTATTTATAGTTTTTCCTTCTTCCCAATGTTAAATGCTATACCACCTACCACCATACTTGACACTAAATGCAGATTTTTTTTACTAATCCAACTTCAAGCGCTTTTACCCACACACCTAATCCTATGTGAAAAACTTGACAACCTTCTGGCATGCAAAAATCCAATCCGACTGAAGAATATTTCACACATGTCCACAATGTCGAAGGAAATTCTTCTTTCCTTTACTTGATTTTTTCCCTTTCCTACCTCATGTTGTTCCTGCACTCTTCATGATTTGTACATGGTCTCTATTATATCCTTGACACCATACTTTATTATCCATTGTTTCCTCACACGCTTTCTCAACCTTACGTGCTTCCTTCTACTTGACCACTTAACTTGTATTACAGACCTATACTTTGCATTACTCCACCCCAGACTAAAACAGATGTGCAGTCCTCTGCGCATACACAACCTTGGAAAAATATTGTGGTTACCAACACACAAGGTGCAAAATGAAACAAAAAGAAAGGAACAAGCAATGAGAAAGGGAAACAGAAGAAGAGAAAATTATAAAAGGAAATTCTAAGCTAACTAGCAACACTGTCTTATTAAAAACACCAAGAAGACTTATTTATAATAGGGATTCAACCTAGTCCCATTGAAATGACCTAGTAATCTCGTCCCATTCAATACTTGTAACTAGAAAGTGCCTAAATCAAGAATGTACAAGATGATGTAGGGTCCTAACCAATGGAATTTCAATTTCCTGGGATGGAAAAGATACTTGGAATCATAAAAAACCACCACCTACCCAACCTTAAACTGCTTGTTCTTGATATGACGATCATCTCCTTTATGTGATTCTTGTTTTGCCAAACACCAATTGAAATGGTGTGGCCTTGTTTAATATTTTTAAGGGTTGTCATGTATGCCCATATAACAGATGATACTCTTTCATCTCAATAAAGTCTTCCAACGTCACATATCTTAGTCAATGTGTGACTTAGTATCTTGTTAAATGCCTCAAAAATTCAATTTTCTTGAGGGTGATAAGGGATAGTCTTTTGATGGGCCAACATAAATTCTGCTAATAGAATCCTGACCATTTCATTGAGAAAGTTTGTACCTCTATCACTTGTTAAACTTAAAGGACAACCATACCTTCTAATTATGTTATCCCATAAAAATATAACAGCTATCATTGTGGTGCAATCCTTTTTAGGTGCTGCCTCTGCCCATTGTGTCAAGTAATCAGTGCAAGTGAAGATATACAACAAACCAGTCCTTCATGTGGCTAGTGAAATTGGCCCTATAAATTTGATTTCCCATTTTTAAAATGGTTTAGCACTAACTATTGGTCACAAGGGAATTTCATTTCTCTTTCCAAGTTTTCCAAGGCATTGGCAATTGTTACAAGCCTTGCAAAACTCAATACAATCCTTGTAGATGGTTTTCCACCAAATCCTTGCTAGTAAAATCTTCCATGCGGTAGCATTTCCTACATAGTGTCCTCTTGTAATCCCACCTTACACTTCCTCCATAATTTCCATGTGCTCATGCTCCTCTACAAATCAGCGTAGAACCTCATCATGACATAACTTATATAGATCCCCACTAATCAATATGTAGGGCCGTGGCGTGTATTGCTAACTTCTTTCGCTCTAGATCCTTCATGCCTTTCAGAACCATACCTATTTTCAAGAATAATGTGATATATTCCAAGTCTAAGGGCATGTGTCACAACCTAAATAGTTTCACATCTAGCATGGTATCCTCAATGCTTTGCGTGTCCTCCCCTGAGTTAATTCTTGATAAGTGGTCAGGTCCTGAATTGATTTTTCCTGGTTTTATGACCACCGTGAACTCAAATTCTTGAAATAATAGGACCCAATGAAATATGCGCCCTTTTAGCATAAGCTTGTTGAGTAATTAATTTAATTCCATGTGGTCTATGTAGAATATACATGGTGTTGCTAATAGATACTTCCTAAACTTGTGCAGTGCGTAGATCATAGAAAATGTTTCGCACTCAGTAGTTGTGTAATTCTATTATGCTGGTGTCAAATTTATACTCGTAAAGAACAAGGGATGATCAACAATTACCTCACCAGGTGTTACTAATACTGATCCCATAGTTGTCCCTGAGGCATCGACATACACATGGAAAGGCTTATCCCAAAAGGGGAAACGTAGTATGGGTTCCATGACAAGCCTATCCTTCAAAGTGTTAAATGGATTTTGCTGCACATCTCCCCATTGAAAGGCACTCTTGTACTTTAGCAATTCCTCCAAAGGCATAGAGATCTTGGCATAACCCTTGATTAATTTCCTATAATACCTCGTATGCCCAAGGAGTTTGTGCACTGTGCTTTGAATAGTAGGCTAACTGCAACTTTGGCGGGATCTACTAGTAAGCCTTCTTTGCATATAATGTGTCCTAACAGGGTTCCAAATGGAGTAGAAAAGATAAATTTCTTAATGTTGAGGGATATCCTAAATTTCTGACACCTCTTAAACATCATCCTCAAATTTTCCAATGGTCTTTCACCAACCCATACACATTCTAGTCATCCAGGTAAACTTGAAGAAACTTATGGATGAAGTCCTGAAATGCTTGTACCACAATGAGCGAGAACATAGCAGGCACATTCTTCAATCCAAAACGCATCTATGAAAGAGTAGACTTCGCATGAGCACCCAGATACTCCCTCCCAAAATTTCCCCAATAACGGGGGTTGGAAAAGGATCGATAACACAAACTGCATTCAAATCTTTGTAGTCAACATAGATTCTTATCATACCATCCTTCTTGATACTAATGAATATTGGGCTTATCCATTATGATTCTCCCACTGCCTAAATGATACTAAATGTTATCATCTTGTCTATTTATTCCTTGACCCATATGTGAAAATTTGGATCCATCCAATAAGGCCTTTTCTGAATCAGATGTACACCTTCCTTCAACATGATCTTCATCTCCCCCAAGGAATGGTGGATTCCTTTCTGTTCATGGTTCCCATGAGGGAAAAAATCATAGAATTCACACAACAAATCAATGACCTTTGAAACTTATTTTTTCCAACTAATAATCCCTAATGATGGTTTCCTTAGATTTTATTTTTGTCCCAATGTTAACCTTCTTTATTTTCAAGGGCTCATGGTAGGTGCATGCTCACATCATCAACGTTGTCTTTGAATTCATGCATACCTTCAAAATGGTTAGTATCCAAAGTATCCATTTATTTACCGTCTACTACATAGACCATATTTCCTTTTTCTTTTTCCATGCACGCTCTCTCAAGCTGTACTTCTTATTCTTTTCATTGAGGTGCATCTCCAAATCAAGCTCACCTATTAATTCTATTAGCCTATCCTCTTCCATAGCACTATCTCCCATCATAAGATGCTTGATTACTTGCAATGCCTTATCTACTGGTGGCTTGGTGCTCCTATAATCAAAAGTTTGAATGATTTAAGCTACCAATTCTTGCCAATTACCTTTCTAATGGCACATCTCAGAATGAATATACCATGCATGCACACAACCTTGTAAGGTGTAATATAACTTATGTACCCATAACAAAGGCATTAAAGCTTCTGCACTCCCCCATTCAAGCCTTTTCACATGTTATCCGGTGGCTTCTTTACCATGGTAGTCTTGTATGACCATGGGCGTGTTACTCCTAGAGAACCTTATAGAAAATGTGATTCTCACCTCGTGCCAATCTAAGAGGTTCTATTGATGTGTAGACCACCAACATGATGTAGTTCTGAGTAGGTTATAATTGATCATTTCCCTCCTCTCGTCCTCATTTTTCCACCGAGCTTCCATTTCTCGCAAGAAAGTTCAGGGTATACTCCTCTAGATTATCTTGGCAAATTCTTTCCCCTTAGGCCACTTGAATGAGTGTGCCTTTGTTACCCTTATTACAGATCCTCTCAACTATCACCAAATCAACTCATAAGTCCTATGCACCCAATTATCACATGTCATGCTAGTGGTGTTACTCAAGGACTGAGCATCTTCAAATTGGATAACTCCGTACATGGGATGAATTATCTCAAGATCTCTGATGGAATGCATAGATTTTATCAAGGACTTCTTCTCCTAAGGGATCAGTAGAGGGCTTTGACTTCCCATCTATTAAAGGGATGATCACCCTTTCTTCCTTGTTCTCAAAGCTGATATACCCCTTGTTAAACCGTAGGTCGGCATTATTCTTATAACACCATAGGTGCCTAAGAAATGCTGGAAACTTGTCTGCCTCAGAAATTTCCAAGACTTCAAAGTCTCCAGTGAACTTGGCCCCTTAAATGTTGATAACTACATCCTTCAAGAATCCAACTGGAATTTCCTTAGTCTTGTGTTCCATTTACAACACATTCGAAGATGGTTGTAATGCGGGCCTTCCCATTTTATGCCATGTATCTAAGGTAAGAAAATTGAACTCTTCTCCCATGTCGATGAGGATATTACTCAGAAGCCATCCATCACCAAATGCATTCAAAATAATCTCCTTGTCATAGTCATGGATGTGAGGAGGAAGGTTTGCATGAAAAACTTGTCTTTCGTGCTCTAGTCTGGTGCATGGTACCTTCTCTCTCAACCATTCTCCTAGTAAGGGAATAATATTCTCTTGCCTTAACATCTTGCACAATTCCTTGACCTCATCCAAGTCATCCTTTAGAGCTTCGACATTCTTCCTTTGATCCAATTGCTTTGAATGCTCCTTTAGACATTGGATCTCCCCCTGTAAACTCTGAATTACGTCCATAGTCTCTTGAGACACCTCCTTCTAATGAGTAGGGTTTGGATACTTTCCATGTACCACTTCCTCTCTTGAAACCAATGTCCTTTTTCTTGGCATTTCCCTAGAACATGCGGCCTCTACTCACATCCTCACTAATACAGGTTCTAGCCCTGACTCACGTGCCATTCATGGCATCCACTATGAATCATCCGTCTTGATGCTCACCATCCCAACACCTTTGTCTTTCTAGTGCTATTGGTTCATATTCTCATAAAGTTCTGGACATTCTTTGTACTTGTGTGTTTCTTTCTACACCATGAGCATTATAAAAGATCATAACACTCACGTTTGTAATGCTCTGTAGATCCACAGTTATAATAGGTTCCTCACGTGAACTCACTTTGTCATCTACCATGGTTACCCCGACCATGTAATCCTCCTCAAAAACCTCTTCCACATTCTCATTTATCTATGTGCCCTTCATAACAATGATAATCATCCTAGGAACTACTTGCAAGGCTAGTATGGCACACACCAAGATCAATAAAATCATGTATATGATCAATCAGTCTGTTATCTTTGGTATCATGGGTCGTACAGGTATAGATCTTGCAATAGCAAGAAACATTATTTCAGATTGTGCGTTGTAGTAGAGTGCACCTACTTGCATCATGGTCCCCATGTAATATTTTAGTCTATCGTCATAGCGCATACCAATTTCCGAGGGTAATTATCCTTCATATTTCCTTCTACTTCATAATCTGTACACCAAATCCCACTACAAACCTCATGCGCTGAGCTCATAGACAAATTCTCAAACTACTTAGCCATTATAGTAATTTGAGTCTCCAGAAAAGAAATAATGCCAGTATCAATGCTCTCAATAGCTTCAATGTGCAGGGGAGCTTCCAACGCCTCGCTCGAGTCTGTTAAAGTCTTATGTTACAGATCCCTTCTAAATGGTGTTATCAATCCTCCAAAAAACCGTTGAGAATGTTGAGAAGGATTAATTTAATAGGATAGTTTAGACAAGAGAGTCTTGAAATGTGATGCCCACTTAAAACAACCACTTGAGACCTAAGAACAAACTAGGATTAGTTAGGAAAATTATGGAATAATTTTCTTTTGTTTAATAGTATCAATAATTAGGTTACAAGGCAACATTTAGCTCAACAAAATTTAAGATCAACTACAAGGAATGGATTACAGAAATACCTCTTACATTTAATAATAACCAAACACAAGGTCAAACAAGGGATAAGATTAAGCACATAGGTTAGGAGAGTAATTTCTCAATCACCCACTCTCTAAATGAATCACAGAGTTTAACCTATTTTTTCACACAATTAAACCCTTCAAAAATTTCCTAAATCATTTCCATTGGATAGGAAATTTTCTCACCTTTACAACCATATAAATAAGTCCTCTTAACTCCTTATATTTTGCAATATATGAGTCGGTGAACTTTAGTGGAGAAATTGTCACAAGGGATAGTCCGCAGGCTTAGGGAGGAAAATTTTCTCCATGCACAGGTTGGCAGGGCAGGGAAAAAATTAACACAATTTCCCTCCTTTGGCGTAAAATTGAAAATTACCTTCACGCACCCACGAGCCTAGCGAGGGAGACACGTGTCGCCCCCTGGTTGGTTGGGAGAAACGGTGGGTTGACGGAGTGGGTTGAGACTTTAAGTCTCTTTCACCAAAAAGTGCAAGGGAACCAAATTGTTCAGCGCCCAAGCCGATGCCGTGATGCCACGTGTCACTCAGGGATTGGCTGCGGGAGACGGGTTGGTGGAAAAACCTAAGGAATTTAGCCAAAAAGGTTTCAAAGCCCAAAATGCTCACATGAGCCCGTGCGTCTGTAGAAGGAAGATTTCCAAGCAAGGTGGGGTTCAGGGCCGTGGAGTTTAAAAGGAATTTTTTTTCCAAACGAGAAACAAAAGCATTAAGTCCAAACCCCCCCCCCCCTCCCAATGCACTCCCGCCTAGACATGTGTCTGGAGATGATTGGCTGTGGGTTAGTGGGGATGTGGGGAAAAATTAGAGATTTTTCCTGAGGTCAAAAACTTAAACATTTAAGTTCAAAAGGGTCTGCCCCTCCACCATGCCACATGTCAGCATATGATTGGCTACGGGCCGGCGGGGATGTAGGGAAAAATGGGAAAATTTTCCCAAGGTAAAATTTTCAAAAAGATAAGTTTAAATTGGGTCCGCCCCTCCAAGGTGCCATGTGACAGGTCCTGATTGATTGTGGGATGGCAGGGGCCGTGGAATTTTTGTGGAAATTTTCTGAAAGTTAAAAATTAAATATTTAATAGTTAGATTTATTTATTTATTTTGAATGCCAATTTGAAGTAAAACTTCAAATGGCCATAACTTTTGATAGGAAGCTCAAATTTTGGAAAAGTTGGACTTTCTGGAAAGATCTCAAAGCTATCTTTACAAAAAAGTCATCAATTTTAGAATTTTATGAATTTTTAGAGGTAAAATTTGAGAAACCAATCTGCAGGGTTTTGCAAAGCAAACTGGCAATTTCTAACTTATTATTATTTTTGTTCAATTTTGAATTCCCTACTTCTCAACATGTCAAACAAAAATGGAGACTTGTTTTTAGATGAATTTAGGAAGGTTCCAAGATTTAATTTTTTTAGGAGAGTTACAATTTAAATTTTACATCACTTGATAGTAGGATGACTACACAAGTTTTGATTTTGATTTTAACAAGTACTGAAAGGTCTTTCTTAAGTTTTAATCGTCAAATTGAGTTTCCTTGGGAGTTTTTAAGTATCAAATTAAATGTCTCATATCATATTTCTTGGTGCAAGTTTGAACAACTCATTTCTTTGATAAATTTGATTTTCAGGTTTAGAAAATAAAATAGAGATCAAACATTAAAGGTTCTTAAACATTTTTCCATCCTCCAAGTGTGGGATTTCATTCCATGCAAGTCTATTACATTTCATCAAATTCACACAAACATTTAACATTCAATAAATAAAGTCTGATTTCCAATTTCAAACACCTTTCACGGGAAATAAAACATTGTCTTTTCTTTTTCTCCTCGTACACATTTTCATTTGCAAATAGAGATTTCAATCTTCAACAACAAATCAAATCCAATACACAATACAATTTTGAGAAAAGAATGCAATCCTTTATTTATTTTTAATAACAACTTTACAATTTTCTCTTTTCCATTTGATTTCTAAAATACAATATGCAATGCATGTAACATCCTTTCACATTTCTTTTCAAAACATGGAATAGAATATAACACTCCTTTACATTTCACATTCCAATTTTCAATCTTACATTACCAACAACAAAATCCTTATCATTACAAACATTTATACAACTTATCCACTTCAAAGTGGGAAGGGTTACAATGAACTTGCTCAAAAGAAGGGACCATCAAACTAGTATATTCCTCTTGCTCAAAAACAACAACATGTTGGTTTTCTTCATCTTTTCAACTGGATCACAAAAAAAAAAGGGGGAAAGGTAACGCTCTCAACCCAACCAAGATATCCAATGAGAAGGGAGGAATTCGATCCTTCCTCATTGGCCCCTGAGCCCCAACCATATTGAAATAGGAGATGAAAATACAACTCATGGCAACAATGGCTTCTTCAATACATACATGAGAACACTTTCACAATCAAAAATATAGTCCAAGAAGCATGTAGTTCACAACTACATTAAACACAGTACACAGGAAAACTGAGGCTTCATCAAGAAAGCCAAAGAAGAGAGACAAGGAACTATGGGTAAAAAATACTTATGCCTCCCAGTGGGAAATGGGAATCCACCTAATACAACCCACCAATAATAATCCATCTGACATAACCTTATGCCTAACCCCCCCCAATTTCCCTCCTTTATTCCCCCCCCAGAGTTTCTCCTTTATTACCCCCCCAAGAGTAAGAAATGCAAGCTATTTCTTTTTCCATGGTGGATCCCAATCCCAAACTCCCTCCACAATAAAACATGATGTCATTAGACATTCCCTTATGCCCCCCTATATGAAATCCTCATAGTCTTCTCCTACACCATGTCCTAAGCAGTCTACCCAGCCAACCAACACACACATTAACATTATTCATAAATTTCATACATGAATAGAAAGAGAAGAAGCATTTTAAAAAAGGCTCAAGTTCCTACCTCTCCATAATGGAGTTTGTTCCAAGATCAAAAAGCTTCACAATGCCAAAATACAGTCCATAATTAGAAACACACAAGCATGCAAATGGTCTACAATCTCCTTTCCACAAGCAAGAACTCCCAAAATAGCAAGAACTATTGCACCCTAAGAGGAAGTATGCAAAGTTTCAACAACCATCAAAACAAGCAAGGAGTTCAAATTTTAAAGGAGAGGGAAGAGAAGAGGATGATGTGGATCCATGTGGGATGCCACATCACTCTTCCTCAAACCCAAGAACAAAAATCAACAACATTCACCTAAGCACAATAAATAAAATGACAAATTGACTTACACACTCCCAAAATAACCCATACCCCAAAAGGACTGAATTTAAAACATGTAAGAGAAGTGCAATTAAAAATTATAATTATTCCATTTCGAAATGCATTAAAAAGGTCTAAATTTAACCTCCAAACCATAGGTATGGTTGGTGAATAATTTTAAGAGGTGTGGGACAAGTTTTAACTAGTCCCACAAGCCTCCAAATATACCCCTCCAAGGACAAATTCGAATTCCCAAGAGGATGAAGTGTCTCACACCTCAAAAATATATCTTACACATCCCTCACACATTCTTACAACATTTTCTTACACACTCTTACAACATTACATTTAAGAGGAAACAACTTCATTAATTACATTCTTATGACATATTGATTTATTTATTTTAACACATGATTATTCACAACATTAACACAACATATAATAACTAATGAAAAGGGTAACACATCACAAAATAAACACATGAAAACATTAATAAAGAAACCACATTAACAAATTACACAAAGCTCGATGGTCACATATCAAAGGTAATTCCCCCCCACAAAAATCCCTAACATAATACAACACACACACACACACACACACACACACACACACACACACACACACACAAAACATGTTACTATGGTGACCTTGTTGAATTCACCTAGAATTCTAATATGGTTGGTCTCCAGTCCCCCCGAATATTGTTGTGACATTTTAAACCTGTTAAACAAAAATACCTCCTTTGGCCTCATGGCCATATCAGAAACATCATAACATGATATAAATATACATAACAAAAACTATCTATACATATGAATCACAACAACATCAAGAAATCAACATTATCATTTTTAGTTTAATCAATCAACTATATCATCATTAGTTAATCTTCCATGCTATTTCTATTCACAATAGCCAATATCACATGTCTGAATCAATCATCCATCACATATGTCCATGTCAAACAGTATATCATCATCCCCATATAAAAATGTCTCTAGTAATCATCATGCATAATAACTTAATCCAGATCAATAATAATCCATGATCTAACATCTATCCATCATAGTAAATCAAAACATAATAGTGTACATAATAAGATAAACAATATCAAGATCAGTATCTAAAGGTGTAAAAGGGAAGTGGGCACTACATCCCCCTCCCCTTAGACTGCAACTTCCTCTTGGAAGTTCACTGGAACAAATGTGGAAACTGCACTCGTAATACGGTGGCATCCTCCTGAAGTGACTGCAGTCTCGTCGTATATGTCCCACTGCACCCTGTACCTGATCAATCTCTCTGCCTTGAAGGCCCAGGGTCCTGTAATCTATGATACAGATAGGCTCCACCATCACCTGCCCCTGATCCTGCACCTGCAAAGAGGTCCAATCCAGCATATGAGAAGGATCTGTAATGGACCTCCTAAGAACATAACACATGAAACATATCATGTACAACGAGACAAGCTGGGTGGCAAAGCTAGATGGTAAGCCAAAGGGCCGATACGCTCCAAGATATCAAAAGGACCAACAAATCAAGGAAGCTAACATAGATCCTTTTCCATAATAGATAGGGCTCTTATGTGTCCTGACACGAAGGAACACCTTCATGCCCACATCAAAATTATGTTTAGTCCTATGCTAATCAGCGTACTTCTTCTGCCTGTCCTGTGCCTCCTGTAGTCTCTGTCCTGATCATCACTACCTACTGCTCCATATCCTGCAAAAGGGATGGTCCAAGAGATACTCTTATCCTCTAACCTGTCCTAGCTAATGGGAGTCCTGCACTCTCTACCATACAAATGCATAAAAAGGAGCCATGCCTATAGAACTTTGAAAACTATTATTATAGGAAAACTCCACTAAGTACAGGTACTCCTCCCATCTCGCCTGATGATCCATCATTGTACATCCTAAGCATGTCCTCTAGAATCTGATTCACCCTCTCAGTTTGTCTATCTATCTCTAGGGTGATAAGATGTTCAGAAATTACTCCTCGTCCCAAGGGCATGCTACATGGTAGTCCAAAAATGGGAAGTGTACAAAGGATTGCAGCCACAAATAATCTTCTACACAGAATCCTGTGTAACTTGAAAATCTCATCTAAATAGACATGTGCCACTACACTAGTTTTGTATAAGTGGTCTTCACCGGAGAAAATTGAGCCAATTTTGTCTATTTATCAACTGTGACCATGATGGTGTTGTGGTGATATCTCAACATTGGTAGGCCCAACAATGAAATCCATAGAATTGGTGTTGCACTTCCCCTCTGCGTATAGCATGAGGATAAAGAAGACCTACTGGATGTTGATGCTCAGCCTTAACTTTCTGGAACTCTAAATACCGTGACACAAACTGATCCATGTCTCTATACAAATTTCCTTTCTAGTGGTACAACTGTCGTCAAGGTACCATGCATCTTCTTCACCTAATGAAGGGCTGAATAGGGTGCATGATGTGCCTCTTTCAAGATTTCTTGCCTCAATCCTCCATCTCTGGGAACATAAATCTGAGCCTCTGTGCCTGATAAGACCATCTACCTGTAAGTGAGAAGCCATCAAACTTCCCCTGAAGGGGGTCTCTGGGACTCTATCTCTGCTAAATACTACAATGTAGAAGCTGTCGAGAGAAAGATGCTGAAGAATCCTACTCTACGTAAATTTGTACCTCACTGAAGTGACCATATCTCACATGTCTCTATCTGCTAAGAGCATTCTACAACCACATTCTCCTTCCCCTTCGCATGCTCTATCTCCATGTCATACTCACAAAGCAAGTCCATCTAGTGCCGTTGACGAGTGTTTACATTAGGTTGTGTGAAGAAGTGGCGAAGACTCAAGTGATCTTTCTTGAGTGTGAATCTCCATGACCAATAAGAAAGTGCCTCCATCAAACCAAGGCATGCACAAATTCTGTACATGCTCAATTTCATGAGTCGGGTGATTAAACTCATAAAATCCTTGAGTTTGCGAGACTCAAAAGTCATTATTCTGCCCTCCTGCATCAATACACCTCCAAGGCCTACAAACGAAGCATCAGTATGCAAACAAGTAACTTACCATGTGGATCTGGTACTGTAAGAATGGGTGCTGGTAGTGAGACACTCCATCAGTTTCCTTGAAGGCCTACTCACATTTTTTCTGACCAAACAATACTTCTTCCCTTTTCGTTGAAGGGAAGTGATGGGGTGCACTAATCTAAGAGAAGTCCTGAAACAAATCTCCTATAATAACCTACTAATCCCATGAAGTTGTTCACCTCAGTCATAATAGTGGGTGTCTGGCCAATCCATAATAGACTCTAATCTTGGAAGGATCGACTGGCGATACCCTTCTCCAGAAGATGATATGGCCCAAATACTACACCTCTATCTCAAAGAAAGAACACTTCTCAAAGTTCCTGTAAAGCTGCTGCTCATGAAGACATTAAAGAACCTGGCGAAGGTGCCCCTTGTGCTCCTCACATGTTTGTGATTAAATCAAGATGTCATCAAGGAAGATGAGCATGAAGTGATCTAAGAAGGTCCTGAATACTCCCATTCATCAAACTCATAAACACTGCAGGGGCATTCGTCAAACCAAAAGGCACCACTATGAACTCATAGTGCCCATATCTCATATGAAAAGAAGTCTTATGAATGTATACCTCCGTAATCCTCAACTGATGATATCCTGAATTGAGATCAATCTTATAGAACACCGTGGCTGCCCTTCATCTGATCAAACAAGTCATCAATACACAGAAGGGGATAATGATTCTTGATCATTACCTTATTCAGACTGGCGGTAATCAATACATAACCGCAAGGGATCCATCCTTATTCTTTACAAAAATCACTGATGCACCCCAAGGGGATATACTAAGATGAATAAGGCCATTTCTCCAGAAGGCCCTCTAGTTGTAACTTGAGCTCACAGAGCTCCAGGGTGGTCATCTGATAAGTTACTCGTGAGATAGGCCCTACTGCTCCAAGAACCAGATCTATATGAAAATCAATCTCATGTTGGAGGTGGCATCCCCGGTAGCTCCCCCAGAAAATACATCTACAAAATCTCTCAGAATGGGATGATCATCTAGCGATGGTCCACTAGACCCATCCTCTGATCTATCACTAACTGTAACAGCATACATTTGACAACCCAGTCGCACACACCACTTAAGCTACATAGCAGAGATGGTGCGAATAGAAACGGGTCTCCTGACCCCTGAAATCACCGACTCAACTCCAAAATCATCTGCACAAGATATAGTCTTGTGATAACAATCCATCCTGGCCCTATGTGCAGATAACCAATCCATACCTAAGATGACTCCATACTGAGCCCAAAGGAAGGATACGGAGATCTGAAGTAGTGGTGAAAGGTCCCAAATCTACAACATAACTCCTTAACCAAGGAGTCTATAGAGATCTTGGCTCCTAAAGCCATCTCAACATCCCAAAAATGACCCTGCCTAACTGCCACCATCCTGCATCACTCTACTAAAGATGGTGCAATAAAAGAATCAGAAGAACCAGAGTCAAACAATATAGAGGTAGGAATACCACCAATGCTACATGTAGTCTCAATGACTGTGCTCTGGTGCTCTAGCGTGGTGGTTCTCAACCGTTACATAAATCCTATGGCTATGTCCCATGTCACCAACTATCAGCTCTGAGATCAGTGCCTTACCCTTGTTAGGGTTATGAGGGTAATCTCTCCAAAAATGTCCCGCAACTCCACATCCAAAGCAACCACCTGATCCTCTCTAAGGAGTAGCACCTCATAGAAGGTGCTCTAGAAGTATGTGCTATGGATCCTGATGATCTAGTTGTGGTCTGCTTGTTGCCTCTACTGGTGAGCTCCCATTGACTGAGCTCTAGGTCCACCCTATGTCCTGATGGGACCCCTAGGAGGAGGCCCCATACTCTGACCTCTCTGTGCATCAGCTCTCTGTGGAGGTCTATAAGGTGGGCAGGACTACTATTGTTGCTGCTGCTGGGGTCTAAAGGATGACTGTGAGGAATGTTGACCACCACATGAGGAGAAGGATCTGAACCCCTCGATCTACTATCCTGCATCTACTGTATGCGGCTCCATGACTCGGTATCTATCCTGTTGGGTCTTCCTCCAAGTTTCCTCTGCTATGTAGACCTTCTCAATGTCCTCTGCTAAAGTATTTGGGTAGTGGATCTGAAAAGCATGCCTCCAATGTATAGATTTAGGCCCCAGATGAACATGTCGATCTGTGCTTGCTCATCCTGCATGTACTCAATGTACTGGAGTAGGTCTAAAAACTTACTCTCATACTTTGCCACTGTAAGGGATGCCTGTCAGAGGTCATGGAACTCATTGATCCTCTGGTGTATGAACCTCTGTGACAAATATCTCCTCCTGAATCTCTCCTAAAATAGCTCCCAGGTGACTGTCTCATAATCTACATGGAGCTTCTGCTCCTCAGTCCACCAACATACTCCAGCTCCATCCCTCAATAGATGGATCGCAACATGAGCTTTAATGTTGTTAAAACAAGGACAAAGCTTGGAGAAACCACTCAAGCTCACTAGCCAGGCCTCTTCCTCAAATCTTCCTGTGTCACCTAAATAATGCGATGGCCAAAGCTTCATGATCTCCCTGATGTGATCTACAGCTATGGTCTGATGGCCTTTAGGCCTCTCTACATGCTCAACCCGAAGCCTAGGTCTCTGTGTCCTGAAACTTGGTCACCCTGTCCCCTCAGAGGTGACTCTGCCCTAGCTGATTCTCCCTAAAAATTATCTCCTCCATTCTCCTCACTAGGTGGAGGAGGTACATGTCCCTCAATGAAAGTGACTCTATCATGTATATCTATATTCCCTCCTACTGATCCTCTGTGTAAGGTGGCATTAACATCCTGAAGGGTCTGTAAGATCTGTGGCAGGATAAATGCTACATCATGATCCAGTGGTGGTGGTGGTGGTGAGTTTGAGTCTCTGTGAATGTTTCTCTCACTCCATCTGAGCCTCCTGCATAGACCAAAGTGAGAGTTATTTCATTTTGCTAATTTTTACACAACTTCCATGCTGACTAAAATATACAAATTATAACTGAGTTGTTTTCTAGATTTAAAATTGCACTAGGTTTAAGTTTTCATGTCTCAAGTTTTCTAGTGTGCCCAATGGTCCAAGATTTTGAATCACTACTCTAATACCAAACTGTGATTCCCACTTAAAGCAACCACTTGAGACCCAAGAACAAACTAGGATTAGTTAGGAAAATTATGGAATAATTTTCTTTTGTTTAATAGTATCAATAATTAGGTTACAAGGCAACAGTTAGCTCAATGAGATTTAATATCAATTGGAAGGAATGGATTATAGAAATACCTCTTGCATTTAATAACAACCAAACACAAGGTCAAACAAGGGATAAGATTAACCACATAGGTCAGGAGAGTAATTTCTCACTCACCCACTCTCTAAATGACTCACAGGGTTCAACCTGATATTTTCACATAATTAAAGCCATCAAAACTTCACTAAATCATTTCCATCAGATAGGAAATTTTCTCACGTTTCCAACCATATAAAGAAGTCCTATTAACTCCTTATATTTTTCAAGATATGAGTCGGTGGACTTTAGGGGAGAAATTTTCCCAAGGGATAGTCCGCGGGCTTAGGGAGAAAATTTTTCCCCATGTGCGGGTCGGCGGGGCAGGGAAAAAATTAATGTAATTTCCCTCCTTTGGTGCAAAAGCACAAATTGCCTTTGTACACCTGCGAGCCCAGTGAGGGAGACATGTTTCTCCCCCTGGTTGGTTGGGATGAACGGTGGGCCGACGGAGCGGGTTGAGACTTTAAGTCTCTTTCGCCAAAAAGTGCAAGGGAACCGAATTGGTTTGTGCCCATGCCGACGCCATGATGCCACATGTCACTCAGGGATTGGCTGCAGGAGATGGGGTGATGGAAAAACCTAAGGCATTTAGCCAAAAAGGTTTCAAAGAACAAAATTCTCATTACATCCGTGGAAGGAAGATTTCCAAGCAAGGTGGGGTTGTGGGGCCATGAGGTTAAAAGGGAAAAGTTTTCCAAATGACATGTGTCCGCACATGATTGGATGTGGGTTATCGAGGATGCGGGAAAAAATTGGACATTTTTCCCAAGGTCCAAAACTTAAAATTTTAAAGAAAAATTTATCTCCACTCCTCCACCGTCGCTGAAAATTCCACGTGTCATCCTGTGATTGGATGCGGGGCCGCAGAGTTGTCGGGAAAATTGGGAAAATATTCCCAAGGGAAAATTTACAAAAAGTTAAGTTCTAGAATGAGTCTGCCCCTCTGAAGTGTCATGTGGCAACATCTGATTGGTTGTGGGGTGGTGGGGGCCACGTGCATTCGGGGGAAATTTTTCCAAAGGTCAAACTTTAATTTTAACAGTTAGATTATTTCTCTTTCGGAAGCCAATTTGAACTAAAACTTCAAATGGCCGTAACTTTTTATAGGAAGTTCAGATTTGAGAAAACGAGGAATTTTTAGAAATATCTCGAAGTCCTTTTTCAACAGAAATAATCAATTTTGGATTTTTATGAAGTTTAGGTTGTCAATTTAATGAAATAAATCTACATGCATTTTGCAAGGCAAAACTTGTAATTTTCTGACATATAATTTTTTTTGTTCAATTTTGGTTTTCTTCTTTCTCAACATGTCAATTGGACATGGAGACTCGTTCTTGGATAGAATTTAATAGAAGGTTCCAAGGTTCAATTATGTTTAGGAGAGTTGCAATTGATATTTTTCCATCACTTTATCAGTAAAACAGATTGTTACAAGTTTCAAATTTGATTTTACTAAATTTTAAAGGGTCTTTCTTAACTATTGATTGTCAAGTTGAGTTCGTTAGGGCTTGTTAAGTATCATACATTGTAATGTTTCATTTCTTATTTCAAGTTGCATGTTTGAATTGCTGCATTTCTTTGGTAAATTTGATTGCCCGAGTTTTTAAAAAATGAAGACAGAGATCTTTCATTAAATGATTCATTACACACTTTTGCAACCTTCAAATATGAAAAGACATTCCATGCAAATCTGATCTAATACATTCCATCAAATTCACAGCAACCATTTCACAGTCCTATATGCAAAGTTTGATTTCCAATTTTCAACATTACTTTCAAGGGAAATAACACATTGTCTCTTCTTCCTCATACGCATCTTCCTTTTCAAATAGAGATTTCATTTCTTTAACAACGACTCAAATTCAATACAACAATGCAAGTTTTAGAGAAAGAATGCAATCTTTTATTGATTTCCAATAACAACTTTAAAACCTTCTCTTTTCCATTTGATTGCTAAATACACTATATGCAATGCATGTAACATCCTTTCACATTTCGTTTTCAAAATAGAGAGTAGAAAATAACTCCTTTAAATTTCACTTTCCAATTTTCAATCTTACATTACCAACACAAATGGCTTCCCAATACAATTATTTATACAACTTCATCCACTTCAAAGTGGGAAGGGTTACAATGAACTTGCTCAAAAGAAGGGACTGTCAAACTGTGTATTCCTCTTGCTTCAAAACAATAACATACTAGTTTCATCATCTTTTCATCTTGATCACAACAAGGAAGGGGGAAAGGAAACTCTCTCCATCCAACCAAGACATCTAATTAGAAAGAAGAATACATCCTTCCTCTTTGGCCCCCGATCTCCAACCATATTGAAATAAGAGATGCAATCCAACACATGGCAACAATGGCTTCCACAACAAACATGCAACATTTTAACAATCAAAAACACATTTCAAGAATGAATGTAGTTACACAACTATATTAAACAAATACAAGCATAGGATTGAGGCTTCATCAAGCAACCCAAAAAGAGCAAGGATCTATGGGGAACTGCTTATGCCTCCCAATGGGAAATGGGAATCCACCAATGAGCAACCCTTAAAAATAATTCATCTTCACATACCTTTATGCCCCCCCCAAAACTTCCTTCTTATGCATCCCCAAAGTTTCTCCTTTATGCCCCACCAAGAGTAATAAATCCAAGCAATTTATTTTCCATGGTGGATCCCAATCCCAAACTCACTCCATAGCATAAAATTGATGTCATTGGCATTCCCTTATGCCCCCCATATGAAATCTCCATAGCCTTCCCCTACACCATATCCTAAGCAATCTACTCAACCAGCCAACACAGCACATAATAACATTCACCAGTTTCATATATGCAAAGAAAGAGAAGAAGCATTTTAAAAGAGGTTCAAGTTCCTACCTCTCCATAATGGAGTTTGTTCCAAGATCAACAAGCTTCCAAAAGACAAAAATGCAGTCCAAAATTAGAAACACACAAGCATGCAAAGGATCTCTCAATCTCCTTCCACAAGCAAGACTCCTAAAACAGCAAGAAAAAATCGCCCCAAGAGTAATAAGCAAAGTTTTAACAACCCATCAAACAAGCAAAGCAGTTTGAATTTTAAAGGAGAGGGAAGAGAAGAGGGTAATGTGGATTCCATGTGGGATTCCACATCATTCTTCCTCAACCCCAAGATAAAATTCAACATCATTCACTTAAACACAATAAATAAAATGACTCAATTAACTTACACACTCCAAAATAACCCATACCCCAAAAGGACTGAATTTAAAACATGTAAGAGAAGTGCAATTAAAAATTACAATTAGTCATTTCAAAATGCATTAAAAAGGCCTAAATTTAACCTCCAAACCATAGGTATGGTTGGTGAATAATTTTAAGAGGTGTGGGACAAGTTTAACTTGTCCCACAAGCCTCCAAATATAGCCCCCAAGGACAAATTCGAATTCCCAAGAGGATGAAGTGTAAAATTATCTTACATATTTCTCCAAAATTTCTTACACAATCTTACATTACATAAGGGCAACAACTTCTTACATCTTATTCTTACATTGATAGAAGCAGAGTTTCTTACACACTCAAAGGAGCTTTTTTACAACATTAGGAGAGCCATTTAAGCTTGATAAGCTCCGCACAACAACTTCATTAATTACATTCTTATGACATATTTGATTTATTTATTTTAACACATGATTATCCACAACATTAACACAACATATAATAACTAATGAAAAGGGTAACACATCACAAAATAAACACATGCAAACATTAATAAAAGAAACCACATTAATAAATTACACAAACCCATGGTCACATATAATGGAAATCCCCCCATGGGGATCCCTAACAAAATACAACACACACACCCAAATACAGTTGCCATGGTGACCTTGTTGAATTCACCCAGAATTCCAATATGGTTGGTCTCCAATCCCCCCTGATATTGTTGTGATATTTTAACCTGCAAAACACAAATACCTCCTTTCGGCCTCGTGGCCATATCAGAACATCCAAAATGATATAAACAACATCTCAAGATCATCTAAACATATGAATCACAATAACATCAAGAATTCAACATTATCATTCTCAATTAATTAATCAACTATATCATCATCAATAATCTTCCATACTAGATCTACTCACAATATCCAATGTCACATGTCCAAATCAACATCTATAATATGTCCATGTCAAACAGTATATCGTCATCCAATATATAAAGAATGTCTCTAATAATCAGTCATGCATAATAACTGAATCAAGATCTATACTAAACCATGGTCTAACATCTACACCATCATAATATATCAAAACATAATAATGTCAAAAATAAGATCAATAGTATCAAGATCAGTATCTAAAGGTGTTAAAGGGAAGTGGGAACTACATGAAACATACTTCATACTCCCACACACTCTATTCCATTCCCTGTTTGATCTCTTTCAGAGTGCTGATGCTATTCTGTTCAACTTGAGGGATATGGAACTCTACTAGGAAGGGTTTCTTTAATGCAGTGTATTCTACCACCTTTTGATATGAGTCATACTTCCTATACCAACTATGCACGTGTACTTGCAATGTTGTTGCAAACTGACTCACCTTATGCTCTGGGGTAGTGATCCCTTTCATGCACCATAGTAATTCACACTCATGCACATGCTCTGCAACATCTTCAATATCCCTATAGTATGGTAAGTGCAAAGACATCTAAAAAACACTTAGGGAGGTGGTTGGGGTCCTTGTCCTCATGATCCAGAGCCTTGGTTCCCTCCGGTGTTTCCTCCTCCACCAGATCCACTAGATCCACTAGGTCATGTTCCTCCTGACCCACTAGATCCACCTCTTATGGTCAGAAAAGGACATGAAGTGTTTGTGTCTAGTGTTCCCAACTTCCCACTGAACTACGCAATGATGGCTTGTGATGTTGTCCCACTTCCTGTTGTGTGTCCCGCATCACTCCCATACGTGATACCCAAACCTTGCGTACTCAAAATTTGTCCAAAGATTCCTCCAAATATAGGAATGGCTTGTGCAACCATGGATGTTCCAAATGAGAAATTATACCTCCTGGATTTAGATCAGTTGCTCCCATTGATGCCACTTGGGCTAAAAAATACTTCTCCCTTGATATGGAAAACCAAGCTCTAGGGATTAGTCACTAGGTGGGTTCAGATGCATGCCAATAGCTCTCCTTTCTCCATGTGATGAAATATCATCAAAATTTAAAATTGATTCTCTCCCATGCTTTCCAAGATGGGGTAGTATAGACTGCTTAGGTTCTACATCCTCTATATGAACCTCAACTCCTTCCCATAATGTCTGCCTCCATAGATCCATCAAACTTGTAACCTCACATTATTTATTCATCTCCCTTTCACGAGCTTCACTATACTTTAGTCGTCTCTCCTCCCTTTCCTTTTCAGCTGCAATGTCCGCCATCTTCCTCCACCCAAGCTTCTGCTCCCAGCGCTTAGAGAAACTTATTTGGCCATGGGAAATGATTCTAAACTCAAGGTAATGATCAAGATCTTCATAGCCAAAAGAATAACACACAAAAATAATCCTCTGGGCTCTCTCAGAAACTCAAACTTAGCAACTTTTCAGACAAGAATAATGTAGACACATGACGTACTCCAAGAGTATAATTTCTGGTCAATACTAGCTTCCACCAATGATCTAACAGCGTGCATCCAAGGTTCAGATCTGCATCCTAAAAAAATCCTGATACTCTTCTTGTGTCCAAGTACAAGTGGTCTGTAACTACCATACTAAATCTTTGATGCATACGCTGACATTCACTCATACATACTATACTAGAAAACAACATAATAAAGTCTCATAGAGTTCATGGTATACAGATGTCTTCTAACCATCTGCGCGTGCATTGAAGTTAGGTCCAGTACTGATATCTCTGTGCAAACTGATCTTGTCGTACTCAATGAACCCATGTTTCAATTGACGTAAGATTCTAATGGTTATACATTCCATCATTATGCAACATTGTGGACAAAGATGTAGTATTATTTTCTCACTCAAAACCCTATATGAAAATTGGTCACATCACTCAGAACCAAGATCTATTTAGTGCTCATGCCCAAAGACTCAAAAAGGTACTAGGTCCCTCTTTTTTACTGACCTATCACCCAGTAGGGAATGTTAACATGCATCCGATTCATGAGTGGGTGCCAAGTCTAGATCCTTAAAGTGCATAGTCCATGTGAGAATGCAATCAGATCCATGAACTAGATAATTGGAAACACACATAAGGAAAGAACATATATATCACTATACAACATTCTAATAACCTAGAATGAGTTCACCATACTTATTGGATCTAGTAATAGAGACATCAATAACCAAGCGACCATCCATGTAAATGATCCATTCATATTAAGGAAATGCATAAGGACATAGTAGTCATGAACACACCAGAAGTATGGTTTACAGTAGATTCATTATGCACATCATACCAGTAGCATAACTCTGTCAGTAACCCAAGCACTAGTGATCATGATGTCATGAAACCATGACAAATCAATCATATTTAGGGGTGGGGACTTGCCCTTCACCGCCCATGCACCCTCAGAAATAGGTTACTATGTCCCTAAGAATATCCCAAGGGCACCACTACAAAGATACACAACCACCTAAGCATGCAAGCTTCACATAATAATAGATTATCTCCTATATCCCTAACCACTAAGACCCTACATCCTGTTATCTAGTTTGAGCTATCTACATGACTTCATCTATATCTCTCTTGGCTACATGTGATCTAGTCCTCAAAATATACTTTTCGTTTGCCTCCAAGTATTTCATGCCTCGGTCTACCTTCACCAAAATGCCTTCTTGAATGCCACACAAATCATTCATCATCTAGTTTTTATCCCATGGTCCTCAAAATGCGACTCATGTCCTGAAAGTGTTAATTCCTAGGAAGGAGCCTCTACGCGCTGCCTGATCTACTTTTGTGTGTACTCTTCTAGCACCTACCTTTTGCATGTCCTAGAATACTCTCTCACTACTCATACTTGAGCCTATTTTAGCTAGGGTGACAACTTATCCTCTAGGACCATTTTTTTTCTCTTGGGAAATAACTAGATGTTGAATATGGCTAAGATCCAAAAATGATCTTTCCTTAAACACACGTGTCATGTGTGTGTGCATTGTCTTCCTCCAATTGAATTACACACATGCGCGTGACTTTTTCGTATATATGTATGTTGTGCATATACTAAGGATCTCGTTTAAGATTGTTAAAACTTTGCTTGTAAATGTGTACCTGGATCTACATGTAGGAATTTTGTTTTTAGCATCCATTTAGTATGGAGTTGGGTGGAAAACCATTGCCTACATACCTTTACCCATGTTTTCAGTTCCTTTATACATACATACATACATAGCATACATATATACATATATACATACATACATACATACATACCATATATATATATATACTATATAGCATATATATATATACCATATATATATATATATATATATATATATAGTATATATATATATACCATATATATATATGGATATATTCCGCTCACTTGGGAAAGCACAACCACTGAAATGTTGGTCACCCCCTATTACACTAAAAATAATAAACTAAAGTGATAGCCAACATGTATTCTTGTCAATGCTCACTAACCCGTAACTTCTCTCGAGGCACACAATTCACACAAATAGCATATATATACCTGGTAAAATAAGGAAAACAAAAGAGCATAAAAATATGTTTTTTGATAATGCAAACTCCACATGGAGGAGAAAACCCCCCAGATTTGGGGAAGACCAAGCATCCAAATGAAATCAACTGTAAATATCTGATCTCTTAGAATGAGCATGCCAGCAACTGAATCTAAGATCGCTAGAATGCATCTCACAACTTCTAAGACAAACCCTTTGTTGCTCCAACCTCGCTCTTGCAGATAAGAAAATGACTTGTCTTAAATAGTGAGATTATTTATGATCAGAGGCTTGATATAATCTCTCCATAATCTGATTTTTAGGGTTTTTAGAGATACCCTGAAGATATATGGATTGGATACCTGAAAAGAACTCTCAATAGTAGGAGTTGGACTGCTCCATCTCATGCAAGATTATCCCAGCTTAAATGAGTCAATTACATCACTTTTGACTATAGTCAAATCAAATCACAAACTTATTAAGTAGGTAGGAAAATTATGATTAACTCTAGACCCATACACCTTAACTTATTTTTTAAATTAAATTATTAGAGACCTTTATATGTGACCCAAGTAGGATTAAAGTAAGTTAAATGAGATTTATTTACAATTATTAAAGTTAACCTAAAATTTGTCAGATAAGTTGTAATTACCCACGAACTCATAACTTGAAATGAAAAAAATAAAATTGAGTCAATTCATAGAAGAGTCGAATTTAATTTATGAAACAATTAAATCAAATCCAAGATAATGGTCATAGTTCCCTTTGCATATTCTCAAAATAGTTGAATTCATGCACCCTTCAATCTACCCTGGATCAAATTTATTTGAGTCACCAATTAAATTAAAATCAACTAGAGAAATTCAAATGTGACCAAGTGAATTTAATTTGGGGTATTATAATGTTTTAGTAAATTAATTCAAATTACCATAAATTACATTAATGCAGTGAGATAAGTTGATTTAAATATGGAGCGATTAACCATTTTATGCTAAGCCAAGATTACATTGATGCTAAGTCAAACATTACGATAAATCAAGTGTGTTAAGCAATTCACCATGAATAACTTTAAATTAGATGGTTTGCAAAAAAATGATTAGCAAAATCATATAATATTATGGAACTCAATGAAATACATTGAGTAAATGGGCCTAGCTTATACTAGGCAGTGAATAACAATCTCAGTACCAGTCAAGGTTTTAGATCCCAAGCCTTAGATTTAATGGATTAGAACTAGTCATCAAAATCGAACTGGTTATGCCCATAGATCACTTCGTTAGATTGAACTTGACATCAAGGACTCTAATCAATACCATGGGATCCCTATTACGGGAAGTTTTATGTCACTACCATGTGAGTCAAGGAAAAAACTATAGCTAACAACTAGTTTAGATAGCTCCTGAATATATTAATAAATACCTAATTTTTTTCTCTTGTTTTTTTTATGTGGAACATGAGTGCTATAAGCACCTTTTTATGGATTTGATCACCTGTAAAATCTAGGTTAACATGAGCTAAGGCACAATTCCCCATTTCTCCAAACATTTCTTCTTGCAATTGCAACATCTAGGGGCTCATAACACCTATGACAGTGGCTTCTCCACTTGTATGTGTCCCGACAACTAGGTCAGCTGATGAGGTACTCTAAAAGGAACAATATATCCATGAAGAAATATCGAAGCAAAAGAACACAAATTTTAATCAAACATCACAATCAATAAGGATGAGAGTAATTCGCCAATAAGGAAGATTTACATCACGAACACTTTGCAAGAACAAATGAGCAGCAATACCCCATATTTTATTCAATGGAACTCAATGAAATACAATGAGAATGGACCTTATTTATATAGGCAAGGAATAACAGATGTCTAAGAACCTGTTGCTGAGGTGGTAGGTACTCCAAGCAAATAAATCCATCCTGAAATAAGTAGTCTGTCAAATGAACTGGATGTGTAAGTCTCGATATGATTTAGGAGAGCACTAGTGCATCAACTGGGATACTAGAAATGTGAATTGCACCATAGTTGTCACAGGAAATGACTAGTATAGTCGGTGAATCCAATGGGAATCCAAACTCTGTCAACAACTGTTGCAAAGCCAAAGAATTTGTTGACTCATTGTAATTATTTCCTTGTACTCTACCTCTGGAGATGAAACTGCAATAGCTTGTTGCTTTTTATATGCCCAAATAACTAGAGAAGAACCAAAACAAAAAATATAGCTAGAAGTGGAATTCCTGTCATCAATAGAATCTTCATAATTTGAATCTGTATACCCAGCCAACTGAGTAGAACCCCTAGTGTAGTGTAGGCCAAAGTGGGAAGTGTCGTGCAAATAGCACAAAATCATTTTAGCAGCCTATTTGTGACTACTATGAGGAGAATGTTCAAACCAAGATACAAGCCCTACTGTAAATGAAATATCAGGGTGAGTATGGGTCAAGTACATGAGACTCCCAACCAACTTCCTAAACAACGTAGGATCACAAAGTGGTGTGGTACATATGGAAGTAAGAGTAAGTCCAAACTGAAAAATGAGATTGACATGGATTGCAATTAGCCATATTAAAGCACCGAAGAAGATCATGGGTGTACTTTTGCTGACTCTAAATGAATCCCTGAATCTATTTGAGAAATCTTTCAAACCAAGGAAATAATGCAATAGCCCAAGATTTGTCATGTCAAACTATGTAGAAAAATCCCTATGAATGCTCTGAATGTGGGAAGAAGAGCTTCTAGTAAGTAACAAATCATCAACATACAAGATAAGTATCACAATATCCTCACCAACATGCTGGAGATATACTGTATGATTGGAATGGCAATGAACAAAACTAGTAGATAGAAGAAAAGAATCCATCTTCTCATACTAAGCCCAAGGGGCTTGTTTGAGACCATAGAGAGATCTTCGGATCCTACAAACAAGAGAAGAATCCTAAACAAATCTAGTCGGCTGCTCCATGTATATTTCCTCTTGTAGATCTCCATGTAAGAAGGCACTCTTCACATCCATCTGGTATATGGACCACCCCTGTGATGTAGCAAGAGCAAGTATAAGGCGTACATAATCCATCTTGGAAATGGGTGCAAAAGTCTCAGAGTAATCAATACCTTCAACTTGTGAAAAACCCCTTTGCAACAAGACGAGCCTTATACTTGTCAATGGACCCATTAGCTACGTATTTGGTTTGGTATACCCACTTACACCTAACCATCTTTCTTCCTTTAGGAAGAGATACCAAATCCCAAGTATGATTCTTCATCAAAGAAGAATACTCAACTACCATTGTATCATCCCACTCCGGTATCCCATGAGCCTTTGAAAAAGACTGTGGATCCTCAGAAACTACCTAACACAAAAGTCCAAAACCTGTAGAATGTGCGTGATGGTGCCTGGTGGGTGGAAGATCCTATATGAAAGGTGCTACCTCAAGAAACTATAGTACGAGCCCACTTAGGCATAGTGACAACATTAGTGGGAATAGGATCCTCAATGGCATCTATAACCTCCTCATCAATCTCCACAAAGAAAGTATCCTCAAGATGAGATGAAGAAGAAGAAGGAATGGAAGAAGATGAAGAATCATGAGGATTGAAACGCTCATCAAACTGAACATGTGTTCAAAAAAGAACATCATGTGTATCAGGATCTAAAAGACGATAAGCTCTCATGTCCTCACAATACCCTACAATGATCAAGGGATTACTCTTCTTATCCAAAGCTTTCCTTTTCTTCTTTAGCACAAAGGCCCAAGCATGGCTCCCAAAGACTCAAAAAAATGAGACATTTGGCTTAGTGTTGGACCAAGCTTCCTTTGGAGTCAAATGCTTAAGTCCTCTGTGTGGTGTGTGATGCTGAATGTAGTTAACACAATTAACTACTTCTACACAATAGATAGGAGGTATATCTCTAGAATGCATCATACAGTTAGCCATTTCCTTCAAAGTTCTATTCTTCCTTTCTACTAATCCATTCTATTATGGAGTATGCGAAACAAAATGTTGGTGAATAATGCCTTGAGTTACCAAAATTTTTAAAAACTCATTGTTGAAGTACTCCCCCCATTATCAGTACGAAGGTTCTTTATGAAACTAGAAGATTGTTTCTCGTCCAAAGACTTGAAGACTTTGAAGTGTGAAAAAACATCACTTTTGTACTTGAGAAAATAAACCCAAGTATGCCTCAAGAAATTATCAATAAACGTAAGTGCATACTTAGCTCGATTGAAAGATGGGGTAGGGAAAACCATCAAATCACTATGCACAAGCTCAAGTGGTGAAAAAGACCTGTTAGAAAAATTATTAGAAAAAGGATCTTGATGTTGTTTCCCTAATGCACAACCATGACAAACTCCCTCAAGACAAGAAAATCTAGGAAGACCATCTACCATACCATGAGTGCTCAACTCCTTCAAATATCTGTAATTGAGATGTTCAAATATTTCATGCCAAAGCTTACTCTCTGAATCTGCATGAGAAACCAATCCTAACCCTATAGAAGAAGTTTCATCAAAACCCTCAAATTGATATAGTCTAGAACTATGATCAACAATACCCTGAGCAACCAGTGAATGAGGCTCCAACAAAGTTTGTACTTCTGCTCCATGTGGTGTAAAATTCACTATTTTTCCTTTACCAGAATGACAAATTTGAGATACATAAAGCAAATTTGTAGTGATGTTAGGAACATATAGTGCATCTTGGATACTATCACCATCAAGTTATATATCACATTTTCCCTCAACAGAAAGAAAGGAAGAATCTCCAACCTCAATTTTGGAAGTAGAACTCAAACCTAGAGAAACAAAATACTCCTTAGAAGAATTCGTGTGATGAGAGGCACCAAAATCTATAACCTAATTGTCTGCAAGTGGTGACTGAGATCTTCCAACAACATTAAGTGCTTTTCCATGCTAATTGGAAGGAGTTGGAGTGGAGATCGAAATTTTGTGTTTCCTGACTGCATCCTCTAAGGCTTGCATTCACTTATAACACCTATGTTCATCATGATTACTACCCCCACAAAAAGAGCATGAACAACTAGACTTATTCTTGGATTTAGAAGACTCCTTGGGTTTTGAGTTGGTTTCTTTGGGTTTAGGAGCATTTTGAGATGGCGAAGGTATGGATTTCGTTTTATTGTTTGGTTTTCCCTTGCCCTTAGGATTAGATGAAACTAATGCCTTTTGAGATTTGGAAGACTCAAGGTGAGACAATTTGGATTCTTCCCTTGTAAGTCTTTCACAAAATGTTTCTAAGTTACCCATTTTGAATGTGTAACCTAAGGCATCCATGCTAGAGAAAAATGTAGAAGCAAAAATTTGGAATGGTCCTCTCAACTTGGATAGAATCAAGTAAACACACTCTTCATCTTTCTTATCTCTTCCACTCCCCTTCAACTATGTCAACAAATGCTTGAACTTGGTAAGATAGTCTATAATTGTTAGAAAATCTTTAGGATTAATAGAGGTGATCTCAATTTCAAATTTCATGACTCTATGATCCACCTTACGAAATAAATCCTCCAATTTCTCCCATATTTTGAAAGGAGAGTTACACTTTTCTAAATGAAACAAAATACTGTCACTTACATAAGTTCCTATCAAACCCATACACTCATCAAATTTGCATTGGTACTGAAATTTCTCATATTCTCTAGTGAACACTGGTTGTTGTGAAGAAGTTAAAGCACATAATCCTTTCCACTTAATTATTGTTTCCATTCATGGTTTCCATGTGTGGTAATTATGTGTTGTTAATGGCTCAACATGATCTAATGCTGAAGTAGATAAAGATGCCATCCTCAAAAAATCACCAAAAGAAATCCAAGAATATCCACATACATAAGTGGGTGAGGAAAAATACAATAAATTTAAATAATGTACCTAGGTGAATATGAGCTAAGGTAAATACCTACTCTAACATAAACATCCTTCACTTCAAACCACAACATTTTCCTTCACCATATCAACCTGCCAAAAAATATGTTTCAAAAGGTTAGCTCATAAAAGAATTTCTACATAAATTAAATACCTCCAAATTTATTACTTATATGTAAAATTAATCCCTCTTAACATTATAGGTGATAGGAAACTTCAATCAATCTATCTCATGCTTCAAGCAAAATCAAACTTGCACCAAAACAGATGTTGTCTTGAACTGCCAAATATTATCCTACTAAAATACTAGCCTGAAAACCTTGACAAATCATCTTATCATGAGGCAAACCATATATCATAGGAAATATATATGAATCCTATTTCCAATGAAACTTTAATAATCTCAAATATCCTCATGTAGCTCAAGTTATACTCATTTTACTGAACTGTACTATTTGAGATCCCAAAACTACCCTTTGACCAGTCAACATATTTGGATATCAAAACACCATGAACCTCTATGAACATGTCCTAAAACCTCAATGGATATCAATAAAAAATCCCAATAATTATGCAACATCAATTTTACATGTTACTCCTTTGGACCATCTTTTTCTAAAACCTTCTTCTCCAAAACCTATTGTTTTTAGTTGGGGCCCACATATCACGATGACGTCAACCATAAATTTATGGAAAGACCAAAGATTCCAATACAACATTCAATTATATATTTTGATGAAACAATCAAAACTGGGTCGATATAAGTCATTCTCTGTAAACTGCTCCTAGCTAGGGTTTAACAAGGGTTTTAGACCACTTTACATTCTTAACATTCGTTCATAAAATTATGACTATAAAAGAAACACATTATATTTTTGAAACCTTATAAAATAATATTATAAGAATACCTAAAATCCATAAGGTACCATGCAAAGCACACAATTCACAACGAGCACCAAAAGGTCCAACTTTGCTTGAAAATCACAGTGAAACTTACTCTATTTCACTAAAAATTCCATATCTTCAAAATTATTCAGCATAATGACCTAAAACTTGGCATAAAGCACCATGAAAACATCCTATAACTTCTTAAAGTCATCAGATATCCCAAGTATTCTTGAAACTCTCCATGCACAATGAATTACTTATGTAAATTTGTTTGTTTCTCACATGTAGATTCCCAAGGACCTTAAATATGCATTGAATCACTTAATGTAGACCTAAAACTAACCATAAACCTTAGGTACACTATCAAAATGCTATAACCATGCTCCAAAAAGACTTGTTTTGTCCAAAACTGACATCTCTACCTCATTCTACTTGCACCAGAGCTAGAAACATGCCTGGAATGAATTGACTCAACCATGATCTAACCATGCTAACTGAATGCAGAGCCATGTATCTCATAACACATCATATGGACCATGTATGACCTCATGAAACACTCCAACCAGCTTGGGAAGACTCATATTATGATTCAACTTACTAGACCATGCACCAAAAAACCCAAGAACAACACCAAACTTGACAATTTTCATGCTTGACCATTGACTAACACCATATGATGACTCACATGACTACATGACACCCTTTTCCATCAATGGGGGTTGACATCAATGACAACACAATCACACAATGGAAAACACTTCTAACACTCTAATGAATATGGCCCTTGTTTTGTTTACCACGTACAACACATTTGAAGATGGTTACAATGTTGGCCTTCCCATTTGGGTCCAAACATCCAATGTTAGAACATTGACTTCTGCACTTGTATCAATGAGAATGCTACTCACCAGCTAACCATCACTACATCTAGTGTAATCTCCTTGTACTATTTATGGTTATATGGTGGTAAATTTAAATGAAGGATATGACACTATCATTCAACCCCTATGCATGGTATATTCTCACGCAACCTCTCTCTTAGCAAAGGAATAATGTTCTCTTATCCAAGCAACTTGCACACTTATTTCAAATCATCCACATCATTTTAAGGAATTTTGGTGCTCTTTGCACATTCTCTCTCACATGTTTGGTCCTTTAAGCACTGGATATCACCTTGTAGCTCATGGATAACTCCTATGGTATCTTAATAGATCTCCTTCAAGTGTGCCATGTCTAGATACTTAACATGTATAACCTCCTCTTTCCTAATAATGGATTTCAATTTAATATGCTCACGTGTGCATGATGATTTTGTATGCGTAGTGACTAACACAAGTTGAATTTCTAGATCAACCATCTTTATAGGTGCTCACTATTTAGGCTTTGTTTATTTTACTTTAATCATCCCCATGCCTTTGTCCTTATTTTTATTCTTACACATATCGGCATAGAGGTATGGGTAATGCTCAACCTTGTACGACTTCCCACAATACGTGCATAATTTATTTTTAGGGAACTCGTGTTGATAATGATATGGTGATCCACAAGTATAACACATCCCACATGCGGATCTTCCTCTACCCCCATGACCTTTGATTTTGAATCCACCTCTAAATCCTCCATTCCCATTGTTGCACACCTCACTAGTCTATCCTTCTTACTTTTGACACATGATCACCACAATGGTCTGATGTAACCAAGTCTCACATGATTCATGAATGTGATTGATCAAATGGAATTCAATAGTATCATGGGTATGCACATAAAAAATAGTGCAATACATGAAGACACTCTTCTGTGTCATGCGCTACAAAAGTGGACAATTCCTAACATCATGATTCTTTTAGAAAATATCACAAGATGTCAATAATGTGCACACATTTATTCATGGGTAGATATCCTTTGTATGTCCTTCAACCTCACAATCATTACATAATAACCCACTACACATCTCACAAGATGAATTAGCATAGATCTTTTCCAGCTAAGAGGCCATAACTACAATCTGGGATTCAAGGAAAGGGCTTACCCCTGTATCAATGCTTCCAACTGCTTTTGCATGTAGTTCTACCTCTAGTGCCTCACGTAGAAGAATAAATGTCTCATGTGACAATTCTCTTCAAAAAGGGGTAAAAAATCCTCTAAAAAATCACTAAGCATGTTAGCTTTGATGAATATCATAGGATATATTTGACAAAAAAACATTTTAAAACATGCATCATATTCCCTTACACTTTCAGATAAACCATGTTTGATGTCCTTAAGCGCACTAATACTATGCTTCTCAAACTAAGTGTAGTCTTTTACTGTACCAAATTTCTCAAGGCTCACTAGCACATCACTCAGCCAGAACCGAGTGCTCACTCGATGCACGCAAGGGTAACAGGTCCCTCTTTTACAAAAAATTGTTCAAGGAGTTAGCATGATCATACAAATATTCCAAATCTATAATATCCATTCAATAATAAAACACAACATGAACTAGATCTAGATCTTAACCATATGCAAGATTAACTCATAAAAGAATTAAGATTAAATTCATCATGTAAGAACCAGTCACAGATGTGTCACAAGAAATATCCAACCACAAATATTCATTATATTAATTGTTGTAGAAAACAGAAGTTGAATACATACATAGTAATGTTACCATGAGTCATGCACACATATAAACTAGCAACATAACTCTACTAAACATGGATGGTGATTTATTAACCATGAAAATCAATACATATGTATAGGGGTGGGTACTTTCCCTTCACTACCTATGCATCCTCAAAATATGTTGCATGCTAAGAATAACCATGCACCACTACAAGATAGTAAAAAAAGTATGCAAGATTTCCTAATAATATATTTTCTTTAGCTAACTCCTAGTTCAAATCCTATTATTATCTCTAAAACTATGCATGTAGCTTGATATTCCTTTGCATGAGATCTATCCTAAAATATACTTTGTTTGAATTACAAGTCTTATTGTTTTAATCTTATCTTTAAAACCTTTCTTGGCCACTAATCTGATTCTATATTTAGTTTCTTGTTCAAAAACTGGCTAAGTGTTCGGTCTATCCATTCTTCCGCCTACGCGCATCCTTGTCCAACTTCAACACACAAAACCTATTCTCCTTACATGTGTATCCTCATGCATCTTTCTTCTGCAATGCCTCTTGTGCACACTAACCTCTTTTCTTAGGGACTTAGTCATTTTCCATGCTCAACATTACCCCAAACTTGCTTCATTGCCACCCCTGGTAATGGGTAATCTGATTAATATCTCCATGAATAAACAATAAATAATCTTACAGCTATGCAGAATAAGAGAATGTCTATCATCACCAAAGAATAAAATATTTTTTCCATTATGTAAGGAGGATGGGAAAATCCTTATTCAATAATGCTTCAAATGAATTATCTCCCTCCACCTCACTCTACACTTATTTGAACAAATCCCCCATCATTGTAATGACTTATTCAAATGTTATCTCTTCACCCTTGGCCTTGAATGTGTCAACCAAATTTTCCAACTGTTTTCCAAGGTCTGTCAGCACATCCATTTTGTGCATTACCTGGGGATATAATTCCTATAGATTATTCTTTATAGAGGTCCTTAATATATCAATAGTGTAACTCTTATTATCAACCTATGCAAGGATCCTAACTCATTCCATTCGATTTTCTTTGTTCTTGGTTTGGAAATCCTTTAAATCTACCTTATGAGTTATAACCAGCACGCTTGCCACCCAATCCCTATCTTTGCAGTTGTCATAGAAAAATTCATCCATATGAGCCATGGTATTAATTGATGCAAGAAGCTTAGTATATTGATTTATGGTCACCTTGATCTACTCCTTCTCCTACTATTTCTACCACGCCATAACTTCTTCCACAGACTCTAGTGCTAGGGGTTGATTTTACATCATGATTATGTGTGTTAAATCCTCCAAATAATGGAGGGTCGTCTCATACATTTTTATAGGGGGGATAACTCCGAGCGTGCTAGTATGATAGAATATTCTATCAATTCTATCTTCTTATATGAATCATGTAACTTCCCCTTTTCCTCCTACAAATCAACCTTTAACTGCGTAATAATTTTTTCTTTCCCCTTTATCTCCCTATCCCTCTCAGTAATCTCCTTATTATTCTCTTCGAACTCATTTTCTAATGATTTTATTCTGTTATTCCTCCCAAATAATTTTCCCTCCACTTCCACCAATACCTTATTCAGTGCATTACATGCTTGTTTATTTGTTAATTGTTGAGAATCCACTATTGGATTCATATCCTTGGAACTCGGTGAAGTGCACATATCCAACAATGCTCATGTATTGACTTCAAACTTGGGTTCATCAATGTGGGACTCAAACACCCAGGAAAACATCTTTCTTATGCGTGGCAATGCACCTTATTTATCAAAATATGACCAACAAAAAAATTTGGTTTTCCGGTACTATACTTTGGTAATGAGCGTGCAATTATTTGTTGGGATCTACATCATATGACATAATAGGCCCTTGCGGGATGTACGTGTGTCTACCATCCATGTGTTCCCTTTGGGAAATCTATTGTCAAACTTTTTTCTCCTCCCAAACTCCCACATTTCTCTTTTTCTTCTTCCTCTTCAGTACTGTGCTCCACCTCATGATCGACCAAGATTTGTATAATCCCTATGACTTTGTGTTCCAAAATGGTCTCTATCTCTGGGTCAGAGACATGTGTACTATCTTGTATATTGATGCAACCTATAATTTACCAGATAAAACCTTATTCATGCTGGCACATCACTCAAACTTGACTAAGTGCTCACCCGAAGTGTGCAAAGGTACCAAGTCCCTCTTTAGGGTTGCTGTAGCAGGATGTTAGCATGATGAAGGAAGAAACATATAGATTCATAACTAATCCATCATTCTACAATTCATGCTACCCTCAGATATATGAAAGAATAAGCTTAAACAATAACCACGATTGAATTAATAACATAAACTACTCAACTACACACATAATGACACTTAGATTAAGCCAATATCTTCCATTTATTAATAAATACAGAAGCTCCTTATAGTATTGTCAATCTATACCAATGCACATATGGATCTGATACAGTAATTCAGTCAAATGTATATATCACACATACATACACACACTCTGTATATTCTTTGTTAAACTTACACACACACCTCTACTATGTACCTAACATCCTATATATAGTGTGGGGACTCACCCTTCACCGCTTATCTATTCCAGAAATAGGCTGTATGTTAATGATATCCACACACCATTTACAAGAATACCCACACATTTAGGTGTGTTATCTATAGTCCTCTTGTAGTTAACTTAAGTTTCAATCCTATTCTTATCTCATATCCATGAAAAACACTTTGATCCACTCCTCCAAAGATAGACAATGCATGGCGCACACGTATTTGCATCGTTGGTGTGTTACGCACACCATCTTCTAAAAATAGGTCTTCATGCTTAAAATTGGCTAAGTCATGAAAGTTGAACTTTCCTTCCAAGTGCAGGTCCTTCCTGTCCTTCCACGCCCTTGGTTCCAGGCCTTCCATCCCACGTGGACTCCTTGTGTGATATTTGACAAGTATTCTTTGATCAGAATTACCCCACACTAATCTCATTGTCATCCCAACAATGGGTATCTCCAAAAATTGAAGTAAAGAATAGAATAATGGAAAGAATAAGAATGAAAGAATGTAGATAAATAAATAATTTCTATGAGGTTATGAGGCACCTCTTATGTATTAGTTTGAATTATCAACTCTGGATACTCCTTTATTTCGGCCTCCAAAACTTGTCATTCAGTGAGTGATTGTTCTACTTTTTCTGGGATGTCCATAACAATGGATTCCAACTCATCCCTCGCAATCTCTCATTTCTCATTCTACAGAACTAACACAACATTGGACATTGATGTCATTATCCCTTCTAAAAGATACATCTTCTGCATAATTAGCTTCCTAAGCTCTTCTAGCCGAGTCTTGTGCAGCTCTTGTGCTATTGTCAGGGCCTCACACTTCTGTTTAACCATTGACAATATTTTTGTGCGGCCCAATGTCTCATCCTTCATTTCTTTCTAGACCTCATTATTTTCTTCTAGGTTCTTTATGTTGATAAGAACCTTTGGAGTTGTGCATATGTTTCAAGCCTAGTCTGATTTCTTAAATAATTCTTATAACACTTGCAACAACCCTTCATAAGATGCAATATTTCACATCACTGATGCTTTCTCCCATTCGGCATCTTGTTCTGACCTTCTTGGTGCTAGCATGTGTAGAGGTTCATCTTCAAGTACCAAGTCCACCAACTTTCCTACATAGTGTATCGCTAAAGGAAATGTCTGTGGTAACTTGGCCTCCAAGTGTGGCCTTGCTCTAATGACATTATCCCTAATCTCCTATGTGATGCTAATAAATATCTCATTTTTCTTCTACACAAAGTCCCTCTCTTGTGTTATGTTTGCTATCTCTGCATCCTTTGTCTTCAGCTCCTTGTGCAGTGACTCTGATCATTGCAGCTTTGTCCATGTTTTTTCTAGCCACCTTACCAGAAACCTTCACCAATGCATTATTGACCTTCTCATCTGACATGACAGTAGGCTTTACTGTCATGTGTCTAGCTTGGGGTGCCTTCTTCAGTCATCTCGAAATGCATGATTCTTCACACACATCAAATTTAGGCTCATCCATGTGGGTGTGCATTGACCACGATAGTTACTTTTAAGTGCACATAGTCATCATTTCCTCATCCATTAGCTCCCATACGAATAAATCCTTATGTGTTATTATGCTCTGGAAGTGGTCACGGATAATTTTTCTTACATCCTCTGCATACCCCATGGATGGCGGAATATGCTCTCCACTTGTTCTTCTAGACCGTTTCTACTTAGGAATTTTAGCTTCCAAATTTGGGACTTGTGTCTCCATGTTCTAAAAATTCTCTGTAGCTATCTACTTGGGTATTTTCTCATCCTCTTATTTTTCCTATGATTCCTCACCCTGTTCTTTTATGTTCTCTGGAAGTGTAGGAGAATTATGCATGCTTTCCTCTGACTCTTCCACCTCCTCATTTGACTTCAATTTCCTCCTTTACACAGTTTCCTCTTTCTATGGAGAGAGTCTGGGTGATTTGCATACCATGGTTGGAGTAACACCTTGGGTCCTTGTTCTCCTAAACACCCTCTTAAACTTGTGCTCCCCTTGGAATGCATTCAAGTCCTCATCATCTCCCTCTTATGGCTGAGGTGGTGTAATGGCGCATTCAGCTTCACCCTTATTTGTAGGATGTCTCCTACCTATATGCTCCAAACCACCACTATCTTCATGCTCCTCCTCCTCATCCTCCACTTCAATTGGCTCTATGGGCTTAGGTGCTAAGATGTTCTCCATTGTATGTTTTCCCTTTTGTGGTGCTAGAAGTGTGCACTCACCTTCCATATACTTGTTATTCTCCATATTTGGCTTCAGCTGGAGATACACAAATGTTGCCCCCACATCTGCTATAGCCAGAATCATTGGCTTAGTATTTATTACCTCCAAAATGATCCTCTCTGTATAAGCACTTCTACTAGGATACACATACTTCTTCCTCAACATATGGTAGTCGCAGTCTACCTTATCTGCATTAAATACCAATCAGTGCATGTCTATAAATCTATGAAAATATGCTTGGAAATAAATTGCAGTGAATGCGTAAGGAAATTTACACCAAGGGATCCAAACTCCATCTTTCATTGGGAAGTGCATGATGAAAAAATGTTGATATACAAAAAACTAGACTTGTTTCCTTACCACTGCTGGTAGGTCCTTTGGGATGCGCCACTCTTCCCCAAATGCTGTGTAGATCTTGTCATACCATTTCTTCACCCTTTACTTTACGTCATCTATCATTTCCCCTTTACATATATACTTACCGAATATTTCAGCTGCTGACTTGTTTTCCATGGGGTATTCCCATACTTTTTCCTTTGGTCCATATGGTACTCCAATCTCCATGAATACCAGTGATAGTAGAACAACCCCAAATTTGATCTTTCCTCCTATGTGCACTTCTTTGACTATTTGCTTTGTAATATAGCCTGTAATGTTGTAGATTTCCCCTTCTGACATCATACGCACCACGTGTAACCACATAGTATTTACCTATGACCACCATTCTTGATCATTCAACTTGGTAATATGGTGTGTTGCAGCTTGCACAATTGGACAGTTCTTCAATTTTTCTATATCCATTCCAGGAAGACCCTTCAGGTACCCCAAATCCTGTCTGGTTTTTAAAATCATGGCTTTATCTCTAAGATCACTTTTTGTGTCATCTCATGTGGCCTTCAAACCTGTAACTGATGAGATAAGTGCATATGATATTCTAACTCTACGTCTTGCAAAGTGGAAGAAGTCCTCGTGCACCCTGCTCATGAGCCACTGATACAAGGGATCATACTTCCTGAAATATGGAAGCTCATATAATTGGTAGACCCCAATTCTCTTCATAAGCTTCTCTCATGCATCATCATAAACTAGCATGTCATCCATCATGTGCTTGTTCATCTTAGTAGTGAGAAAGAAATTGAGCTCCTTCTTATTCTCCAAAGTCCTATGATTGTATTCACTTACTTTTCTCTTTTGATGGGTGAATCCCATTCCTGGCTGACGATGACTCCTTCTGGTTATTACATTTCTGAAAAATGGCTTTTGGGTGCCATCTCTTCCTCCTCAATGACCACTTTCTTCTTTCCTTTTACTGTTGTTGCAGATGCCTTCTTAGGTGTCATTTTTACCTTGCAAACGTATCCTCTTCAACTCTGTAACTTTACAAATCAAACCCTGGCTTGATTTAATCATGCCCTAAGTGGAAACTTTGTAACCTAACTCTTTTTTTTCTCCCTGCTTTGCTCAAACCCTTCACCACTAGGGATGCAAGCTTCTTTTCGCACAGATCTGGTTGTCAAGCTTGGTTTCACACCCTTTGCACCTTAACCCAATCACTTGGCTCTTTGTACTTGGCTCTTTCCCCAAATACTCTTAGTCGCAATGGTAAAAATGAATCCACATTCCATCCTTATGTATTTTTTTGAATTTTGATGCATTTATTGCTCCTTCACCTACCAAATATCCCCTCATTCATTGACCAAATTCATTCGTTCCACATGGTACATATTCACACCCCATCTATAACCTTCTAGTGCACCTTCCTACCCTCTGGTCACATAATTATCTTAAACATGGACCCTTGCTCCCAAATACCTCCTCACTGTACCTTCTCCTGGTATCCATCATGGCCTCCTCTTACCTCACGTTATATTGTTCTTTCATTCATCTCCATCCTTGGTCACTTTTGAGAAGCAATCTTATTTTGATTTAAAGCACACCCGTAGCAGCTTATTCCTTTCACCTTTCAATTCCCACAGTATTTTTCTTGGATAACTACAACCACCCCACACGAAAGGTATGTGTAGTCCTCTACACATAAACATTATTCATATAGTAATTAGCTTCATGTGCACAAGCACACTTATTACACAAAAACAACTAAATTTATAAAGCATAGTGACAATGAAGGAAATACAGAATTGAAAACCTAAGCTAAATGGAAATAATGACTTATTACAAACACCAAGAAGACTTATTTATAGTAGGGCTTCAATGTACTCCTGTTAAAGCAACCGAGTAGCCGTGTTCCATCAAGTGCTTCTAACTAGAAAGCACCTGATTTAATTATAGAAGTGATGACATATGGCCCCAACCAATGTACTTTGAGATTTCCTAGATGGCATAAGAACTTTGAGTCATAAAGAAGTACCATTTTTCCAATCTCAAACTTTTTATCCCTTATGTTTATGTCATGCCATGCCTTTTTCCAAGCCTTTTCCTACTTCTGACTCCACCATGTTATGGCTCGTTACTCATCCAGTTGAATCATCTTTTTGATATGCTCTTCTAAATCCTGTTCATCAGCTAGACCTATAGCACGTGCAATGCAAAAGAAGGTAACATAAATTCTATAGGGAGAACAGCTTCCATGCCAAACACCAATTGAAACGGTGTGGCTTTGTTTAATCTCTTGTAAGTTGTTATATATGCCCAGAGAACAGCTGACACTTTTTCATCCCAATCCTTTCTTCCAACATCACAATTATTTGTCAAAGTCTAGCTCAAAATCTTGTTTAAGGCCTCAACAGTTCCATTTTCATGAGTATGGTAGGGTGTAGTTTTATGGTGTGCAACCATAAACTCATCTAATAGGATCCTGATTATCTCATTCAAAAAGTGTGTACCTCTATCACTTGTCAAGCTTAAGGGACATCCATATCTTGTAAGAACATTCTGCCATAGAAACCTAGTTTTTGTAGCTACCGTAGAGTCCTTGGCAGGTGTTGCTTCTACCCACCGTGTGAGATAATTTGTGCAAATAATGATATAGTGTGATTCAGTCTTGCACGCAGATGGCGAAATAGGTCCTACAAAGTCAATGGCCCATTTCTCAAATGGTTTAGCACTAGTATTTTCTCTCAAAGGCATCTCATCTCTTTGCCCTAGTTTCCTAGGCGTTGACAATGATCACATGCCTCACAATATTCTTTACAGTCCTTATACAATGTCTCCCACCATAATCTAGCAAGTAGGATCTTCCAAACAGTCATATCACCTGCATAATGGCCTCCTATAATACCACCATGAGATTCTTCCATGATATCCTTACGCTCATGCTCTAATACACAACGACATAATACTTCATCTCTACCTCGCTTGTAAAGGTCACCACTAATTAACATAAATGGTGTCACGCGTATAATAAGCTACTTATTTTCTAATGCTTTCATTCCTTCTGGTGCCATACCTTTTCATAGAAATACAACAATGTCTTCTAATTATGTGGGTGTGCATTGTAACCTATATAACTATGCATCTAGCATGGTTTCTTCAATTGTTTGTGCATCCTCTCTTGAATTGATTCTAGATAAATGCTCTGGTCCAAAATTTCTTTTCACTGGCTTCACCACAACTGTGAAGTCAAAATCTTGAAATAGGAGCACCCATCTGCATATGTGCCCCTGTAAGACCAGCTTGTTTACCAAGTACTTCAATGCCATGTGATCTGTATAAAACACAAATGATATTGCTAACAAGTACTGTCAAAACTTGTCCAATGCATAGATCATTGACAAAGATTCGTGCTCTGTAGTTATATAATTCCGTTCAGTAGGAGTCAGCTTCCTACTAGCAAAACAAATTGGATGATCTATAAAACCTTTTCTAGGTTGAGCTAACACATCATCAATAGCCATGCCAGAAGCATATGCATGCACATGAAATGGTTTATCCCATGAGGGAAAGCATGGAATGGGTGCGGTAGTAGGTTTCTCTTTTAATATCTCAAATGCATGCTACTGCAGTTCTCCCCAATAAAATGTACCTTTTCCCGTCATTAATTCTTCCAAGGGTGCAATAATTTTGGCATACCCTTTGATGAGTTTTCTATAATATCCTATATGACCTAAAAATCTGCACACCTTACCTTGAATGTAGGCACTTCTAGGCCTAAAATGACTTCAACCTTGGCTGGATCAACCGAAAAACCTTCCTTGTAGATTATATGTCCAAATAGTATCCCAAATGGGGTAGAAAATATACACTTCTTGATGTTCAAAGAAATATTCAATTGTTTGCATCGTTCAAACATTAAGCATGGATTGTCACAATGATCTTTCACAAGCCCATATACTATCCAATCATCTAGGTAGACCTATAAGAAGTTATGAATAAAATATTTGAATTCCTGAACAACTATGCACAAGAATACATCAGGCACATTTTTCAATCCAAAAGGCATCACAATATAGGAAAAAACTACCCCATTCAGTAGTAAATGTTTTCTTTTCTTGATCCTCCTTAGCAATCCTAACCTAATGATACTCAGAAAACCCATCTGTGAAGGAATATATTTCACGCCCTACAAATCCTTCTAGTATTTCCTTAGTGAATGGTGTAATGAATGGATCTATGACACATGTAGCATTCAGATCCCTATAGTCCACACATATTCTAATTCATCTATCCTTATTGATATTGATCACCATTGGGCTAACCCATTCTGACTCATTAAGGGGCTTGATAATTCTAGATTTCAACATTTTATCAATTTCTTCTTTTACCTTTTCGCACAAATTAGGATTCATTCTATAAGGTCTCTTTCTAACTGGTCATGCACCATCCTTAAGTTTTATCTTCATTTCCCCAAGGGATTCATGCACACCTTTAAATTCATGATACCCTCGAGGGAATAAGTCTTGATAATCCCTAAGTAACTCGATAATATTTTCTACCTAAAATTCTGACCAGTAGTCTCCAATTATGGCCTCCTTAGGCTCAACCTCCAAACCTATATTCACCTTCTTTGTCTTCATGGCTTTGTGGTAGGCATTTGTATCCTTGTTTGCACTATCCAAGACCTCGCACACCCCTTATGAATGTTCAATATCCAAGTTCTCAACTTCCTCATCATCCATGACATAAACCATCTTTCCTTTCTCTTTCTCAAGGAAAGCATGTTCAAGTAATATGGAGTCCATTTCTTCTTCCTTTTCAAAACATGCTCTGAACTTTGCCTCACTAAATAATTCCTAAATATGATCTTTTGATTTTGCACTATCTCCCATATTTAAGCACTGGATAAATTTTAATGCCTCTTCTATAGGAGGTTTAGTCGAGAAGTAGTTGGAAGTCTAGATCATTCATGTATTCAAATTTTTGCCAGTTTCCAGTATCTCAATGTAGTTCTACATATACATACCACGCATGTGCACATCCCTGTAGCATAGAATACAGTCGATGCACCCAGAGTGAAGGTGGTAATGCGTCCTATCCTGATGTCCAGAGTCTCTCACACTGTTGAATGTGATGCTGAACAAGTTGATCACCATGATAAGTGTAGATTTGCATAGGTGCATTGTTCCTTATAAACCTAGTAGACAAATCGACTCCAATCTCTTCCCAATTTATAAGATTATCTCTATGGAATACCCACTAGCATGCTACTGTCTAGTGTAGTGTATATACTAACATATCTCTTCTCTTAATTTTATTGGTCTACTATGTTTCCATGGCCTTCAAAAATGTAGGAAGATATTTTGCCCCTATATACCAAGGTACTGTGTTACCTATCCGTCAAATCAAATGAAGTCCATTCTTGCACGCAACCATGCTTTTCACCTTGCATCCTACTAATTCATATGTACCATGAGCCCAATTGTCACAAGAAATACTCGTAGTATCACTAATAGAAAGAGAATCCTCTCACTGTAGGATGCCTTTTTTTTATGGCTCATTGACCTCTGGGTCCTGAATAACGCGTACATAAACTTTGTTTAAGTCCTCCTCACTTAGATGTTGAACATATGGTGTAGAATTTCCATCTGTAAAAGGTATCACAACCCTTTCCTCCATGTTTTCAAAGCTAATATGCCCCTTATTGAATCTCAAGTCAACATTATTCGCATAACACCAAGGGCGTCCAAGTAGGGCTAGAAAATTGTCTGCTTTTGTAAGTGCTAATACCTCAAAATCCCCAGTGAACTTGGCCCCTTATATAGTTATAGATGCATATTTCAAAACTCCTATGGGAGTGGCCTTAGTCCGGTTTTCCTTAAATAACACATTAGATGATGGCTACAATGGATGCCTCCCCATTTGTACCCATGCATCTAATGTAAGCACATTTACTTCCACACCTGTATCAATCAATATGTTACTCAACACCCACCCATCCACAACAGCATTCAGAGTAATTTCTTTTTCATAGTCAATTCTATTAGGGGGAAGATTTGCATGCAGAATCTGCCATCCGGTCTCAAGACTTGCACACAGAGTGTTCCCTTTTAACCAACTTCCTAATAGTGGAATAATGTCTCCTAGCACAACATCTTGCACACCTCTCGCAGATCATCGATATTAGTTTAGATTGTCTCTGATTCTTTCTTCTACTCCTTTAGGTATTGTATCTCACCTTGAAGATTCCTTAACACTTGCATGATATCCTAGTAAACTTCCTTCTGATGAGCAGGATCTGGGTACCTTGCATGCAAAACCTCCTCCTTGGTGATCATAGGCTTTTGGTGCAATGCCTCTCTCATGTGTGATGATTCAACACATGTAGTAATCTTCACTGTCAATGCCTCAGGTCCTTCTGCTATCTTGGGCATCCACTAATCTTCTACCACATGCTAGATTCTAACCATCCCGACACCTTTTTTTTCTTGTTTATGATGCTTACTTAAATGCCCATATAAGTCTGGGAACTCTTCATAGCTATGGTTCTTTCCATAGAAATAACATGCAATATTATGAGGACATTCACACCTATAGTGTTCAAGAGCTCCACACATATAAGATATTCTATTAGGGAAATCACCTCTTCCTCCACCACATCCTTGTCCTCCATATCCACTAGGATATCCACATCCCCTTACATGGCCTCCTTCAAAACGCCCCTCATTCCTATCATAGAACGTTTTATTATGATCCTGATCCTGGTGCTCATTCTTATGCTTAAAATTATTCATTACACTTGTCTATTATACCCCAAGGTCTATAACATCCTGGATCTGACCAATCAATTGAAAATTCTCAGTATCATGGGTCATGGACCTGCAAATTTTACAAAAGCAAGATACATTCTTACTTATCACATGTTGTAACAAAGGACAGTGACTAGCATCATGATTCAAATGATAATCTCATAGTCCAATATTAAAGAGCGTACATATCTGCAAGGGCAACTATCCTTGGTGTGACCTTCCACTTCACAATTTGTACACCAAATTCTTGAGCACATTTCATGGGCTGAATTTGCTGATAGCTTATCTAAATGCTTTGCCATCATTGCAATATGCGCCTCTAGGAATGGACTAATGCTGGTGTCAATGCTCCCAACTACCTTAGCATGCAAAGTTGATTCCTGTGCTTCATGTGGATCAGTGTTTGTCTTATGTGATAGTTCCCTTCTAAAAGGTGTAATAAATCCTCCAACAAACCACTGTACATGAATGCTAGCATGAATATCATAAGATATCTTAGATAGAAGTGTCTTAAAACAAGCATCATACTCACATACACTCTTAGTAGTTCCTTGCTTGATATCCTTGAGCACACTTATACTCTTATGCTCAAACTAAGGGACATGTAACTCTTTCAAGAAAGCATCCCTCAATGCTGAATAATCCACACAAGTTTGATTAGGGTCAAACTTCCTGTACCAGCTGTGTGCACGCCCCTGTAATGTAGTGGTGAATTGACTTGCCTTACACTCAGTAGTCATGATCCCTTTAGCGTGCCACAATATTTCACACATATGCACATGTTTGGCAACATCCTCTATAGCTCTATATTTCAGGAGATGAAGAGACATTTCCATATAGATATTCTATGGTTGCTATAGATATTTCCATATAGACATTTCCAAAACCTCTTGTGTTCCCTCTACCTCCAGAACCACTAGATCCACCATAACTAGAACCACCTATACCTCCTGATCCTCGACCTATAGTTGGAATAGGACCTATAGATGTACTCCCCTTTGCTTTTATAATAGTACTATACTAAACCCCTATAGTTTGTGAGGTAGTTCCACTTCCAGAGATGAATCCAAAATTTTGCGTGCTCACATTATGTGTAGATGATGTGCTTAAGAATGTTGCTCCAAATGACATTGAAGTTGTTTATCCTGCCATTGATGTACTTGATCCCTGACTTACTCCTACTCTCCTACTTCCAAAGTTAGCTTGCTGGTTACTTGTCATACTAGATACTAAAAAACCAAGCACAAGGGCTAGGTCACCAAGTTGATTAAGATGCGTGCCCATGGTCTAGGTAGTCTTTGTTGGTGCATTTATGTGTGAGGATGAGGGGGATCTCTATCATACTTTCCAAGATGGGGGAGTTCCTGATGCTCTGGCTCCACATCTTCTATGTGAGTTCTAAATCCTTCATGAGCTATCTCTCTCCTCCACTCCATACTTTCTGCAATGGAACACTACTTCTCTATCTCCCGCTTGTGTGCCTCATTATAATTAATCCACCTTTCCTCTCTCTTCCTCTCTACCACTAGGTCTTCCATCTTAAACCAAACATGTTCCTACCCTCGTGTGTGGTGAAGTTTAGTTAGCCATTAGTTTACTCTCCAGGTTCAAAGTTACCATCAAGATCTTGATCATGAGTGGAATACCTCTCAAATATGCTCCTCTTGGATACTATAAACACTAGAATTCATCTACATCTGGGAAATAGTACGTTGAAATTGAATATTCTAGAATATAATTGTTTAGAACACCATGAAACCACGTATCCACAATGCGAGTCCAGATCAGATCAGCATCATAAAGGGTCTGAAAGTCTTCCTGGGTCTAGACAAGTGTGCGATACCTCCAATTCTATTGAGATGCATAAGAAGTAAGCCACTTGTATAGTTCTACTGGAAAGATAGTGAAAATAATCTCATATAAGTTGTCATACAGATTCTATTCTACCTAAGTGCATGTGTTAAACTCAGATCCACTGCTGAAACATCATGCATATTATTCCTCTAGATTGTGTATCCATTCCTCAATACTTTCTAGAGTTAACCGGTACGTCTTCATCACAAACCATCCTAAAAAAAATTAAAAAAGAGGTCTTAGTAATGGAACCAATGCTGCAGCCTATAATTTACTAGATAACACCCTATTCACACTGGCACATCACTTAGCCTTGACTGAGTGCTCACTCGAAGCACACAAAGGTACCGGGTCCCTCTTTAGGGTTGATGAAGGAAAAAACATATAGATTCATAACTAATCCATCATTCTACAATGCATGCTACCCTCAGATCTATGAAATAACAAGCTTAAATAGTAATCATGATTGAATTAATAACATGCACTACTCAACTACACATAGAAGGACACTTAGATTCAGCCAATATCTTCCATCTATTAATAAATACAGAAGCTCCTTATAGTATTGTCAATCTATACCAATGCGTGTATAGATCTAATATAGTAATTCAATCATATGTGTATATCACACATACATACACACACTCTGTATATTCTCTATTACACTTACACACACACACCTCTACTATGTACCTAACATCATATATATAGGGTGGGGACTTTCCCTTCACTGCTTATCTATTCCAGAAATAGGCCGCATGCTATTGATAGCCACACACTGTTTACAGGCATAGCCACCCATACAAGTGTGATATTTATAGTCCTCTTGCAATTAACTGAAGTGTCAATCCTATTCTTAGCTCATCTCCATGAAAAATGGTTCGATCCACTCCTCCAAAGATAGATAATGCATGGCACCCATGTCTCTACATCGTTGGTGTGTTCCGCATGCCATCTTATAGAAATAGGTCTTCATGCTCAAAATCAGCTAAGTTCTGAAATATGAACTTGCCTTCCATGCGTGGGTTCTTCCTATCCTTCCACGCCCTTGGTTCTGGGCCTTCTATCCCGTGCGGACTCCTTGCGTGATCTTTGACAAGTATTCTTTGATCAACATATATTTGTTCCAACTTCTTCTTCTCCATCCTCTTCTACTTCTCTAACCTCCTCCGAAGGCATGCTCTGCTCCTCATCAGACTCATGCACATTATACATGGGGGTTCTTCTCATGATCTCGTTCTTCCTCCCCCCCTCTGTCTCTTTACACTTCAATCTCTTCATTTCTTCATAGTCAAAACTCCAAACTACCTTTAATTTCTTCTTCACTAGAGAATTTCCTTTTACAAAGGACCTCTTCCTTTGAGTATAAATACTCGTACCTACACCTGTCTCCTTTTTACCTAAGGTCTAGCCTTCTTACATGCTCGAAACCCTGCTCATTGTAGGAGTATCATCCCTACTTCTCTTTTTGTCTCAAATTTATTTCTCCCCGAAGGGTCCTCAGGTACACTTACATCATCCTCTAAATATGTTTCTTGTTAAAAATTTGGCCATAGATAAATAGACACCCTCATTGTAGTGGCCCCAACAATCGGTATTATAATAGGCTTTATCAATTGTATGTCATGTGAGACATACCTTTCAACATATGCATGATTATTTTGGTAGACAAGTGTGTGGTTTATCTTGCGATGTTCCTAATCTACATTAATTAGATCAAATATCAACTTCTTTTCTTCTTTGAACTTGTTGATCTCACTTTGGAAGTACTATGTTGTAAAGGAAAATGCTATTTTTCACCATGGGCTCTTGGTGCCATCAGTAAGAGTGAACCTGCCAATGTAAAATTGTTGGTAAAACTCAAATTCAGCCTCATCTTTTACCAAGGTTGGTAGTTACTCTGGGATCCTCCACTTGACACCGAAGGAATAGCGCATCTACTTATACCCTATATCTATACATGCCTTGTATGCCAATGTCATAGTATCACAAGTATAAGCCATAAATCTCTTAGCAGGGGAGGGGTATTCTGTAGGGTACTCCCATATGTTATTGTTTATCCCATCGAGCACCCAAATCTTAGAGAATATAATCAAGAGAAATATATTTCCATACATTATCTTGTATCTATCTTACAAGGAATCAATTATATATTCTACAATGAAGGCCAAGATGTTGTAGATGGTCCCCTTAGCTATCTTCCTGTATACATTCAACCACCTCTTATTAACTTGGGTCCAAATTTCCTGGCCACTCAATTTGGTAAGTAGGTGTGCAACCATCTTCATCCCTAGATTACTTATCTTTGAGATATCAAAGGCGCACTACCTTTATTATACTCATATTCCTTAGTTGTTTCTTTGACAACCTCATTATCTCCTAAGTCATCATCAAATGACTCCCAAGTACAGATGAGTCCAGTGAATTTTGAGATTAATGGTGGGGTTATGCGCATTCTCCTTCTAGCAAAGTAAAAAATAATCTTCATGTATGCATGACATTATCCACTGGTACAATCTCTCAGGCTTTCTAAAAAATGGCAGTTCATACAGTTGTAATAATCCATCCTTCTCCAAATTCCTCCGCACCAAGTCATCATATACTGGGTTATCATCGGCCATCCTCTTCCTTGTAGGTTGAACCAATTCCAAAGTTATATCATTCTTAGTCTTATTTGTTTGATGGTTATAATCACTTACAACCATTTTACTTACGTGGGACACCCATTCCATCCCCATCAATACCCCATCTAGGTATTGCATTTCTAAATACCACTCCTCATTGAAGTTTATTAATGCACTTTGTTTTTCCTTGCCCTTGCCCCTTTTCTTGGGTGAAATGGTTTCTGCCCTCCTTGGTGCCATTCTTGGTCGAGTCCTTGTTATTTTTACCTTGTGCTTTGGTTTCCTTGATGCTTCAAACCTTTAACTGCAACTCTCTTGTGTAAATTCTACAATTCGTGCCCTAGTTTTCAAAAACCTACTCAGAAAACCTTCCTTTCTTCACACTACACCATTCAAAACCACATAAATTATTTCAAAAACTCACTCTACAAACAACCATGTTCTTCTTTGTTATCTGGTTCTTAAATATTTACCTTTACGATTGATCTTTCACCAATACTTTCAAGGATACCCTATTTTACACAAGATCATTCACAAATTTTCACAAGGTAAAAATGATTTACCATGACCCCTTATTTATAGTTTTTCAATTTTTACCACATTAATTACAATTCCACCTACCACTATACTGCTGCAAAATTTCAGCTTTTCCTATATTTCCAAGCATGTTTCCACTATGCGTCTGACGCACGTAACCTCTTCAACCTTTTGGCACACAAAAATACATTGACTGCAAACCTCCTTACGTGTGCCCTCAGTGCCAAAGTACATCAACAACTACATCCTATTCCAATTAGTTCTCCCTATCATTTTCTACCTCACGTTGCCCTACGCGGTCATTCTTGTATGTGGATTTTTCCTTTGGAATCATCCTTATAAGCATCATCTTCCTTATGACACCTTATCATTTTATAATAACCATTTTCACCACCCCTACATGTTCCCCTCCAGTACTTAGGAATCCTATTACATGCTCTTGTTTCCTTTTTTTCCTTCAACCTACCCCACACTAAAGTTATGCATGGTCCTTTGTGCATGAATGTAATTAGATAATAATCAGATCGTAGCATGCAAGCATGCTTATTACACAAAACATTGAAATAAATTGACAAAGCATAAAAACAATGAAAGGAAACACATATAAAGAAAATACATTAAGAAAATCTAAGCTAACTGGAAATACTTCCTTATTACAAACACCAAGAAGACTTATTTATAGTAGGGCTTTAGCCTACTCCCATTGAAATAACAGGAAAATGTTTCCCATCCAACGCCTCTAACTGTCAAGCACCTTAATAAAGTATGTAGGTCATGACATATTGTCCCAACCAATGCACTTGGAACTTTCCAGGGTGGAGCAAGAACTTTGAGTCATAAAGAAGAACCATCTATCTAACTTAAATATTTTTTACCTTTTATATTCCTATCATGCTAAGCCTTCTACCTGGCCATTTCTATCTTCTAACTCAATTGTGCTATGAAACACCTTTCATCCAACTGCATCATTTTATCAATGCACTCTTCAATTGCTTTCTCATCAGCCAAACCTCTTGCAGATGTAATACGGAGAGAAGGTAACATAAATTCCACAAGTAAAACAACCTCTACACCAAACACCAATTGAAAGGGTGTGGATTTGTTCAATATTTTGTAAGTTGTCTTGTATGCCCAAATTACAACAGATAATTGATCATCTGAATCCTTTCTTCCAACATAAAAAATCTTAGTCAATGTATGCCCCAATATCTTGTTGAAAGCCTCAACATTTCTATTTTATTGTGGGTGATAGGGTGTTTTTTTATGGTGTTTCACCATAAATTATTCTAATAGTATCTTGATGGTCTCATTAAGGAAATGAGTACCCCTATCACTTGTCAAAATTAATGGGCATCCATACTTGTTGATAATATTCTCCCATAGAAACCTTGATGTCATAGCTACCATGCAATCCTTTGTAGGTGTTGCTTCTTCCCACCTTGTAATATTATTTGTACAAGTTATAATGTAGTGTGATTTAGTCTTGCATAAAGGTGGGGAAATATGACCCAAAAATTCAATTTATAACTTTTCAAAAGGTTGTGCACTAGCAATAGGCCTCAAAATAATTTCATCTTTATGCCTAGGCTTTCCAAGGTGTTGACAATGGTCACATATCTTAAAATATTATTTACAATTCTTATATAGTGTTTCCAACCATAGGCCAACCAATAAAATATTGCACATGGTAGCATCTCCTGCATAATTTCCACCTATAATCCCACCATGAGCTAACTTCATAATAGCTTCACGTTCATGCTCAAGTACACACTAGTGAAAAACTTCATCTCGACCTAATCTGTATAAGTCTTCACTAATAAACATGTAAGGTGTCATGCGTATGGCAAGTTGTTTTTTCTCTAAACTCTTCATCCCTTTAGGCATCATACCAGTACGTAAAAATAAAACAATTTCCTCTAAGTCAGAGGGCACGTAGTTCAATCAGAATAGCTGGGAATCTAGCATTATATCCTCAATACTCTATGCATCCTCACCCATGTTAATCCTTGATAAATTATCTGGTCCACAATTACTCTTTCTTGGCTTAACCACCACTTTAAATTCAAATTTCTGAAATAACAGAATAAAACGACATATGTGCCCCTGTAAAATGGGATTGTTCACCAAGTACTTAAGTGTCATGTGATCTATATAAAAAATAAAAGGTGTTGCCAAAAATTATTGTCTAAAGTTATGCAGCACAAAGATCATGGACAAGGCCTCACATTTTGTAGTTGTATAATTTTGTTTAGCTGGGATCAACTTCCTACTTGCAAAATAAATAGGATGATAAACAATAAATTCTCTATTCTAGGATACTAATGTGTCAATGGCCATGCCAGAGGCTTCCACATGCACATGAAAAGGCTTGGTCCATGAAGAAAAATGCATAATAGGCATTATAGTAAGCCTTTCCTTCAATGTCTCAAACGCACGCTATTGCACTTCACCCCAATGGAAATTTCCCTTACTTTTTAATATTCTAAGGGCGCAACAATCTTGGAATAACCTTTGATAAAATTCCTATAATTTCTTGTGTTCCCTAAGCATATGTGCACCTTACTCTAGTTAATAGGTTCCTCTAATCCCAAAATAACATCAACCTTAGCAGGGTGTAGCAAAAAAAACTTCTTAATATTTAAGGAGATGCTCAGCTTCCGGAACCTCTAAAACATAAGTATTAAGTTATCACAATGATCTTTCACTAGTGCATAAACTGCCTAATCATGCAAGTAAACCTGTAAGAACTTATGAATAAAGTCTTGGAATGCTTGCACAACAATGCACAAAATACTGCAAGAACATTATTCAATCCAAAAGGCATAATCGTGTATGCAAAAAATCCCCATTCAGTGGTGAAAGTTTTCTTTTCCTGGTCCTCTTTAGAAATCATCACCTGATAATATCCAGAAAATCCGTCAGTGAAGGAGTAGATCTCACGCCCTATAACACCTTCTAGAATCTCTTTAGTAAAAGGTGTGGGAAATGGATCTATTACACTTGTGCAACATTTAAATCCCTATAATCCACACAAATTCTTATCCTTCTATCTTTCTTGATGCTAATTACCATAGGGCTAACCCAATCTGATTCCTAAATGGGCTTAATGAGTCGAGATTTCAACATCTTATGAATCTCTTCCTTTACCTTGACGCGTAAATTAGGATTCATCCTGAAAGGCGTCTTCCTAACCAGGTATGCAACTTCCTTTATCTTAATCCTCATCTCTCCCAAAGAGTGATGTACCCCTTTCAATTCATGATAGCCTCTTAGAAATAAGTCCTGGAAGTCACGCAACAGCTCAATTATCTTTGCAACCTCTAAGTCAAACTAGTAATCACCAATGATAGCCTCCTTACGTTCACCATTTTTCCTAATTTTGAACTTATTTATTTTTATGGGATCATGATACACATGTGCCTTCTCATCTAAATTATCTAATACCTCATGTGTACCCACAATGTGATCAAAATTGAGATTCTCCACTTCTTCATCATCAATCACGTAAACCATCTTCCCTTTTTATTTTTCTAGGTAGGTACACCCAAGCTATTCTTCATATGTCTCTTCTTCTTCAAAACACACCTCCAGTTCTGACTCACATAGTAACTCCTGAATAAGTTCCTCATCCTTTGCACTATCTCCCATAGTCAAGCACTTCATAACCTGTAATGCCTCATTCACTGGAGGTTTAGTGGAAAAATATTCAAAGGTTTGAATCATACCTACAACCATTTCTTACTAATTCCCTATTTCTCTATTCAAATCTTCATAAACATATAATGTTTATGTGCAGCCTCGCAAGGTGAAGTAGAACTTCCGCACCCAGAATGAAGGTGGTAAGGTTTCCTACTCCTCTTTCCAGAGTCTCTCACACTGCTGAATGTGATGAAAAGTAGAATCCTTCCCATGAAATTCACATTTCTTGGTAGGCATGTTGTTCCAAAGAATCTAGCATAGAAGGTGATTCTCACTTTTGGCCATTCTATTAGACCATCTGTATACCATCCACCAGTGCATGTCTGTCCCATATATGGTATATACTAGCATATTCCTTCTTTCCACTTGGTTTTTCCACTGGGCTTCCATAGTGGGTATAAATAGTTCAGGATTTCCCTCACTAGTGTACCTTGGTACATGGTTACTACCCAACCGTCTAACAGAACATGACCTACTTACACACGTAATTGTACTCTTCATCTCATGCCCAATCATTTGATAAGTCACATGTGCCCAGTTTTCACATGCAAATTTTGTAGTATCAATCATAGAATGTGCATCATCCCACTAAATAACTCCTTCCTTTGATGGCTCAATCACTTCAGGATCTCTAATGGTGCACACATAAATTCTGTTCAAATCCTCTTCACTCAAAGGTTATACATAATATGTAGCTTTTCCATCTATTAAAGGAATAATAACACACTCCTCCTTGTTCTCAAAATGGTTATATCCTTTATAAATGCACAAATCAACATTATTCGCATAACACCAAAGGAACCCAAGAAATGATGGAAAACTTTCTGCCTATGCAAGCACCAAAACTTCAAAATCCCATGTAAACTTGGCCCCTTGTATAGTAATAGTAGCATGCTTCAATAATCCAATGGGCGTGGCCTTAGTCCTATTTGCCATAAACAACACATTTGAATATGGTTGTAATGGTGGCCTCCCCATCTAATTCCATGTATCAAAAGTGAGTACATTCACTTCTACACCTATATTAATCAAAATGTTACTTAATATCCATCTGTTAACAACTGCATTCAGAGTGATCTCTTTATCATAATCAAGACTGTGAGGAGGTAAGTTATCATGTAAAATTTGTCTCTCATGATGAACTCCAGCACGTGGTACTTTATCCCTTAACCATTCCCCCAATAAAGGAATGATGTTTTTTTGTCACAACATCTTACAAACCTCCTTCAAATCATCAACATAATTATGAGGAATGTCAACTAAGTTTGGGTGCTTCTGCTTCCTCGACTACTCTTTTAAGCATTGTATCTCACCCTGTAGGTTTCTAATAACTTCCATGGTTTCTTGATAAACTTTCTTCTGATGAGTAGGGTCCGGATACTTTGCATTCAATACCTCCTCTTTTGTAATAATAGTATTTTTCTTCAGAACTTCCCTGGCACGTGTAGCCTCATCACATGTAGTGACTAACACATGCAACATCTTAGGATCAGGTACTAATTTTGGTAGCCAATGATCTCCCACATAGCATTGTAATCTAACCATTCACATGACCTTATCTTGTGTGTTCTTCTTTCTTAGGTTCTCATAAAAATTTGGGCACTCTTCATAATTATGGTTCTTTCCGTAAAAGGAGAAAATAACATTTTGAGGTCATTCACGCTTATAGTGATTAGGGGATCTACATGTGTAACATGTTCCATGAGGAAACTCACTTCAACTACCACCACAACCTTAGCCTATGAATCCTCCACAATATCCTCGACCTCTACCTCTATCACCTCTATCAAAGCACCCTTAATTGTAACTATGATCACAATGCTCACCTTATTCCTTGGAATTATTTGCAACACTTGTTTTACATACACTAATATCAATGGCATCATGAATCTGATCAATAAACCTGCAGTTTTTTGTGTCATGAGTGGTAGATTTACAAATCTTACACTAAATGAATACATTTTTCTTGATCACGTGTTGGAGTAGGGAGCACCTACTTGAATCATGATCAAAATGATATATTTCATAATAAAACAATATGGCACGCATTGATTTATGAGGAAAAATATCCTTAGTATGTATTTATACTTCATAGTCTGTGCACCAAACACTAGTGTGCATCTCGTGAGATAAATTAGCTAACAATTTCTCCAATTATTTTTCCATCGTTGCAATCTAAGCTTCCAAAAATGGGCTAACTCTAGTATCTATGCTCTTAACTAACTCAGCACATAGAGCTTCCTTAAGCATCTCGTGTGGGTTTGTTTAAGTCTTGTGTGAGAGTTCCCTTCTGAAAGGTGTGATTAAACCTTCAATGAACCATTGAGCATACTGACTCGGGTGGATGCCATAAGATAAATTTGATAATAAAGTTTTAAACTAGGCATCATATTCCCTTACGCTTTTAGTCATTCCCTACTTGATGTCCTTCAATGCGCTCATGCTCTTTTGTTCAAACTCAGGTATGTGAAAATATTCTAAGAAATCATTACGCAACGCGATATAGTCCACACAAGTCCGGTTCAGATCATATTTCATTTAGCAACTATGTTTGTGCCCTTACAAAGTAGCTGCAAACTAACTTTCCTTATGCTTAGGAATTATGATCCCTTTCGTGCACCATAGTATCTCAAACATATGCACATGCTCAACTGCATCTTTAATTTCATTGTATTCTAGGATACAAAGAGATATCTCAAAATACAATTGTTGGGGTTGGTGCGGACGATGCCCACCATATCTAGAACCTGTATTACCTCCTATTTTTCCTCCACCCCTAGAACCACCATATCCACTAGATCTCGAGCCACCTGATCCTCCTGATCCCCCTCCTATAAAAGGTAACATACCAAAGGATGTGCTACCTGGTGTTCCAACAATTGTGTTAAACTGAACTCCCACAGTTTGTAAATTTTTAATACTTTCAGATGTGATACCAATATTTTACGCATCCACGTTCTATGCTAATGACATGCTAGAAAATATACTTCCAACCAGACCTCAAAATAACATAGATGATGATTGCACCATCATAGATGAATAAGCTACCTGATTACCTCCAAAACTTGATGGAAAATTAACTCTATCTGTCGCTACTCTATTGCCCACACTAGTTTTCTTACTAATGAATGTCGTATAAATTGGAAAACCAAGTGGAAGGGATAGGTTGCTAGGAGGGATCAAATGCATGCCCATGGTATTTGAAATTTCAATAGGATCACTATCATATGAGGTCGAAGAGGATTATCTACCATGCTTACCCAAATTTGGGAGTTCTAGATGCTTTGGCTCTACTTCTCCTATGTGAGCTTCAAATCCTTCATGATCCATCTCTCTCCATAATTCCATTCATTCTAAAAATTCACGTTGTTTCTCAAAATCCATATCATGTGCCTCATTAAACTTGAGCCACATTTCTTCTCTTTTCCTTTTTTCCATCAGGTCTGCCATCTTTCACCACACCCGATCCTTCCCCCATGCATGGTGGGGTTTAGCTAGCCATAGGACGTTGTTCCAAATCCAGAGTCACGATCAAGATCCTAATCGCTAAAGGGAAAAAACACAAATAAGATCCTTTGGGTTCACATAGAAATTGAAACTTAGTAACCTCTATAAAAGAATAAGTAGAAACTAATTAATCCAAAATGTAGCTATTCAAAACACCACTCCATCAATGATCTATAATGTGTGTCCAAGTTAAATCAGCATCATACAAAGCCTAGAATTCTTCCTGTGTCCAAAAAAGTATTTAAAACCTCCAATTTCTCTTTGATGCATAAGTTACCAACCACTTGTACAACTCTATGGGAAAAATAGGTAAAACAATGTCTCATATAGCTCATGACATAGATTTTGTTTAACCCTCATGCGTGCATCAAAATTAGGTCCAATGTAAAATCTCTGAGCATACTCTTCCTCTAAATTGTCTAACCAATATTCAATGCTAGCCACAGTCAACTGTTACACCTTCATCATGCAACATCCTACAAAATAACTAGAAAATAGGTCCTGAAAATGGAACTAAAATGTAGTCTTTTATTGTACCAAATTTCCCAAGGCACGCTGAGACATCACTCGTCCAAAACTATTTTCTCACCTGAAGTGCACAAGGGTACTAGGTCCCTCTTTTATGATAGCTTGTTCAAAGAGTTTACATGATCATACAAATATTCCAGATCCATAATATCCATTCAAGAATAAAGCACAACATGAACTAGATATAGATATTAACCATATGCAAGATTAACTCATACAAGAATCAAGATTAAATTCACTATGCAAGAACCAATCATAGATGTGTCTACAAGCAATGTCCAACCAAAAAGATCCATTATATTAATTGCTATAAAAACAGAAGCTCAATACATATATAGTAATGTTACCATGAGTCATGCATGCATATAAACCAACAACATAACTCTACTAAACATGGATGGTGATCCCTAAACTATGCAAATAAACACACACACACACACACACACACACACACACACACACACACACACACACACACACACACACACACACACACACACACACACACACACACACACACACATATCTGGGTGGGAAATTTCCCTTCACCGCCTATGCATCCTCAAAATAGGCTGCATGCTAAGAATAACCATGAGCCACTACAAGATAATCACAAAATTATACAAGATTTCCTAATAATATATTTTCTTTAGTTAACTCGTAGGTCAAATCCTATTATTAGCTTTAGAACTATGCATGTCGTTTGGTCTTCCTTCACATGAGATCTATCCTAAAATATACTTTTCTTGAATTAAAAGTCTTTTTGCTTTAATATTATCTTCAAAACCTTGTTTGGCCACTACTCCAAGTCGATATTTATCTTTTCATTCCAAAACTGGCTAATTGTTTGATCTATTCATTCTTCCTCCTGCATGTATCCCTGTTTAACTTTATATTGTAAACCTTATTCTCCTTGTGCATGCGTCCTCATGCACCTTTTTCTACAATGCCTCTTACATGTGTTAACCTATGTTCTCAGGGACTTAGTCATTTTCCATGCTAAACACTTAGGGATATGAAACTCAGCTAAAAAGGTGGTGTGCAACGCATCATAATCCACCAAATTCCTATGTGGATCATATTTCCTATACCAGATGTACAAAAAACATTGAAGTGTGGTGGAAAATTGACTTGCCTTCCTATCAGAAGAAGTTATTCCTTTAGCTCTCTATAATAACTCACACTTATGCACATGCTCAGTTGTATCTTCTACACCCCTATACTATGGCAAGTGAAGTGACATCTCAAAGAAAAATTGAGGTGTCTGTTGTTATGATTGATGAGGCTACTGAGGTTGTTGTTGTGGACCTTTTCCTGGAATGGGACCAAACCTTGAACTTGATCATGTACCAAGATTACTTCTGTGTTTTGGTGGTCTTAAGCCTCCCACCATAATATGGGGGCCTATCAAATAACTAACTTGTGTCCCTATGGTCATGCTAAAATTTACACCAATTGTGTGTCCTATAATGCTACCAAGTGCACTACTCCCAACTGATAGTGCGCCACTTCTTTTCCACGACGATGCACCTACCAAATTAGTTCTAAAAAAGCTATGTCCAAAAACGGGTGCCTATTACAATGCTATATGTGTGTCCTTAATCTGTTTTGCTTCTTGAAATGATAATAATATGTGCCTACATTATCTCCTACCCAACATGGTGATACCTGATTATCTCCTTGCTCACCTTCACTATTATGATCTTCTACAAAAAAATATGGATTTAAAGCACCTTGCACAAGGGCTAGGGGTCCACGTGGGGTTATATGCGTGCCAAAATTTCTTAATATCTCCTCAGACTCACTCTCATTAGATGCCAAAGGGAAAATCCTATTTCACCTTCCCAATGTAGAGAGGAAATGATCTTGGGGTCCTTCGCCTTCTATATGGGTCTCATCATTTCCATCAGTCATCATTCTTCTTGATCTCAGCACCTCCTCAACTTCCCTCTGTCTCACATCATTTTACCTAAGATGTCTCTCTTCCCTCTCTATTTCTTCCACTTATGCCAACACCATCCTTCCCAAACCTGTCTCTTGTCCTTGTGCATAGTTTGGTTTTAGCCTATCATTGGTAAGTTCTTCATTTCTAAAGGTGGTGCGCGTATGTATGATCCCATAGGCTTGCAAAAGAATAATAACTTTGCTTCCTTGGGGTATGAATATGTTGAAATCACAAAATTAAAGGTATAATTAAGTATCACACCTTCCCACCAGTGATCTACAACTCTCATCCAAGGTTCATTCAAGTTAACGAGCACTTGATATTTTTCTTGATTCCACAATTTCTTTCTTCCAAAACATACACCTCTGTTTTGTGCATACATTACTAACAACTCATATAATTCTACTAGAAATAAGATAAAAAATGTCTCATATAGGAAATCATTAAGGTTATCTTCCACACACTTACATGCATTCAAATCAGGTCCAATACTATACCTCTGAGAAAACACATCCTAGTTTTCATATATCCAGTTCTCAATATTCTCCAAAGAAAGTCGAGACGTCATCTTCATACAACATTCTGGGAGATAGATTAAAAAGTAGCTCCGACAACAGAACCAAAATGTAGTCTTTTGTTTTCCCCATATCAACTAGGTGTGCTATCACTTCATCCGAACAAGTCTGAAAACTCACCTAAACCACCCACAACCTCAAGGTCTCTCCTTTGTTTGATTACCAAGATGTTAGACATGCATATTAAAAATTATAACAATAACAACGTACAACCATGGAGAATTGGAGATATATCATAGTAATTCAAAAACACATATACTAAATAAGTTCAATGAACATAAAGAATAATCAACAAGATTTGAATTTCCATAACTCCATACTTAGTGTAAACACCCCTTTCCCCATGCACCAGGAAAATGGCCGCCAACACCATTTATCATATCAACAAACAATCATACACAAAACAATACTTCCTACACCAAATTATACAAGGTAAAAATATTTTCCACATAAAAGAAATGATGACATATTACCATATAACAAATCCTACTAATGTATTATGAACACTTGCATTAACTACCTTATCTTTATAAATATAAAAACATTAAAACAATATTTATATAATGCTAAACTAAAAAGATAAAGACTACTTTTTTTTAATAATAATAAATAAAACATTATATGTTTAAATAACTCCAACGTAAGTACTTTAGTTTAAAAGTCAAAGTTTTAATTTATTTAACCATATATAGGTCTTAAATATGAGTACGGATAATGTTTAAATTTGTATAGCGGTTAGGATTAGGTAGTTAAGATTTAGGTTTAAACTTTGTAAGGTTTAGTACTTAGGCCACCAACCCACACCCACACACACACACACACACATATGTTATAGTCTTTAATTTATATAATTACATGTACAAGTCAAACTAGCCAACACAAAAGACAAACCATATTAAAACATTATATAATTCATTACTATCTTTAGTTATAGTATATAGTATAGTATATACATAGGTTGAGGTTTAGAACATGACATGGTATATGTTAGAATTTTTTTTTAATTAAATATTATAATATGAGAAGGGAAATGTGATAGAGTTTTAGGTATAGTTTTATAATTATAGTATTTAATAAAACATGTCTTTTAAAATGTTTAGAAAGTATGTGGTAGTTTATTCTAATTTAATTAACTTCTTAGGTTATAAATTTAAGTTAGGAATTAATATGGTATAACACATAAGTATTAATATTTAAATATATAATTTAATATGCATGAAATAAATGTAAGAATAAACGGGGCCAATAATATAGATATGGTAGTACCATTAAAACATAAAGTTTTTAGGATTTGCAATAGAAAATTAGAAGGGGGCATAAGGTTAGATATAAGAATACTTTATTCCAACATAAATCAAATCAAGTCTATTTAAAGGGATATTTTCAGATATGGTAAATTATTATTATTATTTTTTGAGATAATAAAAATGAAAATACACACTTAGAATTTTACACGGGGAACAAGAGTAAATTACAAACCAATAGGAAAAATTGATTTACTATTCTCAAGGAGAGTTGTCTCCCGTAGAAACCTTATGTAAATAAAATTCACTTGATGTTTTCCCTAGGTGTTTCCAACACTAAAACAAACTATTTACATATAAATATGAATATAAGTCTATAATAAACACAAGTATTAAATATTAAATAAATTCTCTTCAACTATTTGATAATAGTATTTTAATATACATATTTTAAAAATAAAAATAATTTAAATAAAAAAATATTAAACATTTTCCAAAGGAATTTATTAATAAAACCATATTATTTTTCTCGGAAACTATTAAAATGCATGAATTTTATTTAATTTTACTATGCAAGTAAAAAAAAACAAAACAAGAGTTAATAATTTTCCACTTAAGTAAATGTTTGATTTTAACATAAAAATTTATTTGTTTTAAATCAACCAACCACAAAATACTTGTGTAAATTTATTTATTTATTGGAAATCAATTAATATAGTTTCATATCATAATTAAATTAAATATATATTTCACCAAAATAATAAAAGAGCCATAATGATTTACTCTTTTATTTAATTTCTTTCCAAAATTTACAGATAAGGAACTTATCTCAATTTGGCAATGGACTTTGCTATGCTCAATTCCCAGTCCACTTGGATGTAAGCACCAGAATCACGGCCACACTAATGAGGGGAAGAAAATATGCTTAAAAGCACAAACCGATGTCCTAGCCAGGAACCATCCGAGGTTGTACTCTGTACCCCCGATTAGGACTCCTCAGGATCTCCTCCCTCCTACCCACAACATTGCTTACAAACCTAGCTTTCCTAGAAAATTTCCACAAATTCTTTGAAATTTCCAAATATTTTTTTTTTCTTCCCTTTTTCCCTCCCACATCCTCAATAAGTCTTATAAGCCATTTAAATATTACTTTTTTCCAATTTGGTTTCATTACCAAAGGTTACAACGGTAACTTCCAAATTACAAATTTACAATTAGTTTAATGTAAATAATAATGTCCGGACAAGTTCCTTTCTAATTAAACCTTCTCATTTTTTAAATTTTAAAGTTACACATCAATATTCCAAAGTACTGAATAATTCAATAATTTTTTTAATAAACCTTCTCATTTAAAAAAATATATTTTAATTCAATAATTTTTTTTAAAACTAATACCATATCAGCTATTTTGGCACATCACACTTAGATACAACGATATTAGCAATCCATACATAATTATGCATTATAACTATAATGCATTACATAACATATAAACTTATTACATCACAAACTAGTACATTCATGCACTGGACCATGTGCGCTCACATACCGACTCTAGAATGGGCTTACGTCAAGAAGACCTAACACTATTCAACACTATCAAAACTATCTAACATCTAGCACCCTCTATTACATGGATGCATCATCTATTTATACATGGTGGGGAATTTCCCTTAATCTCCTTCATACAAATCTTATTAATAGGCATATTATAACAATATCTTGCATGCTTTTCTAACTTTGATTTACAATAGTTTAAGTTATAACTAGATTGTCTTAACTATGCTTTAATCCCTATTAATATAATTCCTCCAAGTTCTGCTCTTGTCCTTATCTACATGTACTTTATTTTAATAATAGACCTTGCTTGTGTCTCAAGTCATCTTGATTTTCTCTATTTTATCCATTATCCCAAAATTGCTAAGTCTTGAATACTCTACATGCGTGTGCAAGCCTTGCATGCTAACCTATTTCACTGTATCTTTGCACATTGTCTTCTCTTCCTTTCCTTCTTGTGTAAACACTCCTACATGGTCCTTCAAACTTGTATGCATCTGTTTACCCTCTGCACTCGTCCTCATGTGTGCATGAATGATACTTAGTCATTTCTATGACCAACATGGGGCTCACAACATAAAAAAGGTAAAATAATTCAAACAACCACAAAAAAAGGCTTAACCACTTTTCCTAACCCCAAAATTTTTTTCTCAAGGTAGCCATAGGTTTTATCCCATGCATCCTTCATGTTTTAGTCTCTCCGTCCCCATGTTTGTTGATTTTTATTTAATTGAACATGTTCATCACTGCACACTCCACACACACATTAAATACATATAATAAATATCATAAAACCATGTATTTATGCATATAATTAACACCGTAACCTCAATATATGAATTTGATAACAATCATCATTACAACTAACATCCATATACATAATTAAGCACAATTTTGTTACTGTAAAACTCGTTATCTAATAATTTCACAAAGGTTTAATGTTAGAATTATCATCATTATCATATAAGACATCCATGACTAATTATAACAAAAAATGCTAAAATCCTTGCATCACAAAAGTCACTATGATCCACATATATAAATATATATACATCAATATCATCTAAAATGATCTTGTCATGAAGTTCCAAATCAATATTGTCCAATGTCAAAATAACAAGTGTCATAATCCCTGTCAAAATATCCTTGGAGATAGATAATATCCCTAATGCAGTTAATATAATGAATTAAAACTTGTCTAAGAGAAGTGGACATTACATTCCCCTCCCCTCAAACCCAAATTTTTCCTAGAAGTCACTGAAATAAGTGAGGGTACTTCACTTGGAGAGTGAGGGTGCTCATTGTATCTATCACACTACACTCTGACCTGATCAAGCTTATGGCCCCAAAGGCCCAGGGTTTTTCACTCTGGGATACGTATTGTCTCTATCATCGCATGTTTTCCCCATTGTACATGAAATCTAGTCCAATCTATCACATGAGATGGATCCTGAACATATCTCCTAAACACATATACATGAAAATTACATGGATGTGTAATGAGATAGGTGGAAAGGTTAGACGATAAGCTACTGGTCCAATCCTATCAATAATATAAAATGTTCCAATAAACCATAGAGATATCTTATATCCTTTTCCATAATGGATAAGGCTCATGTGTGGCCTGACTCAGAAGAATACCTTTGAGCTAACCTTGATGCTCTTTTCATTCCTCTTTGAATATCCATACTTCTTCTATCTATATTTTACCTCAAAAATTCACTAACGAATGAGAGACACATGTTGTTCCATCTCATGTACCAAGGTGGTTCTAATAACTACTTGATCCTCAATTTTATCCCAAATGAGTGGATTTTTGTACTCCTTGCCATAAATATCCTGAAAAGTTTCTATGCCAATAAAATTGTGGTAATTTTGGTTGTATGTAAACTCAAACAAGTAGAAGTACTTTTCCCATCTAGATTGTTGGTACATCACATACATATGGAGTATGTCCTATAATACCTGGTTCACCCTCTGAGTTTTTCCATACATTTCAGGGTGATAAGTTGAATTGAAATTAAGTTTTGTTCCCAATTCCTCTTGTAAAGTGGTCCAAAAATAAGAAGTGTAAAGTGGGTCATGATCATATATACTATTCTTAGGGACTCCATACAGTCTCATTATCTCCCTGAAAGTGTTGGTGGTATTCACTAAAGATATAATATTCTTGGTCAATTATTCAACTGTGACCATGATCGAATCATGCCGATATGTGGATATAGGTAGTCCCAAAATGAAATTCATGGATATAATGTCACACTTCCACACTAGAACATTGTGTGGGTAGAGAAGGCCTACAAGATGCTGGTGCTCAACCGTCACTCTTTGGTACTCTAAACATCGAGACACATACCATGTGATATCTCATCGTAATCATGCCTAATAATATAATTGTCTCATAGTAGCGTGGATCTTCTTAACTCTTGGATGAGATGAGTAAGGTGCATGATGGGCCTTTGCCATAATAAGATGTCATAGACCACCCTCCTTAGGAACATATATCCTACCTCTATGCCTAATAATTCCATATACCTCAAGTGTAACCCCTATGAACTTCCCCTTAAGGGGTCTCCCTTAATCAGTATCTACTCTGACTAACATGTTCCTTTTTTTCATGAGGAATCTGCTATAGAATCCTATGACATTGTGACATAAATCTATACCCACTCGATTATCCATAATGATGTGTTTCATGCAACTCATTGCATCAACTAAAGGATTTTCCTTCCCTTTAAAGTGCTCCACCTCCATGTCATACTCACACAAAAGTTCCATCTAACACCGCTAACAAGTGTTTAAGTTAGGCTGATTAAAATTGTGTCGTAGGCTCATATGATCCGTCCTCAAAATGAATCTTTGACCTAGTTTCAAGTGTATCCATCTTAAAAGAGCATGCACAATGATTACTAACTCGATATCATGTGTAGGATAATTGAGCTCATAATCCTTGAACTTCCTAGAATCAAATGCAATCAATTGTCTATCATGCATCAATACTCCTCCTAAACAAGATAAAAATGCATTCATGCACACAAAAAACTCCTTTTCTAGGTCAGGTACAAAAAGAATGAAATCCATAGTAAGACGCTCTTTCAGAATTATAAAGGCCTACTCACACCTATCAGTCCACTCAAACTTCTTCTCTTTGCACTAAAAATATATTATGGGAAGTGTAATGCAGGAGAAGTCCTATTAAAACCTCCTATAATGTCTTGTTATAACCAATGAATTTACAAACCTCTATAACATTATTGGGTGTTGGCCAAACAAGAATGGATCTAATCTTGGAAGGGTCAACCACAATCCCCTCCCTTGAAATAATATGCCTTAAATACTACAACTTAGTCTAGAAAAAAGCACATTTCTCTTGGTTACCATATAACTACTACTTTTTAAGGAACTGCATGTAGACACAGAAATTGTGTCATAATCACGTTGGTCCCCTAGCACAGCCCTATAATCACTTCCTCATCCTCAACACCTTAGCACCTACCTCCTGCACCCCACACATGTTAATTTAATTACTTTAATTAAATTAATGTCATTTATCTCCATACTTATTAATTTAGTTATTTTAATTAAGTTAATGACCTTTTACCCACACACACATTACTTTAATTATTCACATTAAATTAATTCACTACCCTCACACACTTATTTAATATAATTGCCTTTATTAAATGCACCTCACCTAACCACCCCATCATTTGACCCATTAACCTAAACCCTAAACCAATGTCCTTAATAAAACCTAACATTAGACCCATCCCCTCACCTCACATTTAAAAGCCTCCTAAGGTCGGTTTTCACCCTGAGAAAAAGAGAAGACCCTTATCAAATGGCGGAGCAACTTCCTAGGCAAATTTTGAACAACCCGAGATATCTCACCCAAACTGATGTCGGTTCACCCTAAACTGATGTCGGTTCACCCTAAATCGACACCGGTTATACTAGAATAGACCAAATGGCCTATTTAGACCCATCTACAGCTTTATAATACAGGTTTTTGGTTGGTTGGGGAAAACTTCTAATCTCGAGTTCGATCTCTTTAGACACGAAAGTAGAACGAAGATTGATTGGTGATCAACAAAGGTAACCAAATTTACTAGCACAACAGTGAAAATTTCTTCCCAGAATCCTCCAACGCAGCAAATTCTTCATTATTCTTCAAACCTGTACCTCACAGAAGAGTAAGTATCCTCCTTCCATTTATTTCATTTTCTCATCATCAGTTGTAGTCTTTATAGTAAAGGAACCTAGTCTTTTACTCTTTGTCCATTCCCTCTCTCTAGTTACAGCCACCTTCCATACCCAATCATCTTAATACTTGGCCCAATTTCCCATTTTGACCTCCTCAGTAGTCTCAGACCTTCGCAACATATCTACACCCCCTCTGTGATCAATCCTTGACTTCTATCCACTCCACTTTTGCCCCAAAACTCCAAAAACCCAGACTGTGTGATTCCACCAGCCCCGACTTAACCATCGTCAATCATCTCTAACCATCACCGGTTACAGTAAAACCATCATTGGTTTCATAAAAAGGTGGTCAGTCTCTGTGTCACCTAATCTCTACCAGAATAACAACCTGCTTCAAAAATACATCTACTTGAACACCTATTTGACCTTCAGATCTATATCTAACCTAGCCTGTTAGCTCAGATTCACCTATAACCAACCTACTTGACCTCTGGATCTCCTTCTAGCCTAGCCTATTAGATTAGATCTAGCCTATTACATTTTTTATGAGATGCCTAAATCATATTAAACTACACTAGGATAATATTTACTTTATTTCAGCATTGAATTATTTTAAACAGTGGATTGACAGCCATCTAGGAAGTATCACACTTCTAGGATCTAGCACATGTTAGGCAGTCCACTGCATATATTTTTTAACTCTCTTTGGTGGTCTTGTTTTGGTTCTTATACAGGTAGTTCGTCCTAGCCAAAAGGAAGGTCTCACAATCACTTCAATTCAGAATTCAGATATGTGCGCATATAACCTTCAACCATCCTAAAACAGGTATTCTTCTTACCACTCTTTACCTTATCTATTTTGTCAAGTACCTCTAAAAAAACTAAGAAATCAGGTGAAACTTTTTGGCACGCTCGGTGGGACCCATTCGGGGTTCCTTGCATCTTTCTTCATTCATAGGTGAAAAATTGTGTGTGTTTGTTTCCCTTCTAGTAGCATTCACATTAAAAATTTCTCCTTGGTAACATTCTCTTCTTTCTACTTGCTCTAAAAGACACATTTCTTTTGGTGTATTTAAAAAGAACCTTCTTATTCTTGTTTTCTACATTTTAGTGAAAGAGCATCCCTCTTCCTGTTCATCTATTACTGTCATCAAATATCATACTTTTAATTTGCGTTTCAAACAAGTGCACTACATTCTGATTTAAGTGATTAGCTCACATTAATTGAGGGGAATCTATACGCTGGAAGTCATGACCAGCTGATGGTTGACAAACGAATCGTAGAAAAGCACTTCTATCCTTTTCTCTTTCTCAGAGTCTTACTAGACCACACAAAAATTCAAAATACAAACATTCTTAAACAACATCCTACCTAGAAGAAGCTGTAGGTGATCACACGATCACCATATAGTGGGCACCCAATGCACTGATCTGTCGAGTCATACTTCAAAGCGAAGCCCGCCCCCACCATAACATTCCTGAAACCTCACCCTTTATAATTCTTTCTTTGTAGGAAGTCTTCCTCACCAAAAAATTCTATTTTTCTTTTCATAACAGCCAGTCCATACAAATAGCATAAGCTGAACAAATGTAATAGAATAGGCACTCTAGGAACGTTCTTTCTTAGTGTTCTGCTTGATTTGTGTTTTGAGGTGAGAGCTTTTGATCATTATTTTTGTATTTCCTTGCACACTCCCAATCATAGTCGGTGTATTTTGACTTTTCCTGAGTGTGCTTGGACCACATCTACATCATTCTCAGACTTCTGGGTTTGATTCAACACCAGATTTTTAAATCACAACCATCTTTCTTATTCTCTATTTCAATTTCATAGTAACCGGCTATGGTTATCTTTAACCATCCCTGGTTACATTCCAACTGGCATCAGTTCAACCCAACTAGCATCAGTCTGAATTCTTCTTAGATACCTATCCAAAAGAAACCTATTTCACTTTCTGAGCTGTAAAAGGATCCTCTCACCTTTCATATTGTCGTTACTTCAATCACAGTCACCTTACATCTCATCTTGTGTGAAAATTGTTAGTCTAGGACCATGATTTAATACAATGTTGTTTTTTCACAGTAACCGACACCGGTTAAGCCTAACCAACATCAGTTTACCCCAACTAGTGTTAGTCACCCTGTGTTGTTTTACAGCTCACTAGCTAACCTAATCCACTCACTGTTGACTATTTTCCTAGTTCTATTGTGTTCTGTGCCATTCATACATAATAAATTCTCGCCAAATCAGTTCCTACCGACATGGTTATAACTCGTAGTCAAGTGAGTGCCCTCGTATTTGATGCTAGTCAACTACCGCCCCCAGCTAGCCCTTCATCACCTAGTCCCTCACCACCTTCCATTTCATCATCCATGGATCTTAACAAACCTATCACCATTCATACAGGTGACACAGAGTTTACACGACTCCTAGATCAAAATCATGCTGCTTTGAGCCACTACCTCACCCATGCCTCCACTCGAGATGCCTCGGGTCAATTGATCTATGATATGCCCATATCCTTATCTCCATCCATAATGATCACTTCTGCCTCCGCTCTACCTCCTACCATGGTGACCTCGCTTGTTTTATCCCTATTTGTGTCGCAGCTAGATCCCACATCAGCTTTGACTGCTGCATCCGCCACCTCTATTGCACCCATAGTCTCCACCATACCTTCATCCACCACCCAAAACATAACATCATCTGCACCTGTTGTCTCATATATACTAGTCACAATGCTACCACCTGTGGTATCGGTAACCTCTACCCCATTTCAAAAATTCATCCTTTCTATTCCCCAATCTCTACCTCCCATCTCTACCAGGGTCACTACGAGTGTCCCACCCTGCACATACCGACTACCATCCACCTCCTATTTCATCGTTCATTCAGTCTGAATATATACCCTATATGTCTATCTCTCAATTCCCCCCTCCTTATTCGACACCACCATATTATGGAATGTCCTATTCTTCATATGTCCCACAACAACCTCCTTTTATTCCGGGGGGTACCCAATCTTCACAACCTAACAATGACTTTATCAAGTTAATCATGGACAAGATGCATACATTAGAAGCATCTGTTTATGGCACCCGCAATTCTCTCACCTATGACAAGATTTGTAATGAGTCTATTCACCCATCCATTCCCATTCACCCATATCCTGTACACTGGGAGATGCCTAAGTTTAACCACTTTAATAGTAAGGAAGACCCTTAACAGCATTTGTGATCTTTCAAACATGGGTGTTTCTTAATTGCCCATGATGATGCTTTGTTTTTGTGAACCTTTCCCATGTCTCTAACTGGTCCAGCATTGGATTGGTATAGTGGATTACCTAGACATTCCATTTCCTCATTCAACCAAATAGCCTAAGCCTTTTTGGATCATTTTTTGATTAACATCATCAAGAAGGTTACCATGACCGATCTTTGCTCCATGCGTCAATATGACGACGAATCTATCACAGATTTTGTCACTCGTTGGTGTAGCCTAATCAACCAACTCACTTTCCAATTACCGTAAACTGAACTCATAGAGCTCTTCACATGATCTTGTGCTAGACATATCTCACCTACCTTACAGGTGCAAACCTTCCAGACATTCGATGACGCTTTCACCATGGCACATAAGCTTGAAATTCACACCATCGAAGAGAAGAAGATACAATTACGAAACAAAAACTCCTCGTTTAAATCACACGATACTTCCTCTTCCTTGAAACCTCAGATGAGTTATTCCAAATCCAAGGGAACTACCAATGCAGTGGTACTTAAGGCTAGCCTTGCCCATCTATCCAATCATGCTAAACCTTCATCCAATCTGTCACCAGTCCAAGCCTTCCAATTCAAATGAGAACAAAATAAATACACAGCAATTGGGGAACCATATTCATCTGTTTTAGAAAAGCTTATCAAAGCTAATGCCATCACCCTTCCTCCTATCAAACCACATACTAGTTTTGACCCCTCTCGCCCCATACCACGTTGGTACAAGGAAAATGATTACTGTAACTATCACCATGTAAATGGTCATAGTGACAGACAATTGTATCACCTTTAAAAAACATTGTTCAGGGAATGCTCGAGAGCGATGAGTTAGTCTTGGATAACCCTAATGCACCAGCCAATCAAGACCTTCATATATTCAAGAAACCATTCCCTAACCATTCCCCATCTAATGATCAAACTGGTGATGCCTCACACAACGAAAGTAATACAAGAGAGATACATGTTATATTTACCAACTTACCACTTGATTCCCAAATATCTTCTATCCCCTCCATCGAGGAAATCCTAGCCCAAAATCCTCTACCCACACAGGAACCTACTTTATTTGTTCCTCTACCCATAGAGGAAAGCCCTTCACCTCCCTGTACACCTATGGAGGAGTCTCTCATTAGCACTGATATCATTCCCCCTTTAGCTTCCCTACCCAATGAGCCGCTACCAATTGTACCTCCTCTACCCACAGTGGAGTACCCATCAGATTCTCCACCTAATTAGGATCCAATAAATTTTCTGTTACCGCTCGGTGACCATTCTCCATCAACTACCCAAGATCCTACGGACCTACTTTTGGCTCTCTTACCTATAGAGGCTGAAGCCAGTGAATTCCTTGTTTCTCAGACATATTTTATGGGAATCACCACTCACTCCACATCTACCTCATCTACCACAGTGTCATTCTCATGTTTGGTCGACCGCCTGGACTATGTTGATAGGTCTTCACTTTGGGGGCGTCTCTTACTCTTGGTCTTGACTAAAATGCAATCATCTTCCACTAACACTTCTACCATTTATCTGAAGATGTTTCAACAACCCAAACTTCAAATGAATATAACTCTCGATACATCTTCTATTGCATCATCCTCATCTATACCCGCCCCTCTACTTGCTAGCCGACATGTTCCAACATCATCTCTTGTATCTAAACCCACTAGTTTTCTAGGGGTCACACTCACATCAAACCTTGCACATCCTCTTGTCAGGATACACTTGACCACATCTTCCCATATACCTATGGAACTAATCCCTCAACCTAAATGAAAAACCCAACCTTCTAATCCACATGCACCGACCTCACTAACTACACCTTTATCACCTTCACCCTTACCATCCATCTTGGGACCTCTCCCCTCTACCTTAACATAATCTACTCTCTCAAGGGGTAAACCTAAAATTCCATTGACCCCTTTACCACAGCTTGCAGCTCTACCTAGGTGAACCTTACGTCCTTCATCACCATCTATAACTTCTTTGCCTCCTATACCACCATTACCTTCTATACCTCCTTCACTACCCATGACATTTTCTTCCACCTCACCTATACCTCCCTATCAACCTCAACCAACACCTACCACTGTACCTCAGTTGTCCCCTTGGTTCATTTGTCCTCTCCCACCATCTTCCTTGCCATCTACATCACGTGCTCCCCCTACACCTCTACCTAAGAAAAAACACCAAAAATAAAAAAAACTATTAATTTCTAAAGAGGTGGTTAAACCTACCCCTCTTTCTGTTGCTGCACCTACACCAATGAAAGTACAACCCAAATCCAATACTGCATCACCTCGACTACCACTACAACTACTCAATCTTCCAACCAAACCTACTTTCACTTCACATTATGATCCACCGGTAGGATCATACGCCACCATCTTGGCTAACCTCCTAGAAAGCTCTGTTATCACCCTCCCTCCTCTTAGAACTTATGACCCTCTTAAACCTAAACCAGAAGGGTTTGATGATACTAAAATTTGTGCTTACCATCATGTGCTAGGACATGATGTTGAGAACTGTAAGGGTCTAAAGGCTTCCCTCATTCAATTATGTCCTTCTGACCCCAATTTTGTTGACGATGACCTCCTAGATGAGGAACCTATTTCACCCCCACCACCTTCTTCACATCTTCCTCCTACACCTATACCACAACCTCCATCTTCACTACCATGACCTTCCTTTCCATATCCAAAATTCAAAATTAACATGGTTCACATAAGATAACTTGTCACGTGACCACCCAAATTTCGTTGCACCCAACTAACCTCACAAGGGTTTTCTCCTCTAGTAGGTTTTTTCCCTTCATGTCGTTATACCACTTACCCTACACCTTCTCTATTTGCCAACTCCCCTCAAATCAACATGGTACACATCACTACATGTGCATAGAGGGGAAAAGAAAAGGTAGTTGACCCACCAACCAATCCTATACCCAACATACCATCTACACCCATACCTAAGATAACTATCCGTGGCCTCGCATACCCGATTTCTAATGGCATCACACATTGCACCATGCTCAAACAACTACACCAATATCCCCTCAAAATGTCCTTATACGACCTCATCCAAATGTTGGAGTCACACTGTCAAGCTCTCATGAAGTTCCTTCAATCTATTGAGGTTTTACCTAATGACGCCACACCTGTAGCATCTATTGTAACACCTCATCATGTCGCTTCTCTCACTAAATTTCCATCTACCTCAACACCTCCACCTGTTCATCAAGTTTTTATCCTTAGTTTCTCAGATGATGAAATTTTCCCCCACCAAACCGATGACCCAGATCCCACACTTTTCATCTCCATCCATATTGATAATATACACATCTGACATGTTATGATTAATGGGGGCACTGGCATTAACATCATATCCTCTCATGCATTCGAACAAATGTGCATACCCAACAACTGCATGCATAAACATCTAGTCATGTTGTGTTCATTCAATGAAGCTATCACCTCTACACTCAGCACTATCATCCTCCATGTTCGTGTGGGTCCCCTTACTATTCCTAAGTTGTTCTATGTTTTAGAAGGGGATTTTAAATACAATTTGTTACTCGACAGACCCTAGATTTGTGCCATGGGTTGTGTACCTTCTAATCTTCTCTGATGTGTAAAGTTCAAACATGAAGGACGTTCCTATACCATTCCAGCTGACCCATCACCTTTCAAAACCTACAACATGCTTTACCGGCCCAATGATGTCCTTGTACCTGTTAAGGCATCTACCTCCCTATCTATATCTTCTTCACACACGACCCCATCCACCAGTGCTGTTGCAACCTCACCTTCACCCAAATCTTTTATTCCCACTGTTGTTTTTGCTTCTACCAGTCACACATCAGCTTCCCAACTAATTAACATCTCCACCGATCTAACTTCTAACGCTTCCTCCATTCCAGCCACCAATATATCAACCACTGATCCCTTGGAAGGTGTTTTTCAATGCCTCACTATGGGGGAGTATCGCCTGTACAATGTCAATACATTCCTTACTACTCAAGAGTATGGAAACCTTCACCAGCATCCTCACTATGATCACCACATAGGTGAGCATATCCTTTATGGTCTTCCTCACATCCATACCCATCTTACCTATGGGGGACTTTATATTTCCACTTACACACCCAAACCACCATCACAAACACGACCTTTTTTGGTTGACCTTTAGTCACTTACCAACCACCACTTTGCTCACACTTTCCTACACCACTGTTCCTGGAAGGGTTTCGGCTTTGGCATTTATGAGCAAGGTTGTTACACCATTATTTCATGTACCACGCATAAATAGAATGATCGTAGTGGAATCAGTTTTACCAAACTACCTACCAACAAGCCCCATATTGAACTCATCAAAGACATTGACCCCTCTCCACCTTCTTCAGCTACCCCACCTTCACCAATGGATTTGATGGATCCTGAATCTGTCCTCCTACCTTTTTTTTCATAAATACCATTTCCTTAGGGCCTCTGACCTATCACCATAATGGCGAGGCTCCTTTTTCTCTTCCTTTTTTGTATCCTGATATGATAGGGGATGATACTCCTATTAATGTAATTCAATGTTAGGATGATGAGTCCATACATACCTACCTTGGTGCTGAAGACTCTTATATTCACCGGTTGTTACCTTCTGAGATGCAAACAATGTTGAATGAATTGACTATCGAAGTCAACATCCACACTTAGGATGACCCCCACATTCTCAAGATTGGTCAATCTCTGGATGCTACTGAACAGGAAGCCCTCACTTCTTTTCTTAAAAATCATAGCCATTATTTCACTTGGTCCTATGTTGACATGCATGGCATTGATCCCACTATCGTGGTCCACAATATTGTAAAAATTCCTGATGCCAAACCTGTAAAACAAAAGTTGAGGAAAATGCACCCTCACATTGCTCTTCTTGTCAAAGAAGAACTTCAATGCCTTCTCTCAGTTTCCTTCATCTTACCCATTGATTACCCACAATGGATTTCTAACATCGTCACTATCACTAAGGTGACAGGGGGACTTTGCATTTGCACCAATTTCCATGATCTCAACCTTGCTTGCCCAATTGATGATTTTCCTCTACCTGGTATTGACCACTTGGTTGACCTTACCACTGCCCTTGAGATGTTATCACTTATGGATTTTTTCTCATGTTATAACCAAATCTTGCTCGCTCCAGAGGATCAACACAAAATTGCATTCATTACCCCTTGGGGGACCTTCTACTATCGATTCATGCCTTTTGGCCTTAAAAACGTTGGTGCCACCTATTAGTGGGCTATGACCTACATCTTCCATGATATCATGCACCACATATTGGAAGATTATGTGGATGATCTCTTGGCCAAATCTAAATGTCATGCCAAGCACCTCGCCATCCTTGTAACCATCTTTGACTGCCTCATTAAGTATTGCGTTTGCCTTCAACCTAAAAAGAGCACCTTCGTGGTTCTCTCAGGAAAAATCCTGGGATTTATTATTTCCCTTCGTGGTATAGAAGTTGACCCTGCTAAAGTCAAGGCCATTCTGGAAATGCCTCCACCCACTAACCTTAAACAACTCCGTAGCCTGTAAGGTAAATTGCAATCCATTCACCATTTCATTTCACAATTATCTAACCATTGTCAACCATTTCATCACCTTCTCAAAAAGGATTTCTCTTTCAAATGGGATGATAACTGCCACAACACTTTTGAGTCCTTAAAACAATACCTTCTCCAGCCACCCATACTCATTCCACCTAAAGATGACCAACCCTTCTACCTATACATATCTACTACCGATCACTCCTTAGGGGCTATGCTCACTCATCGTAATGAACAACATAGGGAGAAGGTAGTTTATTAAATAAGCCGTACCCTTCTAGACTATGAAACCCAATACACTCACCCTAAAAAACTTTGCTTAGCCTTAGTTTTTGTTGCCACCAAACTTTGTCATCACCTACTCAACCACAAAACCTATGTTGTGACCAACACTGACCCCTTACACTTCATGTATGCTAAACCCTACCAAAATCAACGTGCCACACATTGGCTCATGCTTCTTACTAACCTAGACCTCGAATTCATCCACCAAAAATATATCAAGGGCCAGGCCATTACTGACCAGCTCACTAATGCACCTCTTTCTGGGAATCAATCTTTAAACTTTGATTTCCCTGACGAATCCATTGCTAACCTCTCTCTGGATGATGACCCTTACCAAATGACCTTATTCTTCAATGGTTCCAAATGTCAGCGTGGGGGTGGTGCAGGCATTATTCTCATTCCTCTTGATGGTGAACCCATGCCCTTATCATTTAAACTCGACTTCAAATGCACTAACAATATCACCAAATACGAAGCACTTGTATTGGGTCTCATGACTTCCTATGCTTTAGATGTCAGATCCATTAATATCTTTGGTGATTCTCAACTGGTAGTAAACCAAGTCAATGGTGTTTATCAGTGTCATAATGAAATAATTCAAGAGTACAAACATTACATCGGCGTCATGTTGACTACCTTTGACCACTATAAAATTCAAACCGTTCCGCGATCCACTAATAAATTCATGGATACCATGGCCTAACTCACTTCTCAGATACCTACCTCACCTGCTGATTCAGACATATTTGTTACCGTAAAATTGATATCGAGACCTTCTTATAAATCTTGTTGTGTTAATCTCATCCAAACTGCCTCACTAAACACATAAGACCTTTGGTATAAGCAGCTTACAGACTACCTTTCCCTTTCTATATTTCCTCCTGATCTCACATGTAAAGGACAACATGCCTTTCTCAAGAAGGCCTCTTGTTATGTCATCATGGTTGGGCTTCTCTATAAATGTGAATTTGACGATATCCTCTTACGCTCCCTTACCAGCTTTGAAATCCCCTATACCATTAAAGAAGTTCATGATGGCATATGAAGAGGTCACTTAAGTGGCCTTGCTATTACTAAACGCATTCTTCACCTAGGCTATTACTGGCTGACCCTCAATCATGATTGTTACAACTACGTTAAACATTGTTTAAAATGCCAACAACATGCCAGTCTTCATCACACACCTAGTGATGCCTTACAGGTCGCTCATGACCTTTGGCCCTTCTCTCAATGGGGTTTCGATCTTGTCAGAGAGATCAATCCCCACTCTTCCCTAAGACATCAATGGATCATCACCACTACCGAATATTACACTAAATGGGTTAAAGCCGTACCCCTCATCTCCACTAAAGCTGAGAAAATATGTGAGTTCATCAATCATCACATTATTTGTCGCTTCGTTGTTCCACGTCTCCTTATCACTCACTGATAATGGCAAACAATTCAAAAACAAAACTCTATATAAACTTTGTGACACTTTCGGCATCTAGCTTAGCTTCTCCTTCCCATATTACCCCCAAACCAATGGCCAAGTTGAATCTACCAACAAAACCTTGAACAAAATTCTCATGAAAGTGGTTTATGATACTGGGAAGGATTGGCATACACACATTCTTTTTGCCCTCTGGGCATACCGTACTAGTTTTCACACCTCCACCACTGCCACTCCATTTTCTCTAGTATATAGTACCAAGGTTATTTTACCTCTCAAATTTTAGATCCCGTCTCTTCGTATCTCCCTTCAAGGTATGCTCACTGATGATGACTTTTTCCAAGACCATTTAGCATAACTTGAGTTATTAGATGAACATCATCTTCATGCCCTCGACCATCTCCAAGTCTACCAAAAACGCATCAGGCGTGCCTATGACAAACATGTCCATGAAAACACCTTCAAGGTTGGTGATCTCATCCTCAAGGAAAATCAACATGTAACCAAAGCAGAAAAAATAAAATGGGACAAGTTTGCTCCTAATTGGCTTGGACCATACATCATGACCCATGACTATAAATCAGGTGCTTATCGCTTGTCTTCATTGGACAGTAAGCCCGAACCTAAACCCCTCAATGCCTTGCATCTTCAACCATTCTACTATTGACTTCTAGTCCTACATCACTATTTATCTAGTTCATGCTCATCCCTTGAGCACCATTTACCTTTTTCTTCTCCACACCTCATCTCCAATAACTAAACAAGAATCACGTGATTACCCGTCACCCTTTTGCCTTATCTTAAATATGTGCACCATGACTCTGCACGTGGCATGATTCTCATAGATACTTTTCCTCTACTTTTAGATGAGATCCCATGGTCATTCACCCTTGCCTTCTCAACAAGAACCGAATGATTCGTTATAGTCTAGTCTATGACCTAAAAGCCTAAAAAATTATTTCCAAAAATAAGGGATTAACTCCTTAAGTCAAAATTCCAATATAAAAGATGAATCCCTGAAAAGGACATCTTCTAGCCTTTAATTGTCGCTATAAGTAGACTGCTCCCTTGAAGGACAGGTATAAAAATCTTGTAATTCTCTACATAATTTATCCAAAAAGAGGGCTATTTTTTTCTCAAACAATCATAAATATTTAGAAGCTTCCCGCATCGATCAGCTTTACGTGAAAACCTCAAGGAGACATATATTCATCCCATATAGACTTCCCACATTGATCAGTCTATCTAAAAAGTCAAAAAGAAAAGGAAAAGACAAGTACACATTTTTCCTCATGGACTTGTCTGTTGTGATCTTGGATTCTATTGCCCAAGGCATTTTGCTTTCCCATAACATATGACCTGATTACCTTCACCTCCTTACCCGTTGTCTCTTTACCTCATATTGCCTCAAGGGATCATTCTGAAGCTATGACATTTGGTGATTCTATGACTATTCTTCACCTTTAGAGTAATCAATCATGCAATGTCTTTAGGGTCTTACGTTCACTAGCCTATCTATAGATGTGTTTCATATGTTTTGATCATTGCCAATCGGGTGGCTTTCTTGCCCCCTTTTATCTTTTCTCTTCTTCATTACCTTTTGATCCTCCTATATAGGACTAGACCCTCGATGCCTATCTTTTGGGATTTTCTTCTCCCACCTTAATCAACCTAAAATCACCTTTACCTATCTACCTATTCTCAACCCAACCATCAATGGCCTCAACCTAATTATACCTATGACCTAGAATCAACACTACCTATCAACCTAAAATCACCTTCACTTATCTACCTATACCCTACTCAAAACTTAATTAACCTTGACCTAACCATCCCCGCGACTTGGACTCAACCCTACCTATCAACCTACCTACCTCTTCTTCTATCTTCTCATATAACTTCCCTAGCTTATGGGAGAACTACATTGGTCTGAGGTCCCTTTTCGTTGGGACTATGTAGGCAACACTTCCAGGGCATGGGGCCCTAGAAGGTTAGCTCGAGCCACTCTTTACCCTCACCATTTTCCCCACCTTTACCTGATTTCCTGTTCATATCACAAACCTAAAAATCTATCCCATATCCACATCATTCGACCTATATACACTCCTCACCTCTGACATATTCTTTTACCACTACCATTCTTTCCCCATATTCATCTATAACCCATATTTAAACATTGTACACCAATACATTCATTCGCATTAACATGTATTACCAAAATATCAAAATATGCATCCATGCCTAAACCAACCTAACTCCATCCATGCCTAAACCAACCTAACTCCATCCATGCATAAAACCGACCTGAATCGTGCCATGCCTAAACCAACCTGACTCAATCCATGCCTAAAATTAACCTGACTCAATGTCATGCCTAAAATTAACCTGACTCGATCCATGCCTAAAATTAACCTAACTCGATCCATGCCTAAAGTTAACCTTGACTCGATCCATATGCCTACATCGATCTGACTCGATCCATGCCTAAACCGACTTGACTCTGTCATTCCTAACTCACCTAATCCATTCATATCATAACGAAAGTAAAATAAAATACATATCACAAACATATAATCGAATGAACCTCATATATCTCCTCATATACATCTCAGTGTATCAAATAATGTACACTCATCTAAAAAATACATGTTTCTCTCATACATCATCGATCTCGCAGGTTGCTATCGCAATACAAGAATATCTTCAGCTTGTAGGCCGGTGTATCATGTAAAAATAACAATAATAATAAATATAACATCTCTTCAGTACATAGGCTGGTCTCATATATAATACATACAAAAATGACTCGACACGCAGGCCGGTCCATAGCGGGTCAATAATCTCCCCATCTAATATTAGGGAATGCTCCCTATGGCTGTGTCTCTCCTGACCCCTCTATCACACCTTGTCTAGTGCCCAACACTTGCCTCACCTCCTGCTTGATGGACCCTCACTTGGGGCTGGCCTCTGCATACTAGTGGCCTCACCACGACCCTGTCCCTAGGCTCGCCAGCCCCCTGTACTCTCCACACTGTGAGTGCAGGATCTAGTCCTTTCATTGGAGGCCTGTTGTGCTCTGTACTCGGCATAAGAGGGAACATCTAGCTTGACAGCTAACAAATGATCCTGATAATATCATGCCTCTGCTAAGGCATCCCTAAATCAGACCATGGTCACTGTCTGTGGGGGTGCCATGGGTCTTGCTACCTACGTAGGTACTTGTATAATGGGACCCTGTCCCTGAACCTGCACTGATCCCTGTGTTAGTACTAGAGCTTGAGTCAGCCCTGGTATCTATTCTTATGCCTGTATCTGGGCCTATGCAGGGTAGTAATATGTGCATGTGATGCTGTCAACTGGCCCTGTCGACCCGTAACCCACCCCTGTGTTGTGGCCAATTGGCCCTGTAAAGCCTAGTACCTGCATTCCTGTAGAGCAGCTATCTCCTCACCATCTCCACCTACCTCCTCTCCATCTCCATCTCCCCCTACCTCCTGCCTATGTAGGTATATGTCCCTGCCCTGCCTGAGCCTGCAGCATCACTATCTGGGCATGTAATGTGGCAACATGTGCCTCTGAACCTGTGAGCTGCCCCTGCATGATCCCAAACTATGTTCACGAAGGTAGTCACCTACCCCTACAGGGTGTCTCTCAGAACTATGATGGTGGCTAAGTCTATCTACCCTGGCCTGGGTGGTACTGCTTGTAACTGTGCCGCCCACCACTATCCCTGTACCCATCTACAACCCTAGCATCATCAATTTGTGTATCTACAAGCTACTCCTCCTATCTAGGTCAGCACTGTGGGTCATGGTGGAGACATAGGTCTCTCCACATCATATCTCATGTACTATTGGAAGGGTGGTGGTACGCCCTGTACCAATCCTAAACTGGTGCCTAACCTACTCTATGGGTATCCACTCATGCTCTCCTGCTCTCCTCCCCTATATCCACAGATGTAGAGTTGTAGCCCACCTAGCTTTGTGGCCATCTGCCGGTATGAGGGGAGGCCCACATATGGCCTCCAAATGATGTCCACCCCAGATAGCCTCTCTAACAACCTCCTATAGTAAGCTACATCATGAGTAGCTCTGGCACCTTGGGCCTCTCCCATGGCTGGTACCCACCACCTGTACCCAACTCTCTCAAAACTCTCCATGGGAATGCATCTTCTCGGGGCATCCCCACTGGTTGAACAACAAACAATGTGCTTGTAAACCCAACAATGTATTAGTACGATGCAACAGATGTTAAACCTCCGGAGTCGCCTATAGGCCCATAGCTCTTTTATACACCTACATCAACAATGTAGGTGCGCATGCGAACCATGTGTGCTGTATCATCATGTCATGCAGGACTCCCATCAGTGACCTCAGGATTCTCCCACCCTCTACATCCGGCTAGTGCGAAGCAGCACACTTACCTCCATCGAGAGTACCACTAACCTCATCTCCTTTGGATGAGCTCTATACATCGTTCCATAGCTCATGATAGCGCTATGGAGCGTCAGGTCTGCTACACCCTCACCAAAAACAGGATGCTAGTAGCTCCTCAGATGCCTCTGAAGAGATAGAATAGACCTGGGCCCCTAATATAGGCAGATCACAGGATCCTGTAGATGTCCTCCAAGGTGATCGTCATCTCACCCGTCGGTAAATGAAAGGTGTTGGTCACTGAGTCCCATCTATCGATGAGGGAAACCATCAGACTCACCTCTTAGACTACATGTTGGTAGCACCTCACCCCTAGCAGCCCCCACCTTTGCAACATGCTGCCACTCCTCCTGCATGTCATGCTCACTCGTACTGTCAATAAATAAGGGCGGCACCCGGGCCCTCATCCGCAGCTCGTCTTTGGCCTGCATCCCACAAAAGCAATGTATTAGTACACCTTCCCAACTTACCCTATTTCACCCCATATCCCGACCTACATCTCTTTTTCCACCACCATCCCGTTGGCCTTATTGCTAACCCAAACCTACCCAAACCCATCTACCCTAACCCTCACCCCAACCTACCCTAACCCACCTACCCAAACCTATCTACCCTAACCCTTACCAAAACCTACCCAAACCCATCCACCCTACCTATATCCCCTACCCCTCACCCAAGCCACCCTAAACCCGTCTCGTCTCGTTTAACCCTTTTCCCTCTCACCTAATCCTTTCCCACCTACTCTACTTTCTCACCCTACACACTTCCCCTCTCACCTAACCCTTCCCCACCTAACCTACTTTTTGGTCACCTAACTTACCCTTAGGTTAACCGACGCCAGTCATCAACGATTGACCCCGGTTATCCCCTGACCTACCACAGTCTCCACTTGATCGGCATCGGTTACTATTCTTATGACCAATACTAGTCTCTACCCACCGACGTTAGCCACAAGCTGACCGAATTCGATCACTGTTGTGCCACTCGCCCGGACTTCCCAACCCTACTTTTTCCCTTCCTAGTCATTCTACCCACCCAAATACCTCCTTACACCCCTAATTGTTCCTTCTTTATGCCTTTTTCCCTATTCCCTACCCTTCCTCATTCCCATTGCCCTCTATCTTTTTCACTTGTTTTGAAATTCTTTCCCCCCTAAACCCCCATTTTTAACATATTTCCTATATTGTAACCAATTTAACCTCAAAAATCAATAACCATAGGTTCCAATCCTACCTAATCCCACTTACCGCCATTGTGGTGGAACCTCCAGCCTCTATGCCACTCCTCCCGATCCCTCTCTGACCTCCACAATCCTCAAATGACCTCCAAATCTCTCCACCAATCACCTTGCTTTATCCGATCTCGTGGCCCCACCTCTCACCCAATCAATCTCGCCTATGTGGCTCACCAACTCAGCTCCCTAACACTCTCTTCTGTCCTCTTCCTCTTTTATCTTCTCTCTTCTTGTCCCTTTTCTCCTTTTCACAAATGCACAAATGAATTTTCAAAACACGGGTTTCTCATATTTTTATACCCTACCCGACTCAAACCGACATCAATTTCCCCTTGACCGATGACCGGTGGGTCTACCCTATCCATATCTGCCACCGGTTCCCTTAGACTCCACCATCAGTTCATTAATCCCGACCGATGTCAGTTACCCTGCATCACTGATTTCCCTCATTATTTATACCCAATTTTTCTTGCCTAATCTATCTTTTACCTCACTTATACCTACTCTGGACCACTTTACCTTCTTCTCTGGCCCTCCACCTTCTTCAACCTCCACTCGCTACCTGTTGTTGCAGCCTCCTTATTTTACCCCTACCTCATGGCCTTACCCATGCTCGTGACCTATGAAACCTGGACCTAAAAACCATCGTTTGTGACCTTTGAACCACATGTGCTCGCTATACCTTACGAGCACCATTCCCTGTGTTGTTTGACCTAATGACCTTACCTTGCCTATTGCCGTGACCGTTTATCCTGACCCTACCTTTGGTGTACCAGAACATACCTACCTGTTCCTACACCTAACCTACATTGTGTTTCCTAACCATATCCTATACCTTGGATACCAGAATCACTTCAACCTTGTTTGGATAATCATATCGACCTTAGACGATGTAGAGTTTGTAAGCTCTTCAACCTAGTACCCTGTCGCATAGTTTATATGTGTGTGTGTGTTCAACTACGACTCTACCTTCGACCTTGGCCCGTTTACCTATTTACCTATATGCCTTATTTTCCCTTTACCCCATTCCTCATTTCTCATCTATTCTACTTTGCATCAACTTTTATCAAACCACTTGCCGATGTGCTTTGCCACCTCGTCAGTTCTTGGTTTGAGGGGGATCACCCTCATTCACACTTGGGGAAAACCACACTCTATTTTTGTTTGCATTGCTTACCAATACAAGCTACACAACAAAAAGGGGAAAAAATATAGACACCGAAATCATGTCATAATCACCTTGGTCCCCTAGTGCAGCCCTGTAATCACTTCCTCATCCTTAACACCTTAGCACCTACCTCCTACACCCCACACATTTTAATTTAATTACTTTAATTAAATTAATGCCATTTATCTCCATACATATTAATTTAATTATTTTTAATTAATTTAATGAGCTTTTACCCACACACACACACATTAATTTCATTATTCACATTAAATTAATTCACTACCCTCACACACCTATTTAATATAATTGCCTTTATTAAATGCACCTCACCTAACCACCCCCATCATTTGACCCATTAACCTAAACCCTAAAAACCATGTCCTAAATAAAACCTAACAATAGACCCATCCCCTCACCTCACATTTAAAATCCTCCTAAGGTCAGTTTTCACCCCAAGAAAAAACAGAAGACCCTTATCAAATGGTAGAGCAACTTCCTAGGTGATTTTTTGAACAACTCGAGATATCTAGCCCAAACCAATGTCGGTTCACCCTAAACTGATGTCAGTTCACCCTAAACCGATGTCAGTTATACCAGAATAGACCAAATGGCCTATTTAGATCCGTCTACAGCTTTGTAATACAGGTTTTTGGTTAGTTGGGAAAACTTCTGATCTCGAGTTTGATCTCTTTAGACATGACATTTTGAACGAAGATTGGTTGGTGATCAACAAAGGAAACCATATGTACTAGCACAACAGGGAAAATTTTCTTCCCAGCATCCTCCAACGTAGCAACTTCTTCATTATTCTTCAAACCTGTACCTCACAAAAGAGTAAGTATCCTCCTTCCATCTGCTTCATTTTCTTATCATCAACTATAGTCTTTATGGTAAAGGAACCTAGTCTTTTACTCTTTGTCCATTCCCTCTCTCCAGTTACAGCCACCTTCCATACCCAATCATCTTAATACTTGGCCTAATTTACCATTTTGACCTCCTCAGCAGTCTCAAACCTTCGCAACATATCTACACCCCCTCTATGATCAATCCTCATATTTCTATCCACTCCACTTTTTCCCTAAAACTCCAAAAAACCTGGACTGTGTGATTCCACCAGCCCTGACTTAACTGTCGTCGGTCATCTCTAACCATCGCCGGTTACAGTAAAGTTCATCATCAGTTTCATAAAACCATGGTTGGTATCTGTGTCACCTGATCTCTGCTAGAATAACAGCCTAAAATATGACATACATCTACTTAAACACCTATTTGACCTTCAAATCTATATCTAACCTAGCCTGTTAGCTCAGATTCACCTATAACCAACCTACTTGACCTCTGGATCTTCTTCTAGCCTAGCCTATTAGATTAGATATAGCCTATTGTGTTTTGTATGAGATGCCTAAATCACATTAAACTACAGTAGCACAATATTTACTTTATTTCAGCATTGAATTTTTTTAAACAGTGGATTGACAACCATCTAGGAAGTATCACACTTCCAAGATCTAGCACATCTATGCAGTCCACTGCATATATTGTTTAACTCTCTTTGGTGGTCTTGTTTTGGTTCTTATATAGGTAGTTCCTCCTAGCCAAAAGGAAGGTCTCACAATGACTTTGATTTAGAATTCAGATATACGCGCGTATAACATTCAACCATCATAAAATAGGTATTCCTCTTACCACCCTTTACCTTATCTGTTTCGTCAAGCACTTCTCAGAAAAATAAGAAATCAAGTGAAACACTGCAAAACCTGAAGAAGGTGATCCTTGTGCTCCCTCCTGAGTCCCCCTAATAGATAAAAATTTCATCTATAAATATCAGTATGAAACGATCCAAGAAGTTCATGAATACTTTGTTCATCAGACTCATAAACATTACATGGGCATTGGTGAGTCCAAAAGGAACAACCGTGAACTCATAATATCTATATCTATTATGGGAAGGTTGTATTATGTATATCCACCTCTGCATTCCTCAATTGATGGTATCCTAATTTTAATTCAACCTTAGAGAATATGGTTATGTCCTCTCATATGATCAAATAGGTCATCAATACGATGAAGAGGATAGCAATTCTTGATCGTCACCTTTTCTAGTTTCTTGCTAGTCAATACAAAATCTCAAGGGACTCATGATTCTTCACAAAATATAACTGGTGCTCCCCCATTTTGACACACTAGGGAAAATGAGTCCCTTCTTTAATAGTCTATCTAGCTATAACTTGAGCTCACAAATCTCATGAGTGGTCATATGATAGGGTTCTTGGGATATGAGTTCAGCTCTTAGTACAAGGTCAATGTGGAAATATTAACTCCCCGTGAAGGTGGTAAAGCCTGAAAAATCATTAGGAAATACATTTTCAAACTACTATAGGATAGAGTGATCATCTAAAGATGGTCCTGAACACTCTTCCATCTTATCACTCGCCATGATGGGAAAAAACCCAACAATCCCTTCCACATAATCCACTTAAGGTGCATATCGTATATAGTGTGGATGGATATGGGTATATAAATACCTACAACTACCTTATCCAATCCAATGTCATCTCTACACTCAATTACCTTAGATGAAAATCTACTCTAGCCCCGATGAGATGATAACTAGTCCTTGCCCAAAATCACATCATAGGACCCCCAATGGAAAAATGTGAAGGTCAAATATAGTGCAAAAGGACCCTACGTCAAGTACACACTCCTTAAATAAGGAGTGTGTTGAAAGTATGACACTTGATGCTACCTTAACATCTCATCTAGGACCTTATCTCATGACCACTAGCCTATAACAATCCACTCCCAAAGGAGATATAAAACAAGTCTGAAGACCCAGAATAAAAAAAACATAGAAATGGGGGTGCCTCTAGTATTACCTGTTGTCTCAACCATGATAGCCTGATGCTCTACTTGGAATTTATCAATCGCTGCATGGATTTTGTGTTTCCCATCCTACATCAAAAATTATAGCCACTGATAGTGGATATTTTTATTGCATTTATTACATCTAGATTATGTGGACATCAATTCTAATAGTGTCCTTGGTCACCGCAACCATAACAAGTCAGAGTAGTCCTCCACTTCCCTGATATACCTCCAGGACCCCTAGTACCCATAGTAGAATATGCTTTCAATTTTGCCCCAAATGGCTACTATGGTCACCTTCATACTAGGTGGTAACTATGTCCTCTGTGGTGCCCTAGGTGGCGTTACCACATTATGGACCTCTCTGTGTGTATTGTAAATGTAAGCCTTTACTATGTATGTTGTTGTTATGACTAACATGCCTATTGATTTAGATATTGTGATAGTTGGGAGATAGAAAATGTGGGTCTAAATCCACCACAAGGGGGAGGTGGTTCACATATTGGACCTACTATCATGTAACTATTGAAAGTGAGATCTCACCTTCTCCCTAGCCTATTATGTCCTCCAACTTATTTGTTATGTAATATAGGCCTTGTCCATAGCCTCAGCTAGTTTCTGTGGGATATGAATCCTAACGGCTCCTCCAATATCAAAATTTATACCTCTAATGAATCAATGTACCCTAACCTTCTCATCGTGCATATATGCCACATATTGTAACAGGTATAGGAAATGACACTCATACTCCACCACTGTCATTTTTTGTTTCCTCAGATCATGAAACTCATCAATTCATTTTTGTATGAAGTTTTCTAGATATATATTTGGCCCTGAATCTTTCCTCAAACATGTCCCAAGAGATAGACCTTGGAATCCAACAATAACTTTTGTTGCTTAAATATCCACCATACTCCATCTTCATCTCTAAGTAAATGAATAGCAAAAAAATTCCTTAGTCTTGCTTGAGCCACATATATAGCTTGAAAATTCTAGTCAACCTCACAAGTCATGCCTCCACATGAAACCCTATGGTTTCTCTAAGAATAGGATAGTGGATGTACCTTTAGAATATCCCCTAATATGAATCTATAGCATATATGTGGTGATTTGTGGGTCCTCAAAAATAGTGTAGGGCATATGTGTGAGATGACTCCTAAATTTCTCCCTATGACATAAAGATCCCTCTCTCTACTCAGTAAATGGTACCTTCTCTTTTGAGGCATGATGTGAAGCCTCTCTTGGCTCTACCGGGATGGTATCTATTCTCTCCATCTCTAAGTGCAACAACCACCTCCTGTAACTCCTATAATATATGTGGGGCTATGGGGTGCAGTGTCTTCTACATGTGGTTTTCCTGTCTCTAGTCCCCTTTGTCATGCCTCAATAACTTCCTCAGACTGCCTAACTCATGCTCCTCAAAATATTACTCCAATCCTACCACCACCTCATCTACCCCTAAGCTCATACCACATTACATATTCCATGAGAAATCCTAGTCTCAACTCTATTGGACCTTCTCTTGGTCCCAACTATAATAACCTAGGACTTTACATGCACCTTGTAAAAATAAGGGAGGGGAACTAGGAATTTACCGAACAGTTTACTAATAAGTTAATCTTACTATTTATAGCAATTTAAATTTCAAATTAGTTGGTTTAAATTGTCCCCCAGAGCTTGGGTGTAGCAAACTTACACTCTGATACCAAGTGTCATGCCTGATATTTTTGACCCAAAAACCATGTAAAATAATTCTGTGTGCAACCAATAAGATGTTTGAGTGGACCCTTTCTCGATTTGTGTGTGTCATTCTTGCATAAAGGGCCATGCTAGAATTTTTTTTTTATCATTCCAATATATGTGATGGCCCAACTAAATTGTACGTTACTTTAGATATCATATTTTTATACATGTTAGGTTACATTATAATCATTAGAACAATATTATATTATAAGTATGATAAACAGTATAACAACATAATATTATTCTAAATAATAGTATTATATATGATATAATACTATAAACATTATGAATATTATGATAAATTTCTTTATAACGTTATATACCTTATAACAATATCATATCATATATAATATCAATATTATAAAAAAATTTGATTCGATTAGGTAAAAATAGGGATCAGCTCCCAGAGGCCTTACATAGGAGAATACATCATGAAAGCACCAAAAAAAAAAGTGAGATAGGACCAAAATGAGTTAAAAATACTTAACTCAGAAGAAAGAAGGTGTAGGAATCATAGCCATAGAAAGATACCAAAATAAAACAGTTTGCTACCCATACCAGAACCAATTCACCAAAAGACAGCAAGAAGTTATAGAATATGAACAAAGAAAACTATTCTATCTTTTTCATTTGGGGGGAATTTGCCAAAGTACTAGCATGGTCCACTTGTTTGTGCGCGTGCTCTAACTCCTTATGGTTCTTCCCACCATCATATTCATCCTCCAAGCTGCTGATGTTGAGTTGGAATTTCCTTTTCTACAAGCTCTCTTCCATTGCCTCTAACCAGACCCGCATAGCTTTAAACCAAATTTTCCAGCTCCATGACTTCCCCTCTAATGTTCCTCTAAGACATGAAGATCTGCTTAGTGGCCTCAATGTTTTATATCATCCCTTCCCTCATATCAGAGTTAGCTTTTTTCCATGACCTACACTACTATCTCCATTTTCTTCATTCTTTTACCCAGGTCTTCATAATTCTGACCATCATCCTCCATGGACTTGCATTTCCCTTTGGAAGGCCCTTCACTACCGTTATCCTTATTATCCCTAATATGCTTGTCATTATCCTCCTCAAATCTATTAGAGGGCTCCCTTTCCTGCATGCATCTTGGTAAGGCACTCAGCCAAGGTGATATCTTCATCCTCCTCATTAAGACCCCACTATTTTGGCCGGAATAGGTTTACCATTCTAGAACAGAATAAGGATGATACCTTCATGAATTGAGAACTCCACTTTCCCCCCCCTTAATATCTCTCAAAGAAGATAGAAGAGACATATAAATAAAAAAAGGTACACTCATCATAATTTTATGCTTGAACATGTTCAATAATGACAAATGATGTGTACATATCTTTCGATACTTTCCTTCTAAAGTAATTTACTTCATAATATAAAGACATACCTCTTTCCAAATGTTATGAATAAAACTTAGCTTAATTCATCATTAGTTGATCTTTGAATAAATGTAATAAGTTAAAGTATTTAATTAAATACTTTTAAACTTATGTTAATAGATATTAGTTGTCCTTAGTTGTTATTTAACTAAGTGATAGTGTTATCATCCCAATGTTTTTGGGATCATGTTCTAATCTTTTACATATTTTTGTTCCCAGATGATTTCCATGAGGGGCAATATGTTATTTATGCATTATTCTCTCAGATTAGATGATTTGTTTTCCATATATTGTGGATGATATAGAAGTTGTCCAATATCTATAAATATTAAACAGGTCTCCTCCCATTTTTTCGTAATGCTTGAATTTTATATTAATAAAATATGCAAGCACCGTCTTGTTTCTGTGCAAATCTTCTGTGCCAAATATTTTTTTCAAGTATTCATTGTCAAGATTTGATATCAAATTAGTATTCTGATTCAAAGAGGAGTGTAGGAAGTTTTATGGAAGTTTAGAGAGATATGGAGAAATTACAGAGCTAGGAGGAGCCATAGATGCCCCTAAGCATTTCATGGCCCTTACCTGGCTCCACACCCTGAATCACGTTGATTTTGTAGTTGAAGAAAACCTGGAGCGCAATCACATGCCTTTGTAGACTTGGATGCTAATTTGTTGTAAAAGGTGAAATTGTTTCATTCTCTGTTTTTTTTTTAAAATTGCATGTACGTGTTTTTTTTTAAAAAAATTGGAAGCATTTAAACATATATATATATACACAATATTTTTGATCTGTGGGTACCTAAGCTTTTCAAGCTCCCCACATTAGTTGTTCTTCCTCTTATCTATACTATGTATTTGAGCATTTGAAAAAAGGATATCTAATCAAACGTGGAAGGTTTCCTCTATGAACTTGCATTTGCAAAAGGATTAGAAGATCACATATTTGAATGATCTGCAACTTTTCCTGCATCCAAAACGAAGACTAAAAAATTGAATAGGGAGAATATTTGCAACCTGAAAAAAAAAGAGCTGCATTGGAAGAAGGAAGAACAAACTTCCTCCAAGAAAAAGAAATACCTACGTATAAAGAGAAATAATAAAAGAAAAAGTGTGGCCAAGGGTTATTATAATGCATATGCAAAGTAGATGAACTACAATTGCACCATAAAATGCACTGCGCATGCATGTAAAATCGTTACCTGCGTTCATTTTTTAAAAAAATGATTTTCAAAAAAATTTCCTTTTTTGAATGTCATGAAAAAAATTAGAAGCAAAAAAAATTTCCAATTTTGGAAAGGGGCCTAAAAAGATATTAAAATTGCAATTTAAAAAAGGCATAACTTTCAACTAGTACCTCATATTGAGGTGCCATTTTTTTTTAAAGTGTATGTTTTTGTGAGCTCTACGTCTTGGTCTAGTTTTTAAATCAGATTTGGAAAAGATTTATCTTGTAAAAATTGCAAAAATAATATTTTTGTATTTGAAAAGAGGCCAAAGAGTCTAAGAGATCCATTCTATTTTTAAAAAATCGGCCATAGAGCCCAAATTTGTAATAGGGCCAATAATGCAAAAAAATCATTGTACACGGCCAAAAAGGAGCCCAAAAATAAATAAAATATTATTTTGGGGGGGGGGGGGGGTGTGCATGCTTTAAGGGGGGGAAAAGTGTTCAATTTTTGCTTCTAATGTTTATCACTTTTCACAATGGCTGAAATTACGGTGCCAAAGTTATTTTCTCCAAATTCTCAACTTTTACGTTCTGATAATTATTCTAGCATGGAAAACAAAAATTCATGCACAACTTGATTTTGAAAAATCTATGGACCATTGTTTCCGGTACATTAACAAGATCTGCAACAAATGTTACACAACAAAAACTACATTTTGATCGTGCAAATAAAAAAAGCAAATTTAATAATCTTGTTTAGTGTTTCAGACAAGGTACAACCTCATATTTGTGAGTCCACAACAGCAAAAGAATCTTGGGACAAGTTGAAAATGGTATATGAGTCAAAAAATAAGAACACAATACTTCATCTCCAAAGTCAAACTATTAAACTTGAAAATGCAACTAACTAGGAAAGTTGAAATGTTTGTTAGAAGAGTGGCAACTTTGTGTGCATCACTTCAAGCCTTGGAAGAAGAAGTAAATGACACATCACTAGTGCCCATAGTATTGAGGAGCTCTTCCTCCTTCTTAAAGGATTTTTGTGGACCATGTTAAACATAATTGGTCAAACAATACAACTTTTGAAGAGTTAGTGAATATGCTCCAACCAAAAATAATCTATTTCACTCAACTATTGAAACTAAAGAGCAGGCGCTTGCTTCTAATCAAAAAGGGGAAAAAATAGACGAAGTCTAATAAACAGCCTCAGAATCAAGTTAATTCTCACAACAAGGCCAAAAGGACCAAAAAAAAATGTCTTATTTTTTGTCAAAAAAGGACATGAGTTAAAAAAAAATTGGTACAAACACATTCCAACAAGGATCAAGTGGTAAAAAGACTAATTACCAAACAAATAAAATCAGGCCAACAACAGAGTAAACATGGGACAAAATTATCAAAAGTGGAAGAATAAACCAAACTCAACAAGGAAATGTAGCCGAACAGGAATATCAATTTGATGATGATGACTTCCTCTATTCTGCACAGTCAAATGAAGTATCCAATTCTACAAATGAAATTTGGTATGTCGACTCGGGTGCAACTTGACACATGATAGGAAAGAAAGATTGGTTCTTCATAATGAGTAAAACACCCACCAAAAATCATGTCTCTTTGGGTGATGATACATCATATAGTGTTGAAGGAATTGGTTCCATTTCACTACCACTTGGGTAACATAATTGTAAAATTCTAGATGTTCTTTATGTCCCTTGTTTAAAACAAAAAATCTGTTATCTATGAGTCAATTATTAGATCACAATCTCAAAAATTTACTTTGATTATAAATGCAGTAAAAAACATGTGCCTAGTTTTGAGATAAGTCACGAAGCTCAAATTTTTTTATAAAAGCTTCGAATGTTGGAAGAATGTTTCAGTTGGATTTTGTTCATTGAAATGATCAAGCACTTTTATCCAAGGATACATTATCAGCTCAACTATGGCATCGAAGACTTGGACATGTGAGTTTTGGATATATTGACACACTTCGTCGATATGACATGGTTAGTGGGTTTACCACCTCTAAAAAAAGGGTACAAATAAATGTCAACATTGTTTGGTAGGAAAATAAAAATATAGCACCATTCAAAACATATTACATTTTGAGCTAAGGAAAAAACTTGACTTGGTGCATACTGATTTGTTTCGGACCAATGAGACCTAACCACTCTGGGTTTCAATATTTCATGCTCTTTATTGATGATTTTTCAAGAAAAATGTGGATATATTGTCTTTCTACAAAATACCAAGATTTTGAAACTTTCAAGATGTTTAAAGCCCTTGTTGAAACAGAGTCTGGTAGTAAAATAAAAACACTCTGCTCTGATCGGGGGGGAGAATACACCAGCAATGAGCTCAATGATTTTTTAAAAAACACATGGCATTCGTCGTCAAATGGCTAATTCCTCACACACCATAATCAAATGGTGTTTTTGAGAAGTGAAATCGTACTATCATGGATATGGTGTGATGTATGATTGATGATGCAAGTTTTATCAAAAAACATTTTGGGCCAAAGCAGCTAAAACAACAGTGTATTTACTAAACAAAGTTTCCCACTGCAGCTCTTGATGGAGTAACACCACATTGAAGCATGGTCAGGGCATAAGCCATCTATTTCACACCTTAGAGTTTTTTGGATGTAAAGCAAGTATGCACATTCCTAAGAAAACAAATAACTAAGCTTGATATGAAATCAAAAAAAACTTATCTTCTTGGGATATAGTGATGAAGAACTTGGCTATAGACTTATGAATCCAAGAACAAGAAGGATATATACTAGTTGGGATGTTGAGTTCTTTGAGAAGAAAGAAGAAGATGCTCCCTTCCATACACTCACATGATGAAAAAATCATCCCTATAGTAAAAACAGAGGATTGTAATCACTTTGATAATGACAGTGATGATAGGGAAGATAATGAAAATTCAACCTCCCATAGGAACCACAAAAGAGTGTGCCTAAATGGTATACAAGTATGATTAGAGATGCAAAATTAGATAGTGTCCCTGACAAATCTACCACTGGAATGAGGACTCGCAGTATGGCTCAAAATGAGTTCAATTTTTCCTTAATGAGTAAAGTTGTTGAAACTATTGAGCCATCCTCAATTTCAGAAGCCCTATAGTCTAAACCTTGGAAAGATGCTATGGATGTAGAATATAAGTCACTTATGAAAAATAATACATGGCAACTTACAGATCTTCCACCAGGTAAAAAATCTGATTGGATGCAGATGGATCTTCAAAAGGGAAGTACAAAGCAGACAGAAAAATTGATAAACATAAAGCTAGACTAGTTGCTAATGGATATGCTTAAAAAGAAGGCATTTATTATGAGGAGACTTTTGCTCCCACAGCTAAGATAAAAACTTTTAGGTTAATATTCACTCTAGCTACACAATTTGGGTTATAAAATACACCAAATGGATGTGAAAAAGTGCCTTTCTTAATCGTGATTTACATGAAGAAGTTTACATGACTCAACTATAAGGTTTTGTCATACTAGGTAAAGAGGAAAAGGTATGTAAACTAATAAAATAAACTATATTCTCTAAAGAAGTCTCACAGGGCATGGTACATAAAAATTAAATAACATCTCATTCAACATGGATTCAAAAGGAGTCCATACGATCCTAATCTCTATCCTCAAAAAGAAAGGGGGAGATAGTGATCATTGTAGTATATGTTGATGATCTAGTCATCAGTAGAGGATCAGTGCGGATGATTGAATCAACAAAGAAAGATATAACATAAAACATTCGACATGACTGATCTCAAGATTCCTGCATTATTGTCTTAAACTTGAAGTTTGGCAAAAATAAAAATCATATCTTTGTGTCACAATTGAAATTACGCCAAGACAACGCTATAGAAATACAATATAAATGGATTGTAAGCTATTTTCCCACACCTATGGAGACAAGGATTCAATTTGTCTTGAACAGATCCATAAACCAAAAGGTAAATGCAACTCTCTATCAGTAGTTAATCGAGAGTCTCATCTACGTGACTTACACTAGGCCGGATATCAGCTATGCAGTCAGCTATCTTTCACAGTTCATGCAAGAACCAAGGGTTTCTCACTAGAAAGTAGTAAAAGCAAAATACTGAGGTACATCAGAGGAACTATGGACTATGGACTAGAGTACAAGAAGAATAATAACTTCTTCTTGATAGGATATTCAGATTCAGATCATGCAGGAAACATAGATGATAGGAAATCCACTTTAGGATTATATTCTTTTTGGGATCTTGACCGATATCATGGGGGAGTAAGAAGCATACTTGTGCTTCAAGATGCTCCATAGAATCAGACTATCATGCAGTAGGTGGAGCTATTTGTGAAGTGATATGGCTCCAATGTATACTTGAAGGATTGGGAATACCATAGAAATATCTAGCTATCCTACATGTTGATAACGAAGGAGTAGTAAAAATTGTTCAGAATCTAGTTTTTCATGAGCACACCAAAACACATTGAGGTGCAAGTACATTGCATTCGCGAACATGTTTAAAACAAAAACATCTAGCTCCAATATTGCCCAGTAGATATGCAACATGCAGATGTCTTCACAAAGTCACTTTCTCGAGGTAAATTTGAGGGTTTTTAGAGAATTTCTCTCATGTTCACTTGAGACCATGCTGAATTAAGGGGGTGAATGTTATGAATAAATATTAGCTTAATTTCATCATTACTTGATATTTGAATTAATGTAATAAGTTAAAGTATTTAATTAAATACTTTAAACTTATGTCAATAGATATTAGTTGTCCTTAGTTTTTAGTTAACTAAGTGATAGTATTATCATCCTAATGTTTATGGTATCATGTTCTATCTTTTACATTTTTTTTTTGCCGGATGATTTCCACGAGGGGCAATAGGGGCAGAGTTAGGGGGCAATATGCTATTTTCTGCATATTTTCCTAGATTAGATGATTTATTTCCATATATTGTTGGATGAGATAGAAGTTTTTCCAATATCTATAAATATTGCAAGCTCTCTCATTTGTTTGTAATGTATGAATTTTATATTAATAAAATATACAAGCACCGTCTTGTTTCTATGCAAAGCTTCTGTGTCAAATATTTGTTTTCAATTATTCATTGTCAAGACCAAACCCTTGGGATACAAGACCTAGCATTGTCATTTGTGAAATAATGGAATTTTTCCTTACCGAAAAAGAAAGTATTGATTTCATACTCCTTTCATATTCATGTCTTTGAAAATATTGAGACTCTTCATCTCCATTTCGGTGACCTAGGGCAATGAACTTGTTTGTGACATTATAAACTTTATAAAAAATTATATAATATTAGAAACTTTATAAACATTGTAATAATAACATTATAAATATAGATTATAATAACATTTGTAAATGTTATAACGTTATGGAAATATTATATTACAATAATGTTATAAACATTTTAGTAATAAACTTTATAAATGTTATGAACATTATACAAACCTATAAATATTATAGAGGTGGCCATTCTAAACATTGTGACCGTTAGTAATAATATTATGCTATATATGATAATAATATTATATATATTATAATACATTATAGTTTATATTATATATTAATTATAATATTCTAAAGGTATTATATTACATTTTTTGTACATTGTTTATATTATATTATATTACAAACTAATATCCTAGAGAAATATAATTTATATATTATACTATAAGTTATATTATATACATTATGATACACTTCCTATATTATATTATATACTAATATTCCTATAAATAAGCTAACCCTAATCAGTTTGAGAACTTGTGAAAATATAGTTTTAGGTTTGTCTCTTTTTTCTTTCATTTTGTTTTTGTTTTGTGTATGTGTGTGCAGGTACATAGGCTGAGGAGAATGGATGAGGAGGGGAGGGGATAATGGAGAGGAAGGGAGGCTGATGGTTGTGAAGGGGAAGAGATGAGTGGTGGCTGTGGGGAAGCAGGGAACGGGGTTTGGATTTTGGGGAAGGAGGTGGGGCCTTAGTGGATGTGACAAGGAAGAGACAAAATTTGGGATGTAGGGTGCAGGGGAAACCATGGGGGTGCGGTGAGAGAGGTGGGGGTAGGTCGGCTAAGCTTCCCACTGCCAATTTTTTATTAATCCCCCTTTTTTACTATATGAAATCAATCCCAGGTTGGTGGGTCAGCTAATCCGCCCCACTGCTTTGTGTGTGTGTGTGTGTGTGTGTGTGTGTGTGTGTGTGTGTGTGTGTGTGTGTGTGTGTGTGTGTGTGTGTGTGTGTGTGTGTGTGTGTGTGTGTGTGTGTGTGTGTGTGTGTGTGTGTGTGTGTGTGTGTGTGTGTGTGTGTAATCTAATATATAGGAAAAGGGGAGACCATATTTTCAATTACACACACCACACATAATTTAATTTCATAAATTTTTCAATAAAACTTTGAAGGAATTTTAAAATATATTAGGTTTCAATGTCATTTTATAGAGGAAATGACATGAAAAATGAAACATTACAGTTGGATTTTCAAGAAGTTTATGTTTCACAACAACATGATAAAATATAAATATATTATTCATTTTTTATTCCTGCACTAATAAGGTTCCAAAAATATAGTTTATATAATGCAATTAATTAAATTTTGAGTTCTAAACAAGCTCGGTACCTAAAATAATTTCAATAATTTCCCTTAAGTCACGAACTTATACATACTTTAAATGACATTAAATCAGCCATGGCCAAAATTATAAACCTACAATTTTTATTTTTTCCATTCATCAAGGCTAATTTCCTCTCCACTTTATTAATATGTCAAATGAATACAATAACAACAATGGAAAATTTTTTACTAAGATATACAACAAGGGAATGAAATGCTAGAGTGGTGTATCATGGATATGACCTCCCTTTCATGCATTTTTGCATGAAAGGATGGTCATACACATGTGTATCTCACCTAGTATCGGTCCACTTCACCAAGAAAGTGTATGTATTCTAGTTGGGATGCACCAACTGAAATATTTTGATTCTTAAACTAATTTACTAACACAATAACATTCCAAAATCTTTCCAATAACCATCATTGACACACAAAACTCCCAAAATCCATTTAAAACAAAAAATCATTACATTTATGATTTAAAATGGGTATTACATTGCTAAATACGACACTAGTTTCCACTTAAAATATTACAACAATATTTCCATCACAAATTCCTTTCCAAATTTAAAACAATACTTCTCAAATCTAAAAACTAGATTACACAAACATTTGTCTCAGAATACATTCTTTTCAAGTTTACAACACATTATCTCATAATAAATCTCTTTCAATATTAATAAGTTAGATAAAGTCTTCACCAAAAACAAAGGATTTACATAGCTGCAACAAGGAGCAAGGGTCTTCAACAAGTTGTCCAAATCACACAAAATTGGTCTTGCTGGAAAGGTCTCCTCGATCCATTTAATTTGGAATCATCAAAATCAGATATTGGTGGTGTTTGGTGGGAGAAAAATAGGTAAAATATTTTGGTCATTAATGTGTAGTTATAGACGGCTCAACCACCTGAATTGATGAAGCATGGGGCTCTTACCTTCTCCTAGAAGAAAAATTACATTGGAGAATGGGTTTTATAGAATTCCCATGATGTTTTTCAAAGATTAATGAATGATTGATGGTGGTTGAAGTTTTAAATCCATGTTGCAGGGAAAAACAAATATTTTCATTTTGACGAGATTAAATCCAATCTTTTTCCGTATCTTTTCCCTCTTCTCTCGCCATTCTTTTATATATTGTTAAATGATGCTTATTCCAAAAGAGGAAATTCTAATATGTAAAGGAACTATGTCAAAATGGTTCCTGAGATAATGTGAGCTGCCAAACCTTCATTTAGGGCTTGACAATGTGTTATTGTGCCCTCCTTTGCAACTGTAATTGTCTTTCCATACTTGTATTGCAATAAAACTTTTTTTGTGGTGTTTTATCAACCCTGAATCATGTTTATATGCAACCTTTCCTCTATTTTACTTTATGTATTGTGTTGTGCATGTATTTCTCCTTTGCAACTTCATTTTGTTGTATTTCATGTGATAATAGATGGTAAATACAGTTTGGGTCGTTTTCACTTATGTCTGGCCTCTTCCTTCTCCATTACCTTCTTCCTCCTTCTCCTCATTAGAGTTTCTCTCCACCATTTTCTAGTGCTATCACCATATTTTAGCTTAGGATTTCATTTCCATGCATCTTTCTAACCCTTTTCTCTCTCCTTGGTTCCTTTAAATTATCAGTTTAGGATTAGTTAGTTTACATTTCAGCATCAAGAGTAGTGTCAACATTAGGATTAGGTAGATGAAGTAGCCTTCTTTGGAGTTTGATCTCACTTTGCAAGTCCCACACTTGTGAGATCATCCCATGTTAGAAATAAGTAGGGATATGTAACAAACAAATCCTATGGTGCTACATTTTTTTATAACACACATTTGGTGGTATGCTCTCCCCCTGCTACCCGATGATACACTCTTTTTGTTGTTTCAAACACGACTATTGAGGGCACAACTTACATACATGGAGCTCACCTTGCACACATACACTAGGAGAAACATTTCTCCCGTATAATATTTGTTCTATTTCATGTTCTTGTATTTGTAAAAATTCAAAAACATTAGGTGGCCTCTTGATCTTGATTATATGTATCGTTGCTTGCTCATACTATTCTATGTTGAACATTGCTTATCTTGTTACTTGGATTAATAGTACACTTTTTAATTTGGACATACACACGTGCATATTCACATGATACTTTTTGAGGTGAATGCAAATCACTTACATGTTGTTACAAGATGTATGATGGTTGACACTATTCCCTTCTAATCCCATTGAGGCTCTTGGGAGCATCTACCTTGACTGTTTCTCTATATTCATGTTCTATCATTGCAACATCTAGTACTTTCATTCCTATTTCTATATGTATACATTGTGACATAATTTTAATTTTTCTAACATGATAACATGTGCTTTATGTGTAGCATTTGTCTTACAAGCCTACTTCCAACCATAGTTATCTAATTTATTTGTATCTTGTCTATGTTTGTGTCTTTATTGTCATTATGTATGGGATATTCCCTATGTTTGATTGCATTGTATTTGTGTTGATAGCCTTGATGGCTTCTAGTGTTTTGTGAAATCCTAAGTGGTGATCCATGTATTCAATCAATAACTCATTGTGTCTTTTGTCATGTTACTGTGTGTTTTGATTTGTTTTTATTGCATCATGCATACTTTATTTGTGACAAACAATTTTGGCTATCCTTTCTGACTGTTTTCCTTGCACCATGGTTGTTGCCAAACATGTTTCCTATCCCACTACAAGAGTTCTATTTTATATGTGCACATCAGTTTCATCTTTCCTTGTTTGAGCTGCGCTCATCTTGGTTCATCTCACACACCCCAAATGAGTGGGTAAAACATAGGGGGAATATTTCAGCCTTTAAGTAGTCTAGATATCAGACACATAATTATACAAAATAAAATTAAAACAAACAAGAGCTAAGAGACATGTTCATAATCAATATTTGACAAAAAAAAGTGAAGGATAAAATTTCCCAGCATAGGACAAAGCGTTGGGTTCTATCATGAGGGAAGAAATAAGTACAATACGTTGGTGCTCAAATTAGTCTCACCCCATTTGTCCTTGAAGTTCTCAAGTTTGTGGGCTCTGTCGTTTTCTCTATCTCCCGTATTGATGCATAAAAACTCTGTCCTCCATTTGGTTGCCATGATCAATCCCTTCCTTGGTTGAGGATCACATAAAAGTACAGAATTTTTTTCTCGTTCCTCTATCCATGTCAAAGAGTCTATAACTTGGGTGTAAAACTAGGGTTTTTACTTTCCTTCCATTTTCCATAGCCACGTTTTGTTGTCCCTGTCATTTGTTTCCCAAATATTTGTGGAAACATGATTGGATGCGGCTTAGAGGATCACATTTGGGCCTTATATCATTTCCAAACTCTCTGTCTGTGAAGAAAGATTCATTTCTGGGCTCAAATGGGGTTTTCCTGCATTTTATGATTTGACGGGTGGGTTTTTCCTCGTCAAATTTATATCTCAGCATCAGTGGAAACGTGACCCAAATTTTTGGTTGGATGCAGCTCAGTAGGGGCACTTTGAAAATTCTAAGGCTCGCTTCAGACTCAAAGCTTGTCCACGTGGAGGGCCAACGCTTATTTGAAAATTCACCTTTTGGTTTGGCCTTAGAGTTGCGCCAAGGAGACAGGTGGAGATTTCCACTGCCTTGCCCAGACTTAGACACATTTTTCATGTAGTCGGTACAGTTTTGTCAGACCATGGCCACGTGGAAGGCTGTCGCTCATTTGAGGATCCACCTCAGGGTCCCACCTTGATAATTACTATAGAGAGACATGTGGAGGCTTCCGCCGGCTCCGCTCTATACTTAAAATTTTCAAAGTAATTCTTTAAGGCTTGGGACACGTGGTGAGCTTGTGCTTATTTGGGGTCTCTACTTTTGGGGACCATCTCAAAATGCGCCATTAAGACACATGGAGGTTTTCATCGGGTCTTCCCATACTTAGACTTTTCAAGCAACTTTCTAAAGGCCTAGGAGATGTGGAAGGACCGTGCCTCTTTTGGGACCGGCCCCTAAGTTTTATTTTGAATAAGTGCCAGGAGGACACTTGAAGGCTTCCGCTCACTCTGCCCTTTATTTGTACTTTTCAATGGCCAAAGAAAATAGTCTTGGACCCTAGACACATGACGCCTTCCACTGAACCTTCAACTTTTTAACAAACTATGACGGATTGAGACACGTGTTGAGCCCGCGCTTGTTTGGGGTCTCTGCTTTTGGGAACCATCTCAAAATGTGCCATTGGGACACGTGGAGGCTTCCGATGCCTCCTTTGTACACTGAGGCTTTTCAAAGGCTAAAGGGCATTTTTCTTGGGCCCAGGGCTAACATGGAAGGCCCGCGCTTGTTTGGGAATTGCCTTTGTGCTTCTCCTTTGTAGTTGCACCAAGGAAACACTTGGACGAATATGATATAAAATGGAAAAGGGGCAGAATCAATAGTTGCTATGTATTGCGTCTGTTTTTCCGCCATTCTTGCTCCAAGACTCTTGGAGATGTGAATACACACTATTTTTCATCGTTCTTTGATGAAATTCCTTGTCGTCTCTGTCTTTAAAGTGCCATTTTATGGATTCAGAACTTAATTTGTGAGGTCCAAGGATCGTTTAATGTCGATATTTTGAAGTTGGAATTGGTCAGGCACTTGCAAAAATGGAATTACTAGAGAAGTTGGATGCGGGGCAAAGTTATAGAGGAAAGAGAGGGAAAATGGATGAAATGATGAAAATGCAGGCACAAAAGATGAAAAAGGTGTTGCCTCGAAAATGAAAAGGATTACCTGTCATAGTCAGCTGTGTAGAGTCTCTGAAAAATGATTAAAAAGGGGATTTATTGCATGACAGAATCAGAATGATTAGAAAGATTGCCAAAAATTTGTGGCATGGCATCCTAGTCATAAGTCGAGGGTCTAAGAAATGTGATCAGTTCACAATTGGTTCACATGGCAGCTTTCGGATCTAAATTTGTTAAACGTCGATGTCTAAAACAAATTGGTAACAAACAAAGGTCCCTCGAATATTCTTTTATTTTGGGGGAAAATTGAGTGAGAAAAATGTATAAATGTAAGGAGAATACTCTTGCAAATGGTCGGGGGTTGAATTCTTAAGAGAGAATTTGAGAAATCCGTCTTTCCCGAGAGACCTAGCTGAGATAACTTGTTATTTTCTTCTGTGTTAGATTTTCTATCGTGTCAAGTTGGTTGCAGATGTAAAGCCATTGTCGAGCACTGAGATTGCTTTGGAAGATTTCCCCTGCTGATGAATCTAAGCAATTTTGAAATTAATTTGTGTCCAATCTCTAGAAATTTGTGTCTTCTTTGTTTCAGAGTGTCTGTAAATAGCTTCTTTTGTTCCTATTGCAATATTACATTAAAATATTTGTGAAATCACATAGGATCTCATCCCTGTGACAGTTTAATGGTATTTGCAATTTCATTTCAAGAAGAGCCTTCATCTTGGATGAGATAAACAAATTTAAAATCAATTAACTATCATTTGTTGATAAATATTGTCTGTAAGTCTTTGGGTGTACCTTAGGCATGATTAATCAGAGACTTTGGTGTTTAATTGAGTCTTTGAATTTGAGCCTTCGTGTTAGAGTCTCAAAGATTATGTGAAAACGTGCTAATTTGGGCCTCCATTGAAGCACACCTTTTGGTTGAAGGAACGTCTTAACTATTCTGATTTTTCCTGTTGTTGAAGCTATTCATTGTTGTGAAGTCCCTTTGAAGATTTGGTATAATAAAATTTATCCTGATTCATCTCCTACCAAAATGATTCAAAAACCATGAATACACCCTGAACTACCCCTGTTTTCCCTGTGTATCAACAAAGGAACAAAATCTACTTGTAAAAATATGCAAAACAATCACGATCTCTTAATTTTTTTAGTAACCTTTGCCTTGTAATGAAAATATCTCCATAATCTAGAAGTGACAACTCGTGAGAGTCAGATTTGGTGTGTTGATCATATTTCCCCAAGGTTTTCTTTATAAAATTTATGAAAAAGAAAGGTATCTACATCTCCTTTAATAACAAAGGTTACAAAATAGGTTCTCTTACCTTGGTTGAAAGGCACGACCTAAAATAGTTAGGATAAGATCAAAAAAATTTAAGGTGCCACCCATCTCTTCAAGGAATGAGTGCTAAAAAGTTAGATAAATTACTTCCCCAACTAAAAAATGACATACATAATCATTTATTTTCTTTTGAGTGTCTTATGAAATCCATGATACTTCTCGGTTTGTGAAGAAGAGTAATTCCAGGTATCAACACAAAAATGGTGACGTTGCCAGGGACTATTTGAAGTTAGTTTCTAGAAGTATAAAGTATTTGAAACATTTAAGCATTTGAGCATGTCATCCCTGCTACCAGGGACTTGTTGAAAATATTTGAAATATTTGGATACATATCAAACCATGGTAATGTTTCTTACAAATGTTGTGTGCAAATACATTGTTAATAAATCATTCTATATGCAGATTTGTGAGATTTGTTCAAAGTTATATGCTCTGTCTAGAATTTTCCCAATTTCCAACAGTTATTGCACTTTGTTTACATTCTGATTGATAAATTTGGGTAAAAAAAGATCAAATCTGATCATTTTTACAAGATTCTAGTACTGACAAACATTCGACATATTATCTTTTATTGCATTTTAACAACTAGCGTGAAAATCCTTAGTGGTGACTCCGTGTTGATTTGTTTTTGGTAAATGCCAGTGTCTTAACCTCTGTGAATGTAAATTTTTTACTAATCTTTGCAAATCTAGAAGGAAGAAGATATTTCTTCGCTACGGACCTTAGTAGAATGTTGTTTCCAGAGTTTAGAAAGTCTAATTCAGAAGGAGGAAGAATTTGGAAGGTTGTTGGAGATCAAGCATCAAGAAAAGATATCTCCATTGGTGAAATTGATTTGCACGTGATTGAACATTGCAATGCTTCCTCAACTACTTTTAAATCAGGTTATCTCTTTGTAAATCCAAATTATCCATCTTGAGAGGGGACTTCCCATTCCACCCCTGTATTTGAAATATTTTCATCTCATTCTACCCCTATATTTTCCAAATTTGGTAGTGTCTGCCGTGAAAAAGAGCCATTAGGGGATAGTCATTTTAAAAAAAATTTCCCTATACCACACAGACCCCTCACTCCTCATCACTTTATTTCCCTTGTAAGATCACCTCCTCAGAATAATATGGCTCAGTCTCCACCCAGACCTCCATTTGTTGTTAATACTTCTGGTCCCATCAGTTTTAGAGGTATGGATGGCTATCCAAATGTTATGCCTCAGGATGTAAGAAACTGATTGCCTAAGTTTCAAGGAAATAATGCAATTACTGGTGATCAACACTTGAAACTCTTTATCAATATGATGGAGGATTTTGAAATAGATTTTGAAGATGTGTACATTAAATTATTTATTCATACTCTAGAAGAGGATGCAAGGGACTGGTATAAATATCTGCCTGATAGCTCTATTAATTCTTGGACTGAAATGAAGAATGCATTTAGATTGTAGTATGGTGGCAAAACAGACCCTAGGTTTCTTTTGTCAGAATTTGAGAATATTAAAAATAATCCTAATGAGCCAGTGCATGACTTTAATATGAGATTCAATAAGACATTGAGAATATTTCCATTGAATTTGAGGCCATGTGATGAATCTTGTCTTATAAAATATGCTGATGCATTTGAAAAAAAGGCTGCATACTATTTGAGGGATAAAAACCCTGGCACTTTGAGGTAGGCCTTTACTATGGCTCTGTAAATTGAGAACAAAATCAAAGTAGTTGGAAAACCTCCTAAGAGGGAGGGTGTCAAACTGATAAACCCAGAAAAACCTCAATCAAGCAAGAGTGTATATCTTGAGGAGGATGTTAAAACTTTGATAGGGGTTGTCAGAGAAATCTCTTACAAACTAGCTCGGGCAGAGAAAGGAATTGGGCAGATTTCACAAGGTCAGAAAAAGGCACAAAATCATGACATATTTGGCAATAATCCTAGAGGTGATCAGAGGTCAGATGACAGAGGTAAATGACCCATGGGATCTGCAAGTAGACATCCCCAAGCACATGAAAGTAGAATGGTGCCTGATCCTCTGATTTCCAAGGTTACTATTGTTGAGGAAGCCAATGAGATTGATTTGTGTGATAGTTTCTTTCTGCCCCATCCTCCATGTGAAGTAAATCAGCAAGAAGAATAAGTTGATAATGATGATGGTACTGAAGACGATTTTTGCATGATGGGCTACTCTTCAAGATCACAACAAGGAGCAACTTCAACCGAAGTGATAAGTGCTTGAAATGATCCAAATTTTTGGGATTGCATTCACCAAGTACCACTTCTTCCTCCTCATACTTTTGAAGTAGATGTAGTGCAAGATTTTGAAATACCTAATAATGACTTTGAGTATTTAAGAGCTTTAATGATAAAGAAGTATGATGGAAGAATCCCTTCAGAGGAAGCTAGGCAATTATTGATGAATGTTGTTGTTGCTCAAGAAAAGGGTTATAATACTAATAGTAGAGTTGTCAAAGGAGCAGGGCCTTAAGAAAAACCTAAAACTCCATTGCTAACTAGTATTCCTAAAGAGAATCCTAAGAAAGATGCACCTTCCAAAGGCCTTGATGTCCCAAACAAGATTCATACTTCTCCTCATGCCCAAACTATCAAGAATCCCATACCATCTAATGATTTTACCAATCTCCCTTCCAATGTTGTTGTTGTTGCAAATCAACAGCACCCCTAGATGTTGATCAGATTTCTAGTTTGATATTTTAGACATCCAGTGTGATTACACAAAATTGAATCCTCTCCCCAAGTGTGGGACTTGTAAAATGGGAAAGGAATCTCTAGATTAGAGGCTGATTCCTCAACTCCTCTGATCAGATTTATCACTTACAAGTTGCAGAGGTCTAAATTCCTAATCCTACCCTAAATTCCAAAGGAGACAGAGATAGAGAATGCAGATAAACTAAAACTAATGCTAATAGGTGATGCATCAAAGGAGTGGTGAGCATTTTTTACTTTTGCAGATTGACACAAGTCATAAAATGCAAAAAACAAAACAACATGCACAAGCTGATAACTGTAATGAAGAATCATAAATTAGTCAAACAACACAAGCAGAGGATGGAAAGTTAATCACAAGGCTTGTATTGTTATTTTAACATCAAAATCACTTGCATTACAACACCTGAGAGGAAAAAATAGGTTACAATTCTTAGAAAAGTTTTGACATTCCACCAAAATAACTTCTAAGGTGAGAAGGGGGACCTGCAATACACAAAAAATGTTCAACCCTTTGAAAATGAGCCAAATATGGCTTTTACAGTGCAAGGGACGAACCCAGGAGAGAGAAAAATGGGAAAACATGGAAGGGATTCAACCATTGACCAAAACGCATTCAAAATAGCATGGGCATCCTTACAGACCCATCCCCTGACATTTTTAGACATGCTAGGAGAGAATATGAGCCATTCTTCATTAAAAACGGTGGTTGAAACGTCATTTCTGTCCATGACCATGTGCCAGAGGCATTTTTTCGATTTTCTCTCTCCAAACTCCATAAAAATGCAAAAATGACCCCAAAATATTGTAGATAATTTCACCAGATTTCTATTGATATAAATAACGTGAAAAACTGAGCTCTGGATCGAAAGATATGGCCATTTGAAGTTTTAGGGCAAAACAGGGCCAAATCGGGTTGGCGGGCAAAAATTCAAATTTTTACACCTTTTTGGTCATTTGGAAAATTTTCCAAAATTTCCCTGCACTCTGCCACTCTATGTGCCACATGGCAGCATCTCATTGGCCACGGGCCTTTCAGGGGAAATTTTTTCCAAAAAACTCCGCTGAGCCATAACTTCAAAAATACATGGAGTTAGGAGGAAAACTTTACCTTTCTGGAAAGCTGAGAAAGAGCTCTATCCAATGGTGTCATTTCCAGAAGGTTTTAAGTGTCTGAAAAGCAAAATATTATGATTGAGGCATAGGAGAGGAAAAAATGAGAGGAGTTAGCCACAAAAAATGAGCAGGGGCACATTTTGGATAACAATTTTGGCGACTCAGAGGGGTCATCTGCCTGCTGGATGAAGTTACCAGTTGCCTAAAGCAATCCATTGGTTATGGAGTCATTGAATTCTCTGTTTGATACCCTAACTGACTAGAACACTGCAAGGAGGAAGATGGAATATCACCTGATGGAGGAAGGCCTGCAAACACATCTCCAGGAACAGGAAACTTGTGCCAAAGCACTTAGGGAAAGAAAAAATAATCTACAACAAAACAATGTGCACAAGCACTTGGAGGAATGAAAAACCTAAAATAATATGTACAGGGTGAAGCATTTCCTTTATTAGCAATGCTTCAGATGGATTCCATTGATTGGAATCTGTAGTTCTTCGCCATCCAATGAAGACAACTGGAAAGCATTGCTATCCTTACACTTTGTGACCATGTATGGGCCACTTCAAATGGCATAAAATTTTGAATGCCTTCCTGGTTTTGCTCTATCCGCATCCCATTTTAACACTAGATCTCCAACTTGGAAGGATTTGTTCTTGGCCTTTCTATCAAAGGTTTTCTTTATCAAAGCTTGATCCTTCTCCATTGCTTGGGATGCCTGATTTCTGATTTCTTGGAGCTCCATCAATTATGCATATCTTACTTCCATGGGCTCAAACTCCAACAACTCCAACTGTTTCATGAGTTCCAATGTTGGCAACTCAAGTGATATGGGAAAAATTTCCTCTCTTCCATAAACAAGCTTGAATGGAGAGTTACTTGTAGATCTTTTAGGAGTTATCCTATCAGCCCATAAGGATGATCTCAATTTGGTATGCCAAGACCTCTAATTCTCATCAAGAGTCATCCTAATGATCCTCAAAAAGTTCTTGTTTGTAGATTCAGCCTGGCCATTACCCTGGGGGTAATAGTTTGATGAAGTACTTAGGTAGATCCCATTCTTGACAACCAATTCAGTCACCTTGGATCCAATGAATGCTAATGCATTATCTGATATTATTGTAGCTGGTATGCCAAATCTGGTTACTATTCCCTCATAGAAGTCTAGGATGCTAGATTCATTTGCTTCCTTGAGTGCTACTGCTTCAGTCCATTTGGTGAAGTAATCTGTGGCTGTTAAAATCCACTTGTGCCCTTGGCTCAAATTGGGATTAATAACTCCAATGAAGTCTAAACCCCATTGCATGAATGGCTGGTCAACTGAAAGTGGATGCAATGGGAGGGCAGCTAGCCTCTCTTTACCTGTGAAAAATACACAATTCTTGCACCTCTTGATCCATGCATAACAATCATGGAAAATCTTGGGCCAATAATAACCAGCTCTCATGATCTTTAGAGTTGTCACTCTTGGTGCAAAATGACCATCAGCTGGTCCACCATGGAACTTTTCCAGCACCTTATAAATCTGATTTGTACCAATGCATCTCAGTAGTACTCCATTTACATCTCTTTTGAATAAAACACCATCAACAAGGGCATATGGGACAACCTGCAATCTGAAGTGTCTTCTTTGGGTCTTGTTCATCTCTGGATGGCATAGGCCTGTGCTTAGGAAGTGCATTATACTTTTGGTCCAGCAAGGAGTGGGGACATCATTATTTTCCTCTTGAGTACTTCCTTGCTCACGGTTGTCTTGCAACGCCAAAACAGCCTCCTTCTCGTTGCATGATTCCTCTTGTTTTCTCAAGATCAGCTACTCACACAATCCTTTTCCTCTTACCAACTTGGTGACTTTGATCTCAATGTCATACTCCATGACATGAGTAATCCAACCTGCCCTTTTTTCATTCAAGTCTTTGTTGAGGAGGAAGTCTTTAACTCCCGCATGAGAAACCAGCAATTGGACCTTATTGTTTGAAACTAGATGCTTGAATTTCTTCAAGCTCCTGATTACTGCAAGAACATGCTTCTCAATAAAAGAATATCTTACCTCACATTCCTCCAAGATTTGGCTGAAGAAAGCAATTGGCTGCTCATCATTGTCTTTATTCTGCTGTACCAAAATTACAGAAATAGTATCATCACCTCCAAACGCATAGAGGATGAAATCCTTGGAGAAATCCGGGTTGATGAGAGTTGGGGCTTGAGAGATGGCTTCTTTGATTGCTTCAAAACTTTCCTTTCCTTCTGCTGTCCATTTGAAAGCCATGCTTTTCTTTAACCTCTTGGTGATAGGTTTGACAAGGGCTGCAAAATTTGGGACAAACCTCCGAACAAAATTTATTCTTTCCAAAAAACTTTGAAGGGCCTTCTTGTGGCTTGGCAATGGTAGTGCTCTTATGGCTTCGACTATTTCTGGATCAATTGCTAATCCTTCTTTGGAGACAATGTGGCCAAGGAGTTTTCCTTCATGCGCTAGAAAAACACACTTTTTAGGATTCAAGGATACTCCAAATCTTCTACACCTTTGGAACACTTGTCTCAAATGAAAGAGGTGGTCTACTGTATTTTTTGAAAAAACAGTGATATCATCAAGATATATCAGTACAATGTTGTTAATAAAACCTTTGAACACCATGTTCATTGCTCTTTAGAAGGTAGCTCCAGTGTTGGACAGCCCAAATGGCATTTTCCTGTATGCATAAGTTCCCCATTTTGTTGTAAAGGTTGTCTTGAACTGATCTTCTTCCTTCACCATAATCTAATTATACATTGAATAGCCATCAAGTAGTGAAAACCTCTTGGAGCCAGCAACAACTTGTAAAATCTGCTTCATGGAAGGAAGTGGATAATGATCCTTGAGAGATGCTCTATTCAAATCTTTGAAGTCAACACACAATCTAATTTCCCCACTCTTCTTTCTGACTGGAACCAAGTTGGCAACCCAACTAGAATGCTTGATAGGGAATATGATTCTTGATTCTATCAACTTATTCAATTCTTTTCTCATGAGAGGCTCCATGTGGGGGTTGACTGGCCTTTGTTTCTACCTGATGGGTTTAGTATTTGGATCCAATTTAATGGTGTGTTGAGCTAACTCGGGATTGAAACCTTTCAAATCTTCATAGCTCCAAGAAAACACATCAGGGAATTCTAGACAAAGTTGTATGAACTCATAACTTTCTTTCTCAGTTGTCATCTTACCAATTTGGAGTGATTTGCCTCTTTCTACTGAGATGGACACTGAATCTTCTTCCTTCACTTGGATGTTTTCTTTCTCCTTCCTAAAATGATCATTAGGATTGAAAATGGACTCCAAAGTAATAAGTCCCTTTGGTAGTTTGTTGGTTCTCATCTGCACCACTTGGTCACCATACTGCTGCTCCAACTTTTCCTGATTTTTGGTTGAGAATTCAGCCTCTTCTTGCAAGAAATGGATGATTTGCTAATCATTTTCAAACACTTGCCAACTTACATTGTTATTTGGCACTGAAGGCCTCACAATCACATGGATGTTTGGCTATACCTTGTCCTTTTGAATTCTCTCCACAACGTCAAAGGCTGCCCCAACTTTTGTAATCCTGTCAGCGGCTTGGTTCTCTTTCCTAGGAATGGATTTAATGCCAAAACCCTCAAAATCTTCAATGAGGTCCCACACCCTATTCTTGTAGCACTTGAGTAGATCATTCTTGACAGCATGTTGCCCCTTGACTTGGTTGACAATAAACTCACTATCACCAAAGACGTGCAAGTTCTTTATTCCTCTTTTGATTGCCCAATGCAGTCCTTGCACCAAGGCTTCATATTCAGTAGTGTTATTAGAGCATGCAAATTGAAATATAAAAGTTGAATAATACTTAACTCCTTCAGGTGAAACCAGCATGGATCCCCCTCCTGCACCTTGTCTACTCCTTGTTCCATCAAAAAAAAACTTCCATACCTCATTTTCATCTTTGTGGTTTGGCTTGGTGATGCTAGGAATAGGTTAATTTTCTTCATGTATGCAATAGACTCCCAGCTCAGATTCTTCTATTTCTTGATAAGGATCAAAAGCATGCACCTTGCTTGCCCATTCATCAAGATTTAAATCTGGGATGCTTCCAACCTTGGTCTTAGCTTCATCAGTGCTTAGATAATCCTCTTGATCAAATGTTGAACAATTTGTATTGATCTGGCTTGGAGTGTAAGGCTCAATGTGGAAGTTTGTAATAGGTTCAAATCTGATTGTGGCCTTGGTTCCATATCTTGTTTTGAACAACATGTGTGACCAATCAGTAGATAAGTAACTTCCAATCTTGGCTGTGAAATCCCTTGACAAACATAGGGCAAAGAGTGGTGGAAGGTCTATTACTGAGACATCTTGCAAAACAACCATGTTAGGACAGGCATGCAAAGTAAGACTCAAGTTTTTAATCACCCTGACTATTGTTACTGCTATCCCATCCAACTACACCACCCCTTTGGATATGGTTTCATACTGAATTCCCAAATGATCAGCTATTTGCTTGGGCATTACTGAACTACTTGCCCCGGAATCAATCATGCAATTGTGTACTAATTGATTTCCAATAATCAATGAAACATAGAATGGAGGGGGCTTCAATATTTTACCTTGCTGTCCTCCATGATTCCCCTCAGGCTGGGCAGCATTTGTGAGCACCTTCTCTTGCATTTGGACTTGTTGATTTGAAGTTGACCAGTCCTTCATGGTAGCTTGTAGCAAATCTCTTTGGCTTGGGATAGATAGTGATTCCCACATTGATATGTTTACATTTGTATTCTTCATCTGATCAATGATACTGAATGGAGATGAAGTATCCCTCTGTTGTCCCTTGGCCTGCTCATTCATTCCTTGCACATGGGCAGCAACAACTGGCATTTGGATTGGCCTAGGGGCTGTTTTAGGCAATCCTTGCGTGCTTGGGATTGCATTTTGTTTGCTAATAGTTTGTGGAGTGACAAAAGGTCATGAATTACTTGGGGCCAATGGCTGTTCTTCACCCAAATTTCTTCTCTTTGACCTTATGTTGGCTATAACACTTTGGGAAATCATTTGATTCATGCCACAAAAATCTTTTGCCTGCCAGTTTACAAGTGTGATATCATTTAGAGCTAATTGCTGCTGGAATGTTTCTTGTTGCTGGTTATTTCCTTGACTACCTTCACCCTCCACACTAGTTGCTGTCACCATTAATGCTTGATTCAAGGCACCGTTGAAGCACATGGACTAGTTATGAGGTTCATTGCATGGGAAACACCAATCATACTCTTGAGATATATTGTTTTGTACTGGCACTAATGCTTTAGATGCAGATGTAGCATTGGGATTATAGGGCTGAAATGGACTGTTGGCAGGAGGCCTTGCTTGATTTAGATTTGTAGCTGGATTGGGTGGTCTATGAGGTTGATATGGCTGCCTGTTAGGCTGAGCTTGAGGCTGGAAGGAAGGTCTAAAGCCTTGAACTTGCTGCCTTTTGAGTGTAACCAGATCATTACCTAGATTTTGCAATTGCTTCATGACTTCTTGAAGTTCATTTGAGGCACTAGAAGATGAAGTGGAAGCTTCACTTGAATTCTGATTTCTAGGAGTGGGAATAGAAGCTAAATTAGGCACTTAGCTAGTACTTGGGCTCTCTAAACTTGGAAATAATGGCATTAGAGGCCTAGGAGCCAGCTTGCCAGCTTGAATCAAACAATTTTCAGCTCTAATGGCAATGCTATAAGCAATGGGGATAGTTATGCCTCCCATGGACTGAATTAACATAGAAATATCAGAATTTAAAGCTTTAAGGTAATAAAGAAAATCACCTTCTGATGTTGGCCTGACTGCCACTGGAATTCTCTCCCAAGTCCTTTGAAATCTGAAATTAAAATCAGTCAGCTGCTCATTGGGAGCTCTCTTGATGGTTGTCAACTGCTCCAAAAGGGACAAGTTGTCTCCCTTTTCCCCAAACGGCTCATGGAGGGCTATACATAGCTAATTCCAATTTTGAATAGAACATGAGGCAAGACTCCTGAACCTTTGCAAAGCTTTCCCTTTGAATGAAGATGCCAGCAATTTGACAGCAACTTGCATCTCATTAATCTCATGGATTGCACAAATGTTAACAATATCCTTAACATGATCACCAAGTGAGGTCTGATTTTCTCCAGTGAAGTATGGAATGTTATTCAATGCTGCAACTGAGATTGGATTTTGGGCATTGAGAGCAAGTGAGCTACTGCCAGTGAAATTGACATAGGGGTTGTTTTGTGGCATTCTGATTGGCCTTAGAACCCTTGTTGATTGAATGAAAGGCCTACCAGGTGGAGGAGTTGAGAGAGTTCTGTTTGGTGGAGATGGAGACCTTTGGATTCTCCTCCCACTTTGCCTTATTCTTGGAGATAACTGCAGATATTCAAACAACACCTCTTCCTCTCCAGCTCTTGACCTTATGTTGATTCTTCTCATGAGTTTTCAGGTCTGCACTACTAAAACCAGCTGATTCTTCTTCCTTGGAGTCACCAGATGTGTAATTTATAGCTCTTTTAAAGCAAGAAACTTGTAACAAATGCACATCAATTTTGTTGCAATGAAGATGAAGACCTCTAAGGTCCCATTGGGCATGCCAAAACTGTTGTTACAAATCAGCAGCACCCCTAGATGTTGATCATATTTCTAGTATGATATTTTAGACATCCAGTGTGATTGCACAACATTGAATCCTCTCCCCAAGTGTGGGACTTGTAAAATGGGAAAGGAATCTCTAGATTAGAGGATGGTTCCTCAACTCCTCTGATCAGATTTATCACTTACAAGTTGCAGAGGTCTAAATTTCTAATCCTACCCTAAATTCCAAAGGAGACAGAGATAGAGAATGCAGATAAACTAAAACTAATGCTAATAGGTGATGCATCAAAGGAGTGGTAAGCATTTTTTACTTTTGCAGATTGACACAAGTCATAAAATGCAACAAAAAAAACAACATGCATAAGCTGATAACTGTAATGAAGAATCATAAATTAGTCAAACAACACAAGCAGAGGATAGAAAGTTAATCACAGGGCTTGTATTGTTATTTTAACATCAAAATCACTTGCATTACAACACCTAAGAGGCAAAACTAGGTTACAATTCTTAGAAAAGGTTTGATATTCCACCAAAATCACTTCCAAGGTGAAAAGGGGGACCTGCAATACACAAAAAATGTTCAACCCTTTGAAAATGAGCTAAATATGGCTTTTACAGTGCAAGGGATGAGCCCAGGAGAGAGAAACATGGGAAAACATGGAAGAGATTCAACCATTGACCAAAATGCATTCAAAATAGCATGGGCATCCTTATAGACCCATCCCCTAAAATTTTTAGCCATGCTGGGAGAGAATGCGAGCCATTCTTCATTAAAAACGGTGGTTGAAACGTCATTTTTGTCCATGACCATGTGCTAGAGGCATTTTTTTGGTTTTCTCTCTCCAAACTCCATTAAAATGCAAAAATGACCTCAGAATCTTGTAGATAATTTCACCAACTTTCCATTGATATAAATAACATGAAAAACCGAGCTCTAGATGAAAGACATGGCCATTTGAAGTTTTAGGGCAAAACAGGGCCAAATCGGGTTGGCGGGCAAAAATTCAAATTTTTACACCTTTTTGGTCATTTGGAAATTTTTCCAAAATTTCCCCACACTCTGCCACTCTAGGTGCCACGTGGTGGCATCTCATTAGCTGCAGGCCTTTCAGGGGAAAATTTTTCCAAAAAACTCCGCCGAGCCATAACTTCAAAAATACATGGAGTTAGGAGGAAAACTTTACCTTTCTGGAAAGCTGAGAAAGAGCTCTATCCAATGGTGTCATTTCTAGAAGGTTTTGAGTGCCTAAAAAGCAAAATATTATGACTGAGGCAAAAGAGAGGAAAAAATGAGAGGATTTAGCCACAAAAAATGAGCAGGGGCACATTTTGGATAACAGTTGCCTTCCCAAATAATGTTCCATATGACATTGCCCAAGTTTTGATTCAAATAAAAGTGTTATCCAAAATAAGCCCCTGCTTATTTTGGCTAACTTTCCTTCATTCTTTCCTTCTTTGTGCCTCAGTCGAATTTTTCCACTTTTCAGGCACTCAAAATTTTTTGGGTATTGCTTCATCAGATAAAGTATGTTCTCCCCTATCCAGAAAGGTAAAGAAGTCCTCCTAACTCCTTGTATTTTGCAAGTTATGGCTTGGTGGAGTTAGGAGAGGAAAATTTCCCAAGGTGAGCCCGCAGGAAAATTTTTGGCACTTAGTCTTTTGGAGCCAAAGGGGGAAAAGGAAAATTTTGGCCCGAAAGCCCAAAAGGACATAAAAAGGTGCCACATGGTAGCACGGGTTAGGCCGGTGGAGTGAAACTGAAGAATTTTTCAAAGGGTGCAAAGGTTGCAAAGGTGAAATTTTTCCCGCGGGCCCACGGAGGAGAAGGAAAATTTTGGCACAAAAGCCCGCTGAGCAATAAAATTCTGCCACATGTCCTGTCAGAAGCACGGGTCAGAGTGATGGAGGGACCTTGGAATTTTTTCCAAAGTGGTAGATGGTGCAAAGGTAAAAAATGAAGTGAAAGCCCACGAGCAGCCAGGTTGTGACATGTGTCTTGGAGTGGCAGGGGTGCGAAGTAATTTTGGAAAATTTTCCAAATTCAAAAAAGAAATAAAATGATTGTTTAAACCCACGGAGCAATCATATTGCACCACGTGTCAGTGGAGGTTAGGGTGGTGTATATTTTTGGGGATTTTTTCCCAAAAGTCAAAAAGGGGAAAAATTCAAATTTTGGCCCGTGAATCCATTTTTTGCCCTAATTTTGCAATTTTTTTCCTAAATCTTTAGAGGGGCATAACTTTTGATCCAGAGCTCAATTTTTTATGTTCTTGGTGTCATTGGAAAGATATTAAAGTCATCTACATGATGGAGTCTTCAATTTTTTTTTTGGTGGAATCTAGTGGCATAAAATAAAAAACACCTTTGGCACAATAAAAAGAGCAGAAATGACATTCAACCACCAGTTTTAATGTAGTATGGCTTCCATTCTTCTCCAGCATGGTTGAAAATCTTGGGGAATGAACTTTTCAAGGTACCCATGCCATTTTGATGAATCTGGTTGGTGGTTGAACATTCATTTCAACTTTCCCACGTTTATCCTTCCTGGACTTTGTTTTTCATTATTAAAGCTAGATTTGGCTCATTTGTAAAGGGTTAAACATTTTGTTTCTTGCAGACTCCCCTCTTCCCCTTGGAACATGAATTTGAGGAGTTTCAAACCTTCCATGGAACTTGTGACATGTTTTTTACCTTTTTGCCAATGTAATGCATTGTATCAAATTTGGGAATGGTAATGCATGTTTTGTGAATGATTTCTTTCAATCCTCTCATGCATATATTATTGTTTTCTGGTCTTTCATTACATTTTGGAAATTTTTGCATTCTTGGTATTACATCTCTATGATTTGTGTTTATTTTCAAGACAAAATTTCATCACTCCTTTTGTGTATCACCATTTTTAGTCAGTTTTATTTCCTTTTACATCTCTTAACTCTGCCTCCTTAGAATTTAGAATAGGAATCAGTATCAAACCTCTGCAAATTCATGCATACTCCTAAATAGAGGAGTAAGAACCAGATTTCTCTGGAGATTTTTCTCACCTTGAAAGGTCCCAAACCTTGGAGAAAACTCAATGTTTTGTAATCACACTAAATGACTCAATTCTAGACAGTAGATCTGAAGGTCATTTAAGGGGTACTGTAGATTTTCATTAATAGTTTTGGCACACATGGTGGGACCTTAGAGGTATTCATATTCATTAAAAAAAAATTTATGTGCATTTGTTGTAAGTTTCTTGCTTAAAAAGAGCCTTGATTTGCACATCTGGTGACTCCAAATGGATAGAACCAACTGGTTTTAGCAGTCTAGGTCTGAAGATTCATGAGAAGAATCCAAAAAAGGTCAAGTGCTAGAGAAGAAGAATTTTTTGAGTATATAAAATTATCGCTAGGAAGAAGAGAGAGGGGAAGGAGGATTCAAATTTCTCCATCCCCACCAAATTGAACTCCATCAACTCCTCCACCTAGTAGAGCTTTCACCCAATCAACAAGGGCTCTCAGGTCAATCATAATGGCACAACCCAATCCTTATGTCAACTTTACTGGTAGCAGCCCACTTGCTCTCAATGCATAAAACCCAGTTCCAATTACTACATTGAAGAATATTCCATATTTTACTAGGGAAAATCAAACCACTCCTGGTGATCATGTCAAATACATTGCTAATGTTTGTGCAATCCATGATATTTTTGAGATGTAAATTGTTGGCATCTTCATTCAAAGGGAAAGCCTTGCAATGGTTAAGGAGTCTTGAGGAAGGCTCTATTCAAAATTGGAACCAGTTGTGCATAGCTCTCCACAACCAGTTTTGAGAAAAGGGAGACAACTTGTCTCTATTGGATCAACTGACAACTATCAAGAGAGCTCCCAATGAGTAGCTAACAGACTCAATTTCAGATTTCAAAGGACATGGGATAGAATCCCAGTGATAGTGAGGCCGACAGCTCAAGGTGCTTTCCTATACTTTCTCAAGGCTTTAAATTATGACATTTCTATGCTAATCCAATCCATGGGAGGTGCAACTGTACCTGTAGCTTATAACATCGCCATTAGGGCTGAGAATTGTTTGATCCAAGCTAGTAAACTTGCACCTAGGCCTCCTATGCCCTTATATCTAGACTTGGAAAGCCCAAGTACTAGTCAAGCACCTACTTTAGCTCCTATTCCCACTCCTAGAAATCAAAGTTCAAATGAAACTTGTACTTCATCCTCTAGTGCCTCAAATGAGGTTCAAGAAGATATGAAACAATTACAAAATTTAGGCAATGAGTTGGTTACACTCAAGAGATAGCAAGCTCAAATTTTTAGGCCTTCTTATTAGTCTCAAACTCATCCTAATAGACAACCATATCAGCCTAATAGGCCACCCAACCCAGCTACAAATCAAAATCAAGAAAGACCTCCTGTCAATAGACCATTTCAGCCTTATAACCCCAATGCTGCACCCACCTCTAAAGCCTTAGTGTCAATGCAAAATAATGTAGCTCAAGAGTATGACTGGTGTTTCCCATGTAGTGAACCTTACAACCAATATATGTGCTTCAATGGTGCTTTGAACCAAGCTTTGATGGTGACAACAACTAGGGTAGAGAGTGAGGTGAATGAAGAAACAAACCAACAACAAGGAACATCTTAACAAGATACGACTCCAAATGAGACTACACTTGTGAATTGGTAAGCTGAATATTTTTGTGGTGTGAAGTAAACACCTACTCAGAGTGTAGCAGCTAACACATGGTCAAAGAAGAGGAACATTGGTGAAGGGCAGTCATTAGCCCCAGGTGATCCAAAACCTTCCATCACTCCACAAGGTGTTGGCAAGTAAAATTCAGTTCCAAATGTGCAAGGACAGCCCAAGCCACCTTCTAGACTAGCTCAAATACTGATTGTTGCAACCCATATACAAGAGAGGAATGTGCATACTAAGGGGTAGAAAAGGGATGTTTTAACCCCATTTAGCATCATTGAACAAATGAAGAAGACAAATGTGAACATATCTATGTGGGAATCACTATCCATCCCAGGCCAAAGGGATCTACTACAAGTTGCCATGAAGAATTGGTCAACCTCAAGTCAGCAAGCTCATATGCAAGAGAAGGTACTCACAAACACCACTCAGTCTGAGGGGAAGTTTGGAGGATAGCAAGGTAAAGTTTTGAATCCCCCTCCATTATATGTTTCATTGATTATTGGGGATAAACTAGTACATAATTGCATGATTGATTCTAGGGCAAGTAGTTCCATGATGCCCAAGCAAATAGTTGATCATCTGGGCCTCCAATATGAAATCATATCTAGGGGGATAGTACAATTAGATGGGACATTAGTAGCCATAGTTGGGGTAATTAAATATTTTAGCCTCCCTTTGCATGCATGCCCTAATGTCACTGTTTTGTAAGATGTGTCAGTGATAGATTTACCACCACTCTTCACCATATGTTTGTCAAGGGATTTCACAGCTAAAATTGGAAGCTACTTATCTGTTGATTGGTCACACATGTTATTTAGGAAAAGATATGGAGCCAAGGCCACAATCAGGTCTGAACCTATTGCAAATTTTCACATTGAGCCTCATACTCCAAGCCCAATCAATGCCAACTGTTCAACATTTGATCAAGAGGATTATCCAAACACACATGAAGCTGATACCAAAGTTGGAAGTATCCCATATTTGACTCTTGATGAATGGGAAAGCAAGATACATGATTTTGATCCCTACAAGGAAATAGAGGAATTTGAACTAGGAGTCTATTACATGCATGAAGAAAATCAGCCTATTCCTAGCATCACCAAGCTAACCCATAAAGATGACAATGAGGTATAGCAGCTATTCTTTAATGGATCAAGAAGTAGACAAAGTGCAGGAGGAGGATCTCTACGTGTTTCACCTCAAGGCACTAAGTATTATTTAACTTTTAGATTTTAATTTGCATGTTCTAACAACACTGTTGAATATGAAGCCTTGATACATGGGTTGCATTGGTCAAGGAAAAGAGGCATCAAGAACTTACAAGTCTTTGGTGATAGTGAGCTGATTGTTAATCAAGTTAAAGGATAACATGTTACCAAGAATGACCTGCTCAAGATGTAGACACCAATTTTGGGTCTGACGACGTCATGTGCCCCGCATCTCGTCTCGCAACCTAACCCTACCTCACCACCTAAACCTTACACACTTAATTATTTATTAATTACTTTATAATTAATAAATCCACATCTCTAACCCTACCACCTCACCTCGCCACCTCACCATGACCTATCCCTAACCCTAAACTAACCTAATTAAGACCTAGAACTTGGTCTAGACCCATACCCATGACTCATCACCCCTCACCCACACCAAAATGAACCTAATAATGACTTGACCAAGCCCACAACTGACCCCTCGGGAGAAAAGGAGGGAAAGTTAGCTATTTTACTAAAAAATAACCAACTTTGACCTAACCAACATCGGTCCCTACTCGACCGGCATCGGTTAGGTAACCGCCATCGGTTCCCTGTAAATGACCTCCCCCAACCAAAACCAAAGGATCAAAATTCATTTGCAAGGATCCAAATTCATTTGCAAGAGAGAGACAAATGAGAGAGAAAGAAGAGGTTGCAAAGAGGAGTATTGAGCCCAAGGCTGTAACTGAGCAACTAGATCACTGTCACACTCATCCAAAAATTGGGAGAGTCAGAGGATAGTTTCATCAGCTCACTTCCGATTGTTGGATCATCCCAACTGAGCCTTGCCTTCGTCACTGCATTCCTTGGACCTGCATCTGCATCAGAAGCTAGTAAGTAGTCTCTTTTATTACCTTGTATGCTTCTAAACACTACTTTGTGAACTTTTGATTCATAGTGATTATAAGCTCACTCCTGGATCTACCACCCAGTAGTACCCCGCACCTAACCTTCATTCATCCATCTCCATATTGCCCCAAAGACAACTTTCTCACTCTCCGAGTCTTCTCTATCACCCTACTACTTGCCTCAACCATCTACCAACCTTCTAAACCCCATAACCACCTTACAACCAACCTCCATTTAAAATCCCCTAAATTACTGCCCCTACCGATATCAGTTATCCCCTAACGGTACCAGTTTTATAACTGTGGTTGGTTATCTAGTGACCGGCATCGGTCACTGTGACTTATACCAAAAACCAACCTTTCACCTATTTATCTCCAAAAAATCTCATATCCAGCCTTATCTATCCCTGTAACTTGATCTGAACATATCAATAACCAGTGACCAAACAAACAGCATGACATTTTATTATTGGTAGTTTAGTCTCTATTACTTTTGGTAACAAGGTACCTAAATCGTGATTTCGTAATAGCTTCTTTATTATCATTTGCATTAATTTGTATTAAAAGGGAATTGACCACCTTCGAAAGGAATTCTAATATTTCCTGGGCCTAAGGAAGTTCCCTCACTTATTGTTTAACGAAAATCTGGTGGTCTTGCATTCTTATTTACAGGTAGTCCTTCCCAGACAAAAATAATCTCTTCACAATCAGTCTGATCTCTATACGGTACGCGCACACTTTCCCAACACTCAACAGGTATTCTTCCTAGCCCTAACCCTTATCTATTTCTCAAGAGAATGAAAAGATAGAAATAACTCTATTTTGGAACAAAATTCTGTGTGAAACATTTTGGCACGATTGGTTGGGACCCTTCTCGGTTTTCTTTCTTTCTTGCTTGTTTTCATATAGGGAGCACACTTGTTGTTTCTTTCTTCTAAATATTCACAAAATATTTTGTCATTTTGGTAAAAGAACTTGTCTTTCTTTCGCATATTTGCATTAGTGAAAGTCATCTTATTAACCTCTTCTCTTGCTTTGCTTCATCGAATATCATTTTCAATTTGGGTTTAAAACATGTGCATCACATTCTTGCTTGCTATTTTTAATTCTAGTGAATGTAGATTAAGTAATAGGTCGTACACGTGGGGATGATATCCATGGTATTGATGAGAAATTGATCTTACTCTCACTGCACAACACATACCAAATCACATCATAATCTACACAACATCTCAAACATCCCCCCTTTCCCACGGTATTCCTCCGCCCGATTGAGGTAGCCTTACAAGCCAAAAAAAACTTAACATCTCCCTTAGGTATTTTTTTTAGGATTGGCATCATCTTGTGTCTAAGGCATAATCCCAAAGTGATTAAAACTAATCCTAGGGTTAGTCTCTTGATTTGCTTGTGTATCTTGCTTGTTTTTTTTTATTTCAGTTATGTTTCTCTGTTATAACCTATCTCAGTGATCACTTCAGATAGTTTGGTGGGTATACTAAGTCTTGTTATCCCCAAACCAGCAGCCTCTTACATTATCTCTTTTCCTTCACACTGACCAACACTGGTCCTTTTCTACTGACATTGGTTACACTAACTGACGCCGACTACCGTCTGACCGACATCGGTTACCAGACTGATATCAGTTACTGTGTTTCACAGTTCCTGAAAAACCAACAACCTACCAATTCCAACATTTTGTTGTTGTTTCTGTTCCTGATTGACTAATTCCCTATTGTATCCTCTTGTCCATGGTTGTTATCACCCAGCAACAAGCCACAGCCATGGTTTCATATGCTTGTTCCGTGTCTTTTCCTGAGTCACCCCCCTTCGCATCCTATGGGGAATCCTACGGACACCAGTGCTTTTCCCAAGATCCCTGTAGGAGATCCAGACTTTGCAAAAATTTTGGATACTAATGCTAGTGTCGTACAGTATTATTTGTCTCATACCCTTGACCATACACCTGATGCTCAGCTACTCTTTGGTATGCCTATTAGTATAGCCACTCACTTAGCCCCTTCCCCAACTAATAACTCTGCCTCACCGTCTTCATCCTTAACCCCGTCTCCCAGCTTAGTGGCTTCGGTGGTTCATACTGCACCAATTGGCCTTCCTTTGGTTAATCTGGGGCCCCACATATCACTACTATCCACTGCCCCTACCTCATCTCTCCCGCATATTACCTCTTTCATAACTCACTCTCTACCATCTATTCACATGAGCTTTCCCTCTCAGGCTCTGCCCACCTTTTCATTTCCGCAAACTCATCCGGTGGCCTCAACATCTTATATAGGACACCCTTACTCGTCCGCCCCAACACATTCATCATCGTTACCTTATCAACATTCAACCCCACCATTGTCTAGTAGCAGCTCTTGGCCCAATCCTCCTCTATTTACAATGACAACACCGTCATCTAACCCAACCAATGATTTAATCAAACAGATGATGGACAAGATGCAAAATCTTGAGGCTTCTGTTTCAGGAAGCCATAACACCCTGACATATGAGCAAGTTTGTCGGGAGCCTATTCATCCTTTTGTCCCCCTTCATACATATCCTCCTCAATGGGAATTACCGAAATTTACTCACTTTAGTAGTAAGGAGGACCCTCAACAACACTTGCGATCGTTTAGACATGCCTACTATCTGATTTCTCAGGACGATGCCTTTCTACTTCGTACCTTCCCCATGTCCTTATCAAGACCTGCCTTGGAGTGGTACAATGCTTTAGCCCAGCACTCAATCTTCTCCTTTAACTAGTTATCCCAATTTTTCTTGGATCAATTCTCCATCAATATTGCCAAGAAAGTATGCCTTACCGACCTCTATGCCATCCAACAATTTGAAGATGAGTCTATCACAGATTTCGTTGGACGATGGTGGGGCCTCATCAACCAACTTACTTATGCCTTACCTCAGGCCGAGCTCATCAAACTCTTTACATGGGTCTGTGCTAAACACATTTCTCCCACCCTCCAAATTCAAACTTTCCACACCTTTGATGAGGCCTTTACTATGGCTCAGAAACTAGAGATTTGAGCCTTAGAGGAGGAGAAATTGAAGTTGTGCAACAAAAACTCAAATTTCTGAATCCAAGACTCCACCAACAAACCCAACACCACCAACTCTCACGCATCGGCTGCTTTGAAATCAAAAGGATCCATATATGCGGTGATGGTCAAATCTTAAGAACCGTCTAATACCCAGCCAAAATCCACCTTATAAGTATAAAGTTGAGCCCATCAAGTACACTCCCTTGGGAGAAACTTATGATGTGATCTTGGAAAAATTGCTTAAAGTAGGAGCTATCACCTTTCCTCCTATTAAACCTCACTCTGGGTTTGATTCCACCCGCGCTATACCTTCTTGGTATAAAGAAAATGACTTCTGTAACTTCCATCGCGTGAAGGGACACAACCACGAAAACTCCAAGATGTTGAAAAACATAGTGTAGGAAATGGTTGATGTAGGGGATATAACCCTTGATAATCCTAATGCCCCTGCTAATTGAAATTTAAAAATCTTCAACAAACCATTTCCAAACCATTCATCTAACAATAACATAAACCAACAAACCTCAGCCAAGGAGAAGAGTGTGTATGAGATCCATGTGGTTTTCAACTCCCAACCAAGGGCTTCCATTGAGGAAATTCTGAATCAAGCCTCTTCACCAACACAGGGGTCCTCACCCCCTTCTCCTTCATTAGGACAAGAGGACAGTCCTGCTATTCCTTTACCCATAAAGGAATCAACTACCTAGAGTTCTCTTCTCTTAGAAGAGCCTTCTTACACCACATCCCTGTAAGACTGTGAGCGGATGTTATCCAACCTATCTATTTCCCAAACATCTCCTTCCACCACTCTTGCTACAAAAGAAGAAGGATCGCCACTTTTTCTGTCATCCTTAAAGGAGAAACCCCTCAAGCCTACATCACTAAACTCCTTAACCATGATGGATCCTCTAGAACATGCCCTCCTCCCTATCAATTCTTCATCGCCTAAATCTTTCCAGTGACCGGTTGACCTCTTAACACCCATTGATACAATGCCTCATTCTCCCCCTTTATCACACCCACAGTGGACCAAAATCATAGCCTGCTTCTCTTCCATACCAAAATTCCCTTCCACACGTGAAGATTTTCATCCCCCAGAAGATAGACGAGTCTTATGGGAACGTTTGAGTACACAATGCTCTACTCAAATGCAGATGACTAATCCAGACACCTCTACCATATGCCCGAAGTTTTTACAAAAGCTCAAACTTACTATGTCCTCACCGTCACCCCCCCCTCATCTCTATCAAATACCTCATCCACCTCTATCAACCTAACCAAACCTTCCCCTACGCTTGGGACTTCACTAATACCCAACATGACACACCCACCTAAACGGTTAGATTTAACCAAAAATAAAGCCGTCAATCCACCTAAGAGACAGACCCAATCTCCTCGAGTCCAATCTATACCTCCGCCACAACTAAAACCCTTGCCCCTGATCACACCGGTACAGTAGGCATGGTTTCAACCCTCGCCATCACACCTAACTTCTATATTGGGGCCTCACCCCTCCACCTTGCCTCAATACACTATGTCTCCCATGTCTTCTTTAACATGACCTGCACCTTCTGCACCCATACAAAAATCCACGGGCATCTCAACACCATCGCCCCAAGTATCATGCCTACCTACCAACCCTAAGAAAAATCGATCATCAAAGGACTTGTTTGTTGTCGCTCCTCTTTCCCTGTGGTTGTTTCCTGCCACCCATGTCATATGTGGCCTCATCATCTAACCAGCTAAACATGACTTCTGCGTAGAAGAAGCCACACCTAGTTAAACCCAATCATCAAAATCCCTTACCTAAACCACCACCCATATGAACCACTCATACCTAACCATTACCAAAAAAATCAATAATCTCACCCACTCAATCAATAGCCTCATCTTCATCTGAATTTGACCCGCTCAAAGGATCTTACACCAAGATCCTTGATATGTTAGTAGGGGATGCGACCATTTCCCTACCCCCACTCAGACCCTATGATCCATCTAAACCTCGACCTATAGGTTATGATGAATCTAAAATTTGTGCCTACCACAGCACACCAGGGCACAATGTAGAAGGATGCAAAGCTTTGAAAGCCATCCTTTGCCAGTTACCTATCTCGGATGGAAAATATAAAAAAGACAACTTACGGAGGGAAAATCCCTTAGCTTCGATCCCTTCTCATATACCACTTGTCCCCACCTCACCAAAATATATCATCATTGCAACCCCTCCTCTCGAGAACAATGACTTATCCCTACCATCTTCCTCATCTCCTATTCACGAGATCAACATGATTAGCATTGCTACTCGAGGTCAGAAAAATAATGGAAAGGCTAAAGAGAGCACACATGCTACCTCTCTTTCTCCTTCTACCATCTCGATCACACCACCACCTAAAGTGGTTATTCATGGACCCTGCCTATCCAGTCTTTGATGGAGTTTCCCATCACACCATGATCAAACAACTTCACCAATTTCCTGTAAAAATAAAACTCTATCTCATTGACAAGCTCTAATTGAGATCCTCCAAGGGATAGAGGTCCTACCTAACAAAACCCTTCCCATCGCCTCCATCTTAACACCCAACCATGTTTCTTCTCTCACCAAACAACCTACCTCCACAACTACCTCTGTCCCTGTACAACAAGCCACTGCTGTCAGTTTTTCCAACGAAGAAATTGTCATCTTTGGTGTAGAAGATCCTGACCCCGCTCTTTTCATCTCAGCTTATGTCCAGGAAATCCAAGTACATCGTATTATGATTGATAGGGGTGCTAGCCTAAACATCATCTCTTTCAAATCCTTCCAACAGATGAATATTCCTCCTAGCTACATGTGTGCCAACCCCACCATGTTGCATTCATTCAACGATGTTATTACTTCTACCCTAGGCACCATGATCCTTAACATTCATGTAGGGCCACGTACCCCACCCGAACTCTTCCATGTCCTTGAGGGAGAGTTCCAATACAACATCTTGTTAGGCCGCCCTTGGATCTGGGCTATGGGATGCGTTCCCTCCACCTTACATAGATGCATAAAATTTGAGTATGAGGGGAAGTCATACACCGTCACAGCTGACGCTTCCCCCTTCAAAACCTATAATATGTTATATCACCCTAATGATGTTCTTGTACCAGTCAAGGCACCCATTGATCCGACCTAACCATCTACTTCAACCACACCTCAACCATCCACCTTAGCCGCACCCACACCTTCAACCAATGAAACCACCGACGCGAATACCTCTTCCTTCCCCGCAAACAACATCCCAACCTTGGATGCCTTGATAGATGTTTTTCAACACCTTACGTTGGGGGAGTACCATCTATACAATGTTAGCACCTTCCATACCCCACAAGAGTATGGACAGTTACATGCGCATCCTACCTACGACTGTCGTGTGGGTGAGGTGATCTCCTACGGACCACCTAATTGCTGCACCCAACCTAACATATGGGGGTGTCGATGCATCCTCTATTACCCCTTGAACCTCCCCTTGGTGTGGTTCCCTGCCAATCTGATTTTCAATAGCTAACCAACCGTCATTTTACCCCTCACCTTCCTAACTCACTATTCTTAGAAAGGTTTTGGTTTCAGTCTTTATGAAAAAGGCCGACATACGATCTTTCCCATGACTACACGCAAACACAAAGATCGTAGTGGTCTTGGATTTTCTAAACCACCTACACCAAAGAAACCTCATGTCAATTGCATCCAGGAAGACGACAAAGTCACCCCTTCCAAACCATCATCGCCCATTTTTCCATCTTCACCCACGGATTCGATAGATCTGGAATCTATCCCTCCTAACTTTTTTTTTTTCATGAATGTTATCTTCCTAGGTCCTCTCACTTATCAATGCAATGGTGAAGACCCATATTCTCTTCCTCTTTTTTATCTAGACATGATCAAAGAATACTCGCCTTTGATTAATGTTGTGGAGTTCCAGGATGACGACTCCATTCTCACCTACCTTGGTGCGGATGACTCTTATATTCAACGCGCCTTACCATCTGAAACCTAAACCATGTTGAATGAGTCGAATATAGAAATCAACATCCACATGAAGGACGATCCTCACATTGTAAAGATTGGACAATCTCTCGACGCATCAAAACAAGCTGCCTTCACTACCTTCCTCCGTTCCCGCAATCAAGCTTTCACTTGGTCCTACGTCGACATGCTAGAAATCGATCCTGACATTGTTGTCCATAACATCACTCTAAAACCAGACTCTAAACCAGTTAAACAGAAATTGAGAAAAATGCATCCATGCATTGCCCTCTTGGTTAAATAAGAGCTTCAATGACTCCTTTTTATTTCTTTCATCTTACCTATTGACTATCCTCAATGGATTTCTAATGTCTCATAATATCTCTCCAGGATATTCTCACCAATGATGACTTTCACCAAGAATGGTTAGCCCAATTGGAGCTTCTTGACAAGCATCATCTTACAGCTCTTGACCACCTTCAAATTTATCAAAAGTGTATCAAGCGTGGTTATGATAAGAAAATTCAAGAGTGTACCTTTAAGATTGGTGATCTTGTCCTCAAAGAGAATCAACATGTAACCAAACTAGAAAAGAGAAAATGTGGAAAATTTGCTCCTAATTGGATTGGACCTTACATTATCACTCACACTTATGGATCAGGTACTTATCATTTAGCTTCACTTAATGGTAAACCTGAGCTTGAACCCCTTAATTCCTTACATCTCCAGCCATTCTATTGTTTAATTTAGTGTTACATCACTTCTTATCTACCTTGCGCTCGTCCCTTGAGCTCATTTACCACCTCATACACCTTGTTTCATGCATCTCAAAGTAGAATCAAACTCACGTGATTTGATCATGACCTTCTCTTAAAGATGCCTTCCCCTTTTTAGTCTAGTCCATGACTTAAAAGTATCAAAATAACAAGTTCTCAATTATAAAATTCTGGGATATTCTTGAGTTAAATTTCCTGCAAAACTAGATGCTTCATGCCAAATAGATATCTATACTTCTAAGCTATAAACTAGACTGCTCCCTCGAAGGACAACTATGTGCAAAGCCGCATTTGCTACTATAAGTAGACTGCTCCCTTGAAGGACAACTATACAAAGTCAGCCTCTATCAGAAGCTTCTCGCATTAATCAGCTTCGTGAAGACCTCAAGAACAACAAAATGCATATCCCATATAGAATTCTCGCATCGATCAGTCTATATAAAAAAAAAAAAAAATTAGTATTCAAAATCACTTTTGAGTCATGGACTTGTCTATTTAGGTTTGGTTCTCTTTCATCAGAATAATCACCTTATAACAAGTTATCTGCACCCCAGCTATACATCCAACTCACCTCACCATTCTTCAAAACAACAAAACTCAAGGGACGTGACATATATCTGATATATTGTGATTATACAACTCTTTTCACCTATCAACTTCTCGCCTATGCATGGTACCTAGGGATTCAAGCTCATCCTACGATAATACATGGTTTGTTTAGCTCTTTCCAACTATGGGATACTTTTACCTCTCTTACCTGAATCTAAGATTATGTGTTAACCTTAATCAGGACACGGTTTCCTATGCTTGGGTAAGCTAACCCTCACTTTACCTGTACCCACACCAACACCAACAACATTACCCTACCAACATCAAATTTTTACCAACCAACAAATTGCCTAACCACAACCAAATTGCCTAACTACATCGGTCTGAGGCCCCTCCTTGCTTTGTGCAATGGGCTATGTAGGTAGCACTTAGGAGACATGGGGTCTCCCAAGGTTAGCTCGACCATACCCTACCATAACCTATCATGTGTTGTGTTTTCCTTAAAAATATAAATATTTTCACGTATTTATATTGATAACACTCACCTTTGTCCTTTATCAATCCAAACATTCAAAACACAAACATTCTTATTATTATCATAACTCAAATCAACATACATATTCAATCAGCCCAACCTAAGGCCACAACCAATCAATCGGCCTGACCCAAGGCCACAACCAACCAATCGGCCCGACCCAAGGCTGCAACCAATCAATTGGCCCGACCCAAGGCCGCAACCAACCAATCGGCCTGACCCAAGGCCACATCCAACCAATCAACCTGACCCAAGGCCACACCAATTAAGTACCTCGACTGAGGCCCACAAATTATGATTCTATCCACCCATCATGTCTCTATTTGTTCAATCGATCTCACCTATTCGTGTTTTAGCATGACTAGGATACTTGAATTGATTAGCCAACAAGCTTTGCCTAGACTGAGACCGTGACATTTATCTCAACCAAACCAGCCATTTGGTACTGCCGAACATGCCTAAACATTCTGGTACCTTACCCATTATATCCCCTGGAGCTACTTCCTATGCCTTGGATACCAGGATTATATCAACCTTGTTTGGATAAAATATCGACCTTTGCCTATGAATTGCTTGTTTGCTCTTCATATCATGTACCCTGGTCGCACTACTGCATTTCAACGTGCGTCTACTTCCTTGAACTTACCCCCACCATCTTAACACCATCTCATCATCATTCACCCTTTATCAACCCTATCCCTGAATTCACGTCACCTCAATCTGTGATAGATTTGAGGGGAATTACCTATACCCTTAACTGGGGCAACCACTTCTTATTATTGTCAGTGTAGATTTACAAGAAAAGCTACATGACAACAAGGGGCAAATGTAGACACCAAATTTGGGTCTTACGACGCCCTGTGCCCCGCATCTCATCTCGCAACCTAACCCTACCTCACCACCTAAACCTTACACACTTAATTATTTATTAATTACTTTGTAATTAATAAATCCACATCTCCAACCCTGCCACCTCACCTCACCACCTCACCCTGACCTATCCCTAACCCTAAACTAACCTAATTAAGACCTATAACTTGGTTTAGACCCACACCCATGACTCATCACCCCTCACCCACATCAAAATGAACCTAATAATGACTTGACCAAGCCCACAACTGACCCCTCGGGAGAAAAGGAGGGAAAGTTAGCTATTTTACTAAAAATAGCCAACTTTGACCTAACCGACATTGGTCCCTACTCGACCGGCATCGGTTAGAAAATCACCATCGGTTCCCTATAAATGACCTCCCCCAACCAAAACCAAAGGATCATAATTCATTTGCAAGGATCCAAATTCATTTGTAAGAGAGAGACAAATGAGAGAGAAAGAAGAAGTTGCAGAGAGGAGTATTGAGCCCAAGGCTATAACTGAGCAACTAGATCACTGTCACACTCATCCAAACATTGGGAGAGTCAGAGGATAGCTTCATTAGCTCACTTCCGATTTCTAGATCATCCCAACTGAACCTTGCCTTTGCCACTGCATTCCTTAGACCTGAATCTACATCATAAGCTAGTAATTAGTCTCTGTTATTACCTTGTATGCTTCTAGACACTACTTTGTGAACTTTTGATTCATAGTGATTATAAGCTCACTCCTGGATCTACCACCCGGTAGTACCCCCCGCACCTAACCTTCATTCATCCATCTCCATATTGCCTCAAAGATAGCTTTCTCACTTTATGAGTCTTCTCTATCACCCTACTACTCCCCTCAACCATTTACTAGCCTTCTAAACCCCATTACCACCTTACAACCAACCTCCATTTAAAATCCCCTGAATCACTGCCCCTACCGATATCGGTTATCCCCTACCGGTACCAGTTTTATAACCGCGGTTGGTTATCCAGTGACCAACATTGGTCACTGTGACTTATACCAAAAACCAACCTTTCACCTATTTACCTCCAAACAATCTCATATCCAGCCTTATCTGTCCCTATAACTTGATCTGGATGTATCAATAACCAGTGACCAAACAAACAACATGACATTTTATTATTGGTAGTTTAGTCTCTATTGCTTTTAGTAACGAGGTACCTAAATCGTGATTTCACAATAGCTTCTTTATTATCATTTGCATTAATTTGTATTAAAAGGGAACTGACCACCTTTGAAAGGAAGTCTAATATTTCCTGGGCCCAAGGCAGTTCCCTCACTTATTGTTTAACAAAAATCTAGTGGTCTTGCATTCTTATTTATAGGTAGTCCTTCCCAGACAAAAAGGATCTCTTCACAATCGGTCTGATCTCTCTACGGTACATGCACACCTTCCCAACACTCAACAGTTATTCCTCCTAGCCCTAACCCTTATCAGTTTCTCAAGATAATGAAAAGATAGAAATAACTCTATTCTGGAACAAAATTATGTGAAAAACACAAGATTTATAAAAATAGGGTGTGGGACCTCATTAAGGATTTTGAGGGCTTTGGCATCAACTCCATCCCTAGCAAAGAAAACCAATCTGTTGATAAGCTTGCAGCAGTTGGAGAAAATTTTGATGTTGTAGAGAGTATCAAAAGGGATAAAATGCAGCCAAACATCCATGTGATTATGATGCCATCGGTACCAGACAATAATGTAATTTGGCAAGTGTTTGAGAGTGACCAACAAATCATCAATTTCTTACAACAAGAAGTTGAGTTCTCAACCAAAATTCAGGAAAAGTTAGAACAATAGTATGGTGATCAAGTGGTACAGTTGAGAACCAAAAAACTACCAAAAGGACTTGTGACTTAAAAGTCTATCTTTAATCCTCAAATGGTAAAGTGGCAACTGAGAAAGAACGGTATGAGTTCATGCAACTTTTACAAGAGTTCCCGGATGTATTTTCTTGGAGCTATGAATATTTGAGAGGTTTCAATCCCAAGTTAGCTCAACACACAATTGAACTAGATCTAAGTGCTAGGTCCATCAGGAAAAAATAAACACCGGTCAATCCACACATTGAGCCTCTAATGAAAAAGGAATTGAATAAGTTAATAGAGGCAAGTATTATATTCCCCATCAAGCACTCAAGATGGGTTGCAAAATTTGTTCCAGATAGAAAGAAGAGTGGATAAATCAGGCTATGTGTGGACTTTAGAGATTTGAACAGAGCTTCTCTCAAGGATCACTACCCGCTTCCTTCTATGGAGCATATTTTACAAGTTTTTGTAGGCTCTGAAAGGTTTTCATTGCTAGATGGTTATTCAGGGTATAATTAGATCATGGTAAAGGAAAATGATCAATTCAAAACAGCCTTCACCACCAAGTGGGGAACCTATGCATGTAGAAAAATGTCATTTGGGTTGTCTAACACCGGAGCTAATTTTCAAAGGACAATGGATATGGCGTTTAAGGGATTGATCAACAAAATAGTGCTGATATACCTAGATGATATTACTGTATTTTCTAAAAGTGCAGCAGATTATCTCTTTCATTTGAGACAAGTGTTCCAAAGATGTAGAAGATTTGGGGTATCCTTGAATCCCAAAAAATGCATTTTTCTAGCTCATGAAGGCAAGCTCCTAGGCCACATTGTTTCCAAAGAGGGATTATCAATTAATCTAGAGAGGGCTGAAGTAATAAGAGCACTACCATTACCAAGACATAAGAAGGCTCTTCAAAGTTTCTTGGGAAGAATCAATTTTGTTCGAAGGTTTGTTCCAAACTTTACAACCCTTATCAATCTAATAAACTATGATGTTGAATAAAAGTATGTCATTCAAATGGAAAGCTGAAGGTAAGGAAAGTTTTAAGGCAATCAAAGAGGCTATATCACAAGCTCCAACTCTCATTAACTCAAATTTCTCTAAAGATTTCATCCTTTATGCATTTGGTGGTGATGATACAATTTTTACAATTTTAGTACAACAGAATGAAGAAAATGCAGAGCAGCCAATTTCCTTCTTTAGCCAAAGCTTGGAGGACTATGAAGTAAGGTATTCCTTCATTGAGAAGCATGTTCTTGTATTGATTAGGATCTTGAAGAAATTTAAGCATCTAGTTTCAAACAACAAGGTTCAACTGTTGGTTTCTCATGTGGGAGTTAAATACTTCCTCCTCAACAAAGATCTAAATGAAAAACATGTAGGGTGGATTATTCGTGTCATGGAGTATGAAATTGATATCAAAGTCACAAATCTAGTCCGAGGAAAGGGATTGTGTGAGAAATTGTCCTTGAGCCAATAAATTGAAGCAAGCAAAGAGAAGAATGTTGTTTTGGTGTTGCAAGACAGCCAAGAACAAAGAGATGTTCAAGAAGAAAATGGTGGTATACTCACTCCTTGCTGGACCCAAGACATAACACACTTCTTAAAAACATGCCTATGCCCTCTAGATATGAACAAAGCCAAAAGAAGACACTTTATATTGCAAGCTATTCCATATGCACTTGTTGATGGCATCAAAAAGGATATCAATGGAGTGTTGCTAAGGTGCATTGAGACAAATTAGATCGAGAGAATGTTAGAAGAGTTCCATGGTAGATCAGCTGGGAGGAATTTTTCTCCAAGAGTGACAACTCTCAAGATCATGAAGGCTAGTTATTATTGGCCCAAAATGTTTAGTGATTGTTATGCATGGATCAAGAGGTGTAAAAATTGTGCATTCTTCATAGGAAAAGAGAAGTTAGCAGCACTTCCATTGCACCCAATCTCAGTTGACCAACCATTCATGTAATGGGGTTTGAAATTCATTGGATTCATTAATCAAAACTCAAGCCAAGGACAAAAGTGGATTCTAACAGCAACAAACTACTTCACAAAATGGATTGAGGTGGTGGCACTCAAAGAGGCAAATGAATCTAGCATTCTAGACTTCTATGAGGGGATATCAACCAAATTTGGTATACCTGCCACTATAATATTAGATAATGCATTGGCATTCATAGGATCAAGGGTCACTAGATGGGCTGCTAGAAATGGGATCTATTTGAGCACTTCATCAAATTATTACCCTCAAGGTAATGGCCAAGTTGAATCTACAAACAAGAATCTATTAAGGATCATCAAGAGGAATCTTGATGAGAATTAGAGGATTTGGCACACTAAGCTCAAATAATCTCTATGGGCTGATAGGATAACTCCTAAGAGATCCACAGGTAACTCTCCATTTAGACTTGTTTATGGGAGAGAGGCAATCTTGCCTATGTCACTGGAGTTACCAACATTAGAACTCATGAAGCAATTGGAATTGTTAGAGTTTGAACCCATGTGGGTTAGATATGTATAAATAATGGAACTCCAACAAATTAGAGAGCATGCAGCCCAAACAATGGAGAAGGACCAAGCTTTGATCAAGAGAAGCTTTGATAGGAAAGCTAAAGCTAGAACCTTCCAAGTTGGAGATTTAGTGTTAAAATGGGATGCAGACCGAGAAAATACAGGAAGGTATTCAAAGTTTGATGCCATTTCGAGTGGCCCCTACATGGTCACAAAATGCAAGAACAACAATTCCTTCCAATTGTATACATTGGATGGTGAAGAACTGCAGATTCCAGTTAATGGAATCCATCTAAAACATTGTTATTAGAAGGTAAACTTCTCACCTTGTACATATTAGCTTAAATTTTTATTCCTTGAAGTGCTTATGCACATTTTATTGTTGTAGATTAGATTTACATTTCCCTAAGTGATTTGGCACAATTTTTATTACCCCAAGGATGCATCTTTTGTAGGCCATGTTCCAAATCAAGTGACGATTCTACTCTCACAATCTTCATTCTAAGAGATTTTCTAATGAGTTGAGGGTAACAAGCAGTTAAGTTGATGACTCCATTACCAAATGGATTGCTTTAGGCATCTAGTCACTTCATATAGTAGGCATATGACCCATCTGAGTCACCAAAATTGTTATCCAAAATAAGCCCCTGCTTATTTTGGCTAACTTTCCTTCATTCTTTCCTTCTTTGTGCCTCAATCAAAATTTTCCACTTTTCAGGCACTCAAAATTTTCTGAGTATTACTTCATCAGATAAAGGATCTTCTCCCCTTTCAAGAAAGATAAATAAGTTCTCCTAACTCGTATTTTTTAAGTTATGGCTCGGCGGAGTTAGGAGAGGAAAATTTCCCAAGGCGGGCCCGTGGGAAAATTTTTGGCACTTAGCCTTTTGGAGCCAAAGGGGGAAAAGGAAAATTTTGGCCCGAAATCCCACAAGGAGATAAAAAGGCTCCATGTGGAATCATGGGTCAGGCCAACAGAGTGAAACTGAAGAATTTTTTAAAGGGTACAAAGGGCGCAAAGGTGAAGTTATTCCTGCGGGCCCGCAGAGGAGAAGGAAAATTTTGGCACAAAATCCCGCTGAGCAATAAAATGAAGCCACGTGTCCTGTTGGAAGTGGGGGTTGGAGTAGCAGAGGGACCTTGGAATTTTTTCCAAAGTGGTTGATGGTGCAAAGGTAAAAATGAAGCGAAAGCCCGTGAGCAGCCAGGTGGTGACACGTGTCCCAGAGCGGCAGGGGCATGGAGTAATTTTGGAAAATTTTCCAAATTAAAAAAAAAAGTAAAATGACTATTTAAGCCCATGGAGCAACCAGAACATGCCATGTGTCAGTGGAGGTTCAGGCGGTGGAGATTTTTGAGGATTTTTTCCTAAAATTAAAAAGGGAAAAAATTCAAATTTTGGCCCACGAATCCATTTTTTGCCCTAATTTTTCCAGTTTTGCCTAAATCTTCATAGGGGCATAAATTTTGATCCAGAGCTCATTTTTTTTGGTTCTTGGTGTCATTAGAAAGCTATTGAATTCCTCTACATGATGGAGTCTTCAATTTTATTTTTTGGTGGAATCTAGTGGGGGAAAATAAAAAACTCCTTCGGCATGAGAAAAAGAGTAGAACTGACATTCAACCACCAGTTTTAATGCAGTATGGCTTCCATTCTTCTCCAGCATGGTTGAAAATCTTGGGGAATGAAATTTTAAGGGTACCCATGCCATTTTGATTAATCTAGTCAGTGGTTGAACATTCATTTCAACTTTCCCACGTTTCTCCTTCCTGGACTCTGTTTTTCATTATTAAAGCCAGATTTGGCTCATTTGTAAAGGGTTGAACATTTTCTTTCTTGAAGACTCCCCTCTTCCCCTTGGCACATGAATTTGAGGATTTTCAAACCTTCCATGGAACCTGTGACATGTTTTTTGCCTTTATGTCAGTGTAATGCATTATATCAAATTTGGGAATGGTAATGCATGTTTTGTGAATGATTTCTTTCAATCCTCTCATGCATATATTATTGTTTTTTGGTATTTCATTACATTCTGGCAATATGTGCATGCTTGGTGTTACATCTCTATGATTTTTGTTTATTTTCAATACAAAATTTCATCACTCCTTTGGTGTATCACCATTTTTACTTAGTTTTATTTCCTTTTACATATCTTGACTCTGCCTCCTTGGAATTTAGAATAGGAAACAATATTGAACCTCTGAAAATTCATGCATACACCTAAATAGAGGAGTAAGAACCAACTTTCTCTAGAATGTTTTCTCACCTTGCAAGGTCCCACACCTTGGAGAAAACTCAATGTTGTGCAATGACACTAAATGACCAAATTCTAGACAGTACATTTGAAGGTCATTTAGGGGGTGATATAGATTTGCACTAACAAAAAGTTAGTTTTACAATTTTTTAGTTGCTTAGGATTCCTGAGAACAAGAAGAGAGAATTTGAGTACTTGGGATTGAAAGAAGAAAAGAGTACCCCAAGGAGAAATGTAAACATTGTAGAAACTCCTCCTCCAACCATTGTAGACCTTAAAACACCACCAGCATTGGAATATCTTGGAGAAGCACATGAGGTTTACTTTGGAACATATTTGGTTGAATCCTAATTAAATTTTGATCCATTTTTTACAACTTTGATCATTAAGGACAGACTGGTGCACAATTGTATGTTTGATTCTGGAGCATCATGCAACGTCATGCCTCTCGAGGTAATGAATGAGCTAGATATCAAAGTGACAACAACATATGCAAGATGCACTATCATCGACTCTAGAGAGGTTCCCGTTATTGGATGTGTGAAAGGATTGGTGGTACAACTTGCAGCTTATCCAAGTAAGAACCTGGAACTTGATGTCATCATTGTTGATTGCCCTACCAAATGGGCATGTTGTTATCAAGAAAGTGGGCTGTAAGTGTTGGTGGAAGTGTTCAGATGGATATGTATTTTGCCACCATTCTAATTGAAGGCAGCCTTATAAAGCTGTATGGAGAGAAAAAAATGTTGCACCTCATTGAGGATCCAAATAATGCTTCTTATGAAGTGTTATGTGTTGATGTGGATGCAGATAAATTTTTGGAGTTTTTCGATGACATGGATCACAAGATTGATCAGTGTGAATGTCTTGAACAAGATGGTTTACCTTGGACCTTATTATTTGATGGAGCCTATTCCAAGTTTGGAAATGGTGTCGGCATTGTTCTGATCTCCCCAAGCCAAGAAAATTTTGTATTTTCTTTCAAACTTAACTTTGAATGCACTAATAACATTGCTGAGTATGAAGCATTATTATTAGGTTTGAGAATTGCTTGGAAGTATCATATTTAAGATATCATTGTCAAAGGAGACTCATAACTGATTGTCAAACAAATTAGAAAATTGTATGATACTAAATATCAGAGAATGAAATAATACAAGCATGCAGTTTGGGATTTGATTGAAATGTTTGACTCATTTAATATTATGCATCATGATAAAATGTTCAATACTATTGCAGACTAGTTTGCAGTCTTGGGGTCTCAGTTTGATGTTTGTTCAATGTCCCGCAATTGTGAATATAATGTTGAAGTACTAACAAGGCCATCTATCTCTGACAACGTAAAAAATTGGCAAGTATTTGATGATTATGCCCAGGTGAAATGGTTTCTGTAGAACAAAGGGAAGTTTTTTTATCATTGTATTGATTGGGAGCCAATGGTGTGTGCATCAGAAGGAAAAGAAACTTTGTTCGGCAAAGACATCATCCAATTGAAAACTAATACCATTCCTAGAGGGCTGGTTTCTCTTGAATCAAACTTTAATAATGTTGATTGCATTATTAACAGACATGTAGCAGTCTCAAGGGATGTTGAAGAGCATGACCTTGACACAAAGGAAAAACCAAGGAAGATCTGGTTGGGAAGCAATCTGAAGAAAGAAGAGAAACAGTCCTATGTCCAATTGTTAAATAAATATTAGGATTTTCTTTTTTGGTCCTATTCTGAATTGAAAGCATACAGAGAGGACTTGTTTTAGCATGAGATTCCTTTGGAATCTAATGCAAAACCATTCATACAAAAGTAATGGCTGATTAATCCACTCCTATCCATGAAAATGCAAGATGAATTGAAGAAGATAAGAGATGGAGGGATCATTCAGCCAACAAGGTATTCTTCTTGGGTTGTAAACTTAGTGCCAGTAATAAAAAAGAATGGTGATATCAGGCTGTGTGTAGATTTTAGAAATATGAACAAAGCATCAATGAAGGATAATTATCCTCTACCAAACATGGAAAATATGCTTCAATTAGTGACTGGATCTAAGTTTCTTTCTACTTTGGATGGTTTCTCTAGATACAATCAAGTTGTTATGAAGGATTCAGAAACAATAAAGACTTTCTTTACCACTCCATGGGGCACATATGTTTATGTCAAGAAGCCATTCGGTCTGATGAATGTTGGAGCTACCTTCCAAAGAGCAATGGATTTTTCTTTTGTTGGTTACATTAATGATTTTATTGATGTTTACCAAGATGATAAGATGTAGAGAGTATGGAATTTCACTCAATCCAAAGAAGTTCCATTTTGGAGTGCAAAATGCCAAGTTGCTTGGTCACATTGTATGAAAGGATGGTGTCATAATCGATCCCGAAAGGGTAGAGGATATCAGCAAGGTTCCAATTCCAATAACCAAGAAGGGAATTCAATCCTTCTTTGGGAAGATCAATTTCATTAGAATATTTGTGTCTAACTTTTTTGAGTTGACTCTCCCCATCACTTGCATGTTGAAGAAAGACCAGATTATCAAGTGGGAAGAAGTAGCCATTCAGGATTTTGATGGGATCAAAGAAGCACTAAAGCATGCCCCTGCTTTGGTAGCCCCAAATTAAAAGAAACCTTTTCAAGTATTATCTTTTGCTTTAGAAAACACCATTACCTCTATTTTGTTATAGAAGGATGATGAAGGGGCTGAGAGACCAATTGACTTTTTTAGTAAGGCATTGTAAGAAGCTGAGTTAAAATACACCATCATGGAGAAGCAAGAATTTTCCTTGGTGAAATCAACAAAGGTTTTCATACCCTACATATTGAGTTCTAAAGTTGTTGCTTATGTTCCCCACACCATGGTGAAATACATCTTATCAGAGATGGAGGTCTCAAGAAAAAGATGCAGATGGGTGAACAAGTTGTAGGAGTATGACATGGATATCCAAACCATGAAATTGGTAAGAGGTTTAGGTCTAGCTAAGCTTATGACTAAGAGCAACCTGAAAAATATTGAGGTAAATGAAGTAGAAGGAGAAAGGGTGGATGTCCTTGAAAATTTGGTAAGTTCTGAATGGTACAAAGATATAATCTTTTATCTCAGACATCTATGCTGCTCTAAAAATAAGAGTAAAAATCAGAAAAGATCTCTTAAGTTAGCCTCTCAAAAATATGTCATTACTGATTTTGGGTTAGCTTGGAAGAACCCCGAGTGAGTGCTCTTGAGATTCATTACTGAAAATGAGGCCCAAAAAATAATTCTTGATATCCATGGAGGGGTCTGTGGGGGACATTTTTTTGGGAGAGTTAAAGCACATAAAATATTGAGGGTTGGTTATTGGTGGCAAACTCTCTTCAATGATATGACTCTATTAGTGAGGAGATGTGAAAGTTTAGAGTGTTTTTCTAGAAGAATGAAAGCTTCAAGATCCCTTCCTTTACAGCCTGTGTCAGTTAAAGCCCCATTTAGACAATGGGGAATGTATTTGATAAGGGAAATTTTTTATCCTTCTAGTGCTGGTCATAAATGGATTCTTGTAGCCACCGATTAATTCACTAAGTGGGTAGGAGAAATTTCCACTAAGAAGGCAACACACCAAGTGATCATGGACTTCATGGTGAATCAAATCATATGAAGATTTGGTGTGCCAGCTAAAATTTTTGCTAATAATGCCATGAGTTTCAGAGCCAAACCTTTAGTGGCAATGTGTAAAGTGTATGGGATCAATTTGACATATGCTTCTAACTACAATCCCCAAGGAAATGGACAAGTTAAGTCTAGTAATAAAAACTTGTTGAAGATCATTAGAAGAACCTTGGATCTGAACAAAAGGAATTGGGGTGAGAAACTGAAGTTTTCTATTTGGGATGACATAATCACTATCAAAAGAGATACTAGTAAAATCCCGTTTGAATTGGTATATGGAACTCAAGCTATGTTGCCCCTCCATTTGCAATTGTCTTCATTTCAGTTTGTTCAATAGATTGAAGACCAATAAGTTGGTTCATACGAAGCTCGAATCAATCAAATTATTGAGTTGGATGAAGAAAAAAGGGCATCCCATCAGTGACATGTGAAGTTTAGAGAAAATTTGAAGAGGCTATTTGACAAAAAGGTGACACCTAGAGCTTTCAGCATTGGGATCTTGTGCTTTTATGGGATAGCAGGCATGAAGATAAGGGACGGCATGGAAAATTTGATGCATTGTGGATGGGCCCTTAGTCAATTAATATTTGAATTAGTGAAAATACCTTATTCCTAAAATACCTAGATGGGTAAATACTTGAATTGCCTATTAATGGTAGGCATTTGAAGCATTTCCTTGGTTAATATCTTAGAATCAAGGTATATTCCATTTTTACAGTGTATATTTCTTTGTTCTCGTCTATTTTTGTGTTTTTCTAGTCCCTGGTGACTTGGTTTTGCTAGTTTCTTAATTCATTTTTTGGAAGATGGTTGTTGTTGTTCTACTCTACAAGCTTATTCTTTGACTCTATTGCCCAATGGTCTATTTTTGGCACTTGGTCTGCTATTTGTTCTTGTGTCACTCATATGGAGTGCCCATTCCTAAGTTAGAGGTGATGTTGGTGCTCAAATTAGTCTCATCCCATTTGTCATTAAAATTCCTCAATTTTTAGCCTCTGTCATGTTTTCTGTCTCCCCGTGTTGGTGCTTGAAAAGACCCTGTCCTCCATTTGGTTTCCGTGATCATTCCCTTCCTAAGTCGAGGATCACTTAAAGGTCCATTATTTGTTTTTTATTTCTCTATCCATCTGAAGGAGATTGTCTTAGACCTTAGACACATGGTGCCTTTCGCTGAACCTTCAAATTTTTTAGAGACTCTACCAGACTGAGATACGTGTTGAGCCCGCACTTGTTTGGGGTCTCTACTTTTCGGGACCATCTCAAAATGCACCATTGAGACACGTAGCATGTGGGGAAATGGAGAAATGGAGCATCGGGGTCATGTAAGGTTTTTTACCTTTTGTAAAAAGGGATAAAATTGTAAGTTGAAGGGTGGCCCCAATAGGAAAGTAACGCTAGTGTTGAATAGTAAAAAATAGAGGTGCAAGCCTGCAGAGAAAATTTGGAAAATTTTCCTTTTTTCCAAAAGTTATAAAATGTCAAAAAGGTGCTCCTAGGCCCGTTTCTAATCAAATTTTTCCATGTGGAGGGATCAGATTAAAATCTTAAAGGAAGGATAAATGGTAGTTGTGCATTTCATTTGATTTTGCCTCCATTGAATCTCCAGGATGTTTGGAGATGCATTTTTCCATCATTCTTCATCAATTTTTTGGTAAATTTGTGTCATTTTGGTCTGTAAAGTTCAATTGAATCAATTTGGGAGCTCAATTTGTAAATCTGAAGTACTCTTAAAGTGGATTTTTTCTCGGGCTCATGCAAAAGTGCAAAATTCTAGATCCAAAAGTTGCAGAGTAAAATTTTAGAGGAAAAGGAGGGAAAATGGATGAAATGATGAAGGTACAGGCACAAAAAGTGAAAAAGGCATAGCCTTGAGAGAAAAAAGGGATGACCTGTCAAGTCCAGCTATGCAGAAGATCTGAAAACTGATTAAAAAGGGGATTTCTCACATGATAGTATCAGAATGATTAAAGGGACTCCCGAAAAGTACTGGCATGGCATCCTAGTTATTAGTTGAGGGCCCAAGAAACGTGAATTGTTCACAGTTGGTCTACCTGGCAGATTTCAGATCCAAATTTGTTAAACGTCGTTGTTTGAAAAAAATTGGTAACAAGAAAAGGTCCCTCAAATATTCTTCTCTTTTGGGGGTAAAATTGAGTGGGAAAAAATGTATAAATGCAATGAGAATACTCTTGCAAATGGTCGGAGTATGAATTCTTGAGAATTTTTTTGAGAAAAGCTCATCTTCCTAAGAAGACCTTAGCTGAGATTACCTGGTTAATTTCTTCTAGTATTAGATTTTCATTCACCGTTTCAAGTTGGTTACAAGATGTATAGCCATTAAAAAGCTCTGAGATTGTTCCAGAAGACTTTCCCCTTGCTGATGAAAATAATCAATTTTGGAGTTAATCTATGTTCAATTTTTGGGTAATATTGTGTCTGCTATCATTTTCATGAATGTCTGTACAAATAGTTTCTTTCTTGTTCTTGTTGTAGTATTACATTAAAATATTGTGTGAAATCACACAGGATCTCATCCTTATAATTTTTTAGTGGCATTTGCAATTTCATTTATCAAGAAGAGCCTTCATCTTGGAAATGAAATAAAGTAATTTAAAATCACTTTACCTGACATCTGTTAATAGAGATATTGTTTCTAAGTCTTTGGGTGTAACTTAGGCATAATTGATCTAGAAATTTTGAGTGTTCAATTGAGTCTTTTAACTTCAATCCTTCATGTTATATTCTCAAATATTATGTGAAAACGTGCAAATCGGGGCCTCCATTGATGTACACATTCTGGTTGAAGGAACATTCTTGACTATTCTGGAGCATTTATTTCTGTGAAGTTGTTCCAAGTTATTGTGAAGGCTCTCCAAAGATCTGGCATAGTCAAGTTTGTCTTGCTAAATCTCCCACCAAAAATCATTTTAAAACCAATGAATCCTACCCTAAACTACCCCTGTTTTATCCTATGTATGAACAAATGAACAAAATCTCCTATTGATAAAATATGCAGAAAAAAATCAGGATCTCCAAATGTCTTTAGTAACCTTAGTCCTATGTTGAAAATATCTCCATAATTGTGGAAGTGACAACTTGTGAGAGTCAAATTTGTTTTGTTGATCATATTTTCCCAAGGTTTTCTCTATAAAACTTGTGCAAAAGAAAGGTATCTCTGTCATGTCATTCACTGACAGAGGTTACAAAATAGGTTCTCTTACCCTGGTTGAAAGGCACAACCTAAAATAGTTAGGATCAAGATCAAATTATTTTAAGCTACTACCCACTTCTCCAACAGCCCGAGTGCTAAAAGTAAGATAAATTGCTTCCCCAGCTACAAAACGACATACAAAATCATTTATTTAATTTTGAGTGTCCTATCAAATCCATGATGCTGCTTAGTTTGTGAAGAAAAGTAAATCTGGGTACCAACACAAGGTACTCCTAAAATCCTCTTTTATCTAGTATCAATCTTAGTTAGCTATAAATTAGTCTAAAATATCATTTGATGTCATCAAACACTCATTTTAATCAACCTGTCAAAATTTACTAAAATTGCCAACAATTCCCTTAATCACCAGTGATTGGTATAATCACCGGCACCCATTCATGTCAAACCTTCTTTTTATCAAATTTCTTAGGTTATATCATTATCATCTATCAGTTTTTATCATATACATTGCTTCTAACATGTATTTGAGAATGGATCTCTATTAGATGGAACTACCTAGTCATTCACATGAAATCGCAATAATTCAATCACTTCCAATAATCTGACAACCTTTCTATTGAGAACAATTTTAAATCATTCACAAATTGAATCTACGTGCAATCCAATTTGTTGACACCAAATAAGACATTGAAGATCATATTTAATTCTTACAAAAAATTGAGAAAGAATTTGACAACTTCTAGTACAACTTACTTTGAACATGTCCAGATCATATCCACCCTTGCTTGGGCTACTTTTAAAGCCACACATGACCTTCCCATCCAGCTAGAGTTCTATAGCTTCTTCCTTTCTATCTACGCATTTACTTTGGTTGTATATCTTTATCTTCATCCTTATCATTATTTTAAACTTAATTAATTGTTACAAAACAGGTTGACATCCTCTAAGGAAGCCTTCTGGATTCCTATAATCGGCTTTTGATGGGAAACTCATCTATCCATTTGTCTAATCTCTTATGTTTAGTGTCTTTGAGCGTAGGTTTATTCACAAGACAACACGACACACATCACATTATATCATTCAAGACTTGATCAAATTCAATTGAACATCAACTTCTACATCCTATCTCTATGGGTATAGGTAAACCCCACATCTTCTTAGGTCTATTTTGTTTTTATTATTTCACCTGCATTAATTTGATTAGAAAGGTATAAAGGACATCTCTGAACATTCTGGCATGTCTGGTGGGACCCTTATTTCTTCTTTTCTTTCATTGAAATTAATTTTATTCACTTCAGGCCTTCTTCTTTGTAATCTCCAATGATCTAGTTAAATCGCCAATGATTGGACCTTGAATCGCCAGTGATTCTATTAATCATCAACAATCTCTATGAGTAGTTTTGATTACCTAGTCAGTTAGCCTCTAACGTCATTTTCTTGCTGTGTTTTTGTTCTTTTATAACATTTTTATAGGTTTATGATTTTGGAGGCTTTTCCTTGCTACATATTTCCTTGCTAAAAAAATAAATAAAAAATAAAAAATAAAAAGGGAGCATTTTCGAGGTGAGTCATTTTCCTCTTTTTTTTCTACATTGCTTTTTGTTGTCTATTCTCTTCAAAGTAGACCTTTTATTTTGTGTTTAAAAATAAAATTGCATACTACCTGATCACATAGACCAATTAGAAGAATTAATTTGTTGCATTTACTTAATTATTCCCTCACACACAGCTAAACCACATCAAATATCAAATCTACATCAAACACTTCTACCCAGGTGATAAATATTGGTATTTCATCACCCAGTAGGGAAATTGACTTGGTGTTGTGGCTGAGTATAAACAATTGGTTTTCGGTATATTGGCTAAGCACTCAACTCAATTATCATTGTGGGACTATGAAGTGAGAGGGTAGGCCCTAATATTAGGCCCCACATCGGCACCAACATAGATTTACTCCTTACATACCTTCAGGTATATCGAGGACTCTAGCCCTAAACATTCCTGAAACCATCCATAGACAACCATTTCCTAGGATCTTTTACACCGTTTTACACATTCCACGTTTTTAATTAATCAAGATAATCAAATTCATTCTACGTGTGATTTTATTTGTTGTTTGTAATCAACCCATTTAGATTCATTTTTTTGTTAGGCAATTATGTGTTTGTTGATATGCTACTTACAAGACAACAATCCCATGTCCATACCTCAGAAAACATGTCTACTCCATTCTAGCAATCTACACCACAATACCATAAAACTTTGCAACATGCTAAAACTCAACTAGATGAAGCCCAATGACTCATTGATCAACGTCAAGAACTCCTACCAACACCCCATATTGAAAATATGATAAACAATATTGAATGTTCCATTGATAACACTCAATAATGTCTTTAGAACACATGTCATTCCTTCCATGCATGAAAAAATGCTACCTCACCCCCACCCAAAGATCTATAGCAGCCCCATTCTCCCATTAGTTAATCCACTTCTTCTAAAATACTTGAACCCCTTAGTCCACAGTTCTTCAATAGAGGGGACCTCGTTTTCCTAGAAATCATTGACTCAAACCCCATGGCTCTTAATGCATACCTTACTACTAGGGGTGTCCATGTTCAATCATCATTATCTGAACTTCATCTTCTCAAAAATATTAAAGTGAATTCTTAATGCGATTTGTGAATCTCATTAGGTCCATGACCATTGAACTTTTTTTATTGCTCCCAATGTTATAACTGGTGCCTTACTGATCAATCAATCGGAAAACTTCCTTTGCCAAGCGTATCTTCAGTCCCTAGGATTACCTTTAGGATCTTACTTTGATTTCCTCATAAGACTTCAACCATTCATAAACCTTATTTTTTTACTGAAGAATGTCAACACTTGATTAAGATAAGACAGACAGGTTTTGTATCCATGAACACCTTCTCTAGATCTTCCTGTACCATTCAATAGCACCTCAGTATGAGTTTTGATGTATTGGAACTACCCAGCATACCTCCATTATTTCACAAGAGTCATCAAATGTAAAGAACATAAGATTAGCCTTTCGATTGACTTACTTCATGTTTCTTCCGTACATTTGTACCTTTAACTATTTCCGAATTTGCAATAGTCTTCAATCCCATTGATATGGACAGATTTTTGACACTCATAAGGGCTTGATCATTGTGACTGAATCCTAAGCTATACCACTACTATATCAACCTCCTATCCATATGTATGATTCCCATGGATAATATCACCATTTTGCAATCATTGTATCACATGATTTTTCACTTTGGAACCAATTCATTTAATTGCAGCTTAGCATAGTAGGAAGTGACCTGAGTGGGGGCATATATGTCCCTTTGAAGAGGACAGGTATGGATTTTGGATTTTTCATCTATCATTCTTTTAATTTCATCCCATACCATCCTGATTTGGATCATTGATTTCTATAGGATGATATCCTTTAATATTACCATCTTTGGTTATAATATTTTCCTATGGTTAGGATTTTGTTAATTCAAACTATTAATATTGGGATTGTTGTTTCTCGCAAGGATATAGCAATTTTTTCATATAATTTTTGATCAAGGATCCTCATTTCATCATCAGCTTTTTTAATTTTGGGATAGAATAAGATGCAACTAGAAATTGGCCCCTTCAGGCCTTGATGAATATTTTTTCAAGAATGGGAGCCAAATGGAAGGATGAGAAGATTGAGGAAATTTAGGATAACAAGAGCATATTTAATAAAGGGAATAACTTTGTTACTTGTATCAGGAAATTTACAGCCCTAATGAGGCTTACCCTGATCATGTATAAGGTAACTAAACAATACCTATAGATTGTATCATAATTTTACATATTAGAATTTAGAGATCTTAAGTACGTAACAGAAAAAAACCTTGTCGCCAGTTGGTCTCAAGAGAACTGGATATCCTCTCGACCATGTCTTCTAAAATGTTGAAGTTAAAATTCATCCATAAGCTCATTATCAAGATCCCTACCTTTTACTGGCTATAATAGAATCCTCTAGAAATACTAAATCTTCTCATTCTCTCAACTCACACAACTCTTTCCCCAACATTGTTGATATCAACAGTTGTACTCAAAATCACCATCGCTAAGTTTTGAATGGAAGGTTTCAAAATTTTTGAAGATAAATCCATTGACACATGCTTTTCCTTCACTTAGAAGAAGCAAGAAGCCTCACTACAACAATCAATATTCAGTGTCACTCCAACATGAACTAAATTTGATCGATTTGTTCTCCAATTCATGCACCAAATATGATCAACTTGGAGTGGTCTAATTTTCAATCAGTCAAGTAGGGAGCATAACTTATAAAAGTACCATAACATGTGATATCGACCATTGGATCATCTTGAAATTATATAGGATGGAAGATACCACCATTGAATACTTTGTAAAGGGTAATATTTTCTTGTAATTTTGTGACCATGATTGGCACATTTTTAGGTTCGTATTCCTTCGTCTAGAGGAAAAAAAGAAGGCCTACTAAGAGGAGGAGTACAAATATTTCTACTTTGGAGTAGATGGTGATCTTTTGAAATGTTATACCTCTTTGTTATTCTAGGTGACTACTGTAACTAATTAAAAAGGCTCACTACTTGATACTCAATTCATGAAGTTCTTATTATTGTCACGAAATTTTTTTGGCCCATCCAAGTTGTTTTACTAAAACCAGAATATGTGACAACTTAGGGTAGTCTGGCAGATGTGAGGGATTTTTGGCATCCAAAGACTATACAAATCACTAAGTTAGGCACCAATACTTAGCAAAGTGGATGTTGTATTAGTGAAATAAACATAGTCCCACTGTGGCGTGCCAAAACTATTGGAGAATCAATATATTTTGCACCCTTCCTTGAGTTGTGGAAAACCCAAAGCTTTTTATGTGCAACATGGAGGCTATCTCCAAGTTCCGGGACATTGGATCTCGAGATCAATACCTATTAGAGCTGGATTCTAGATCCTGCTAACTAATAGTTATTGCTAAAAATACTCCTACTAATAGAAATGCAACTATGTAATTTATACCTCTATTTTATACAATCCAAGGCTAGATGCAAGGTTAGAAGGAGGTTATGCCTATATGAATAGGGAAATCCTAAGAGCTAAGGAGAGATGATAATGAGCTCAAGAAGAGGGGGAAATACACTCTCACCTTAGGGAAATGGGAGATATTGCATTAGAGAGAGGAAAGAATAGCAGTACCCAGATAGTCCAAAACAACTGAAGAAGTACTTCCATTTGCACATAAATCCTAATAGAAAAACACCTTGAAAAATGGATAACATACACAAAACAGTTGAAGAAATTATGAATGAGGATAAAAAATGAGGAGAGATTGAACACAAGCTTTAGAGGGAAGAGAATATCTACATCAAGATTACATGGGTTTTATTGCTTTATAAAGATGTACAATCCATTATAATGGAGAAGGAAGGTAAGAAAATGCTACAGTGGTCCAAATCTTAGGCATGCAACTCAAAAAACATTTAGGAAATAGTTTAAATGAGTTCCTTTTATTCTGAGAAGAAGGTCCAACCTTTATAAACTAGCACTCAGTTGGTACAGATATGCATATAGATCTAGAAGGAACCACCTAGAGGGGAATGAAAGACAAAGGAATGAGAAAATGTGGATTTTAAGACTCCAACCACCAACAAGATGTAATGAATCTTCTTAAAAAATGATGAGCACCCTTTTAAAACCCATCACCCACGTTAATTTTCTTGTAAGAGAAGGAAAGAGAACCATACTTCATTAATCAGATGGTTGAACCGCATGTAACTTCATCAGTAAATTTATGGATTGTTTTCCTCTATTTCACCCATTAAGGATTACACCAATGAATTTTACAAGTATGATCAATGCAAAAAATGAAGATATGATGCGGGGAGTCATAACTTGAACAGAAGGCCATACACGATATATTGATCCGACCGTTGGATCGTCCTGAAATTTTACAGGGTGGTAGATGAGTACATTAGTACTATGCTGGGGGACAACTTTGCCTGCAAGGTTGATGCTCATCAACTGGCACGTTTTCGGAAGCCCGGATTCCGTCATCTAGTGGAATAACTTTAGAAATTGGCTCCGAGGATGTTTTTTCTGCTTTTCTCTAGGTCTTAGAACTTTAATAACTTTTGTTGTGCTTTTCAGAATAAGTCAAAAAATTTCGCGTGAGCCCTAATTGATGAATGCATATTTGGCACGCAAATTTTGGGGTCAATCCGAGTTGTTGTGCATTTTAGGGTACTTTTGGCATTTTAGGGTTTTTTTGGCATTTTAGGGTTTTTTAGAGTAGTCTTGAAATAAAAGGAGAATGGTAATGATGTAATAGATCAGTGTGAATTCCAGAATGAGAAGTAAGCTATTGTGAAACTCCTGGTTTGTATTTGTCTAAGGTGTTTATGTGTGTTTTTGGAGGTATTTCAACCCTCTTGCAGCTGGATTCACATCAATTGGTATCAGAGCTGGATTTTGATCTTGCGGAAATAGATTAAGGTAACATATTACATTTTTATGTGTAGTTTTTACCTCTGTTTTATATAACCAATGGCTAGACACGGGAGGGGAGGTTATGCCCAGATGAATAGGCATATGCAGGAGCTACAGAGACAAATTGCTGAGCTCACAAGGGAAGTTACCCGCCTTAGAAGGAGACATGCAAATGGGGATGCAAACCCAGATAGTGATATTGAAGAAGTAGACTCCATTAATGAATGAAGGAGGAGATGAAGAAGAAAATGAGAGAGACGAAGAAACCTTGAATGAGAGACCATTTGAGGAGAGATTGATCAAGGCTTTAGAGGGAAAGAATGACGACATCAAGATTAATGTTCCTGATTATGGTGGAGGGTTACGACCAGAGGAGTTGATTGACTGGTTAAATCGCATGGAAAAATTCTTTGAGTGGAAAACCCTTTCAGAGGAGAAGAAGGTTAAGTTTGCATGCACAAAGTTAGCTGGACATGCATTGATCTGGTGGGATCACCTACAAAATGAAAGACAAAGGAATGGAAAGGGCAAGATCCGAAACTGGAATAAAATGGTAAAGAAGTTGAAAGAAAAGTTTCTTCCTGTAGATTATGCTCAGATCACTCTTTCGAAGGTTCCAAAACCTAAGGCAGAAGGATCTCAGCATTGAGGAGTATACTAATGAATTTTACAAGTTATCAATCAGGGTGGAACAGGGAGAGTCTGAAGAACAAAAGGCTACACGGTACATAAATGGGTTGAGTTACACCATACAAGATGAGCTGAGTATGCTCCGGATCCATAGCCTAGATGATGCTTATCAACTTGCATTAAAAGCAGAGGAAAAGAACAAGAGGAGTAATTTTAGAAGAGGTGTGAGGAGAGGTCCATCATCATCTCCAATGAGGGGTAGGGGTAGATTTGAATCTACAAAAGGTGAATCCTCTAATACAGAAGGGCATGAAGATTCTGGTCAAAGCCATGGTAACTACCAAAGAGGTAGGGGATTTCAGAGGGGAAGAGGTTATAATGGAGGACGGGGCTGGAATAGCCCCCAAAGGCAATATACATGTTACAGATGTGGTGAAGAGGGGCACAGAGATATTTTGAGTGTCCGCACTATCCTACACAAGATAGATGGCAAGGAGAAAAACCACGAGTAAATCTGGTTGAGGCTGAAGAGGAAGAAGAAATGGAGGTTGCTGCAGACTTGGGTGAAACCCTCATTATCAGGAGGACGATGATTGTCCCAAGGAAGGAGAAGGAACGTGATGCTTGCTGGAGCTCAATTCATGGCTTCGAACAAATATATTTCGAACAAGATGCACCTCTGGAGGAAAGGTATGTAAAATTATTATTGATGGTGGTAGTTGTGAAAATATGGTTTCAACTGTAATGGTTGATAAACTGAATCTAAGCTGTGGACAAGCACCCATATCCATATCGTATATCATGGTTCAAGAAAGGAAATGAAGTAACCATAGATAAAAGATGCCTTATAAAGTTTTCAATTGGGAATACCTACAGGGATGAGGTGTGGTGTGATGTTATCCCAATGGATGCATGTCATATATTAGTAGGGTAGGCCTTGGCAATACGATAGAAAGGTTACACATGATGGAGGGAAAAATACATATACCTTTTGGAAGGATGGTGTAAAGGTGGTCTTATTACCCTTCAAGGAAGAAGAGAAGAGTGAGGGCTTGTTGGCTACAAAAGAGTTTGTTACAGAAATGGAAGAAGCTGGATGTTGTTATGCACTAATGTCAAAGAAGCTGGAGAATAGAAGGCTTTTAATATACCTATTGCAGCAGAAAAGATACTAAAAGAATACAAAGATGTCATACCAGATGAGCTACCAGATGGGTTACCCCCAAAGCGAGATATTCAACACCATATTGATTTGATCCCAGGATCGGCCCTTCCAAACCAGGCAGCCTATCGGATGAGTCCGACACAGAGTGAAGAGTTGAACAGACAAGTGACAGATCTAATACAGAAAGGGTTAGTGAGAGAAAGCATGAGTCCATGTGCAACTCCTGCATTATTGACTCCCAAAAAAGATGGAGACTGGAGAATGTGTAGATAGACAGTAGAGCCATAAACAAGATCACGATTAAGTATCGGTTTCCTGATTCCGCGATTGGATGATATGATGGATGTGCTAGCGGGAGCCCGATATTTTAGCAAGATTGACCTACGGAGTGGCTACTACCAGATCCGAATCCGTGAAGGGGATGAATGGAAAACTGACTTTCAAAATACAAAAGATGGATTATACGAGTGGATGGTGATGCCATTTGGGCTATCTAATGCACCCAGTACATTCATGAGGTTGATGAACAGAGTACTCCGAGAATACAATGGTAAGTTTGTTGTTGTCTATTTTGATGATATTTTGATATTTAGTAAGACAGTGGAAGAACACTTGTTACATCTGAAATTGGTGCTAGACTTGTTACGTAAAGAGAGTCTATATGCAAACTTAAAGAAGTGTAGATTCCTTCAGAAGAGTCTTGTTTTTTTGGGATTTGTCATATCAGGGGATGGAGTGAGGATGGATGAGGAAAAAGTAAAGGCAATTCTGGAATGGCCTATTCCAAGGAATGTGACAGAGGTTCGTAGTTTTCATGGATTGGCAACTTTTTATAGGAAGTTCATCAGGAATTTCAGTAGCATTGTTGCACCCATAACAGAGTGTACAAAAGGGAGGGAGTTTGTATGGACTAAGGCAGCAACAGATAGTTTAGAATTTTTGAAGAAGAAAGTATCAGAAGCACCTGTTTTGGTATTGCCAGATTTTAGCAAGGTCTTTGAGGTTGACTGTGATGCCTCACATGTTGGGATTGGAGTTGTACTGAGTCAAGAAGGACGACCTATTGCATTCTTAAGTGAAAATCTAAATGAATTCAGGAGGAAATATTATACTTATGATGTGAAATTTTATGTTATTGTTTAGGCATTAAGGCACTGAAGACATTACTTGATAGCAAAAGAATTTTTACTCTTCATTGACCATGAAACCTTGAGGTATGTAAACACACAAAAGAAACTAAATAGTAGGCATGCAAAATGGGTTTCATTTTTACAAGAATATACTTTTGTCTTAAAGCGTAAGTTGGGTAAGAAGAATCAAGTTGTTGATGCCTTGAGTAGGTGTGTAACACTTTTGACAACAATGGAAAATGAAGTAGTAGAGCTTGAGGAAGTTAAGGAATTGTATGAAGGTGATCTAGATTTTGGTGTGTTAGAATATTAATTTGCACACAAGAAAATGACATGCAAAAGTATGGGAACAAAGTCCCTCCTCAATGAAGGTGAGGTTGCCTTTATTGAAAACCAAAACTGCATTTACACTTGTACATTGAAAATTGTATGTGGGGGGTGTTTTGGAGCATCAATGGAAAGAAAAGTGAATGAGGGAGATGGAATGGAATGAAGGAAAGGAATGAATGAAAGGAACATGAAAAAAGTTAGGTAAAAGGAGAGCCTAATATTGCATGGAGAAGAACAATCAATAACGAACACAAATAAAACGGAGTTTACATTAGCTAAACAAGAATGAGTAAAAGGGAACACACATGAGCAAATAGATAATCAGAGCTTGATCACTCTGAACTAGAACAACATATAAGTAGCATTGACTATAAGATCCAAGACAATATTTTGCATACAAGATTCAAACACAAATATCTAATGAACATAAGAACATCAAATGCTATAAGAGACAATGAACGAGACACAAAGTTCATATTTCATTAACTCCAAAATGTCTTCTCAAAAGAACAAAAAAGTTTCTTTCTTTGAAGTAAAGATTGCATACCAAAATATTTTCTTCTCCTCTCTTAAAGTTGCCCTTACAAATGAGCCCCTGACTTTCTTTTATAACCCAAAATTTGGTTACAAAGTAGTTAGGGTTTACATGAACATTAAATAGGGCACTTAAGTGACTTTGACTTTTTCAACCAACTTTTAAAAAGTGACTAAAAATAGAAACCACTTAAGTTATCAAAAAATTATCCAAAAGTGAGTTAAATAACACCACTTTATAACAAAAAGCAATGGGTACATGTGGACCCCACTTAAATGACTTGGACACACACATAGACATCCTAGTTAGCAACGTGCCACATATATTAATACACCTAGGATCATTTCCTTATCCATTGGGCCAAGAGTCTGCCTATCCCAGTCGTATGGGAATGAACTCATTGACCGTGCTCCGCAATCCTCCAGATGACAAGAGAGTCAAGCTTGAAAATTCAGCAATTCATCTACCTCTCCATTTGAGCAACATCTTGGTGTGAGTTTATTTTTTCTTTATTTGCATTCTCATTCATAATTACACACAATTCTCCACATGCTCTGAATACCTTTCCACAATGAATTCTTCATTTATCGCGAGACCGTAGTCATTACGCCACCTTGGCTTATCAGAATCCAAATCCTGATCTTTCACCATTGAGAAGCTCTTGCAAGAGTCGATATTGCAATCCACTTCCTGGAGTTATGTCTTTCATCTTTGTCACCATCCTGAAGTGTTGTCATTCTGATCTGCTCATGATCATCTGATTTGAGAACGCTCCAAATTTAACAATGGTCAATGAAGTATTGTGCCTGCTGCTAACTAAGAGATGACAGGGACACTGGGAAGGTCACGACCCATGGGAGACTACTTTGGAACAAGCACTAGAAAATGTTTACTCGCCTTCCCGGGTTGATATGCAATCACAAAACTGGCTTTACACCGACGTGTACCAAGCTAGTATCACTGATGTTCTCATACTCTGAATGGAGCGACAAGGTGGGTAGAATGCCCTAGAACTCATACCGTAACACCTCTTTGTTTGAACAAATCAAATGAAAATGATTGTGAAAGTCGCGATGAAAGCTTGATTTCTAGCTATTACTTCCAAACTTCAAAATTGAGCAAATCACCTCTTAAACGACCCTAAGAAAAAATAACAAATATTGTTCTGAGAATCTCTCACTAGATGAGGGAGTCTATTAAGGTAACACAAGTTTTTCGTGACAAATTTTTTTTTCCCAATAAAATTCTTCAATCAAATATTAAAGGTCAAAGTTGACTCTTATGAAACCATTAGGAAAATGCAGGTGTAAAACTGTGAAACTCCCGTTTGGTTTTAGCCCGAGAAAAATATCAAACATCACCCTGGGAATCTACAACTTTGTAACGAAGTATATGAATGTGAAGAAGAATTCAAAAACTCAATCCTTTTCTCTTAAAAATAATCTGAGTTCAAAATATCGACCCTCAAAGTCAGTCTCCTTGACAAGCTGAAAACTGCGCACGCGACAAAATCATGCAAACTATATTTTCTTTGACTCCGTGAAAAATATAAAATGAAGTGCTTTGTACATTTGAATTTTTTCAAAGAATTACATGACTATGTGAATAATTCAACGAACCAAATCGTTTCTCTTGACGATCATCTGGGATCGCGATATGAATTCTCAAAGTAGGCCTTCCGACAAGCTGAAATTGTGTGCACGGTGAAAACAAGCAAATTGAGTTTTTCTTGGGTTCGTGAAAAATATCAAATGAGTTGTTGTGCATTTTAAAATTTTCAAATGATTACACAAAGATGGGAAGAATTCAATGAATTAAACCTTTCTTCCCAAAAATCACTTAGCTTCAAGATATCAAGCTCCAAAGTTGATTACTTTGACAGATACAACCCGCGACAAGTTCTTTCCGCATCTATCATTTTCTTCATTAAATTTATTTTTTCTATGGGTTGATATGTATCTTGTCTAAAAAAAATTTCAAAACATGTTTCATGGATCTCTCTTCAGGAACAATCTTCCTCTTCTCGCAATTGCACGGCTCTTGTTTTGAATAAGTGTGTATAGCTATTTTCTTTACTAATGCATGACAACTATTCTTTTTTTTTAATCTCTAAATGCGTGGACTCCAAACCCAAATGCATGAATCTTCTTTGGCTGCATATTGCTTTTCTTGGTGAATGCTTGATGATGAGATAAATGCATTTCCTTTCTTTTTTGTCTTGTGTAGGCTCTTGCTTTGACTTCTCCTTGTTTTGATTTTGGTTGTGCTCTTTCTTCTTTCCCATGTGGGCAGCTGTTTTGGATTGATATGGATATATTTTCCTTATGCATTGAAATTTTTTATTCCTCCTAGCAAGTGGCCTTTGCTCTCCTTTCAAACAGCAAGGCATTGAAAATGGTGAATGCATTAAAACCTTTTTTTTAAATTATTATTCTTGTTTAGCAATATGTGGGCTCCAAAAAAACTTTCTTAGTTTTTAATTCCTTTTCCTAATTGCTGAACTTTGCTTAATGGTCTGTCTTCTATTTTTTAAAAACCTGTTTGGATCTTTTTCTTCCTTGACTGCGTGGCTTCTATATATTCTCTTTCTTTTTTAAAAAATAATAATTAAAAACATGAGTATGATTTGGAGAATGCGTTGAACTTCACCTTTTTGTCTTTGTTGCATGTGTGGGCATTTATTTGGGCTTTCATATTAATTCCTCCTTGTGCATGCATTGAAACGGTGGTTTTGTCTTCTCCTACGCGTGGGCTTCTGTTAAAACCAACACGTGGTAATAACATGTTTGAGCTTTGTTTTTTGTTATGACAATTGTCTCCTCCTGGTAGCCTCTTCCAATTGATGTGTGGATCTTCTTCCAATTATTGTGACAATGTGGATCACAAACAGACTCTTTGGCAGTGAATGTGATTTTCCTAGACAACTCTCTAAGCACATGGGCCTGCTATTTTTCTTGGTATTTAATAAAATGTGGTTATCTCCATTCACCCTTGGCATGGTCCTCTTTGAGAACACTGTTGTTTGCAGACTTTAGGAAATACGTGGCTTTAAACAACCTTTACCCACGTTGATCTCAACCTCTTTGACAGCAAATGAGGGCTCCACTTCCTTCTTCATTCCAATCATTGGTTGTTTTTTAGTATGTGTTCATCAATGGATCAGGAACTCTACACAGAGCATGGAGGATCCAGAAAAATGGAGAAAGATGGCTTCTTGTAAGCTTAGGATCCTAAAACGGAGACAACTACCTGGAGCTCTAAAGGTTTCCTAGCTCTAGCTAATGCTTGTGCTAAGTTTCCATGTGAAAGCCGAAGAGTGCTTATAGAACAAGCTCTTCCTTCTTCTGGCTATGGATGTCTGCAATATTTCCTTATTTCTCCTTTTTCAATTTCTTTCGCTTCTGCAATCTCTTGTAATCGTCTCCTTCTCAACTTCTAGATGATAGAAGCAAAATTAAAATTGTCTATCAATTAGAAGTAACCGAATAATTTCCCCCGACTTGCCCAATTTCAAAAAAAAGAAAAGTTCTTCCAAGTTTATTCGAACAAATTTCATGAATATTAAATTAATATTTATTAATTAAAAACCCTAAAATTTAATAAATATTAATTTTATTAAATAACAGGGTAAATATTAATTAAATAATTAAAACACAATTTGTGTCGTTGCGGGAGAATGGATTATTCAAAATGGATGAAACAAAAGCCAAAATGACCATGAGAATAAGAAGATTTGCAAAGAGGGAGAAAAATCACATGAAAGAACAATTTGAATTTTTTATATATTTTTAAAATTTTTACATTTATTGATTTTGCGAAGTTAAAATCAGCTAACAACAACTGGCTCTAATTGGGGACAAGGAATTGATGAACGCAACAACGGACCCAGACCCAAATATTTAATGAACATGATCCCAAAAATGATGACACATAAAATGGAATGCCAAAAGAGAGGAAACTGAAAAATAGGGAAAATAAACAAACCAAAATCCTAATTACCTATGTATATACAAAGAACAACCCGTTTTCAATTTTGATATTGCTTGAGATATTTCTTGATGTAGGGAAAAGGCAAATGAGTTCCATTAGGATATTCCAAGTAATAGGTGTTATCTCCACAGAAATGTCTGATCTTAAAAGGGCCTAGCCACAATGAATCAAACTTCCCATGCTTTCCTTTCGGTTCACGTCTCTTGTCCCAGAGAAGAACTAAGTCATTGATTTGAAATTGCCTCTCCTTAGTTTTCCTGTTGAACAACCTCTTCACTTTGGATTTGTTTTCCTCGATCTTGTTCGCTACTTGACTTCTTTGTTCTTCAAGCTTGCTTAGGAACATGATCCTTTTATCCAATGCATTGGCGAAGCATTCATTACCAGCTGTTTGAGCCAATCATAATGCTGGTAACTCCAATGTGATGGGAATTTGAGCGTTGGTTCCATACAGGAGTTGGAATGGAGACATCCCGATTTATCTTTTGGGAGTTATGCGGTTAGCCCACAATGCATCATATAACTTGAGGTGCCAAGTTCTTTGATTTTCTTCGACTAATTTACGCACGATAGTAATGATGTTTTTGTTACTAAATTTTACTTGACCTTTTTCCCTGCAGGTAGTATTCTGACGAATGAGACAAAGATATCCCATACGCATAACAAAAACCTATCATCTCTGTAGAAGAGAAGTTGGTGGCATTATCCGTCACAATCTTTTGTGGAATTCTGTAACGAATTAATATATCCTCTTTGATGAAGTCACATATTACCATAGTAGATGTTTGTTTCAATGGTATAACTTCTACCCACTTCGTAAAGTAGTCAGTTGTAGTGAGCACATGAGTATGACTAGCACTAGAATTAGGATTCAGAACTCCGATGAAATCTAAAACCCCATTAATGAAATGGTTCTTCAATGACAAACTAGCTTCAAAGGAAAATCTATTAATTTAGGTCTTCCAACAAATTGCTAACAAGCTTCGCATTTTGTTACCCATTTCTGAGCATCATAAAAACATAGTGGGCCAGTAATAATGTGCTCACAAAAATTTTTATGAGCTATCACTGGGCTAGCGAAATGACCCACCACAAGCATGATTATGAAAGGCTTCAAGTAACCTGGGTTGTTGTTCTTTATCGACACATCTAAGGAAATGCCATCAATTCCTTTTCTTAAACAACGTGTTGTCCCAAATAACGTACCTGAAAACTCTTAATTTAATAGCTCTCTTTTCCTTATATGTCACATTCTCAGGGACATTCGCCATATGTGAGAAAGTAAGCTATATCAGAATACCATTTGTCTGTGGTATTGACGAAAACTACTAGTGGTAAATCTTTCTCAACTGGTTCTTCTTTAGAGTCAACTCATGGATCATTCTCTGGGATGAGTTGGTAGAGTCCCTCTTCCTCAAAATAACTTGGTAGGTTTTGATGTCCAATTCATATTCCTGGATCTTGGAGACCCAGTTACCTCTTTTAGATCTCGTTTCTTGTTGTGTCAACATCAATTTAACAGTGGTTTCTAGAACTAAGACTTTGGTATGAGAATTCAATACATAGTACCTAAAATGTTTCAAAGCTCTAATCCACCATGTGTGCATGCCTCTCAAGGGGAGTGTAATTGAGTTCATGTTTCTTGAATCTAGAACTCATGAATGCAATAGGATATTTGATTCCCTCTCGATTCTATTAAATCAGGATGGCAAAGATCGTGTGCGTAGAATCATAACAATAGATTATGAAATCCTTTTTAAAATCGAGACATACCAATGTAGGAGCTTTTGCAATAGCACCTTTGATTTGTTTGAATGCTTATCTACCTTCCTTTGACCATTTGAAGGATTCTTTACCTTTCATCATGTTATTGATTTCTTTGGTTAGCTCGGCAAAAATCTGACATGAACCTTCTCAAAAAGTTCACCTTCCCAAAGAATGTGGTGAAACTCTAGGCTTACTTGTAGGCAAAGATAAGATTCTTGATAGCTTGAACGTGCTCAAGATCGATCTTAGTTCCTTCTTTAAAAACAATATGACCTAGGATTTTTTCCCTTCCGTAACTTCGAACATAGAATTCTTTGGATTCAAGGAGATCTTATGAAGTCTACACCTTTGTCAATATTTTTCTCCAAATCTCTTAGGTGATCTTCTCGCTTCTTTGAGAAAAACCGTCAAGTCATCTAGGTATACCACAATTATCTTGTCTTTATACTCTGCAAATGCCGTATCCACATAGCCCTTTGAAAGGTTTGCACCAACATTGATTAAACCAAAAGGACATTCTTCTATACACGAACGTACCCCAGGGGGTGGTAAATGTGGTTTTTATGTTGATCTTCTCTAGCACACTTCAATATGATTATAACCAGAGAAAACTGTTTTAGCATGGATAGCATTTTCCGATCCAGTTACGACCTACCAGAATATGGTCCCATGACTGGAAGTGGATAGTTATCCTTCAAGAAAGCTTGATTAAGATTGTAGAAATCCACGCAAATCCTAATTTCTCCATTTTTTCTTGCGAATTGGTACAATATTAGCTATCCAAGTTGAATGTCAAATATGAAAAAACTATTCGTGCATGTCTAACATCTTTTGAACCTCATGAAATATTGTCACATGCTATCTTGGGATTATATTATCTTTGCTTCTACATGAATTGAGTTTGTACCAATTTTCGAGGGTATGGTATGCTCCATTTCCCTTGGTTGGAAAGGACTTCAAGTCTTTATATGAGTAAGCCAAGACATGTCAGAAATATTTGGTAAGGGGGCTTACAATTTTTCTTACGCTCCTTAGGGTGAGAAACACTTACCAATGTTGGACCAGGCAAGGATTGTACTTGGTACCAATGTTAACTTGTCTCATAGTCAACAGAATTTACAGAGGTCCTTCCTACTGCTTTCTCTTTGATAAACCTGTCATATTTATACAAAAAGTTCTTCAAGTGAAACCAATCCTTTTGGAATTTTTATTTCCTCTAAGTTGAATGATGCCATTACTAAGGATCCTCTATTCTCAACCCCTTCTTGAATGGGTTGAGGTCGTCGATTCATGCAAAATGCAGAATCACTTCCTTCAAAGTACAATTGTTTCAAAAATTATCTCTCTTTTCCAAGAAGGTGCAATAATTTGTTGATTATCATTGAAGACTTGCTAATTTTTCTGCATTGCCAAGAAACACTTGGCCTAAAAAACCATTTCAATGGTGTATTTGTCTTGATCAAACTTTTGAATGGAGGGATCATCAATGAAGTTAAGACTACTATGACAATCGGTACTTTTGTCATTCTTTTCATGAGGGATAAATTTTATGGAAAAAAGCATTGACAGACTTCTATCACATCCCACACTTTATTTTTTGTAGTGTCTCAAACGATCATTCATTACTTGAAATTGATTTTTTAACTTGCTTAACATGATCAATTTTTGCATCTCCAAAGACTTTCAAATTTTTTGATTCCTTTCTATTCTACAACTTGGAGGCAAAGGATTAATGCCCTTGTATTTCTGTCAGTGTTGTTAGTATTTAAAAATTGAAGTTTGTAAGAAAAAAGGAAATATTTTACCATTCAGAGATATGAACACCACTCATGTGCACCGTAAGTTGTTTGAGAAACAACTTCCATCGAACTCAAGAGTCTAGATCTCATTGGAATCCTAGACAATTGATCTCAGGGGTCATCAATTTTGGAACCTCTGCAGTCATCATATAATTACCCATACTTGAGTTTTGAAAACAGGACCTGTGCATGTGGGGGTCGTCGGTTTTTTGTTACGGTGAAATTTGTCCTGATTTTTCTGGTATTAGCTTCTTCATTTATCCACTAATAGGGTTCATAGCATGAGACCAGTCCATTTGAATCTCACCACCCAGATCTCTACAAAATTTCCTTCTTAACAACATACCATATGAACCAGGAATGTCAGAAAATATAATGGTTACCTTGATTCACTTTTGAGGAAATTGAGCTAAAACCATTTGAGCAGTCTTTAATTCTACCTAATTCAGAGGAACTTAATCTTGTCTCCGTTGAGTAACAGGATCCAAATGTTCTCGTACAAGTCAAACCCAAGAGCATGTGCTACTTTTTGTAGGCATCATATTATCCGAGGCTCCAGAATCTATAATGTAATTACTTAATTTGTATCTGTTGATCAAAAAAGGACACAAATAAAGGTTCAATATTTTTCATTTTGAATGTATAGTAGCACCCACAATATTTTAAGTCTTCCCATCTTTGGGAAGTTTTTTCAGAATTTCTTTGGAGGAATGAACTGTAGAGTCGCCTTTGATAAAACTGGGACCAATTTTTTTGAGTTGATCCTTATTGGACTTCAAGCACTCCTGTCTGTGACATGAAAAATCATTTTTTTTTATTGATATGATCAATAATATCAAATTTGGGGAAAATGACTATACTTGATGTCTCATATACTAGTTCTTTTGAACTTTATGATGACACACTTTTGACCTTTGCTTTGGACTTGGTTGATACTGATGTGGAAGAAGAAAATTTCTTCGTAGATGATTTATCAATGGATTGACTTGACAAATGCTCCCCTTTATTTAAGATATTTTTGACCTTGGAAACCTCATTCGCCTAGGACTCTTTAGGAATTTTGGTTGTGTTGGATTCTTTGGAAGTTTCCTTAGTCTTAGATTCTTTAGGAATTTCCTTGGAGCTATTTTTATCTTCCACCTTAGTGGTACTCTACTCCTTCTAAGAGCGTGTGAAGACAAAGAAGGATTTACTATTCATATATTCTATAATTTCGTCATGTTTGTCTTCTTATTCCTGAATGGTACTCAAAGAAATGATTAATTACTTTCTCCTTCAGGATATTTTACTCTAAGGTTCAAATGTCCCAGAGTCTGGCTCTTCTTCATACACCTCAATGACCTCAACTTCACCATTGCTTTCTTCAATGACGTCACATTTTGACTTAGTTGCGGGAGCTGCTTCAATAGCAACGCCTCATTGGAGCGCCCTGCAATTCTAGATTTTTTGGGAACATAGCCTTTTCTTTTGATGTATTTGTAAGAAGTAGGTTTACTACTTTGAGCAACTTGTTTTTTCAAAGCTAGCACATCATTAGCCAACTTAGTGAGTATAGCCTCTGAAGCATTGGGGGTTTATATGTTACGGTACTTAGAACTTCCCAACATGTGATTATGGTTAGGGAATGCAATAAATTTGCATAAATATGTAGATAAAAGGTAAGAAAGTGTGCTCACATGATGTGTAGATACATAAAATATAGTCTTCATGGGTGCCTAGGAAAATTCATGATCTATAATTTTTCTCTTAGGTGGTGTCATAGCATCTTGGATGATATCCTCACTAATTGTGTGTATGCATGAAAAGTATGTATCCAAAGGCATCCATAAAGCATGGAAATATTTATTTTATAAACATATATGTGTGTGTGATCACCCCTTTTTGTATAGTTTTGCATGTTTTTGTAAGTATTCTTTTCAAATCTAGAATCTTATGATGACTACAAGAGAATCATGTATTGTCTCTCCTTTTTTCAAACCTTATTTTTTTAAGATTGACCTAAAAAGGGGGTTACCATGATTGGGTTGGACCCTTATCACACTCTCATGATGTGATGAACATTTTCTATATACCAATACTCTAAAGTAGGATCAAGTTTCATGTTGTTTCTCCCAAGCTTATGACGATATGTAACCAAAAGAGAATTTTTAATATTTTAGAATGAGCCATTGATTTACCCCTAAAACTTGGCTATGTGTACTTTATACATTGTAATTCATAATTTAATATCGATGTGTGATACATGATAATTTGGATACTTGTAGTTGTTGTTACGAAAATATTTCAATGCTCACATTATTCAATATGTGTGTGTGAGTAAATAACTAAAGATGAAAATGAATTGTTATTTAAAAACTCATATATTATATTGAAATATATTTAGGTTAGTATGTTATAGTTTTTTTTTTTTTAGTTATAACTCACATTAATAGATTAGATGTTTATGAGAGATAATATAGGGACCTAGTTGGTATGCCACGACTCCTTGAAAATAGGATGTCCTTAGCCTATATAACTATAATATATGAATATGCATAATTAATAATTAATTATTATATGAATTAAGGTTGTGAATAAAGTAATATTACATAAATCTCTACTAAATATTAGATAAGTTTAATGAAGTCTTTAAAAACTATGGAGTTTTGAATTTATTCAAGGGGTGGGTGCCATAATCTATATTTTTGTCCTAAATTTATGAGTTACTCCTCTATAAAGTTTTTTATTCATGAGAGACCAATGTTGAGAAATACCATAGGTTAGCTTATGTATAGATTTAGGTTCACTTGTGCTTAAAAACATGCAATTCTAATATTTTTTTTTCATCTATTTTTTGGGATGATTGTGTGGTTCTAGATTTGATGAGTACAAGATTGCCTACCATCATTAGTGAATCCGAATAGACCTACAATATTATTTGGTTGATTGAAGCATGATTATCCTCCTTGTGAATAACATGTGGTTATTCTGCATCTTAGCTTCAAAGGAATCAATTGTTGGAAACCAAATAAAAATAGTGTGTTTGCTTCTTCTTATGTTGTTTTCGAAGATAAATTATTTAAGCATTCAAAGCTCATTTCTTACTTATAGCTCTACCTATGATGGATCTTTACAGATATTCCTTTATATTTTTAAAGAGAAGTTTGTATCTAGGGTATTTCATATATAGTTTTGGCAAATTTTAGATCCATTCTATATCATTTTTTAATACATAAATAAATCAAACTTTTCCTTGTAACTAGACACATTATAGTTGAAACTGACATTTTAATTATGGGGGGTTATACAATTTGAATTCAAATAAAATCCTCTAAGTAGTGAGAGGTTAGAGGGAAGAGGAAATAGAGGAAGGAGTTAAAACAGTGATATCTCATCATACACTAGTCGTGGGGAAACTTGATATGTAATGGAATATGTTTCATTATTTTCTTTATGTTTTGTGTGTGTTGTGTTGATATGTTAAGATTTCATATTTTTTTCATTTAATGAATAAACCTATAGAGTGACATCTAGAGAAAGAAGAAAATTCAAAATAATCTAGCATTTTGGGAGCAATAGAATATTTTAATGTAAACTCGATATGGATTATTTTCCAGGTAGTTACGAGATCTAAGAATCTAGGAGAGATTCATAATTTAAGGCTCAGAAACCTCAAGAAATTCAAATCATGGGAGTTATAGGAATTCAAGGGAGATTCAAATTTTGGGGCCTAGAAACCTCAATGGAATTCATCTCAAAGATATACCTTTCTAAGGGGTAAAGAGACATCTTGAAGGATTTGTAATTGGTCTAAGAAATGTTTTCAAGGAGCAGAATTTATAGAATATGCTTTCTCTTCTCCCATGTTCAAACTAAGTGGGGGATGTTAGGAAAATAATTAGTGTTCCCATTATTTAATAAGTATTGTTTTTTTAGTAAATAAGTAAATATGTAAATCAATTTTTATTTAACAACTCATATATTAGATAGTTTTAAATTTAATTTATATGTTAGAGTGAGTTATTATGGAATTATAACTCATGATAATAGATTAGTTGTTAATGAGAGAGATTATAGGGATCTAGTGATATGGAATGAATCCTTGAAAATAGGATTTCCTTAGCCTATATAATTGTAATCTTTGCATATCGAAAATTTATCATTTATTATTGTATGAATTAAGATTGTGAATCGAGTAATATTATGTAAGGATCTACCAAATTTATAGTTATATAACATTTTTTTAAGTAATTTTCTCTAAGGATTATAAGGTGTTTCAATGATGCAAAACATGTGTCTCCCCTTAATAGGTTGTGTTTGTATGTATACGATGACATTTTATTAGTTTTATTATTCAACTAAACCTATAATCTTACCTACGTCATCTAAGACAAGTTACCCTTTTGAAATTTTGATTGATGTAGGATGTGAGGATGGGTTCATGGTATGTGGATAGGTTTGATAAAAAAACATATCCATAACCCATGAACCCATCTAGGGATGAAAAAAATGGAAATTGAGATGTGGCAAGATCTATATATAAATTCAAAGGAAGACTTCAAGGGGTTTCAATGAGCTAAATTAGATTAGGGATATTAACAGTGGATTAGACGGTGTGTGGCAAAAAACTAAAAATATGACTACAATTTTCAAATATGTGTAAATGGACTTTATACAAAAATAAGTACAAAAAATACCATTTGTAAGTGCTCAGACCAATTTAACGGTACTAAAAAATAAAATTGATTCATTCTTTATACTACTTAATGGAGTCTACATATTGTTATGACTACTCAATTACCACAACATACATGAAAACATACTCCTAGCATGAATGTTACAAGTTACCACACAACGCAATACCATTCGTCAAATAATCATAAAAATAAATATACTACATAACTCTTTATTTTATATAGCTTCTTGATTTTTTGTTTGATCACCATCCCATGAGTTAGTTGTTACTTACTCCATTCTTATATTTTCACATAGACACATACATTGATCTTTACATTGACCATTATTCTAGCCCCTTGACTTCAACTTGATTTCTAAGTTTCACTTTCCCTTTCCCACTTGTCCTTTTTATCACGTCTCATATTTTCGCATTAGCTATGCTAAAAATGACATGCGCATACATATATTTTATAATATATGTATCCTTGTTAAACATATGTTGAGGCATGGTATACCTCATTATGGTATATAATTTTCCCACCCCCTCCATATTGACTATCTACACTTTTATTTTCATAGCACACATTGAGTTTACATGATCATATATTTCTTATACCATCACATATTATGAAATTTTCATATTCTTTAAACTCTTCCCCATTGGGGGAATGCACCTATGATGAGGCACATTTGTGTAATACATTATTTTTCTATTTACATTGGGTGCAGATCATTTTCCATCTCTCGGTATTGGTTTGTTATTACACCTGTTAAGCACACTATCCTTCAAAAAATTAAATGAACTATACATAAACCTCCCATTTGTTCTATTTTGTAGCCTTTCCTGATGGACTGAATTCTTATTTTTCAAAATATTATATAGTACAAAAATGTTAACATATTATGATAATGCAAAAACATTTCAAATATTAAAAAACATCAAAACCATGACATATTTTTGGCTTTCTTTGTTTCTACATAGCATTCATACATATTAATTTATCATTACCTTAACATTTTACATATCTAATTTATGCACATGTTTTTGGATATACATGATTTCTTATGTAATACATATAAACTAAGAATGATTATGGATATGCATGTCTAAAGGATATATTAAACCAATACATGGGTAAAATTGTTCCAAATTGGGATCATACCTAATCTCAGGTCATCATACACTATTTGTAGGCTATATGTTTTTCTATGATACCTCATTAATTATATAGAAAAATTTACCCTACTTATACATTTTTTTCCCTTTTGGATTCACATGTTCCGTGTTATTGATATTTGTACTATGGTTTATTTGGTGGCGACATTGTTTACCTATGTTTATTGACATTCTTACTTCATTCTTATTAATTATTGAATGCACCTTTTTTAATAATTAGTGATTATTCCATGATTACTAATTATTTATTATCACATGCATAATAATTATTGACAAGTTGATTAAATATTTAGTGTGTGCTTTATATATCCTAGTTGATTGTGTAATTATTATGTAATTATTATTATTACCAGTTACATCATCAAGTCATATTTTTCTATTGATTCATCATCTTTTCACGTATTTTAATGTGTGGGACATGTTATTTCATATTTTGTGGTGGAATGTGTTTGTTTTTTTAGAGGATCATATTGTCATGTCAAGTCATGATTTCTTGTGTTCTTGTTGATGATGATACTTGTTATAATACTTACAATTCCTATGATGACATATATCATGCATGTCTCTTTGTAATTCTTACGCAAATATGATTTACTTAATGTTTTCAAGATCTTTATCATTCATTTTCTATGTTAAGATGTGTAAAATTGAGGTGATATGTTGATTATTTTTCTTGATTTCTATTTATATTCATGATTACACCTTCTATGACATGTTTCATATGTTTTTTTAATGATGAAATACTTTTCTATGACTATATATCCACCCATGTCATGTATATATGTTTTATATGGCTTACCTTTATATACTTAACACATGATAAATTTAACTCTTTATTTTGGACAAGCAATACTCAAACACATATTTTTTCTTCCCTTTTCTAAAAAGGGGGAATATAGTGGGATTACTTATTAAATTGATAAAAAATTCAAGGGAAAAATATGCACATACAGTCAGACTTAATAACACCCTACATGACTTAACAGTTCCAATTATTATACTAAAATTTCCAACTTTTACCAAGATTCTCTTCTATTTTGTAAATTTTGGCACCAACATTCTAAAATTTATAGTTCATATTTTTTTCATCTACAAAAATATAGTTGGCCTTAGTATTATTTGACTCCATATCCCCTTGTATTGTTATTTGGCCTCAATATATTTTTTTCTTATCATCCCCTTACCTTGTTTGGCCCTCGCTAGCCCCTACAATATTAAATTGTCCTTAGTAGCCATTTTATTACCATAGTGCACAAGTTAAAAGCCTTAAATATATTCATACCCAATGAAATTTTTTTGTGACCTCGTCTTCGATATAGGTCACCTCTCCATGAAAAAAATAATTAAACTTCTCCCTTGATAAAGGTCTCCCATCTCCATTACAAAGTGAATTTTCTTAGGTTGTATTATTATCCAACAAGGAAACATCACACTGAGTTAGTATTTCTTCAATTTTGGTAATATATACTATATATCACTCTTTAAGTATTAAAAATGTAGTAGCATGTTCTAATATGTTTATCAAATGTAGTTGTTTTGTGTTGTTCTTATGTTCACTCCTTTAAGTTACAAATTTCAATTATTCAATTGTTCGAATTTCCAATTACATACATCTTTATTAATCATTGGTATACTTATACTTTCATGTTTATCAAATGTAGTTGTTTTTGATATAATTATACTTTCAATTATATTTTCCCATTCCAAACACCCTCTAATCCTCTAGGTTATTCCCATTTTCCATCTCAACACCATTAGAACCAATTATAGTGTACACAAGAAATCCCTTGAACATCCTAATAGGACATTTATCCACTTTCAACTATTAGTTATATTACCTATGGAAAATTTCATTGTACATGTTATGCCCCAAAATTTTCCACCTACTATGAACTTATCATCCTCTTGTCAATAGTCATCTTTTTCAAATGGTTTAACTCGTCTTAATCAACCTTAATGAGATTATTTTCTTAGCTGAGAAGGATTTAGAGTAATGAATTAATAAGAAGGGGAATGTTTAGAGCAATAAAAAAAATAGTGTTAGGAAGGTCCTCTATTGGGTTAAAATTAGGATAGGTTTTCTTATTAAATAATTTATATGTTACATGACCAATATATAGTCTTCCTTAGAAAGCTTGATTTCTCTTGCATGTTTAGTGGATAAAATCACCATAAAATATCCCTTAGGCATGATTTAAAATTTCCATAGAGCCAAATAATTTTAAATTTCTTGTCAAGGATAGTTAGGATCATTTACAATTTATTATTTCAATAATCTTAACAAGGAAATTAAAGAGAAGAAGAAACGATACAATAATGAATGGATTATGCAAATATAAAATACACATAACACATATATTTACGTGGGGAAAACCTTTACAAGTAAAAAAATCCACAAATAAATTTTCTATCAATTGCATTTATTATACAGAGGAAAATTACAATATTTTTTTTACCATTAAAGACATGTCTTACCATTACAAACCTATATGACAATTATATATCACAAGAACTAAGTTACAATATCTTCTTCTCACCTCTCCTGATATAATTTTTTCACATTGTTTGTAATACGAAATATTGATATAGTTAATATTTATGAATATAATCATTTAATTTATAATCCCCAAAATGATATTTCTAAATAAATAGGATGGTTTGGCAATAACCTTGAAGGGCGATACATTTTCACTCATAACTACTTGAAGGTAATTATTTTGGTATTAGTTAAATACATTTAATTAATACAAATATATGCTTTATAATATTGATACTTTTATAATCTTAAGGTGAAACAATATGTTTGTATTCTCATAAATATTAATTTCTCCAACACCTCCCTTTAATTTTTAATGGGGATGCATGCCATCATCACCATTTTATACAAAAGGAATTACAATTCATAAATCATATAGGATAACTATAAGCTACCATGTTGATTGGAGTAAATATAACATCCCTAATTTCCCCATAAATAAATGTATACATAAATCCTTATATGAGTTTCTAGAGTCTTTTGTAACATAAGAAATATCCATTACATAATGCTTGACTAAGTTCTTTGTAAACTCGCCATAGGGTGGTGTTTAAAATAAATTACATAGGGTGCGTTTTTACAATTATTTTTAACAAAGAACAAATATATATCTAGGTTGTTAGGAGGTGACATTTTCATGCACACTCTCCTTGATAGCAGCTCTAAAAGGCCTAGCATTGCTGAATTTGCAAAAAAAATCTATGCAAGTAGGTTTAGTGAATATATTAGCAACCTGAGCATCAGTTGGACATAACTAAATATCAATATCACCATTAAGGACTTTTAATTTGATAAATATCATATTAATTTAAATTTATGATTTTTTCTTTAATGTTGAACTAGATTTCTTGCTAGAGCTATACAACTTTCGATTGTCACAAAGTTTTGTGGTAGTTTTATTGTTACTAATATGGATTTATTCAAACAATCTTGTAAGACACATTGCTTCTTTGACAACTTGTATAAAAATTTTATACTTAGGTTATGTAGATGAGATAGAACTATTGGTTACCTTTTTATATTGCATGTGATACAGCATGTACCAAACTTAAATACATATCCATTAATTATAGTTTTTATATATAGTATCACTAGCATAGTCAACATCACAATAACCAAATAACTTAGTATCATTTGTACAAGAATAATAATGACCATAATTAAGTATACCTTTGATATAACATTATTATTATTATTTTAATTTTCCAATGATCTAGATATGGATATTACATGAATATTGAATAAATACCTGCAACACAAGAATTATTTGATCTAGTAATAGTTAGATAAACTAGGCTTCTTACCGATTTTCTGTAGAGTGTAGGATTTACTTTTTCATATGCAAGTCTTGGATCAAGTTTGATACCAAATTCAATAGTTTCTAGAAAAATATTTGTTTCAATCATATTAAACTTAATAAGTTATGTGCATATTGTGATTGAGACACTGATAATGAGTTTGGATCCTGAAATATATCCCATGTCAAGAAAGTGATGAAGTAGACCTATGTTCTTAATTTTAATTTATATTTATGTATTATGTTAATATCATCATTGGTCATGGGGAAGAGCATAAAAAAATTACAATTATATGAATTTGATTATATTTTTGGTTTTTACAAAAAAATCATTATCATAATAACAATTAATAATACCTAGAGTTTTAAAGTAATTGTTTATCTTTTAAGTATCAAGCTCTTGGAGCTTGTTTTATACCATATGGATATTTCTTTAAAATACAAACATAATATTCCTTATTAGTTTTTTCAAGTCCTTTAAGTTGAGTCACATAATTTCTCATTCAATATCATCATTCAAAAATGAATTCTTATTATCCTTTTGGTTTATTTCCCAACTATATTGGGTTATAAAATAAATAAGCATCCTTACCACGATCATTTTTGCAACAGGTGAAAAAAATTATATATAAAAAGAGTCCTAATTTTTTGGTAAAACCGTGAGAAAGTAACATTTCCTTACTTTTTCAATTTCACCCATGGAATTTTATTTGATTTTATTAAATCCAACAAGAACTAATAATATTTATTTTTAGTGGTGAAGGGACAAGTTCCCCATGTTTGATTTTGAAATAGAGCATCATATTTGAATTTCATGACAGCCCTCCATCTTACATCTTGGTTAGTTTCTTTGAAATTTTATGGGTTCACACTCATAATGATTCATTAAGGCACGATAGTTAATGTTGAATTATAGTCATTTTGTTAATATTTTCAAGGTTATAATTTTTTAATAAGGATTATGCCCATTTTGGTATTTTGGTTTGGTCATAATTTTTTAAGTATCCCCCTTAAAATAATTATTTATAGTTCTCAATATTCGGATCACCATCTTCTAGGATAGAAATTTATTCATTAAGAGAAACTCGAGAGAGGTTCAACAAAGGACTCACAAAATAATTTTTTAGTAATTTAAACATTTATATTTTCAATTATCTCTCTTTTGGGATATATCATTAACTCTTGATCCTTTATTTTTTCTTCCATAACCTAAAAATATTCAAGGGTAATATGTAGGATCATGTTTATTCCTTTTTTCTTTAAGAATGACAATAGAAACTAGGTTACCAAAAATTTTCCTATGGGAAACATTTTGGGTTTCTTCTTATCCCACATTTATAGAGGTGTTTTAATATGTAATGCTTTTGTAGTAACTCTATTGAATATGTGGAAAATAATTTCATTGACTTCTCCCCATAAAAATTTTAGAGCATTGATATTATGAATCATGGTCCTAGTTATTTCTATGATAGTATAGTTTTTTAGTTCCATTTACAATTGACTATAGTTTTTCTAGCCATGAAATTTTCTTTCATTATTATTTTTAAATGTTATAATTGGACCCATTTAACATATGGAATTTATCAATACCAAAACTACAATGAAGAATACATTTAGGTTAAATAGTATGATATAGCATTAATTGTTATAAATTAATCACATTAATAAGACACAAGTTAGCATATTTTCACACAAGAATAACATAAATGGATTTTTCTAACCTTTTTTTTTAAATATAATATTTGTATGTCATTAATGTCATGTAATAGAAAACAGCGAGTGGGTCACATTTTAATTTTCAAGAGAAAATAAATTTTAGCAGTGGAAATGAAAATAACTTTTGTGTTTTTTTCCCACATTGGTTAATATAAGTGAGCATATGGGTCTACATATATAGGAATACTTTTATATATAATTTGAATAGAGAGATAGATGAGTGGGCTTGATGTGACCTTCACATTATAATTTTAGAGTAAATCATTGATTCATAGAGATAAATAAGATAAGTTGACAGTCTTTGTATGACATGCTAAGATGGACACATGAATGTGCTTTCAAAGATTAAGGATAAAATATCTGCCTACACACAGGATGTAGATACCAAATGTGCTCAAGAAGAATAAGTTTCATAATTCTAGAGGATAATATAGCTACAGGTTTCCAAGACTTATATATCTAAGATAAAGAGAGGTATCCTAATATGATATATAGAAAAATATTAAATCAAGAGATAAATAGAGTCAAAGGGCATAACATAATAATACAAATGAAATATACTAGAGAAAACATATATCTACCCTAATCTATAGTAATTAATTATCAATCATACACACAAAAATGAACATGAAATAAAGGATAAATGATTGTTAGAGATATTTTACATGTGGTGGGACTATTGATGCATTGATCTTCACTAAGAAAATAACACTGAGAAATAATCATTATTGGTGGAGAAGAGGAAATATCTAGAAGAAGACCTCGAGTCTTAGCTCACTATGGTTACCCCAAATGAAAAAGGATAATCTCCAAAACCTCAATTCTAAAAACTAGATGTGAATATGTGTAACAAATGTCTAATGTGAAAGTAAAATGAATTTATTATATAAATGATTGATTGATACTAAAATGATCTAAGAGTAGTATATAGACATGACACGATCACCTGTGGGTGATGAAATTATCCATGGAAACGGCCAAACTTGACTCAATCACCCATGGGTGATTTCATTTTCCTTGGGGGAAACCAGAGGTTGAAGATTGAAATACAAAGGGAAGTGGAAGCCAAAGAATAAATGGATGCATGGTGAAAGTCCAAGAAGAACGAAAGTAATGAGGAGATCAAAAATGATTGAAAAAAAAGCATGAGACAAGTATAACATGTGAACAAGAGGAGAAACATGTGAATAATATAGTAAACAAAGTGATGATATGGTAAGTATGGTATACATGATAACACTTCTACTTGACATCTCTCAGATGTTGTGGTCTAGCCCATGTGACTAGGTTTGATCACACCTCAATCTTGAAAGGCCTCTTGAGGGAGTTTCTCAAAAGGATAATGCATCAGTATCCTTTACACAAGATAAAAAGATAGAAAATTTCAATAATAAGGTGTATACAGTCTCTTAGATAAGGCCACAAGGATCATGATCAATGGTGCAAATTAAATTTCAAAAAAAAACTATGTATGGGATGTTTTAAAGGTATAATACTTGGTGCTGAAATTGGTATGAGATGAATAAATGTGTCATTGATGCATATTTTCATAGGGTTTGGAATTATGTATGTTTTGTAATATATATATATAAATGAGTCCACATGGCATGATTCTGAGTAGCTTGGTATGGGAAAGGTCTTGGGAATAAGAAATTTTATTAGAATGCATAGGATTAAGACACATAGCACAATCTAGTTCTTTAGAAAATAAAAAATCAACAATCAAGATTTATGTTGGGCCCATGATTTAATGACCCAAAATAACCAACAAATTTACTCATCAACCCCATTAAATTCGGGACAAGTTTTTTAAAAGGGTTATTTAATCGGTATTTAATCCTTAACTTTCACTACCAAGTTGATAATACTAATCTATAATAAATTACACCATTTAGATAGGTTGATTAGAAGATGACAGCTCCTATAATTAAAAAAAGGGTGATAAATTGGGTCCCAACAAAAACCTTGTCATGTCATAAAACAACTCCTAAGATTTAATTAATCTGATAAAGTAATAATTAACTTGATGAGGGTCTTAGAAAATTTAATTAGGGCATGGGTCCTATTTGGCCCCATCCAAATGGAACCATGCCCTTTTGCACAAAAAAAAAACCATTTGATTCATTTATAATTAATTAAACTCATTCAATTTCAAAATGAAGAGGGGGAAAAATAATCCCCACTTGCAAATTAAAAAGTACACTAAAGGGGGCTACTTACCAAGTGACCAGACTTAGGCTGGTTGAGAGCCCTTAGATCAAAGGGCTCTCCACCATATACCTTAGGGTTAACCTAGAAATCCTAATTTCTCTTATAATTTCCCTTACCCATTCTTCTCTCTTCTTTTTCTCTCATTTCCTTCTTTGCAGGTTTTACAAGGAATATCTCATGGAGGCACAACGGCAACCATCTATATTTTCCCTTCTATTCATCTTTGTCTACCCTCACTAGGGGTTTGAAAGAAGAAATGATGTATTTAATCAAATATATACCAAATGTATATATTTTTCCAAATTTATTTTATATACTTCATTTATATGTAAAACAAACAAATGTATATAAGTAAATTCGGAAAAATACATACATCCTTTCTTATTTCAAACCCTAGTTAGGGTAAAAAATGAATAGAAGGGATAATATGGTGTGTGTCAAGGGAGGAATGGATAACAAGTCCATGGCCTTGTAAATAATCTCATAGCACTAAGTATAAATCTATGCCCAAGAGAATACACGTGTGTGTAATGTAAGAGGTCAAGGGTATAGGGAAGGGGGTCATGGCCAATCCGTGGCCCCTCAAAAAATGTGTGTGTGTGTGTGTGTGTGTGTGTGTGTGTGTGTGTGTGTGTGTGTGTGTGTGTGTGTGTGTGTGTGTGTGTGTGTGTGTAATACATATACATATATACATATACATACATGTATATATATTATATGTATTTGTATATGTATAAAAATGAACCAGTTTGTATTTTCTTTATATGTGAACAATATTATATATATATATATATATATATATATATATATATATATATATATATATATATATATATATAAGGTGTATAACCCACTTTTTTATCATTATTTAACTTATGAAATAAAACACTCAATAATAACATAATCTATTTATATACATAATCCAACAAGTAGTGGTGTAACGGTTCTTGGGTCTCCTAGTAATTGGGATGTCCAAGATTTAAATCTCAGCTCCGTGTTAAGGCGGCCTACTACCGACGGTTTGGATACCTTGGTGATAGGGACCATGATAATATGTTTTAATCTATGGGATAGTCGAGAGCTTAAAAACTTCCATCCTTCGATGATTCCATGGTCGGTGTGGGCCGGTGATGCCATAATGGGATAGGCACCTCAACCTAGATAACCTAACCAAAAAATATACATACATACATGCATGCATACATACATACATGCATGCATACATACATACATACATACATGCATGCATGCATACATACATACATACATACATACATACATACATATATATATATATATATCCTCATCTATGTATATACATTTATATATAAAGTTATATTCAAACTAATATTACCTATATACCTTACTAGTTTCATAAAGTTATAAATATTTCCAAGGAATAGGAGGGTCTATTTTAGGAATTATAAGGCATTTGTTAACTTTTTATATTAATCCCAGAAAAGGAGAATTTTAATAAACTACATTACTATATTTTTGTAGGAAATAAAAAAAAAGTATTTATAAACCCATATTATTTTTTTGTTTTACTACAACATGAATAGATGCATTCAACACTAAATACAAATATTTATAGCTTACAACTTATTTTCTAAGAAATGAGGTTGGAAAACAGTTCAATGACATATAAATTACATTCATATGTAGGTAAAATAAAATTTACACCATCATTTTTTTAATCGTATAATGAGAAGATCCATATACCTTATATGGTAAACCATTAAGATTATTTTCGAAACAGGTAGAAAATAAAGAGCTTGATCATTTTTTTAACATAATAAGCTAAATAAGTATATATTTGGAATGTATAACACAACAATTAATTCCATATAAACCATTCCAAGTAAAATTTAATCTAATTTCCTTTCTTTCAACTTAAAACAACATATAACAAGAAGAATGTTTGGCAAGATTATCCAAGTTTGGAAGGACCTTTTTGTTTTACCATACATGTTTCAATAGATTACTACGATGGATAAAATGCATGCAAGCTCAAAATATTTGATCCCAAAACAAATACCATTGAGAAAGCATAGTAAAATAACTCTCCTTAACAAAAAAAAAATTGCATTTGTCTTTTGCAACACAAGAGTTATAAGAGAAATAACAATGAAATTTTCACTCTAACGCAACACAATTTTACATCTTCTTTACATAAAAAATTAAATAAACTAACCCTTTTAAAATATAATATGAAAAACCTCCCACTAAGTGGGAACAATATGACCAAATTTCAATGCTTGTTCATCTCTAAATATTCCTCTCTAGAGAGGGTCATGTAAAGAATTGGACGAAGGAAGAAGAGAGAAAACTAAGGATCAAGATGTTTATATTGGTTTACTTGATTGACCTAGAATTGTTCAACTATGGATACCTATTTATTTAATGCATCAAGCTGGTTAACAATCTATGCAGGCAAAAGAGTAGATTAAAAAGCTAACACTTGTAATTTTAAATCTATGTTTCCTTGGTATCGATAAATGCCTGGTGGGTGGAAAATTGGCTCGACTATCCTCCTAAATGTTGGGTTGGACTAGGAATGGTAATGTAATGGCATCAACTTCTGAGAAAGGGTAAAGTAATCCACAAAACTAACCAAAGAATGGTCAGGGGATATGAACTGGTAGTATGAGCCTCTAATGACTAATATTTTGTTTTAGTTTGGTTTTCTAAACTACTTTGAGCTCTAATTTTAAATAAATAATGAAAACTAATCTAGTTTAAATAAAATAAAAAATAATTTAACCTTTTAATTAACTAAAAAATGTTACCATTAATTGAATATATTATTGTAATTATCAACTCTATTTTTTTGTATTTTACTAAGACTTTTGAAAGAAAATAATTTAAAATAAACTAATTAACTAATGTTATGTGTTTTTTTAAATATTTAAAAGAAAGTAAATCTACTTCTATAGACACAAAGAGATGATTTAAAATAAATCTATTACTTCTTCTAATAAAAGAAAACTAAAATAGAGAACAACCAGATGTGGTTATTCCTCTTTTGTAGGGTTGTCTCACAATAATCTAATGAGGAAGTACTAAAAATTTATTAATTTGATGAAATAAAAATTCCTTTGATAAAGCTTCTGCCTCAATTTTTCTGAAAAGGAAACATTTTCTGAAGAAATTTCCTCTTTTCCAAATAAACCTTCCCTAGAAAAATTACTTCTACATTAATTGGAAGAAATAAACAATGAAATAAAATAAGAAGGTTTCCCCACTTCTTCCTCCAACCAGTTTCCTGAGCAGATCCACAGGGATAAGTTGGGAAGAAGTTATCAAGGGAAGAAGTTTTATATAAGGAATATTTTTAAAAGAAATACAGGAATGTAAAAATTCTACAGGAAATGATGAAATCTTCCACTTTTAACAAAACAATAAAATTACTTTGAATTATAATAAATTATGCATATGTTTAAATCTTCAATTAATTAAAATGCACCCCTAACCTTGTCACTACAGAACTTTGGTATCTTGTCCCAGTGATGTTGATGTTGTATCTAGTGTCTACTCTGCTTCAATAGTCTTCCACTATATGAGCTCCAATAGATCCAATTGAGAAAGGAAGTAGATATCAACAAGAAATCAAGAAATAAAATGGTTAGCTTAGTGTAAGGAAGGTAGTTAGAATGTGAGCAAAAAGGAAAAAGAGTAGAGAACTAGATATATGTGTTAGACCCTCTCCAAAATCTGGCAACATAATACTTCACAAAAATAAAAATTTCCCAACCCATGATACGAATTAAAGTGTCATTTTTATAAGCTTTTGGACGAGAAGATGTCAAAAATACATGTCAATCAAGAAACAATTACTCAGCCAAAAGAGAAGGATTCGCCATACTAGATTTATCAAGAAGGGAGGAGCTTAATACCAATCCAATGATCCTTTTTTAGAAAAATTGACCAATTAATGTGAGATAAAATCAAGTTGAAATCAAAACACACATTCAAAAATGTGTGTTTTAATTTTGTTGCAGATGGTAACATAACCACCCATGTTGTCAGAGGGGCGATTGCATAGCCATCACTTTTTCAGTAGGGAAGGTTTAACAACTACTACTAAAATAATGTTGGTGAAGGATTTAGTTTCCTCACTTTATTTGTATTATCCTACTCGGGATATTCCACCTCACTTGGATTTTCCCTACACTTATGGGATATGCTTTCTTAGGTGTACACTTGACTACACTATTCTAGGTGTTGGTTACCACTTCACTACACTATTATAGGTATTGGTTACCAATATTCTAGAAGGAGATATTGCCATTATTATAGGAGGAGGTTACAAATTAACCTCATATATGTACATCTATTGAATTATTCTATTTGATCATATTGATTTGGAGTTATTTTTGTGTTATTTCAATTATCTCTCTTGTATTCTTGTAATTTGCATTCTTGTATGCTTGCTTTATTTTATCTTGGAACATATTCATGCCTTGCACATCATTCACCCCATGCATTATTTGAACCAACATATCCTTAGTGACTTCTCTGATAATAGTCTCAGAACCAATATGGTATTGATTTTGTTTAGTTAATATTATACAAGATTTATTTTTATTTGAGGTCATTATTTGTAAGAATTTGGGTGTTTTTTCAGTGCTCGTTTTTGCTTGGTTTGTCGGTATATAGCATATCTTTAATGATTCTAAGGCTTAGAGGCCCGCATAGTGCATATACAATTATAGAGATTGTTTTTTGTAGGATTTTAAGGTATTTTGTAGGCCCTAAATCATTAGTTACATGCTCCTTGGAAGATTTATCTAGATCTAGAGGTGGAGTTACAGACACTATGAAGGGTGTTTTCACCTGTGGTAGTGCTTTGCATGCATGTTCAGACTTGCAAAGGGAATTTTTTACTATCAAGATGTGCATTTCATGACCTGTATAGTATAGTTTTTTGATGGCCCATACATGCATTGAAGATCAATCCATCTTGAGTTATTATTTGTAAGTTCCACATACAGAAGTATGTTTGCTGCATGCAGATTTGTGGAAATTTTAAGGACCAAAGTGAATATATGCTAGATATAATCTGGTTGCAGCCTCTATACAGAAAAAATTCTTCTCGGCCATAACGGCTTCGCTGGAATAGCCTTCGGCTGTGTAGGGTGGCTAATGTGAGCCCCCTTGCAAGCCCCTAGCATTTATTGGCCTTAGTGTGCACTTGACACATGTGAATAAAAGGTTTTTATCATGGTTTCATCAAACCTCTTATTCTTTTACTAAAACTATATTCTAATAGTGAAAATAAGTGCATTTAAATTTTTAGTGCAGATTTCATTTAAAATAGGGCTTATTTTACGAGAAATAATAATTGTAATAATGTTTGATTGGTAGATTAAAAAATTGAGTGCCATGTTGTTTACAAAAGTTAATTATTTTTCATTTTCCCATGTATTGTACTTATTGATTTTGTAAAAAACGTACTAATTTATAAAGTGCCAAAATTGTTGGGGGGGGAGGGGGGGGGGGGGGCTGCCTGATATAGTCTTAAAGTGGGTGTGTAAAGTATGTTTACTCTCTTGTTCAGAACTTTTTTCGACACATTTCTTTATTTTCTATAACTACCACAACATTTCATTATTTTCTGCAATGGATCTACAGTTCAGATTAACCTAGTTACACCTTTTAACTACCTTGGAATAAAAATTTAAAAATGGCCATTTTACTCAGGAGTAACAGGGTTGTATCGTATCACAATGGGGTTAGAAACATAAGCCTAGTGAAGTTGCAGGCAATATTTAATTGGTTTAATAAGTGTAATGAATCTTTTGGTATCTTATTTATCTTGCAATGTCTCCCAAAATCCTCTTTCACATAGAGTTCAGCCCAAGTCTCCCCAACCAGGTGTGTGAAAACCTTAGAAAGATTATTTTTAATAGTTGACACTATGAGGGCTCATGAGCTACAAATAGAACTTATTAGCTTAAGTCCTAGAAAATTTAACACTTTGAAATATTTATTTATTAGGATCTAAAGTCCTTACGATTATAGTTGAAGGAATGTGGAAAAAAAAATAAGGATGAAAAACTATTTCTTCTAGTTCTTGACAAACTATGTTTTGAATAATCTATCTTTGTCTCTACCTTTTATGCTACCAAGAGGGCTCTTGGATCCACATGATCTATGCCATCTTTAGATGAATTTATTTCCTATTTATCTAGATACAAAGATAAGTTAATCCAAATGAGAACATTGAATTCATTCAAACTTGAAGCCCTCATGGCCAAGAATGGGAAAAAAATCCTCTAGAAGCCAAGGGAATAAGCAAAAAATAAAGGATCTAGAAAATAAGAAAGAGCAGAAATCCACTACCTCTTCCAATTTTACCACTGAAACCTGCAGTTCAAATGGGAAACATAAGAAGGAAAATGTTAAGTGTTCCTGTTGCAATACACTTGGGAATGATGAGAAAAAATGTATGAAGAAGTACATTGACCAGCTCAGTCAACTCCTTGAGAAGAACAACATAGGAGTACCTGAATCTATCAAACGATCTTCATCACAATAATCCACTAAGGCAAATGAAAAATATAGAGAGAAACATAAGGGAAAGGCACTAGTTGCAATTTCATCCTCATCTACTCCTTTTTAGGTTATTGACTTTAGTACTTCACACCACATGGGTTCATCACAGGTTTAGTTTTCTTCCTTAGATCCCTGTAGCATGTCCTCCATCACTTTGGGTGATGATACTCTAGCCACAATTTTAGTGAGAAGTTCTACTGAAGTCTAAGGTGCAACATTCACAAATGTTATCAGTGTACGTTCAATTTCAACTAATATACTATCATTGTATTGGATGACTTATATAGGAAAAGGCATGAGAGTCCTATTTGATCTAGATTCAGTTGATATCATATAGTTGCATATCAACACTACAGTAGTAGTGGGAAGGGCATATCACTATATTAGGTTATATACCTTCTCACTCTTTTCACCTAATGTTTACCCTACTTCATTGCTCACACATTTAGATGGAGTTATCATATTATGGCATGAGCGGTTTGGTCATCTTAACTACCACTACCTTGAACAACTCAGTCAGCATGACATGTTTACATGATTTCCTAGAGTTCATTTCTCAAAGGGAATTGGCGAGGGTTGTGCTCTTGGAAAACATTTTGAAGATAAATTTTACAAGGGAAGATATTGAAGAGCTTCGGTACCTTTAGAGTTGATTCATAGTGATGTCACAAGGTATTTTTCCAATCCTTCTTTCACTAGGATCTAATATGCTCTCACCTTTATAGATTAATTTTCTAGATATACAGGGGTCTACTTCCTTAGGAAAAAATATGAAGTGTTTTATTACTTTTGGGACTTCAAGGCACACGCTAAGAATAAATTTGGGAAAATAATCAAAATTATTTGAACAGGTAATGGGGGGAGTATGTTAGCACTATATTTGAGCATTTTTGCACCACAAAGGGTATTTATCTACATTAGACAGTGCATTACACTCCTTAATAGAATGACATGGAAGAATGTAAAAATAGGTCCTTAAAAGAGATGGAAAACTATATGATCCACTTTAAATATTTGACTCCACAATTTTGGGTAAAAGCCATCAATTGTGTTTGTTATATACAAAACTGGGTTCCCCAAAAACCTTTAAAAGGTATGACTCCCTTTGAATCTTGGAACAACAAGAAACTAGAAGTTTAGCACTTTAAGGTCTTTGGATTGCCAGTGATGGCACACATTCCCAAAAATAAACACATGTCAATGGAGCCTCAATCCAAACCTTACATTTTTGTTGGGTATCTAGAGGGGGTCGAGGGATATAGAATTATCCATCCTTCTACTCATTATTTTTTCATTGAGAGAAGTTTTAAGTTTTAGGAGAGTCCTAGTGATTCTTACATTAACTCTTCTCCATCTACTTTGGCTTCACTCAATTTTCATGAGCATTCTGAGGATTCAGATCATCCACAATAGGTTCATGAGGTAGTTTCTTCTACTTCTTCTAGTTCTAAAAGCAAGAAAAGTAATGAGGGGTCATCCTCATCTACTTCTATCCATACTTCAAAGGATGAGGATTCGGCACATGACTCACCTACTTCAGGAATTCTTTTAGCTAGGAAGACACTTCAGAGTGCAAGCACTTGGGTAGGGGATCCAGATGATGACAGATGTACTCTGATAGACCATCAGAGTAGGCCACATGCCTTCTAAAATTTAGTGATAGATCCATAGACATTATGATAGGCATCAGGCATACTTGAGTGGGATAGTTTTATGCATGAGGAATATAATTCCTTAATCAGTAATCACACTTGGGATTTGAATTCACTTCCTAAAGGAAGGAATATGGTCGATGTTATTGGATATATTAGAAAACCTTTATAGCAGATGGGTCAGTTGATAAGTATAAGGCTTAGTTAGTAGCCAAAATTTTTTCATAGGTAGCTGGCATAGACTACTCAGAAACCTTTTCACCCATATCTAAGATGACTTTGATTAGACTCACACTTGATTTAGCCGTAGCACATGGTTGTAGTGTGCACTACATGGATGTGAAGAGTGTTTTTCTTCACAAATACCTATAGGAGGATATCAACATGGAGTAGCCACCATGGTTTTTTCAGGATTCATACTTAGTTTTTAAACTTAGGAAATCCATCTATGGCCTCAAACAGGCCCCTAGGGCTTGGTATACCAAGATGGATTCCTTCCCCCTAGCTTCTAGTTTCACTTAGTTCCATTCATATCCCAATGTATATTTATTATGGTGGGATGATTCATTACCGATACTATTACTTTATCTTGATGACATTTTGATCATTGGGAGTAATTCATCAACTATCTTGGCAATGAAGATAACTTTTCAGGATAGATTCACCATGACTGATTTGGGTCTACTGCACTACTTCCTTCACATTGAGATCACATAGTATGATTTAGGGATTTAATTTACACATCCCAAGTACTCTCTTGATCTTCTATCTTGGTTTCACATGGATGACCACAATCTATCTCTGACTCCTTTCTTATATGAGTTAAGCTTGAGGTTGATTATTCCACACCCTTGGTTGATTCTACTTTGTATCGACAACTTATTGGTAGCCTTATTTACTTAACACACACTAGACATGATATCTCCTATGACATTGGTATTGTTTTGAGGTACATGCAGGAACCTTTTGAGTTGTATTGGAAAGAAGCTAAGAGGATTTTTCACTATATTCAGGGATCACACAAATATGGGATTCACGACATGGTTGGTTTAAACATTGACTTGGTTAGGTACTTAGACTCAGATTGGGCTAGTGACACTTAGCTTCGTAACTCAACTTCAGGTTATATTTTCTCATTATGTTTTTGTCCTATCAGGTGTTCAAGAAAGAAGTGGAATGTTATTGGTCTATCATCCATGGAGGTAGAGTACAAGGGATTTTTTAACGCAGCTACTAAGGATATTTGGCTTCAGGGGATTCTTTCTGAGCTTGGGATCTAGATCAAGTAGCTTATAGTCATCTTTTGTGACAACTAGAGAACCATCCATATATGCAATAATTTGGTACTTCATCATAGGACCAAACACATTGAGATTCACATGCCCTTAATTTTGAAGCTCATTCATGAGTAGGTCATCATCAATTTGATATTATGCTAGTCTTCAGATTAGGTTGCTAATATCTTCACCAAAACTTTCACTGAGAGAAATTTCATTCATATACAATCTATTCTTGGGGTTTGGTCTACATAAGTAGCTTCATCATATTTAGGGAGGAATTCTAGCCTCTTCACTTGTTCATGTCTCTCTTTTGGGGGGGATTTTTCCCACTAGATTTTATCCTTTTTATTTATCTTATGAGATATTGCATTGTATGTGGGTACCTCATCAAGCCTTGTTTATGGGACCCACTTTCATTTTTCACTTCCCACCTAAGTTGTGCTTATGGGGGGTGTTAGTGTCAGATTTATTTTCCTCACATTATTTGTATTATCCTACTCAAGATATTCCACCTTACTTGGAGTTTCCATACACTTACACAATATGTTTTCTTAGTTGTACACTTGACTACATTATTCTAGGTGTTGGTCACCACTTGAATACACTATTTTAGGTGTTGGTTACCATTTGACTACAATATTCTATGTATTGGTTACTGTACTCAGCCAATTTTTTAGGGTATTATATTGTCAGAATAGGTAAAATCCCCAATGATGAGAAACCATCAATTCCAATGATGTTCAAGTCTAAATCCTCGTTTGTAGCATGTTTTGTAGCTTACTTGTCCCTTTCCTAGTATACCCCACTTTCCTTTATTATTTTTGAAACTTTTCTTTAACCTTCTTGCTTTAAGTAATAGAACCATGTTGGTAGTTGCATAACCACCAGTCTTCCCAGACCAGCAGTAATTTTGTTTTCTTCCGAGCCCTTTCCAACATGCTTTGAACATGTGTCACCTTCTTAAAACTCATTTTTAACGCACATTTCTTGACTAAATTTTTTTTCTAAGTATTTTTAGATGGGTACAAACTTCTCCTTCCCTACTTACTGTTATTTGTAAGTTAACTTCCCCTTCTTTGAGTGATGTGGATTTCCTTGGCTGTCAAGTGGGTTGGACCACTTCTCTGTTGATTTTCTATAATAGACAAGATTCTTCCCAAAGCATTGTTTGGATTATTTTGTTTTGGAATTTTATTGTTATGTTGTCATAATCCTTCTAAGAAGCACACAAGCAAGAAAAGAGCTCTTCCTTGTTACTCTCTTTCCATCATTGTTACCAGACTTCCTACAAACCAACTAGCTCCAGAAATCTCTCATATTCTTTCTACACACTTCTAGCATAGTTCCCTAGACAAGTTTGGACATTCATTGGAAAAGAATCTAAGGGGACACTAAAAATAATTTATAGTATTGGATTTTTCTCTGTCCAACATTTCCAAGTTGGGGGTGTCATTAAATTCCTGTAATTTTCTTTCGTTTATTTGAATAGATTCAATCAAATACATTCATTTGGAAAAATACAATTACAGTAGCATTTACAGTAGTTTATATTTGCAAAGCTTCCATTGAGGATTTCTTCTCATCTCATCCCTGTAGATTTTCCTGGGAATAATTCAGAGGAGGTTCTTTCTGTAGTGTATTATAATTCTCCACAGTTCATTTACTTATAGTTTACATTTCTTCATTTAGAAAGATTTTGTTTTACCAAGGAAGTTTCAGGGGAAAATTTACTTCTAAGAAGATTTTCAATCTTCCCATGATTCTAAGGTAGAACAAGAAGAGGAAATATCCATAATTACAAATTAGGAAAAGTATTTATTTTATTAGATAATTAGAAGATTTTGCATTTTTCTGTGCATATTTTATTTATTTTCCAGTAAACATAAAAATACAAAAACATTAGATTATATTAATTAGTTTTCTTTTTTTTATTTTATTCCCTTTATTTAAAGTCATTAAAAAGGCACAAAAAAATAGATTATTTTTTTTCGTTTGTTTTAATCAATTAGCTTTCATTTGTTAAATTAACTAGTTGTACATCCGCATGACCATCCAAGGCCCTAGGTAACCTAGAGATTTAGTTTGTGATCTTATAATTCCACAACCAAATAGTTAACAGACATTGATATGGGCCTCAGAAACCTAGTTTTTTTGACCACCCAGGTTCCACCTATTATTATCACAGAGTTGATGGATGTGAATGTCAAAGTAAAAAGTGCTTACGTGTTCTAGAATCATCATCTTGGTCAAGATTAGATTATGTGATTTGCATATTTTTCCTCCCACACATTTCTCATTTCACCTCCATGACATTGTCTAGAGCATTTTACGAGGAAAAAGTAGGACATTTCCCAAGTATCCCACAACCAATTCAAAGAGTGTTTTTAGGGAAACTACCATTGACTAAAGCCTTTGTGTGTCCATCCTCCTTGATCGTTTCATTTCTCTCACCCAAGTTAGGAAAGAATTCATTTCCTTAGACAAGCATATTCCCATAGTTCCCGTAGAGGAAATTTGATTGTCTTGATTTACTTTTTAGCCATTTCCACATATTCATATTATTTATCCATTACATAGCCATCTTTCAATTTCATATCAGTTGCCCGACATGACCTCAGGAGGTTGAGTATGTCCTAGGGTCATGTGTTGATTCTTAGATGTACAAAATTGGTGAACCCTACGTGAAGGACTAGTTCCTTTTCGTTTCCTCTTTTCTTTCTTTTTTTTCATCCATACTTCTCCTCTCCCATTATCCTACGGGTGTATATAGACCCCCTAAATATGTTGGGTTAGGAATACGGCAGGCCCATTTTAGGTCTTAAAGCATATTATTACCAGATGGGTATGCAACAGTTGCCCTCACTATCAATTTAGGATTCATACTTAGTTTTTAAACTTAGGAAATCCATCTATGGCCTCAAACAGGCCCCTAGGACTTGGTATGCCAAGATGGATTCCTTCCCCCTAGCTTCTGGTTTCACATAGTTCCATTCATATCCCAATGTATATTTATTATGGCGGGATGATTCATTACCGATACTATTACTTTATCTTGATGACATTTTGATCATTGGGAGTAATTCATCAACTATCTTGGCAATGAAAACAACTTGTCAGGATAGATTCACCATGACTGATTTGGATGGGGCCAAACAGGACCCATGCCCTAATTTAATTTTCTAAAACCCTCATTAAGTTAATTATTACTTTATTAGATTAATTAAATCTTAGGAGTTGTTTTATGACATGACAAGGTTTTTGTTAGGACCCAATTTATCACCCTTTTTTTAATTATAGGAGTTGTCATCTTCTAATCAACCTATCTAAATGGTGTGATTTATTATAGATTAGTATTATCAACTTGGTAGTGAAAGTTAAGGATTATATATTGATTAAATAACCCTTTTAAAAACTTGTCCATAATTTAATGGGGTTGATGAGTAAATTTGTTGGTTATTTTGGGTCATGTGTTGATTCTTAGATGTACAAAATTGGTGAACCCTACGTGAAGGACTAGTTCCTTTTCGTTTCCTCTTTTCTTTCTTTTTTTTCATCCATACTTCTCCTCTCCCATTATCCTACAGGTGTATATAGACCCCCTAAATATGTTGGGTTAGGAATACGGCAGGCCCATTTTGGGTCTTAAAGCATATTATTACCAAATGGGTATGCAACAATTGCCCTCACTATCAATTTCGGTAGATAATTACTCATCCAATTTACCTTCATCTTAAACTCCTCCTACTCAAGGTGTCAACAATGGTTCATCAGTTATGATTGAGGATATTTATCAACCCATCTATAGCCCACAACTAGAGTTCTCTAACTCTAATAGCATGGCATACATGGGAGAAAGGGGGGCTTATCTGGACATTTTGTCTAGTCCTCAAATCAACATGCATTCTAATGCCTTCTCTTCCTATTTTTCACCTAATGATGAACTCCCAAAAAATTTCACTCAAATAAATGAACGTCTTAACGCAATAGACCAGTATTTGGATAGGATGCAAGGGTATAATGATGTTCTTCTTTAGAACAACACTGCTACCCCTCCCCCCACAATTGAAATTACATCCAAAGAGGGGTGGCCTCCCAAGGATCAATTCATAATATGACATCACATGCCTTCGATTCCTAATAAGAATCAAGACACACCTAAGTCAAATGCAGCACTATTTTCAGGTGATGTGATTTCAACATTGGTGGATAGGGTTAGCGAATTAGATATTTCCCAACCTTCTCGTGCTACACCTTTTTCAAGGTAAGGAAAGACGCCCCCAACGTTTAGAAATTTGGTTATGTGCCCTCTACACCTTCACCCCCTCCAGTATATATGGGTGTCCCTATCCCTAGAGACATCCTTACTAGATCGGGCATGTTAGGTATGCCCTCTCACACTACATAAGGATATCATCCATAGGCACCAACCTTAAGTGCATTCTTAAGTGCCATTCCACTTGGAAATGTGACATTCTTTGGTTTTTCACCTACCACTTTGTATCAAAAAAATGTTTCCCCATACCTTCAAATGTATTCAAAATCACCCGTAGGGGACATGTTTTATTTTCCTAGTTCATATGATCAGCATCAAGGGGCACCTTATGCCCCTAAAAATGCTTATGTTGAACCATATAAACCTCCCATCCCACCTCCATTGCCCCATCAAGGTTCACCCATGGTATAATCTTACATGGTGGGCACATATTCCAAATATCTCAAGGAGCCCCTTGACTTTACCATACAAAGTGTAATGCTTTCATGACTGTTATTGGACCTTGTAAAGTTCAAAGGGGATGGGATCCAACTACTCACATAAAATCGTATGCGACTGCTATCAAAGAGCTACTTCCTTGGGATGTTTTCGTTGCAAAGATATTCCCCAAGACCCTTGAGTGGATTGATCTCGATTAGTACTATAGACTACCAGAAGCCTCGATTCATTCATTCAAAAAATTCATTTCAGATTTCATAAAGGATTTTGATATGAAAAAACTATTGAGAATAAGAATCGTAGAATTCCTTCACATTAAACAAGAGCATAATGAATCTGTTTCCTATTTCATTTAGAGGTGGAAGCAAGTCCTCTACTCCTCGGCTAGTACTCCCAACATGGATCAAAAAAAGCTTTGTGACCTATTCCTTCACTCCTTCAATTGAGAAACTAAGGAGGAAGTGCAAAATTTACCTCTTAGGAGCTATGAAGAGGTTTTAGAGTGTGCTCTCTGCATTGACTAAGTGGCAATTGATAGTGGTTGAAATACATATGGCTCAAATGGGAAACTAGTCACTCACTCACAAGTTAATTCAAATTACCCAAATGGTTTTAACAGAAAAAATCAAGAACCCAAAGTCCTTAACAATAACTGTGGTGCTACGATGGATGATATGATGGATCAAGCCATAAATCTGAATGTTGTTATGATAAGTAGCACAAATAATGGAAACACGAATGTGACTGCGAACAACCAAAGTGATGGGTCATTGTGTTCTCTAATCATTTAACTAATAGATTCTTCTGATAGTGTCATTATAAAACAAGGGTTGTGTGTCCAAGGTTATATGCAATGAATCTTTATAGAACTAAATTTTTTGGTGGTTCCTTTTGGGGGGTTTTAGTTGTTATGTTTCTCTTTGTATCTACTAATCTATGGAAATGTAATGCTAAACTACTGAAACAACATTACTATAATGAAATGCATTTAATGAAAATACTTTTCTAGAATTGAAATGCACACACCAAATCAATATAATAGAATTAAAATAACACACACTCTGAATTGAAATTGTAGAATTGAAATGACACACTCATAATTAAAATTGTATGAAAGGAAATAACACACACTGGATAGAAAATGCCGTAAAGGAAATAATTAATTGCATTCAAATTGTAACTTATCAGAAACCATGAGCATGCATAAATGTTAAATCCTCCAGTCCCCTTGGTCGAGTGGGCCCTTTCTGTTCCTCGGGTTAGAGGTAATCTCAACACCGTAGGATATTCAAAACAACATCTAATATATTGATTTAGAAAAGTTCCATAACATACTCAGTACATAACTAGAAAATAGATATTAATTGTTATAAATTGTATTACAGATTACCAACATCAACTAACTACTAAATTATTCTTCAATGATAAGTCTTTATAGACATATTCAGTTACACATCATGCTAAAATTGTAGGTAATAATTTCTTCCACTAACAACCCTATTAAATTTCATTAAATCCTATGGAACTGATAAAAACAAGATCCATGTTTATAGGTTGTCAATGGAAAAAGTTTCCCATGACTTCATGATGGCTCCAGACTTAGACTCCTTGATTACAATTCCCATCATTGGCAATAATTGTCCACTATTATCTTGAACATGTCACCACATATCACTTAAAAAGGTGATTAGTGGGATATTCTATGTTTAACAAGTTATATGAAACAAAACAAGAGAAATGCATTGAAGTTACTAGGATATAACTATATAAAGCATCCCCATGCACTAATTAATCATGTTTAATGACAAATAAATAATCACATAGATGATAAAACAAGTCAATTATTGCACTCACCATCTCCCTTGCACTTTACCTGTTTCATGTCCCTATGAAACTCATCTTTTCCCTACCCTAAGGCCAAGCTATTGTGTCATATCATATTCCTCAAACTGATCTGCATATTATGTCCTACTTCCTTTGCATCCCTAATTGTTTGAAATAACTTCCACCCAAGTTGTTAAACTATCATGTGACTGAGAAGAATTATTCTGTCAAGTAGTAATTGGATTTAGGATAAGAGTGGCCTCACATGTGTTCCTACCCACTCATCAGAGTATTCCTTGTAATTTTTCTCAAACAACTGCCAAATTATTGTAACCAATGCATCACCCCTCCGCATACACCAACTGAGATTCTGAGGGGAGATAACTTCCCTCCTTTTTAATGGCAAGTTTAAGGTATCCCATCTTCTATCACAAGCATGTCTTGCCTCACAGAAATGTTGCTAACTATAGGCCTCAAAATACTGCACACATTTTAGTAGAATCTTTGAATTATTTTCTCCAACACCATCCTGATAATAAAGAGATCAAAAAAATTTCTTCATGGCCACATCATTATGATGGGTAGGCCTAATGTAGAAACCTATAGTACGAGCTGTTTGAGTGAAAATTTCTATTTTTCACCCCATGTAATTTAGTTCCTAAGCAAGGACTGAAAGGCCTTTAACTAAATATATCCCACAAATACATCAATAAATAAATCTGGCACATTGGTGACTAGCATGTTGTGGAGGTAAAATTCACACAGTTTATTTTGTATCTCAGGGGTACTGTTTTGATAAATTGACAAAAAAAATTTACCATCAGGAGCTTCATGATGTTCTTAACTACACATTCTCATTAATTTCCAAGCATAGAATTTCTCTTAGACAAACATGTTATAAATAGAAGAATGTTTCCTACAGGCTAGAAGCTTACGAGCCAATGGAAAAACAGAGTATAAAATAGATTTTAACTTCTTCTTCTCATTTGCACTGGCCTCAATCTCCTCTTTTAACTTTTTATTTTCTTTTTTTAATGCTTTATTCTGAAGAGAAATCATATTTGAATCATCCCATACTTTAAGGCATGTATCTCTTTGTCTCTTAAGACTACTAACCTCTACCTTCAAAGTAGTAATTTCCCTCACTTTTTCTACAGTTCTTTGTGTAAATGCAGTTTGCAAAGATAAGTTGGTTTCTTGCATACCTTTTAACTTTTCCTTCAGGGAGGAAATTTTTTCTAGAGAACACCTCAGTACATCATCTCCATGTGATTCCTAGCCACCAATCTCCACTGCAACAAATTATAGCATCAAGGTCTATATATGTAGTGTTGAAGGAATTTTTGGAGTTCCTGACTCAGTTTCTAATGTTGCAGAAATATCTGGAGTCTGTGTTGCAAGGAGATTTGTTGTTGTGAGAAGAGCACCAAATTTAACACAACAAAAGATATTTTATTTAGTACAATATGAAAACATTACACAAGCTATTATATAGTCATACATATAGGAAAACAACCTCTGATTATTTAGGGAGGTGTTTATAACAAATATCCCAAAATAATATTCACGGGTATAACAAAACTATATGCAAACTCTAATATATGAGTTTTTTTATAACAACTCATTTACATCCTCATATTAATGTAATATTATAAATATTACATTTACATATAATAATTTATTATTAATAATGTAAAACACTATTAATCCTAACATTCACCCCCTTAGTGTGAACATTATTAATCGCTAATCTTCACCCCCTTAATGTGAACATGAAAAAGAATCATATTTGAAGAAGTTAAACCACCTCTTGAAATAACTACTTAGACCAGGTACAGACTCCATAGATTATATCTTTACCCTTGTAAAGGTGTAGTGTCGAGCCTAATTATGCAAGAATACTCCCTTCCTCTTTGGGTTCCTATGTGGCATTCCCTTCCTCCCTGGGCACCCAAATTTTGTATCTCCAAGATCCACAAGCTTCACACTAGCTGGATAACCATCCCTTGAGTCTACCTCGAAATCTTCTCTTGCTCCCCAAAAGTGAGTATTCAGAAAATATGAATCCTCCAAAAATTCTAAAAAGGGGTTTATCCAGCACAGCAAAACAGGAACACTGAAAATAGAAACCACACTGCACACATGTCACCAGATCAGTGTGAGTCCCCTTCATTGGTGGCTAATGAGAGGTCGTTGAATGACCTCTAACCTCCGTTGCCTCTGTCCTCCAGTTATTTTTTTGCTAGTTCAGTTGAATATGAATTTGAGGATCATTTGAAATGCCCCCCCTCAATTTTTCACTCAGACATCACGTACAAGCAAAAATGTGTCTAGCTAACAATGAGGTAATTTTTTTTAACAAATTTTTGATTTACAATACTTGATGACTCTTAACAAAACAACCTAATAACTACAAAATGACCAAGACATTTTTTTAATATACTTTTAAGCTTACATTGACTCTTAATTTTTATGAGAGCCTAAGCATAAATTAAACTTTATTTTGACAACTTTTGACTTTGACTATAACTTAATATACTAACAACTTAAAATACTCGTACACTCAAAGACTTGAAATTTTTATGATAAATTTTTTTACTATAAAATGTTTCCCTATACAATAACTCTACAACAAAATTTGGATGATCAGTGAATTCTACTATCATAATATTTATAATATAGGCTTATAATGATTTTTGAAAAATTCAGGAGTACCAAAACACAAGACACCAATCACGACTTTATAACACAGAAATAATAATATCACTAATACCCTAAATTATTAAATAAATGTAGACCTTGATATTTATTCAAAAAGAATTTAATTCTGATTTACCTTCAAAATCATGGTCGAATGCATATGTGATCAATGGTTTGATGTCAATTGAAAGGGTTGTGACCATTCCATCTATAAGATATCATGCAAGCATAACATGGTAAGAACAAGAATTATGAGATATGGAGTTATCATATGTGTCAATCTATCAATGTCCTTTATTGCAGCCATGAGATAAAATAATTCACGTGAGGACAAGATTTAAGGAACTCGAATCACGCATAGAATTATCTCTTTCAGAAAAATCAGGAAATGCACTATTATGTAGCACGTTGCACTTATTGGACTTTAGGTTTGGTGAAGAAATCCACATCTTTGGAGAAAGTGGAGTATTTTTGGACATTAATGTGTGCCCCATATCTTCTAGATTCTTCACTAAAGTACCGTGGATGAATACAACTGGATACAAAACCACCAATATATACCGTGCATTATGACAATTCCATTTCAAAGGATATGCAACTACATGAAATGGAGAATGCACGGTAAAAGGATCACATGTCAATGTACTTCTTATGATGCTTTTGTAGACCCAAAATATCCGCGTGTTAGTAAGTTGTGCATAGAAGAAGAATCCAAATTACCACTAAAAGGTAGTATTCAACTTTAATGTTGTAAATGGATACTAAATGTTTAATGATACAAGCTCCTCATGCGAACATAACTTCAAAAAATCTCATATGTCGGGGCAAGATATTTGAATGATCACCCCTACCGATCCTTGGGATTGCATCACTCTGATACCAAATCTGAGCAGAGCACCAGATTTAACACAACAAAAGATATTTTATTCAGCACAATATGAAAACATTACATAGACTATTATATAGCCATACAAATAGGAAAACAACCTTTTATTATTTAGGGAGGTGTTATAAAAAATATCCTAGAATAATATTCACAGGTATAACAAAACTATATGTGAACTCTAATATATGAGTTGTTTATAAAAACTCATTTACATCCTCATATTAATTTAATATTATAAATATTACATTTACATATAATTTATGATTAATAATGTAAAACACTATTAATCCTAATAGTTGTGAATATATCATCCTTAGGATTGGTCATCAGGGACAATCAAATGGGTACCAACCACTTCCTTCTCCTCCACAATGGGAACAGAATATTCATAAAAAAATTCCATCTGGGAAACTTTAGGTCTCTACAAATTACAAGACCTTCTTGACCTCAATGAAATAGAAGAAGGAACTGGTAAAGTTATTTTACCCTTAGAATTTTATGTCATAGAAGATGGACTATCCTGACTACCATGTTCTTCCACAATCTCCTATGAAGGGAGAGGAGTCGAATCGAGCTTAGTTCGAATAATGGGAGATGGTCCCTTCTTGCTTTTCTTTTATTTGTAACTCTCCCTTGCACTTATTTTTTTGATCCTTCTCTTAGGTATGTATAAAATTTGATGTGAACAGATCAATTGAAGAAGCCCCGGGTGTTTCAATGAAGCCCTACCACCTCTATTTTTATATTTATGTCCCACTTTAATGATTACATTAGCTAAATATTCAGGTAAATTTACCCTCAATGTAGGGTTTATGCAACCTTTCTTCAATTGAATTAAAATCTTCAACGAATCCCCTCTAAGCATAGATGGTTTTCCATCATAGATAAAGTACTTGTTTATCCATTTAGAAACTTCCTTCCAAATACCAAGTAAATTTTCTTGCTTAATCCCCTTCTGAGTACCATATGAAGTGAGGATTACTTCTGGAAGATCTTTGGCATCCTCACAAAATAGAGGAATTAGGTTTTTGAGAGGAGCATTTTTCATAACCTTGAGACCTAAGTCCGGTAAACCAAATAGGTCAGAAACAACTTGACTACTTATTTCAACTCTTTTTCCCCCAATTCACGAGCAGGTGGCTTCAAAATTTATCAGAAACTCAACTAAATTTTTATGGAAGCCCTAAAATTTCCTAATAAATTCTAGCTATCCATCATCATAAAATACCTAGGAAACTGCAGCATTCTGGAGTAATGGTTCTGGAGAGTTTGGTTCAGATTTATTTCTCTACCCCATAGTATAGACTAATTTAGATAGTTTTGTGGAAGAACGATGTTGTGTTCGAACTCATAGAGAAATGGCATGAAGTGTTTGGCGAGTGAAATTTTGAAATATACCACAATTTTTTAATTGCCTTAGGTTAGTGCAAAATTGGTGGCATGAAAAGTTGAAAGGACCAAGTATGTGTGGGAATTTTTAATGCACAGTACGGCACACACCCCATCATATTGAATAATAATGGCACCTTTCCTTATAAAAAATCTTGTCTTTTTCTTATAAATTTGACACATGTGGTATCATTGCTAATTATGATTCATTACACCCTACTCCACGTCACAAGATTTTAAATGATATTCCCAATAAATGCATTTAAAATTGTGTATTGATTTAATCATGCTAAGTAAATGAGATGGGGAAGTAATTAAAAATGTAATATCTGTAGTGAAGTAAAATGCACTTACCCTTGCCAGCTCAGCTTCCCAATATCCGTAGATTTCCACATCCTGCACTCATAGAGAAATGGCAAGTAGTGTAAATTCTAACAATAGACATGCCCACCTTTATTGAAATCATGAAAAAAACAAAACAATTAAAATATAAGGGAAATAATATCAAAATCATGATCATCTTTCTTTATTCAAATTTAAAAATGACTACTCATGACGGGAAGAGCCATGATCCTTCACTGAATTTGTTTCCTCACATAGCAGCATATCTTTGCTGAAGGTTTCTTTATCCAGAGGATGCGGATACATCCTTAATCTATGTCCATCCACCAAAATACATCTTCTGTCTCCATCAATCAGAAACAATCTCACAAACTCATTATCAAACACTTATTCGATCTGGTATGGTCCCAACCATCTTGTCCTCATCTTTCCTTTGAATTGTTGATACTTTGAGTCAAAAAGTAAGACCCAATATCTCTCATTGAACTTCCTATATTTGATACAAGCATTGTGCTAAGATTTTATCTAATGTTGAAAAATATTAGTTTTTTTTTGTGCATCCATCATCATTTCATCCAGCTCTTTCAGTTTCATTACTCTCTCATGTTGTGTTTCTTCCAAATCAATTCTAACTTCCATGGTTTTCCTCCAAGTCTATAATTCAAACTCAATGGGTAATAGTGTATTCTTCCCATACACAATTTCATATGGGGAGAAACCAGTAGTGGTCTTCCAAGTTATATTGTAGGCCCAAACCACTTCTAGGAGTTTTGGTACCCATATTTTTCTGTATGCTTTGACAACTTTGGTTAAACTATTCTATAGCTCTTTATCTGTAATTTCTACCTTCCCATTTGATTGGGGGTGATATGGTGATGACTTCCAATGCTTGATTCGGTAGATCTCTAGGAAATACTCAATCATGTTAGACACAAATTGAGGTCCCTGATTAGATACAATAGCTCTAGGGGTGTAAAATCTCAACATAACACATTGTACAAAAAGTTAGATACAACATCTTCATTGGCATATGTCAATGCTTGAATCTCGGCCCAATTTGTAACATAATCTGTGCACACCAATAAGTAGTCTTTCCCAAAGTATGGGAGTTCAAAAGGTACAACAAAATCAGTACCTGACTTCTCAAATGGTCCTAAGACTAGCTTAGGATTGAGAGGTATTTCCATGGTAAATGTAGGCTTTCCCATTATTTGACATGCATCACATTGCCACATGTACTTATTCACAGACTTGTGAAGAGAATACCAGTAATACCTAGCTCTAAGGACCTTGTGAATTGTCCTCTTCAATGAGTAATGTCCTCCTCCAAGCTCATCATGACAAGCTCTCATTATGTCATATACCTCATCCTCACGAATACACCTGTGAAGAGCCATATCATGAAAACATTTAAATAAAATTCAGTTACACCATTTATATGTTGAGTTGTTTTTAACTAATCTCTCTTGTTCCTTATTAGTAAAGTAAGTTGGAAAATTCCTTGTAGTTAGGTAATTCATAAGATCAGCAAACCGTGAAGGCTGAGTTGATATTGCAAACAAGTGTTCATATAGAAAATGATCGTGGAGTGCTTCTTTTTCTCCTGAAACATTCAATCTTAAAAGGAAAACAACAACAACAACATTAGTATTTCCTGTCTTATCAATAATTGTTAAGTTAAATTATTACAACAAGAGAAACCATCTGATAATTCTACCCTACTACTGGTTTACTCATCAAATACCTTGTAGCCAAATGGTCATTATAAACAAAGATTTTGTATCCAATAATATAATGTCTGAATTTATTCAGAAAGTAAACAACAACTAAAAATTATTTTATTGTAGTGGTGTAGTTTTTCTATGTAGGGGTTAGATTCTTGCTGATAAAATAAATGGAATACATATGATCTTCTTCATCCTTTTTTCTAAGAACAGCTCACATTGTTGTATTAGATTCATCAATGTGAATATGGAAAGGTTTCCCCTAGTCAGTTCCTCTTAATACTATAGTGGTGGTTAGCTTCTCTTTGATCATCTCAAAATCTTGCTAACACTAATGAGACCATTCAAAAACACAATATTTTGTTAGCATAGAAAACATAGGAGCAACAATTTTACTAAAGTATTTGATGAACCACCAATAATACCCTACATGTCCAAGAAAACTCTTGATGTCAGTATGATTTATTAGCATAGGCAACTGAGTAATTACTTCAATATTTTTGGGGTTGAACTATATTCCTTTGGTAGAAATATGATGACCTAAGACAATTCCTAAATCAACCATAATTAGAGATTTTTCATGACTCAAGGAAAGTTGGTGTTGCTCACATCTAGTTAATACTTTTTTAAGATTGTTCAAAGATTCATCAAAAGTGGAACCATGGACAGTGAAGTCTTCTATGTAACCTTCAACACAGTCATTTGTAAGATCTGCAAAAATGGCCAAAACTGCTCTCTGGAAATTAGTGGGTGCATTATAAAGCCCAAATGGTAGGACTCTATATGAAAATGTACCCTAGGGACAAGTCAAGGTTTTTTTATCCTGATCATCAAGTGCAATACTAATTTGGTAATACCCACTAAACCCATCCGAGAAGGAGAAATATTTCTTACCTGCAAGATTGTCCAGAACCTAATCAATAAAGGGCAAGGAAAAGTAGTCTTTCTTGGTGGCTTTATCAAGTTCCCTATATTCTACACAGATTGTCCATTTAACCTTTTTCTTGGGAACTATAACTAGTGGTGATACCCACTGACTATCAGATATATGATAGATGAATCCTACCTTCAGCAATTTTTCTATCTCATTTTTTACTGTCTCTAAGTGTTGGATTAATTATTCATTGTGTCTGTCTCACAGGTTTGACATCCTCAGTATAGATATGGTGGGTTTAGATGCTTGGATGGATCCCTTTCATATCAATATAATCTGAAGAAAAATCTTGGGAATGCTTCCTCAATATTTCTACAACCCTAGTCTCATGGCTAACCTCTAAGTTATTACCAATGGTCAACTCTTTTCCTTTGTCAATAGTCACTTGCATGGTATCTTTCAAAATAGCAAGCTATGTATCAGTAATTAAATAATTTAAGGGATAAACATGAGGCTGAAGCATGTGTAAAATAGTCATATTTTCAAGAGACATAACCTTGGTTAAAGGACAATAGAAATCAGTGACTGCACATTCCTCATGATAAGCATAGGTTTCTTTACAATTTTCATTGGAAATGTCACTTACCAAGGTAATATTATATGTTTTGTTTAGAACATATGGTTCTGTAGCCTCAGTTCTAATTTTCCTAGCCTCACTTCCAACTTCCATAGCCATAGTTTCCTCTTCATTAGACATTGTGTATGACTTAACAATTTATTCCATGTGATTTTTCACTGCAATGGTGGCCAAATAAGAAGAAATCTGATTATTAGTATCTGAATAATATACCCATAAATGTTCACAAACATCCACACATGGCTGGCCAAGAGGATACAATGAAATTTTTTTTTATTTTCTCCCATTTAAAATGGTCATTTTTTCCCGACCTACAGTCAATATATGCAACAATAGTAGCCAACCATGGCCTTCCTAAAATGACTGGATATCTCAACTTCTGAGATTTAGGCTGTAAAACTATAAAATTGATGGGATAATCCAAAGATTTAGCCATGACCATTACATCCTCAATCACTCCATCTGGTATAGCAATAGATTGATCTGGCAATTGAAGAATGATATTGGTTGGATGAAATCCTGTTAAAGACAACATATTGAACATATCTGTTGTTATAAAATTTATGGCAGTACCAAGATCCACCAAAACTTTAGATATTGATTGACCATTTACAAAAATAGTAATGACTGGACTCTTAGGATCCCCGTATTTTGGTGAAATAAGATTTCTAACAACAAGATCAGCTATATTCCCTTCCACTTTGACTATTTTTAGGTATTTCTTCTTTCTTCTAGGTGTCTTTATACATTGGTCTCTAATGGTTTGGTTTAATTCAAGAATGTCCCTTATTTCTCTCTGAAGTGGGACTTTAATGTTCATCTTTTTCAAATCTTGAACTAAAGTTGTTTATTCTGCAATTCAAGTTTCATGTAATCATTCTAGAAAAGGATTTTCATGTGCATTCTTATCTTTTCCTTGACCATTCCTATTGTCTTGCGTTTGTGGAACATGTTCAGTTTCTTCATTTTCCTCAAGTGTCTCTTCTTTCTCATTTTACTCACGTATTTCTATGATAACAATAGGATGATTATTCACTGTTCTCCAGACCTTAGTCACATATTATTGATAGTATTAACCTACATTGTATCATTCTATCCTTCTTCATTAATTGAATTTGTCTATTGGTTTTTAGGGTTCGCTACAGGCTGGGCTGGAAGTTGAGTTTTTGTTACTTTCTCATGTTGTTGATAGTTTTTTGGTGGGGCCATCAAATCCTTTTGTAGTTGCTGGAACCTCCTCTTTTGATTAGAATTCTGTTGAGGTGTCAATTATTGGTTTTTCCATGGATTTACATTGGCTGGTGGTATCCAACCCTGTTGATTATAGGGAGTCATCCATGGTTGTGTATGTGGGTAAACCATCCAGTTTGGTGGTGTCCACTCAGGTTTTCCCCAAGTAGGCTGAGGATCCTGACTAGGCCATGACATCATCCAGGGGTTTTGAGCAAGTCTAGGGGCATACACAACCTGATTATTTAGCGTTTGAACAAAGTTTACCTCTACATTTTCTTGAGACAAGACATTCAATATTTCTTTCAACTAAGGAAAGAAAGGGCAATAGTTAGTATCATGATTAGTTAAATCAAATATCAAACACATAAATGTGACATTCAAAGGACACTCTCTCAAAGGATGTCTCTTCCTACATTTAGGGCAGTATATGTCTAGAGGTTATTTTGTAGCATTGGTCTTGGCTTTTAGCCATATATGGTTGATGTTAATTGTGAAAAGATGTTTGTTTTAATGTTATCCATTTCCTCCAGAAGTTATAAGGTACCTAGGGCATTCTTGGATGTTTTTTAATTTTTCTTATACCTCCTCATGTTCTAGAGTAACTTCCGCATAGCTCAGTGATATCTTCCATGCTAAGTTTTTGCACATCACCTCCTCCCATAAGGTGGAGGTAATCCTTGGTTTCCTCATCAATTCCTTTAAGTAAAATTGTCTTAGTGATTTCTGCATGTAACTCAAAACCACTCCTCTAATGGAGAAAGATAAATCTATCCAAATAATATTCTATATTTTCATCTTCCTTTTTATTTATCTAGAAGAACTCTTCTTTCCTATCTCTTCCCTTACAATAGTCTTGATATTTGTTAAAAAAAGGTTGTCTCCATTTTCTCCCAAGAATGAATGGAGTTAGGGGACAAGCCGATGAACCACCTCATAGCATAGTCTTTGAGGGTGGAAGGAAATAGTTTGAGTTTTTTATTGTTTGTTTTGTAGTCATATGTCTAGGAAAAGAACTTTGAATTAAAACAAGAAATGATCTGGGTCTTTTGTAGACATTCCTCAGAAGATAGGGAGGATGGATGGTGAGATATTTTTCATAGGTGCATCCTCATCTTTTTCTAAGAAAATGGGATAGGTAAATGTTCTACCCAAGGGTCAGTTCTCATTATTCTAGTTGTCTCCCATTTCTAAAGGTTATTCTAGTTCTACATAGGATGATGCAAAATTTTCAGAAGGGATTCTAGGCGTTGTATTAAATTTAGTGTCACTTTTAGTGTTCCTTGCTTGTACTCTATTTGGATATATTATTTGGATATTACATGGTATAAATCTCCCTTGAATGTCCTATGGCCTGTGCATCAAGGTTGGTTATGTATACAAGGCCTAGGACTTCTATTGTTTGCATAGATTATCTTCATTAACACCCATATCATGTAAAGTGAATAAAATGGCGTGTTGTACTATGGTTTCCCTGGAAATGTCTCTAAAAATGATGGGTCATTGTATTCTCCAATCATTTAAATAACAGCTTCTTCTACTAGTTTCACTATAAAACTAGGGTTATGTGTCCAAGGTTGTATGCAATGATGCTTTATGAAACTCAATTTTTTTGTGGTTCCTTTTGGGGGTTTTGGTTATTATGTTTCTCTCTGTCTCTACTAATCTATGAGAACATAATTTTAAACTACTGAAACAACATTACTATAATAAAATGCATTTAATGGAAATACTTTGCTGGAATTGAAAAGACACACACCAAATCAATGTAACATAATTCAAATAACACACACTCTGAATTGAAATTGCAGAATTGAAATGACACACTCAAAATTGAAATTACATGAAAGAAAATAACACACACTAGATAGAAATTGGAGTAAAGGAAATAGGTAATTGCATTCAAACTGTAACTTATCAGAAACCACGAGCATGCATAAACGTAAAAGCCACCAGTTGCCTTGGTCGAGTGGGCCCTTTCTCTTCCTTGGGATGGATGTAATCTCAACACCACAAGATATTCAAAACAACATCTAATACATTGATTTAGAAATTTCCATAAAATACTTAGTACATATCTAGAAAATAGATACTAAATGTTATGAATTGTATTGTAGATTACCAACATCAACTAACTACGAAAATTTTCTTTAAGGAGAATTCTATATAGACATAGTCGGTTACACATCATGCCAAAATTTTAGGCACTAATTTCTTCCACTAATAACCCTATTAAAGTTCATTAAATCCTATAGAACTACTAAAAACAAGATCCATATTTATAGGTTGTCAATGGAAAAATTCTTCCATGACTGCATGACGGCTCTAGACTCGGACTCCTTGATTACAATTCCCATAATTGGTATTAAATGTCAACTATTATCCTACACATGTCACCACATTTCACTCATAGAGGTGATTAGTGGGAGATTCTACGGTTAACAAGTTACGTGAAACAAAACAAGATAAATGCATTGAACTTACTAGGATATAACTATATAAAGCATCCCCGTGCACTAATTAATCATGTTTAATGGCATATCAATAATCACATAGATGATATAAACAATTAAATTAATGCTCTCATCACAAAGGAGTAAAAATTTCACTCTTTCATTTAATGCAGTGGGATTTAGTCATCCTCCTCCACCTCTTCAGCACTTCCAGGCCCAAGGCTCCATTCAATACTCAAACCAATTCCTGGATCAATTTCAAAATCAATATCAAAACCAAGGTCAAAGGCCTCTAAACTTCAATTACAATAACCAATAATAAAATAAGAACAAGAACTATGGGCCGCAAAAAAACTAGAATCAAATACCTCACGACTACAATCTTGATTTGTATTGTGGTTTCCATAGGGTTAGAAGACATTATGCTCATACATGTCGTGATTGTAATAATTCATACAACAGATTCCAGAAGACTAGAGAACACTCTTCATTGAGATGTTATTGGCTAATCCCACAGCACCTACACAAAACACTCATATGGGGCATGTTGTTCCACAAAATGCTACTCTTGGGGTTTATAGATATCCCCTTCTAATGTTCCCTGAGATTAGAATACTTAATCCTCATGGTACCAACAAAGGGGTTCCCATAGGAAATAACGATCATGAAGCATATACATCTATGAAGCCTTTAGTAGCTCCTCCTTTAGACGGTTGAAATCAGACTAAGATTGTAGGCTTAGTAGAGCTAGAAATTGAACTTGAAGTTAATGTAGCAACCCGCCCCTGAGATTATTCTTCACAATATATTCCCATTTATCCCTCTATGTCAGATGATACACCGATAGCTCCTAAGCTAGTAGGAGCTTATGATTTGATCACATACTTGACTAAGACCTTTTCCCACATTTCCTTCTTACATTTGTTAAAGAATTCTCATGTGTATCGATTAGCTTTATTATAAGCATTAGGTCTTGGCCATCTTATCCATGTCACTTCCTAAAAAGGCCCAAATCAATCATATAGAATTTTGTGTCTGTCCCCCAGGGTATCTTGAGAGAGATGTTGGGTTCATATTTGACATTATTAATATTCCTACTAATGTTGAGTTGGCACAAAGAGGTGATCCTATGTTGTACCTGATGGTTTGGATCTACAACAACTATTTTAAGTAGGTAATCATAGATGATGGGGTTGATGTTAATATAGTCCCTTTCTCATTTCTTTAGAAGCTAGGCTATGGAGAAACAAATTATTCTTCAACGTGAAACACACCGAGAGGATATGATAGCCTTAAAGAAACTTCTATTGGAACTATAGTTCTTTTGGTTACTCTTCGACCCAAGACCGTGTTGACCAAGTTTTATATTATAGATTGGGAAACTAACTATAATATGATTCTTTATAAACCCTAGGGTAATCTAAATCCATTTGATATCCATTTTGCTAACCTAAAGAAGAAATTGGGGGTTCATATTGAATTTGATCTCCTGGCCAATCAATTAAACAAGCCTCATGGTTCAAATCCTGGGTCTCAACTAATTTCTACAAATGAGTTGGAATCCCCTAAGGTAATTGAATGGATTGAATCTAGTGAAAGCAAGGTTGTTGTAGTAGAACTTGTGTCGAGAAAAACTACATTTGAAATTGTTAAGCTTATGGAGAATTGTCTTCCTATTACTCTCCCATTCAATTCCTTAGGCATAGGTCATGCCCTTGGAATTTTTTCTCTTCTACCCAGTGTATTTGATGAGGTTTGCATGGTTGAAGTCTCAAATTTCAAGGAATAAGACTCCAAGAACGATCAAGCTTCCATCTTCCCTAGTGATTGTTGGACTCTCAACTACGACAGTGCAAAGTTTCACTTTAGTGTTGGGGCTGGGGTGATTCTCACTTCTCCTAAAGGTAGGGTCATATCTTTTGCCTTCAAGCTTAACTTTGAATGTAAAAAAATCAAAGATAAGTATGAATCTCTACTTCTTGGTCTTATCATGTCCAAGAGGATGGGTTTTAACAACGTTAGGGTCTTGGGTGACTCTCAACTTATTGTTAATCAAGTCTCAGAAGTTTATGAGACTAGATCAGAGCACCTACAACTCTATAATACAACCATTCTTGAGCTCAGGAATGGTTTCAATTTTATATCTATTGAATCTATTCCATGAGATAAAAACCTATTGGTTGATTCTATGGCTACTTCCTCCTCTCATTTTTGTCTAAGAGAAGACATGAAATAAACCAAATCCATTTTTTTGGTCTGATCCAAACCTTTAGTCTGAAGGATGCCAACCAATGTAATTTTAGCATATGTCAAAACTAAGAACAAGCCTTCCACTTTGGACTACATAGAGAATGATGAGGAAATCTTAGGATACCTCAATACATACATTGATCTCCATCTTGCGCACCATAAGAGGGTGTTGATTAGAGAACAATTGACAGAACTCACACAAGAAGTTCATGTGGGAAAATAGGCTAGGTTTAAGGGCACGAATGGACAGGAAGAACTCACGTGTAGAGGGCAAGTTTAGCATTCATGACCTAGCTGATTTTAAGCATGAAGACGTATTTTTAGAAGATGGTGTGCAGAACACACCAACGATGTAGAGACGTTCATGCCATGTATTGTCTATCTTTGGAGGATCAGATCGAAGCATTTTTCATGGAGACAAGCTAAGAATAGGATTGTTACTTTAGTTAATTGAAAGAGGTCTATAAATAGCACACTTGTGTGTGTGGTTATGCCTATAAACGACATGTGGCTATTAATAGCATGCGACCTACTTTTGGAATAGATAAGCGGTGACGGAAAAGTCCCCACCCTGTGTGTGTGTGTGTGTGTGTGTGTGTGTGTGTGTGTGTGTGTGTGTGTGTGTGTGTGTGTGTGTGTGTGTGTGTGTGTGTGTGTGTGTGTGTGTGTGTGTTTGTAGTGAATTACCTAAGAGGAAGAAGAGATATATATAGGTATATGCAGAGCGTAAGAGGTAAGCATAGAGAGATATGTGTATATGACTAGATTAGTGTATTAGATCTGTGCGCGCATCAGTGTAGAATGCCATTATTGTAATGAGCTTATGTTTTTATTAATAGATGGAAGTTATTGGCTGAATCTAAGTGTTAATCCTATGTGTAATTGAGTAGTGCATGTTCTTGATTCAATCATGATTATTGTTTAAGCTTGTTCTTTCTTAGATCTAAATATGGCATGCATTGTAGAATGATGGCTTAGTTATGGATCTATATGTTTCTATCTTCATCATGCTAACATCTTGCTATATCAAATCTAAAGAGGGACCTGGTACCTTTGTGCACTTTGGGTGAGTGCTCAATCTAAATTAAGTGATGTGCCAGCATGTCTAGGGTGTTATCTAGTAAATTCTAGGTTGCATCATTGGTTCTATGGTCAAGACCTCTTTTTTAGTTATTTTTAGGATGGGTCACGATGAAGGCATACTGGTTAACTCAAGAAAGTATTGAGGAGTGGATACACAATATGGAGGAAGAATATGCATGATGGTTCAGCATTATATCTGAGTTTAACACACGCATTTATGTAGAAAAAAATCTATATGACAGCGTATATGATAGCTTTTTCACCATATTTCCAATAGAATTATACAAATGGCTGATTGCTTATGCATCTAAGTGGAATTGGAGGTATCGCGCACTTTTCTGGACACAGGAAGAATTTCAAGCCCTTTATGATGCTAATCTGATATGGACTCGTGCTATGGATACATGGTTTCATGGTGTTCTAAACAATTATATTATGGAATATTCAATTTCAATGTATTCTTACACAGAGGTAGCTGAATTCCAGTTTTTATGGTATCCTAGAGGAGCATATTTGCAAGGCATCCCATTAGAGATCAAGATCTTGATGGTAACTTTGAACCTGCAGAGTAAATCGATGGCTAACTAAACCTCACCATGCACGAGGGCAGGAACAAGTTTGGTGAAATATGGCATACCTAGCGGTAGAAAGGTAGAGAGAGGAAAGATGGCTTGAGTATAATGAGGTGTGTGAGAGGGAGATAGAGAAGTAGCATTCTGTTGCAGAAAGTATGGTGTTGAGGAGAGAGATGGTTTGTGAAGGATTTACAGGTCACGTAGAAGACATGGAGCTAGAGCATCATGAACTCCCCCATCTTGGTGTTGGTGAGAAAATTTGTCAGGTGGACAAACTTGTGGATTTCTTGTCAACGTTCTAGGAATCCAAGTCCCTCTACTTAACCAGTGTAGCTACCGTATATGCATGCACGTGAAAAGGTGGATTTTTGTGGTGGCCTTTCGATCGGGGATCCAATAGGGGCACTCCACTAATCCTGCGGCAAAGCTAGTAATCTCTTACTAGGGAAGAATTTGTCTAAAAGTGGGAAAGGGAGTGAGAATCCAAGTAGGAGAACCAATGTTGCAAGTAGAAAATTAGAGACTTGCGCACACCAGACAGAAGTTTCATCACATGCACTTGAATTTTAGAAGAAAACAATTATGCAAAACAACAACAAGATTAAATAGAGCTTAATGAACAAAAAGTACCAATAAAATCCTCAATCAAAGAGGCTAAAATTCCTTCTTTCTTTATTGAAGCTCAAGCAGAATTTTTACATTGTGTGGGAATGGAAGAAATTGAGAAGGGGGGAATAGAAGAAAATGGCTATCTCCTTTGTTCTCTCAAGGTGCAATATACTCTTGAGTTTACAAGATCAATCACCAACCCTTTACAATGTGAATGGTGTTATAATTTATAGAATGAGAGATGACTTATCATCTTCCTCATGACCCTCCATATGCCTTAGTATGACTTAAGGTTGTTCATATTCCAATTTAAATATTTAATTCCCTTTTATAATAGCGACATGACTTAATTTACATTATGTTTCTAAAGTCACTTTTAAGTGACTTAAAGGCATATCAAAAAGTTCAAACTTGTTGGTTGGATATTTTGTCAAGCTAAAATATGAGGTTCAACCATAGTACATGGGATTAAATCCCTCCTCAAAGACAGGCAAGGCTGCCTATTTATTACTAATCTAAAACATATCAGAAATAATATATACAGTATTCACACTAATCTAACCATTGGGGTTGAGATAGAATCCTGAAATCTATACCCATGCAAGGTGAATACATTGTAATTTTAGAAATGGAAAGGACTGGAAAGGAAATTATTATTATGGAATAAACACATTGGAAAGGAAATGAGGGGAACGTACTTTATTTTGAGAAAATGCAGATCAAGAAATAATCATATGTGTTTTTAGACAACAAATGTAATGTTTTGAAATTATTAGAACAATCAAGATGTTAAACAAAGAATAGCTTAAGATTATGAACATAAGAACAATATCTTAAGAAAGATACATCTCACAACACAAATTTTGCAAAATAGCATCAGCTCCTATTCCTGAAATGATTAAAAGAAAACACAAAGTCTTTCTTCTTCACAATAGATCTCAATATTCCAAAAATATCAACCCTTTGGAATGCATAAGCGTCCCTTATTTATAATAAAAGGAGTTGAGAGAAAATAGGATAAATCCTAGAAAATAGTCTTTTTACTGAGAGTCCTACTTTGTTTGACTCTCACATAGGAGACCAAGTCAATATTTTCTTCCTATTTGACAAAACAAAAATGAAAAACACATGTCGCTTTCAGGATTGAAATGACATGCAACATTGTGCCTATTTTGTTTCAGCATCTTTGTCTTCCTCCAACAAATTTTTCTTGTCCTGAAATTTTTGGAACTTTCATATTATACCCTGCATCTCATTTTCATCAGGCACAGTGGAATGATCACTCAAAACTTCACATGTTTCCTGAGTATCACTAGCATTGCCAAGAAGATTTTTCAGTTTCTTGTTGAGTTTCCTAAGGGTTTCCAAAGAATTTTCAATTTTCACAAACCTGTCAATGATTTCACGGCCGAATCTATAAGTTGGTTCATGCTTAATTAATTCTTGGATCTGCTTGCAAAGATCATCAACAGGAAGAATATCTGATCTTTCACTCAACACCTTAGCACAGATCTTGAATAGCTCTTCTTCTATGTCATTCGTTTCATTGACCAATTGATCTATTGATTCCGTCAATTTGCTACAAGCTTCATTGAGAATCTTTATTTTGAATCTAATGGCTTTGGTTGGTTGAAAAATTTTGTCCCCATGTGGAATGATGCCTTCTTCAACCAAGATGCAAGATGGAACTTGTTTCAGCGTTTGGAGAGCTTCAAAATTTAACTTTAGGTTCCCGACTTCTACTGAAAATTCATCATCCATTTTCTCTCCATCCTTCTTTATATCCTCCAAGGATTTGTAGACTTCCATGGTGTCCTCAATGACTTCTTTTCCTTGCAAGATCAGCCTCTGGATCCATTCATCGACCGTTCTCCCCTTCTCATTAATCTTCTCGATCATGGGTACCGATGAGAAATCAAACCTAATAGGAGTAGAGGATGATGGTGTTAACTCAGGATGCTTTGAGAGCTTGAGTAGTACGTCTGTCAATTGTTGTACTTTCTCTTTTAACTCATATCTTTTTTCCTTAGTTTCATTTAGCTTCTGGAACAACACATTCATGGCATCTTGTGCATCCTGTTGTGCTACCTCCATTGTTACTTTCCCTAGATCAACCCTTGTGATTTGATAAAATGTGACCATTATATCATGCTTGGTTTTATCATCCGCAGGAGTAGAAATTTCTGGAAATTTATGCCCTGAGGCATCCACTGAAATCCTTGAAACTATTTTGGGTTTCTTGGCCGACTTGGTAGGAGTGACCTTGAGGGAACTGAAATCAAAGGCTGGTAGGGGAACAACCACCTTCCTCTTCCTCGAAATCTGATCTATTAACCATTGAGGTGTATTGGAAGAATTTTTTCCCATTGTAGGTGTTACGGTCACATCCTCAGGTGGAGGAAGGTTAGCTCATGGAGTGGTGACCATTGCAAGTGTAGTGTCCATGACAATGGACTCTGGGAATGGATGCGCAGAAGGAGGAGACATATCCATGGTTAACTGAGGTCCAATGGGGAGAGGTGAGAGGCCAGAGAAGCTACTAGCCATGGCTAAGGAACTTGGTGAAGAAATCTGAGGCAAGGAAGGTTGAATGGGAGGAGGCAAGGATTCCGAAATTAGAGCTTGAGAGATAAGAGGAAGACTTATCTCTGATGAAATTTCAACCAAAAGAGGAATGGAAGGTTGAACGATCTCTTCTCCTGAAGGAGGATTTCTTTATTTTGGTTGTGGAGGTGAATAAAGAACCTCCACTTTTTTTGGGAAAGTGGCCACTATTGTGGTTACTTGATCTTCTCTCTTTCTGACAAATTTAACCTTTATGGGCCTCTTGGAAGGGTTCTTATCTTTTTCCTTTTTTCCCTTGGAGGGTCCCACTTCCAAAGTATCTAGCTTTGAAAAACTCCCTTCTTTATAATGCATTCCCCAAGAAATGAGCCATGTTTTAGTATGAGCAAGAATTTGAGTAGCTCTTCATGCAATAGAAGCTTTCTCAGTGATGGAACAATCAATGGTTGGGAATACATATCAGTCTTCATTTAACCCATCATACGAGGCATCAAGGACACTCTCATTATCCATGGTGCCCTCTGGGATGTCAGATAAATCTAGCATCTAGATTTCTTCAATTTTAAACCTACTATTATCCTTTCTTTAGATGGAAACTTCATCCCGAAGATCAACCCAAATATCTTCTATGTTGGGCACATGTAGATATAAAGTCCCATATGATTTAAGGACTCCTCGAAAATCAAATCCATCTCTGTGCATCTTTAACTTGTCCTGAAGCTTGTGCACGACATTCTTAGCTTTAACCACTGTTAAGCATGTGTACTTTCCGATGGAAATAGGGAAGGATACAGCAGCCTTGTGTTTACTTTGTTGGAATTTGTTAAAATCCAACAATTTTCTTACCAACTCCATTAGAATCATCTTATCACCCAGGTACATGAACACCCAAAGGTATGTGAACTTCTTGAACTACAAGAAGATACAACCCCATTTTGATACTTCAGCCCATGCCTCATCATAGATTCTTCTCTTTCTTGATTCAGGGTGCAGCATGCAGATGTTCTCATAAAAGAACGTGTCATTCACTCTTCTGAATTGATCTTCGGACCCCTTCATTTTCAACTGAGGGAAATACCGACATATATGTTTGGTTTACTTACTTCCCTTTACGTCCAACCCTGGATAATTCCTCATGCCTGCTGGTGTATAGGTGACATATGATGACATGTAAAAAAATTTGGTAGTCGAGATTGTCTTCATCTGGGAATCAATCTCATTACTTATAAGACTACCCCAATCAATCCCTTGTTTGTTCTTCTTTATAATGACCATGAATTGATACATCCACCCTTGGAAGTCTCTTGACTCAAGGAGTCCAAATACTCGACTCAACAGGGTGATGATGTCACTAATTTCAAGGATGAAATCACTCCTGGGGACAAATTTGGGAAATCTAAAGACGGCTGGCTTAGCCTTGATAGGAACTTTTTATTCACATGCCGTATGCAATCTCCTTGATCTTTGTCCCAAGATTTTTGTGCTAACTTAAGATCTACATCGAAATATTCCTCAAAGTTGGATAATCTTAAGAGGTCATCAAAGTAACCCCCATCCAACTTCACTATGGTTTCTCCTACTTAATTGTTCACTGAGCGGGAATCTGAGTCATAATTGGAAGCATATGCCAAAATAAACTCGAGGCATTGAGAAAACATTGGGAATCCTATTGCAAGAGGGAGGCCACTGTCTGCTATTGACTTCATCCAAGGACTCTGAGAAGAATCCTTGGTTCTGTTCCAAAAGTCTTCCACGTCAATGTTACTAAGCTCTATATCTCGGATGTCGTAATTACAATCTATGTAGGAAGGGGATTCCATTTTCGAGTTCTTGTATTTCATATTTCCTGACCTATCTAACTTATCCTTAGATGATCTAGGATCTGACATGAGAAGTCCTGAAGAAATAATGCCTAGATAACTCCTATTTGAAAAATCGGACTTGGAAGCTTGCTGAGCAACCCCACAAACCCGCCACACTAACTGAGCTTTGATACCTGTCGAACACTTTGTGAAACCTAACACACTACAAATTATATTAGAAACTAGGTTTATGTCAAACACTTCATGAAACCCGACTCAAAGGCGGAAATCAGGAGATGTTGAGCACCCCGTGGAACCTAACACACAGCGGAAACAAAATAGTGTCAGACAATCTGCGAAACCCAACACAAGCAAAAGTCAGAGGACACTGAGCACTTTACAAAACCTAACACACTACGGAAACCCAAATAGTGTCCAGACACCCTGTAAAACCCAAAACAAAGGTGTCGGGTTTCTGGGATGTCATAATAGATAAAATTTCCTCCAAGATTGTAAGTTAGGTTTTATAGATTATTCTCAAAAACTATGAGAGTATACCCCATGGAAGAAAATAAGAAAACACCTAGGATGAGTTTTTAAACAAGGGGTTTCATGGAAATTCAACAGAAAATGAAGAAAACAACCCTAAACCCTAAACCCAGAGGCAAGAAAAAAATCAAAGAGAAAAAAACACCAAAAGAACTCTTCAAAAATAAACTGAAAGATCACAAAATGATAAGAAGAGAAAAATTACCTTCAAGAAATTTGAAAAATTATCAAAGATGAATCACGAAGTCGATCAAGAAGTTCAGTTAGGTTTGGAGGTTGATGGAGCATGTATAAAAAATCCACATAGCAAAAATATGTCAGGTAGAAATGACGTGTAAAATCAGAGTATTTATAAATCCCTGGAATTTATTACACCTTCTCTGACACATGTGCCAACTAACTGACAACTCAATTAATGCCATGTCACCATGCTTAGCACTTCTGAAAACCTGAAACAAAGGTTTTCTTAACAAATCAGGGTTTCAGGTTTCAACCGACATGAAGCACGTAAAAGACGTGTTTGGATGCTACCGAGTTCTGAAAACCTGACACAGGATCATTTTCGGTTTCAGGTTTCAGAAAACAAGCAACATGTAACATGTTTTTTGTGAGGTATGTTCTAATGCTCCCAGGTTCCAAAAACCTGATACACTAGCATGTAATCAGGTTTCAGGTTTCAGAAGACACTTGACATGAAGCATGTAAAAGACATGTTTGCATGCGATGGAAACCCAAAAACCCAAAAATCTACTTTATAGGGAATTTTTAGGAGGTTTTGTCAAAAAAATTCTATGGAAATCTCAATTTTAGCTGGAATCACTAAAAATGAGATAACAAAACCCCAACTAAGAATTAGAACATTTGAAAGTGAGAGAAAGTTGGGAAAGAGGAGAGGGAAAGAGAGAGAGAAGAAGAAGAGGAGATGTCACCCGATGAAGTTTATTGGTCCCCATTCATGGAAATCTCTGATGCGGTGAAGTTCTAAATGTCCCATTGTGCCAAAACTGTTCTTTAAGCGTGGATTACTATTTTTAGTAAATGCCCAAATGGGGGACTTACTATTTTAAGTAAGTGGCCATTTTCACTTTTTTCTGCTCCAGATAATCTTTCTGACCTTTTGGAGATCTTCAGTGCACACTTCTCTTTTCATAGCCGCTTTTGATGAAGACTTACCAAAAGTAGCAAGCATGTGTAGGAAAACTTACTATTTTTAGAAAGGGTGTTTTCTAGTACTTGATTTGTGATGGAACATAATTTTTTGGACTCTTCTTGTCATTATGATCACACCCTTCGAATTTCACATACTTTTTCCCACTAGAATGCCTGGAAATAATTTTTGAAATTTTGCCCTGGCAATGGCTTCGAGCACGGAGCTGCCATGGCAGCCATTAATGGAGCTCAAAATTTGCAGGTGTTTTTCTTGTCTCCATTTTCAATGAAAACAACTCCATTGTGATAGGTTTTTTATTTGGACCTCGTGTGCAAGTTCTTAGCTCGTTTCCATTACCGAAATGACGACAAATCTGACGAATGTGAGCCGATGCACGAAGAGAGGATTTTTTTGGAGAAAATGATTCTAGGAACCATTTGACCTCTTATTTATTGCAAATTTATCACCTTGAAAAATTAAGAATTCTGAAACAAAAACGGCATCTCAATCCGACTTGTATCTTGTGAGATAAGAAGATTTTTCGATCGGGTGACTTCATGGTTATATGGTAAAAACCCTTAATTTTCTCCCCGTTCTTCAGCATTTCACTCCATTTTTCTTTGAGACCAACATATTTATGTTCATTCATGGTTTGGATAGTTTATGTGCCCATGGTGGAGCTGGTTCGGAGCAACAATGGTGGACCGGGTGTCTGGACAATCATGCACGGAGCCATGACAAGGTATGAAGTTGTGAAGGAGAAACGAGGAGGAAGAAACGGCTAAGTGTTGGATTTAAAATTTAAAAACATGCACATGGAGGGGATGGGTGAATTTTTATGTCCCTGACCTTAGGGACATGTGAGACATCAATTTCCACGGTGGTCAAGGTGATGTCATGTATCCTCGATTCGACAGTAGGGGATTTACTTGAAAAATGCACCTAGGGGCTGAAAGTCAGTCACGTGGGTGTCCAAATGACTCCCCATATGGGCTTGGCACATTTTTCCATGTTTTATGTCCCCCACCTTAGGTACATAAGGGAAATTATTTTCCACAGTGGTCCTGGAGGTGACACATGGCACCCGATCCAACAACAGGGAATGGATGCTCCAAAAATGCACCTGGGGCCTGAAACTCAGTCACGTGGGTATCCAAATGACTCCCCATAGGGGATGGGAACATTTTTCAAGGTATAATGTCCCCCACCTTAGGTTCATAAGGGAAATCAAATTCCATGATGGTCTTGGAGCTGACACATGGCGCCCGATCCAACAGTAGGGAATGGATACTCCAAAATGTACCTGGGGGTTGAACTGTCAAGTATGGAGGTCACATGAGGGTCCAAGAGGTCATATGAGGGCTGAGAGGGCTTTAAGGGGGATTTTTTCACTTTTCCAACCTTGGTTTCCTTGACCTTGGGGGACGTGAGGAACACAAAATCCCTCCAGGCTCCTGGTGCTGACACGTGTCCTCCTAAAAATTTGGCTAAGTCCTAAACTTGTAACAGTGATAACTTGAGCTCCTGATGGACTATTTTGGAAAAAAATTATATTATCCTGATTGTAAATTTCCTTTTGAATCCAATGGTTGGGGTAAATTTCCTTTTGAATCCTTGAAAATTTAGAGTTTTGATTCTGTACTCAACATGTGCCTGAGAAAAACTACCTGCAAACCTAATTCGCCAAAGTGTTGTGAAAAATATTATTTCACCATCATGTAGGTATTGGAATCCTATTTCTAGAGATTTTTTTTTTCTCCTAACTCCATTCGGAGCTCCCAAAATCTTCTTCTAAAGCCCAACAGCTATTTTAGGCCTGTGTACCATCTAGGCTTGTGAAACCCTGTTTTTTACTCAAACTGCGCCAAGTCTTGCAAAACTTCCCCAAAACTTCAAAAAATCATTTCCATTATGTTTTAAGGTCTTCATTTCATCTTTGTGTTGAATTTTTCCCTTCCGTTCCATTCTAGGGAGTTGAATCCAATCTTGGGAAGGCTAGCGATAGCCCTTCCCTATACTGCCAGAAGATAGTGCCTTTTTAGAACTCCCTAAAATCACCTAGGGGAGTATTTTGACAACAAATAAGGGGTGACTAAACTGAAAGATTTGACCTAGGGTGTCTTGAAATGATAGGACTTGAAAAAATTGACATTGGGGTATAGTTGTCATGCTCAGAAATTATCAATTTCCCTGTTCCACATTTGCACGACAACACTTTGAAAAATGACAGAGATCCACCCTTGGCCTCACATAGAAGTGCACCAGGAGAGACTACCTAGGCCACGGGCACACATCTTAATCCACCTGGTGACCTAGCCCTTGCACTTGGTTTTCCAGTATCAAGTACAAAAAGTAACCAACAAGCTAACGTGGGAAGTAGGAGAGTAGGAGTAAGTCAGGGAGAAAGTACATCAATGGCAGGACAGACAACTTCAATGATATTTGGAGGAACATTCTTAGGCACATCATCCACACAAAACATGAGTGTGCAGAATGTTGGATTAATCTCTGGAAGTGGAACTACCTCACAGACTATAGGAGTTTAGTATAGTACTATCGTCAGAGCACAGGGGAGTACATCTACACGTCCTATTAATGCTACAAATGGGGGATCATGAGGTATAGGTTGCTCTAGTTCTGATGGATCTAGTGGTTCTAGGGGCAAAGGAAACATAGGAGGTTCTAGATCAGGAGGTCAAGGCCCACAACAACCACATAATATCTATATGGAGATGTCTCTTTGTCTCCCAGAATATAGAGGCATAGAGGATGTTGCCAAACATGTGCATATGTGTGAAATCTTATGGTGCATGAAAGGGATCACGACTTTTGAGCATAAGGCAAGTCAATTTGCTACTACATTACAAGGATGTACACATAGCTGGTATAGGAAGTTTGACCCTGATCAAACTTGTGTGGATTATGCAGTGTTGAAGGATGCATTCTTGAAAGAGTTCCATATTCATGAATTTGAGAAGAAGAGTATAAGTGCACTCAAGAATATTAAGCAAGGCACTAATGAGAGTGTATGTGAGTATGATGCTCATTTTAAGACACTTCTATCGAAGTTGTCTTATGATATTCACATCATCCAGCATGCATAATTGTTTATAGGAGGATTGATTACATAAGACATACACTGATCCATGTGAAGCACTGGAAGTAGTTTTACGTTCTGAGGGAGTTGGGAGCATTGACACTGGTGTTAGTCCAATTCTTAGAGGCACAAATTTTAGCTATGGAAAAATAGTTAGAGAAGCTATCAGCCAATTCGACCCATGAAACGTGCTCAGGGATTTAGTGTATAGATTGTGAAGTGGAAAGTCACACCAAGGATAGTTTTCCTCGTAGAACAGTATGCTCATCACTTTTGGACTGTGAGATCTGTCATTTGAATCATGATGCTAGTCATTGTCCCTTGTTACAGTGCGCGATAAGGAAAAATGTATCCTGCTTTTGCAAGATTTGTAGGTTTACGACCCATGATACTAAGGATTGTCAATTGATTGGTTAGATCCATGATGTTATAGACATTGGAGTAAGACAGAAAAGTATAACAAATAATTCTAAGAACAAGAATGAGCACCAATATCAGGATCATAATCAAACACGCTATGACAGGAATGGGGGACGTTTTGAAGGAGGTCATGGAAGAGGACGTGGATATCACAGTGGGTATGGAGGATGAGGCCGTGGTGAGGAAGAGGTGAGTTCCCTCGTGATGTTATACGTTCAGATCTTCCGACCACTATAGGTGTGAATGTCCTTAGAATATTACATGTTATTTTTGTACAAAGAACCATAGCTATGAAGAGTTCCTGGACTTATATGAGCATCTAAGTAAGCAATATAATCAAGAAAACAAAGGTGTCGAGATAGTTAGAATCTAGCACGTAGTAGACGATTAGTGGATGCTAAAGATAACACCAAGTCCTAAGGCATTAACAGTGAAGATTACTACATGAGCTGAAGTGACACACGCAAGAGAGGCATTGCACTAGAAGCCTACGATCACCAAGGAGGAGGTTTTACATGAAAGGTACCTAGATCATGCTCATTAGAAGGATTTTTTCCAAGATACCATGGAAGTGCTAAGAAATCTTCAGGGTGATATACAATACCTTAAAGAGTATAAGAAAGCATCAGAGATAGTACAAAATGATATTGATGATCTGAGAGAAGTGTGTAAAATGTTATTCCAGGAGAAAATCATTCCACTATTAGGAAGTTGATTAAAAATGTAACACTCCACGCATAAGTATTGAGACCAGATGGCAGATCCTACATGTGAATCTCCCCCTTGATAGCATTGACTGTGATAAAGAGATCACTTTGATTGTTGTTGCAGATGGATGTTTTTTGAGCAATATTTTGATTGACACGGGTGCGGAAGTCAATGTTCTTACGTTAGGTGCATGGGTACAAATGGGGAGGCCTCCATTGCAGCCATCATATAATGTGTTTTTTATGGCAAATAGGACTAAGGCCACTCCCATAGGAGTGTTGAAGGATGCATCCATAACTATACAAGGGGCGAAATTCAATGGGGATTTTGAGGTATTAGCACTTGCAGAAGAAGACAGTTTTCCAGCCCTGCTTGGATGCCCTTGGTGTTATGCGAATAATGCTGATTTTAGATTCAATAAGGGGTATATCAGCTCTGAAAACAAGGAGGAAAGAGTTGTGATACCTCTAACAGATGGTAAGTCTACACCATCTATTGAGCCTGTAAGTGAGGAGGACTTAAATAGAATTTATGTATGCACTATTTAGGATCTAGAGGTCAATGATCCATCAAAGGAAGGCATCCTACAATGGGAGGATTCTCACTCTATTAGTGATACTACGAGTATTGTTTGTGATAATTGGGCTTATGGTACATATGAACTAGTAGGACGTGAGGTTCAAAGTGTGGTTACGCGCAAGAATGGACTTCATTTTTTTCAACAGATAAGTAGCGCAGTACCTTGGTATACAGGAGCAGAAGATTTTCTTGTATTATTACAAGCCATAGAGGCACAGTGGATAGACCATGTTAGTATAAGAGACATGTTAGCATATTTCTTACGTGGGACAGTAGCACGTTGGTGGGTAGTTCATAAATATAATCTTATGGAGTGAAAGGAAATCAGATTCGCCATATGTACTAGGTTTGTAAGGAGCAATGCACCTACACAGATCTTCTCTTATACTATTGATCAACCTGTTCAACATCATATTCAGTAGTGTGAGATCATCTAGACAACAGGACAAGAAGAATTACCACCTTCACTCTGGGTGCATAGATTGTACTCTACTCTGCAAGGATGTGCACACGCTTGGTATGTATATGCTAAACTACATCAAGAGATTGGGAATTGGAAAAAATTCACTGTAAGAATGATCCAAACCTTTAACTACTTTTCTTCCGAACCTCCAATAGAAGAGGCATTAAAATTTGTTAAGCGGTTAACCATGGGAGATAGTGTAAAGGTGGAGAAACTCATACAGGGATTATTTGGTGAGACAGAATTAGGTGTGCATTTTGAAGAAGAAAGAGAAGACTTTATATTACTTGAACATGATTTCCTTGAGAAATAAAAAGGAAAAATGGTTTACATCGTGGATGATGAGGAAGTTGAGAACCTGGATATTAAACATTCACAAGGGGCATGCGAGGTCTTAGACAGTCTAAAAAAGGATACTCACGCCTATCACGAACCCATGAAGACAAAGAAGGTCAATATATGATCAGAGGCTGAACCTAAGGAGGCCATAATTGGAGACTATTTGTTAGACTCGGAGGTAGCAAAGATTATTGAGTTACTACGAGATTATCAAGACTTATTCCCTCGAGGGTATCATGAACTTAAAGGTATGCATGAATCACTTGGGGAAATGAAGACAAAACTTAAGGAAGGTGTGTGTCCAGTGAGAAAGAGACCTTACGAATGAATCCTAATTTACACAAAAAGGTAAAAGAAGAAGTTGATCAAATGTTGAAATCTAGAATTATCAAGCCACTTGATGAGTCAAAATGGGTTAGTCCAATGGTGATTAGTATCAAGAAGGATGGTAGAATTCAAATATGTGTGGAATACAGGGAGCTAAATGCCACATGTGTAATAGACCCATTCCATATGCCATTTACTGAGGAAATACTAGAGGGAGTTGCAGAGCACGAAATCTATTCTTTTACAGATGGGTTTTCCAAGTATCATTAGGTTCAGATTTCTCAAGAGGATCAAGAAAAGACAACTTTTACTACAAAATGGGGCATTTTTTTTCCTATATTGTGATGCCTTTTGGATTGAAAAATGTGCCTATTGTATTCTCGTGCATAGTTGTTCAGGAATTCAAATATTTTATTCACAACTCCTTACATGTATTCCTCGATGATTGGAAAGTATATGGGCTTGTTAAGGATCACTGTGACAATATGCGCTTAATGTTTGACCGTTGTAAACAATTGAGTATCTCTTTGAACATAAAAAAGTGCATATTTGCTACACCTTTTGGAATATTGTTAGGACACATAATTTGTAAGGAGGGATTGCTTGTTAATCCAACTAAGGTTGTAGTCATTTTAGGGTTGGAGGTGCCTAGCAGTCAGAGCGAGGTGCACAATTTTTTAGGTCACACAGGATATTATAGAAAATTCATCAAGGGATATGTAAAAATTTCCACACCTCTCGAGGAGTTACTGAAAGGAAAATTTACATTCTATTGGGGAGAATCAAAGCAGCGTGCGTTCCAAACATTGAAAGAGAAACTTACTACTGTGCCTAACCTAAATTTTCCTTCATGGGACAAACCATTTCATGTACATGTGGATGCCTATGGCATGGCCATTGGCACTGTGTTAGATCAACCTGGAGAAGGTATTTTTGATCATCCTATCTACTCTACTAGTAGGAAGTTGACTCATGTTGAACATAATTATACAACTACAGATCACGAAGCTTTTTCCATGATTTCTGCATTACATAAGTTTTGATAGTATTTTCTAGCTACACCATTTATATTCTATACAGATCACATGGCATTGAATTATTTGGTGAAAAACCCCGTCTTACAAGGGCGCATGTGTAGATGGGTACTCCTATTTCAAGAGTTTGATTTCACATTTATGGTGAAGCCAGGGAAAAGTAACTCTAGACCATACCACTTGTCTAGAATTAACTCAGGAGAGGAAGCACAAACAATTGAAGAAATCATGCTAGATGCACAGTTATATAGGTTATAATGTGCACCATCAGAATTAGAATACATTGTTGTCTTTCTATGAATTGGTGTGGCACCAGAAGGAATAAAGGCATTAGAAAAGAAACAGCTTGCTATATGCATGGCACCATTTATGTTGATTAGTGGTGACCTATACAAGTTAGGTAGAGATGAAGTATTACGTTTTTGTGTATTAGAGCATGAGTGCAAGGATATTATAGAAGAATCCCATGGTGGTATTGTAGGAGGCCATTATATAGGTGATGCAACTACCTGAAATATCATACTTGTTGGATTATGGTGGGAGACATTGTATAAATATTGTAAAGAGTATTGCAAAGCATGTGACCATTGCCAATGTATAGGTAAACCAGGGAAAAGAGATGAGATGTTTTTGAGACCAATTACTACTGCAGAACCATTTGAGAAATGGGCCATTGAATTTTTAGGACCTATTTTTCCAGTCGCGCGTAGGACTGGATCATTCTATACCATTACTTACACATATTATCTCACACGGTGGGCAGAAGAAACACCTACGAAGGACTAGATAGTAGTTATAGCAGCTAGGTTTCTATGGTAGAATGTTCTTACAAGATATGGATGTCCCTTAATTTTTACAAGTGATAGGGGTACACACTTTTTAAATGAAACCATAAAGATCCTATTAGATCAGTTTATGGTTGCCCAACATAAGACTACAACTTACCACCCTCAGGAAAATGGAACTACTGAGGCTTTTAACAATATTTTGAACCATAAATTGAAAAAAAATTATGATGTTGAAAGAAAGGATTTGGATGATAAAGTGTCAGTTGTTCTTTGGGCATATAGAACAACTTATAAGAGATTGAACAAAGCCACAGTTTCAGTTGGTGTTTGGCACAGAAGTCATTCTCCCTATATAATTTATGTTACCTTCTTCATGCATCACATGTGTTGGAGGTCTAGATGACGAGAAGGATTTAGAAGAGCATATTGAGAAGATGATTCAATTGGATGAGCGATGAGCCATAGAATGATGGAGTCAGAAGTAGGAAAAGGCCAGGTAGAAAGCATGGCATGACAAGAATATAAGGGATAAGAAGTTTGATATTGGACAAATGGTACTCCTCTATGACTCTAAGTTCTTGTGCCATCCAGGAAAACTTAAATTACATTGGTTGGGGTCGTACGTCATCACTTATATACTTGAATCAGGTTCTTACTAGTTAGAAGCACTTGATGGAACATGGCTACCTGATTAATTTAATGGGAGTAGGCTGAAGCCCTACTATAAATAAGTCTTCTTGGTGTTTTTAATAAGGCAGTATTGCCATTTAGATTAGGTTTTCAATTTTGTCTTTCCTTAATGTATTTCCTTCATTATCGTTATGCTTTTACAATTTTAATTTTTATTATTGTGTAATAAGCATGCTTTTGCGCATGAAGCTAACTACTATGTAAAGAATGTTTATGCATAGAGGATTGCACATACGTTTAGTGTAGGGTGGTTTTCATTATCCAAGAACAAGACTATGGGAATTAAAAGGTGAAAGGAATAAGCTGATATGGGTGTGATTTAAGTCAAAAGAAGATTACTTCTCTAAAGTGACCAAGGATGGAGATGAATGAAAGGATGGTATAACACGAGGTAAGTAGAGGCCATGATAACTACCAAGAGAAGGCATGGTGACGAGGTACTTGGGCTCAAGTGTGCGTGATGAAGAGAATTTTGTATCTAGAAGGTAGGAAGGTGCAATAGAAGGTTATAGCTGGGGAATGATGATGTACCATGCAAAATGAATGAATTTGGTCAATGAATGAGAGGATATTTGGTAAGTGAAGAAGCAATAAATGTAGAAAAAAATTAAAAATTATATAAGGATGGGATGTGAATTCATTTTTACCATCGCAACTAAGAGAATTTGAGGAAAGAGCAAAGTGCAAAGAGTTGAGTGACTGGGTTAAGGTGTGAATGACAAACAGATCTATGTGAAAAGAAGTTTGCATCCCCGATGGTGAAGGGTTTGAGTGAAGAAGGTGATAGAGAGGAGTTAGGGCATGAAGTTTCCACCTAGTGTGCAATTGACTCGACCTAGGTTTGATTCACAAATTGCAAAGTTAAAGAGGAGACGATTGCAAGGTAAAAATGGCACCCAAGAAGGCAACTACAGCAGGGGAAAAAGGAAAGAAGAAGGTGGTTATTGAGGAGGAATAGATGACACCTGAAATCAATTTTTCAAAAATGCAATATCCATAAGGATTCATTGTCGTCCAAGAATGGGATTCACACATTAGAAAGACCAAAGTAAGTGAAAACAAGCATAGGACCTCATAGAAAATTTAACATAACTCACACAAGAAGTCCGCACAGGAAAATAGGCTAGGTTTAAGGGTGCGGATGGACAAGAAGAACCTGTGCGCAGAGGGCAAGTTCAGCATTCACAACTTAGCTGATTTTGAGCATAAAGACCTATTTTTAGAAGATAGCATGTGGAACACACCAACGATGTAGAGACATGTGTGCCACACATTGTCTATATTTGAAGGATCGGATAGAATCGTTTTACATGGAGACGAGCTAAGAATAGGATTACCAGTTTAGTTAACTAAAATAGGTCTATAGATAGCACACTTGCATGTGTGGTTATGCCTGTAAATGGTGTGTGGCTATTAATAGCATGCGGCTTATTTTTGGAATAGATAAGCGGTGAAGGGAAAGTACCCACCCTATATATATGTAGTGAATTACCTAAGAGGAAGAAGAGAGATATATAGGTATATGTAGAGCATAAGAGGTAAGTATAGAGAGATATGTGCATATGACTGGATTTCCCTATTAGATCCGTGTGCACAAAGGTATAGAATGCCATTATTGTAAGGAGCTTATGTGATTATTAATAGATGGAAGTTATTTGCTGAATCTAAGTGTCAATCATGTGTGTACTTGAGTAGTGCATGTTCTTGATTCAATCATGATTATTTTTTAAGCTTGTTCTTTCTTAGATATGAATATGGCATGCAGTGTAGAATTATGGATTAGTTATGGATCTATATGTTTCTGTCTTCATCACTCTAACATCTTGCTATAGCAACCCTAAAGAGGGACTTGGTACCTTTGCACATTTTAGGTGAGAACTCATTCTAGGCTGATTGATGTGCCATCGCGTCTAGGTTATTATCTAGTGAATTCTAGGTTGCATCATTGGTGAGAACAAGAAGGAGCTTAATTCCTTGCTCACTATGAGGACGAACAAATGTATGGCAGATGATATGCCTGTTTATGAAGATGCAGGTGAGAAGCTTCTGAAGAAAATTGGGGTCTACCAATTATATGAGCTTACATATTTCAGGAAGTATGAACCCTTGTACCAATGGCTCATGAGCAGGTTACATGAGGTCTTCTTCTACTTTGTAAGATGCGGAGTTAGAATCTCATCTGCACTTATCTCATCAATTACAAGTTTGAAGGCCACATGAGAGGATATAAATAATGATCTCACATATAATGCCACGATCTTAAATACCAAACAAGATTTGGGGTACATGAAGGGTCTGCACGTTATGGATATAGACAAATTAAAGAATTGTCTAGTTGTGCAAGTAGCAGCACGCCTTGTTAAAAAGTTAAACGATCGGGAGCGGTGGTCACAGGTAAATACTATATGGTTACACATTACAAGTAAAATGTTAGGAGTATTCTACAATATTTTAGGCTACATCACAGAGTAGATAGTTGAGGAAGAGTGTACAGGGGGAAAGATCAGCTTTGGGGCTATTCTATTATCACTAGTATTCATGGAAATTTAAGTCACCAGCTAAAAGGTTTAGCAAGTACCTATGTAAAGGGTCCATAACAGATGACATCAAGAAAAGGGAAGAGAAATGGTATGACGGGATCCATACGGCATTTGGAGAAGAGTGACACATCCCGAAGGACCTACCATCAATAGTGTGGAAACAAGTCCAGTTTTCTGTATATCATCATTTCTGTATCACACGCTTCTCAATGAGAGTTGGAGTCTGGATCCCTTGGTGTAAATTGCCTTATGTATTCACTACAAGGTATTTCCAAGCATCTTTTCATAGATTCATAGACATGTGCCGACTGGTATTCAATGTAGATAAGATAGAATGTGACTACCACATGTTGAGGAAGAAGTATTTGTATCCAGGAAGAAGTGCATATGATGAGAAGCTATTTTCAGAGGTGTTGAATATTAATCCAATAAGTCTGGTTATAGCAGATGTAGGGGAAGATTTAGTATATCTTCAGATAAATCCTAAGATGGAGAAAAATAATTATGTGGAGAATGAATTGACTCTCCTAGGGCCACCGAAGGGTAAGAACACAATGGAAAACATACCGGTGCAAAGGCCAACAGAAACTGCTGAAGTAGAGGATGAAGAAGAGGAGCGTGAAGATAGTGGAGGCTTGGAGCATAGAAGAAAGCAACCATATGACAAAGAAGAGTCACAATTCATGGCCACTCCACCTCAAGGATAGGACAAAGAGGAAGATACAGAGGATGAGTAGGGGGAGCACAAGTTTAAGAAAGTTTTCAGATGCACAAGGACTCAAGGTGGAACCCCACAAATGGTACGGAGATCACCTTGTCTCTCTCCACACAAGGAGACCGCTGAGCCAAAAAGGAGGAGAAATTTAAAGTTAGATGAAGAAGTGGAGGAATCAAGGGAGAGTGGGTGTACATTTCCTACCCCACTCAAGCAAGAAGATGAGCCACAGAATGAGGGAGAGTAAAAATATGAAGAGATGAGGGATAGAGAAAAGAGAGAGAAAGAAACCTCTGGATCCATGCATGCGGCTAATCAAGGCATAACGAGATAGACTCCTAACCTTGAAGCTACAATTCCAAAGGGTCCAAGATCGAAGAGGATGAGTGAAGAGCACATTCCACCAGCCATGGGGTATGTAGAGGATGCAAGTAAAATTGTCTGCACCCGCTTCCAAAGCACAATAGCACAAAAGGATTTATTCATCTGGGAGTTAATGGATGAGGATATGGTGAATCTACACACTCAAAAGAAACTATCAAAGTCAATACATACCCATATGGATGAGCCTAACTTTGATGTATGTGATGAGTCATGCATGTCAAGATGGTTGAAGAAGGCACCCCACTCTAGACATATGACAATAAAGCCTACTATCATGTTAGATGAGCAGGTCAGCAACACACTAGTGAAGGTTTCTACTAAAGTTTCAAGAAGAAACATGGAAAAGGCCACAAAAATCAGAGTGTTGTATGAGGATTTGAAGATGAAGGATGTAGATATAGTGTGCCTAACCCAAGAGAAGGACTTGGAACAGAAAAAGAATAGTGTGTTAATTGGCATGGCAGAGGCCATTAGAGATCATGTGATGAAAGAGCACCCGCATCTGAAATATAAGGTACTAGAACAATTCCCCTCAGTAATGCATTATGTTAGAGCTTTGGTGGACTTTGGTATTGGAATAAAACACAATTAGAATGCCAAAACCAAAGAATCCTGAAAAAGAGGCAGAAAGGGATAAGGTTGTAGTAGTCAGAAAAATTACATCATACAAAGGTCTACTGCAAGCGCTCCAAGAAGAATTGAAAAAGGTGGATCATGCCTTAAATATATGCACAGCTCCAGAGGCGTTGATCAAGGCAAAGACTCTAGAAGAAGATAATGTAGTCCAGAAGGCTATGAAAAATGATACCTTGGGCCGCGTAGAATGGTTAACACTCGTAAATCAAAAGCATGAGGCCCTGGCAACAGCACAAGAGCCACACAAGGAATGATTAGATGAGCTTGGGAAACTCATTGCACAAAATATGGATGCACTAGAAGGAAAACATACTGCAATGTCCAGCATTATGCTTATATTGCAAAATGAAAAAGGTGAAGTTACCCAAGATGAACTGGAGTCTATTATTGTGGACATACCATAGCAGGAAGAGAAAGCATTCATCGATTGGAAAACCTTGGAGGCTGAGATAATGGAAGAGTATCCAGAGTGTATCCATCACTTTGATACAATGGAGGCTGCCTCATAAAACATTCTTTATTCATCTACATTCTTTCTTATTCTTTTCATTCAACATTATTTACTTCAATTTTTTTGGAAATATCCATTTTCAAGGTGACAATGAGATTAGTGTGGGGTAATGTTGATTAGAGAACACTTCACATAACTCACACAAAAATTCCACATGGGAAAATAGGCTAGGTTTAATGGTGTGGATGGACAAGAAGAACCTGTGTGCGGAGGGAAAGTTCAACATTCAAGACTTAGCTGATTTTGAGCATGAAGACCTATTTTTAGAATATGGCATGTAGAACACACCAACGATGCAGAGACATGCACACCATGCATTTTCTATCTTTAAAGGATCGGATCAAATCATTTTACATGGTGACAAGCTAAGAATAGGATTGTCACTTCAGTTAACTGAAATAGGTCTATAGATAGCACACTTACATGTGTGGCTATGCCTGTAAATGACGTGTGGCTATTAATATCATGTGGCCTATTTTTGGAATATATAAGCGGTGAAGGTAAAGTCCCCACCCTATATATATGTAGTGAATTACCTAAGAGGGAGAAGAGAGATATATAGGTATATGCAGAGTGTAAGAGGTAAGCATAGAAAGATATGTGCATATGATTGGATTATTGTATTACGTGTGTGCGCGCATCGGTATAGAATTCCATTATTGTAAGGAGTTTCTATTTTTATTAATAGATGGAAGTTATTGGCTGAATCTAAGTATCAATCCTGTGTGTAATTGAGTAGTGCATGTTCTTGATTCAATCATGATTATTGTTTAAGCTTGTTCTTTCTTAGATCTGAATATGGCATGCAATGTAGAATGATGGATTAGTTATGGATCTATATGTTTCTTCCTTCATCATTCTAACATCTTGTTATAGCAACCCTAAAGAGGGACCTGGTACCTTTGCGCACTTCGGGTGAGTGCTTAGTCTAGACTGAGTGATGAGCCAATGCATCTAGGGTGTTATCTGGTAAATTCTAGGCTGCATCAGAGGGGCTTTTCTCTTATACCTCACCATTCCTCCTACTTTGGAGATCACACAATGGATCCTTCCTCATCAAAAGGTTTGAAGGTCTATGAGGTAGAGGAAGAATAACTAGAACTACCTCTAGCCAAACCTAAGTTTGAAGAGGGAAATGCCTCTTTGAATGAAGGAACCATAGATATCAACATTAGGATGGAGGAGGATCCTAAAATCCTGAAATTTCTTTCTTCTTTAACTCTAGAGGAGATAGAAGTGCATATAAAGGTGCTTAAATATAATTCAAAATCCTTTGATTTAAGCTATAAGGAAATAACAAGTGTTAATCTTGTTGTTTTAGTGTATAATTTAGTTACTAATCCCATGTTAAACCCATGAAACAAAAAGTGAGACCTATGAAGCCAAAAGTGGCTTTGATGGTTAAAGAAGAGGTAATGAAACTCCTGCAAGTGGGGTTTATCAAACGAGTTGATTATTCAATGTGGGTTTTAAACATAGTCCCCATTCTCAAAAAAGAATGAGAAGATATGCATGTGAATTCATTTTAGGGACATTAACAAGGATTTTCCTAAAGACGATTTTTTGTTACCTTCAATTGATGTTATTGTTGACGCAGCGGCTGGATATAAGTTGTTATCTCTCATGGATGGCTTTTCAGGTTATAACCAAATAGGTATCTCTAAGGAATATCAAATGAAAACTACCTTCACAACTCCTTGGGGAACCTTCTGTTACGCAGGCATGCCTTTTGGCTTAAATAATGTTAGAGCTACTAGCCAGTAGCAAATGAAATACATTTTTCTTGATCTTATTCATAAGATTGTGGAATCATATGTTGACGAATTACTAGTGAAAGCAAATAAATGTGTTGATCATCTCGAAGTGCTTCATGTCATTATATCACGCCTAATCAAATACAAAGTGGCTCTAAATCTTGAGAAGTGCATGTTTGGGGTAACATGAGGCAATATTTTAGGATACATCATTTCTTCTTGAGGTATTCATGTTCATCCAGAAAAAATCCAGGCAGTATTGGAAATGTCCCCACCCACTAACGGTCAAGAATTAGATCATTCCTGGGTAAGATTGGGGTAATCCATAGGTTTATTCTTGATTTAACATGCATAGTTAATCCCATTAACAAATTGTTGAAAAATGAGTGTAGAAAATACTAGACAACTGAGTGTTAGGAAGCGTTTGAATCACTAAAACTCTTCCTTATGTTTTTGCCTATGCTCATGTCACTGAAATCTAACCGTCCTCTGAATTTATATTCTTGAGCCATTGATCTCTCATTATCATGCATGTTGGCATAGGAGGATGATGATCATCGTGAATGTGCCATATATTTTATCATTTGTACTCTTTTCGATTATGAGATGCAAGAGAAGGATTTCTTGGCTATATTTTTCGCTACTGAGAGGTAAGGCATTATATTATTAACAAAGAGACTAGGGTAATTTTCAAATCTAATTAGTTGTGAACTTTATTAACTCAAGATGTCTTATACAAGAAGGTTGGTTGTTTCATTACGCTAATGGGTGAGTTTGATCTCACCTATATTAACCAAAAATCCATAAAGGGACAAATTATGATTGGTTATCAAATAACCCTATAGACTGTGGGTATCTAGTAGACCTAGATTTTCTGGATGAATGTGTTTTCTATGTAGATACCAAGCCTCCCATTGCAGCTTGTCCATGCTACACTGATATTTTCAATCATATTTTGGATCACTCGTATCCTAAAAGAGAAACCTCACAGCAAAGATGATGGCTACATGTCATATTCGCTAAGTATGTGATTGTTGAATAAGTGCTCTATCACATAGCCTTTGATGGTATGTTGTTGATATGTGTTGACAAAAAAGAGTTAAAGAAAATCCTCTTTGAGGCCCACAGTGTAGTTTGTGGTGGTCACTTTGGAGGGCAGGAAAATGCTCACAAAATTCATCACATGGGCTATTTCTAGCCCACTTTAGAGCATGACATTATAGAGTATGTCTGCAAGTGTCAAAAATACACATGAAATACACCTTCCTACATAGGCTCTACAACCCATAGTAACACCTTGGTTCTTCTCTACCTAGGGGCTTTATTTCATATGGAAGTTCTCTCCCTCATCCTTAGATGGCCACAATTTCATTATCATGGCTACCGATTATTTTATTAAGTGGGTTGATGTCATGCCTCTCACTATTGTACCTAGATCTGTAATCGCCAAGTTTATTCTAAAACAGATCATTTGTAGGTATGTATTCCCACAAGTCATTATATTAGATAATGGCATGTCATTCAAAAATTAAGAGGTGTAATAATTGTGTGTGTAATTCAAGATATCACATCACACAACCTCTTTTTATTATCCTCAAGATAATGGACAATTTGAGGCTATAAATAAAAATTCAAAGTCCATTCTCCTCAAAATGGTTAAGGAGAACAAATGTGATTGGCACCTCAAGCTATTTATGGCCTTGTGGACCTATAATACATTAATACAAACACCCATGGGCGCAACCCAATAGTCCTTAGTCTTTGGATATGAAGTGTTCTTACCACTCGAGGTAGAGTTTCCTACCCTTTTCATATCTTTGCAAGGCATTCTAGATGAAGACAGATATTGAGAGGCACAGTTGGTTCAACTGGAAACCTTTGATGAAGTTTCCCTTTAGGCTGAACAACACCATTGTCTTTATGTTGACAAGAAGTGTCATCAGTATAACAAGAAATTATACGAGCATGAAATACATGTATAGGATCTAGTGTTAAGACTTGATATCTAGATTGACAATAATATCGGTGAAGGAAGAAAGTTCATACCCGAATAGTTATCCCCTACCAGGTAATAAAATATGTTAATAACGGTGTGTATTGCCTATGTACTCTTGAAGGTGAGAAATTCAGCGAATCGATTAATTCGCTTCACCTTAAAAACTTTAATGCATAATTCACTTGCATCTCCACTTGTACATTATTGCATCCATGTTTCATATTCATACTATATTATCATACTATGAGATTTTAAACTAAAACTTACTTTTTAAGAAATTTATAAAAACTTCCAAATGTTGGCAAAAATGCTTAATCATATCTCTTGAAGTATTCACCATATTATCATCAAACGATTCTAATCTCTTCATCATCTCAGTAATTAAGACATAATTTTGACATTGGTCCTACCAATGTTTGCATACTTAGTTCTACTCATAGTTTCTTCTATCTCACATGTATTTTCCCATATTCTATTTTAGAAGCTTCTTGATGTCACATCTTCCCTGAAAATCTCTCTGATAACAAAAGTAATCTAAACATTTCACCTGGAGATCTTTCTCACCTACCTCAACCTTTGTTGGTGAGCCCTCGTATCCTACTGGTTGCATGGGGTTAAGGCTAGGGGAAAAATTTCCCTCCCAAAATCACAATTCAAAATAAAATAAAAAAGTATAAATCAAACAATAAATACAAAAAGTCTTTCTTCTACAAATAACACTATACTTCCTTGCCCTACTAATCTTTGGTGATGATCCCATGCTTCCTAATAGTAGGGTGAGGTTGGGAAATGAGGGAAGTGTCCTTACTCACCGATATTTTTTCCTCAATGATGATCCCATACTTCTTACTGGTAGCATGGGGAAAGATGTAGGGTGTCTCTTCAAACAATTCAATAAGTTGTAAGTAACTAAATAAATAAAAAGTGCTTTGAAATCTCAAAATCCCAAGGAAATGAATTAGATATATATGTTGTAAGAGAGTCAAGTCCTTAAAACCATATTTTTTCAGTCAAAAGGCCTATGGATCTAATTCTTGATAAAATTACAATTAAATCATATTTTGGACTGGTTAGTTGATTATTCTTAGTGTTCCATTAAAATCCTTAGCCCTTGGTCATATGGTATGGTCATATGAGGGCTTAAAGCTTGTGATTCCTATTAGTAGGTGCTTAACCTCAGCCCCCTTTAATTTTATTTGTGTGGTGAAGGCAACAACAATTTATTTGTTTTAGCGGCAACTAAAATAAATAACAGAGCAAAATATTAAAAAGCTTGTATCTTTTGATCGGTAACTCAGTTTTTAGTGTCATTTTTTGCAAAAGTGCTTGTTTTTTCATGCTCTTTCCATTGGAGTTATTTATTTTGAGACTTGAACTATAACTATAAAGTGTCAAATATGGAGGAGTGTTGTAATCAATTATGGATGTAATTTCGGTTGATCCCGACGTCCTAAATTTTTTGGGAGTTGCAGTTTGTACCTATCATGGATTCTGAGAATTATATGCTTTTCTCTAAAGTATGTGGACTTCAAGAGGATATTGTAAAATTTGTGGAAGAAAATAGATCACTCAAGAAGTGAAATTATCTTCTACAATCACTCATTCATGATAAGGATACAATAATACACTCCCTGCAGAACAAACTTGCTAGCCTACAGCATCACCATCATATTGTGGACAGCCATATCCATGCTCCTAGTCCACTTACAGCTATTTCTCTTGAACCCGCTGACATTGATCTATCATTCTTTGAGTCTTTTCTTGCTCTTGATGCTCATACATCTATGAAGCTTGTTACTACATGTTCTTCCACATATGTGCCTATTACAGCACCACATGTTGTGTATCCTATTTCTACTCAGCTACATGGAATTTTTGAGAAGCATACTGCTGCATTCAGTTCTCGTATGCTCCATTCTATGGGTCTCACTAGCGGAGTCATTAGCAGACATTCACAGGGTATTGTTTCCTCTATTCCACATGTTAAGTGGAATTTTCTTCATGACATTGGTTTTCGAGCAAATACTTCATTGGGATCACACATTGACAGAGCTCCCTTTTTTGTTCGCTCGATTCTTTCTAAGGATCCTGAGCAACACATGAGTTCTACACCTTCACTCAGGATTGAGAAACTTGAGATTTTAGTTGTCAGACATGATCAACCTGACACACATTTTGATGTTCTTTTGCATGCACCCATTGTGTATTTTACATCAAGTCATATGCAGGAATCTTCTTCATCCGTCTGTGTTGATTTGGGGTGGATATCTGATCACTCGTGGAGGTGACATAGGAATTTGTTGAGAGGACTCTATAGGCATGGATCCTCCACCATTTTTCCTCTTGCTCCACTTTCTATATCCTATGCATTGTGATGCTTCTTGTTTTGAGCATTTTTCTTTAGCAGGTGTAGTGTACCTCTCTTGTTTGTTGAGAGATTTTGTATCTGTATTTTTGACACTTTTGGCATGTTGATAGTATCTCTTGTGGGGGATCTATTCTGGTGGAGCCTAGTGTTAGTTTTTCAGTGTTCGAGTAGTTGTTTTGAAAACTCATACAGATTTATAGTGTCACTCCACCCATTCAGTAGTATGGGAGGGTGTGGTGTTGATCTTATTTCTTTGGGTTTCGTGTCCTTGCCTTGTTACCTTGGCTTTTATTGGATCGTGACACTCTAGATTTTGTGTCCTTGCCTTGTTGCTTTGGTTTTTATTCTTCGATCATGGCACACCTATTTGCAGCAGTTGATCGAATTATGTTTGGTATTTTTTTTACACTTTCGACATCACTCCGTTGACAGTCTCCTTGTGTGGAGCTATTCTGGTGAAACCCAGTGTCAGTTGTTTTTGAGTTTTTTGATTGAGCAGTGGATTCAGACCACAGTGCACACCAAACTTCTTCAACATTGTATGATTTTTTTGAGCTGAGCTTCTTGGGATGCCTTGGAGTAGGTTTTTACTCTCTTTACTTTGTTGTTACTAGTTTTGGGTACCTTGCAATGTCCCTTTTTTCTAGTTATTGTACATGAGTACCTCATCAAGCCTAGTTGTTGGGACTCATACTATGGACATGCCACTTCTATTTTGGGCCCTAGATTCACTTGAGGGGGGGTGTTAGAGTAGGTATGTACCTTAGCTCATGTTCACCTAGGTACTTTATTTACCTTTATTGTATTTATCCTCAACCGCTTATGTGTGTGGATATTTCTTTTATCTTATTTAGATATTAGGAGATATTATCTAGATGTTAGGTATAGTTTTTTCCTTAATCTATGGTATTGACTTGTTCTTTCCTTGATCTATGGTATTGACTAGATCCTTGATGTCTAGTTCTCTCCTAAATCTATGGTCTTGACTAGTTGTTTGATGACTAGTTATTTCCTTGATTTATGGCTTGATCTATGACCTTGATTGGTTCTTAGATTGTCATTCCTTGCCTATTCAAGCAAGTCCCATTCTCAATGTATTGAATTGAGTTCCATTATAATATATGATATTGCTGCTCATTTGTTTGTAGAGGTTTTATGTAGAGTTATTCTAGAGAATTTCTTTCATCTTATTGATTGTGGTGTTTGATTAGCATCTGTGTTCTTGGCTTGGTACGATCTGGTTATCATTCCTTTCAGATAGAGTTAATTTTTTATTATCCTATCACATTCATCAGACTTTTCTAACAAAACAAAAGTGCTAAATATTGTATGAAAATCAAAGTATCTTATTGTAGTTTTTTCTCATGTGAATCATACAAACGAATCATTATGTTAATATGTTTACATCCTCATCATCTATAGCATGCATCCATAAAAACATCATAAAAACACTCAAAGACATAAAAAAATTATCATACTTAGTCATTTCTAATTTTTTCCCCTGTAATTAAGCAACTGCCACTCTGTACAGAGAGGTAATTACATTACTGCCCCTCTGTGTAGAGCAGAGGTTATGTAACCACCACGGAAATTCAGCATTTTTCCTTAACCCGTTGATAGTTGCATAGCCTACATGGTAGTTTTACAACCTCCACTCTGCGTAGACCAGCGGTTGCACAATCGCCACGACAATTCCATCTGTGAAAGGTGGTTCATGCCCTAAGGCCCCAAAAAAATGAAAAAATATAAAAATGGACCATTTTTAATGAAACAAATTATAAATCCTGCCAAGCACCCCCCTTATGAAAATTTTGACTATAAAATTATTGGAAATAATACCCCCTAAGTTGAATTTTTCATATTTTATATGTTTTAAAGTAAAAATAAATAAATGTAAATAACTCACCTATTTGTGATCCATTTCTCCTCCCACGGGTTGGGCTAACATTACATTGATGCACTTTTCGTTTTGACTATATTCTTGCTCAAAAAAATCACAGGTATTCCAGAGCTTAAAATTCACCAAGTGGTTAAGTGCAAATGATTTCTAGAAATAGTAATTTGGATATATATATATAGCATGTTTTAACTCTATTTTTAGTGTGTGTATTTTTCAGGCAAGGAGTGTTGCGCTAGCGCAAGTATATCTCTATTCCCACATATATGGTAAGTCCTCCTATCATTTTATTTTAGTATGTTTTGTCAATTCTACATTATATCTAGACTTTATTCTTGATTACTTCTTGCATGTGGTGAGAAGCTTATATTGATGTCACTTCAACACATGGGCATGTCAGATATAATTTCTAACTTTCCCATTTGGGAGTGTCATACTCAGACTTTATGTTTTATGTATCTTCATAGATAAAAATGCTTCACTGAGGGGGTAATATGTACGTACCCAATTTTTCATGGTACTACATTATCAGAATAGGTAAAATCCCTGATGATTATAAACCATCAATTCCAGTGATGTTCGAGTCCAAATCCTCATTCGCATAATGTTTTGTAGCTTACTTGTCCTTTTCCTATCTTTCCCCACTTTCCTTTATCATTTTAGCAACTTTTCCTTTGCCTTATTAGTTTAAGTGACACAACCACCTCGGTGGTTGCATAACCACCGGTCTGCCTTAAACAGCAGTTTCGCAACCATCACAATAGTTGCATAATTGTCATTCTGTGCAAACCGGCTAGTTTTTGTGTTTTCTTCCAAGCCTTTTTCAGTGTGTTTTAAACATGTGTCACCTTATTCAAACTCATTTTTAGCACATGTTTCTTGACCAAATTGGTTATTATTGGAATTTTTATATGCCTAAAAAATTCTCCTTCCCTTCTTTTTGTTATTTGTAAGTTAATTTCTGCTTCTTTGAGAGATGTGTCATTCCTTGGCTACCAAGTGGGCTGGACCACTTCTTTTCCTATTTTCTATAAGAGACAAGATTCTTTCCAAAACATTGGTTGGAGTCTTTTGTTTTGGAATTGTATCATTATGCTTCCATAACCCTACCAATAAACACACAAGCAAGCACAGTTATCTTACCTTGTTACTCTCTTTCCTCCACTGTTACCAAACTGCCTGCAAACCAGCTAGCTCTAGAAATCTCTCTTATTCTTTCTACACATTTCTAGCACAGTTCCCTAAAAAAAATTTACATTCACTAGAAAATAAGTTAAGGTGATACTAATAATCATTGCTAGCATTGGATTTTTCTCTGTACAACATTTCTAGGTTGGGGGTGTCGTTAAATTCCTACAAGTTTCTTTTATTTATTTGAATAAATTCAATAAAATACATTAGTTTGGAAAAATACAATTACATTAGCATTTACAGTAGTTTCTATTTGTAAATCTTCCATTGAGGATTTATTCTCAGCTCATCCTTGTTGATTTTCTTAGAAGATTTCAAAAGAGGTTCTTGCTACAGTGCATTGTTATTCTCCACAATTTATTTACCTATAGTTTAAATTTCTTCATTTAGAAAGTTTTTCTTTTATTGAGGAAGTTTAAGGGGAAGAATTACTATTGAGTATCTTTTCATTCTTCTTGTGATTATGAGGTAGAGCTAGAAGAGGCAATATCCACAATTAAAAATTAGGAAAAGCATTTGTGTTATTAGATTAGAGTAAATCCCATGCAATAGGTAAATAGCCACATCCGGTTATTTTATTGTTTAGTTTAATTTGTTTAGAGTAGAAGTAATTTTATTTAATTAGAAGAAGTTGCATTTGTCTCTGTATGTTTTATTTATTTTCCAGTAAACATAAAAATATAAAAACATTAGATTATATTAATTAGTTTTCTTTTATTTGTTTTATTCCCTTTATTTAAAATCATTGAAAAGGCACAAAAACAAATAGATTTAAATTTTTTTCCTTTGTTTTAATCAATTAGCTTTCATTTGTTAAATTAACTAGTTATACATCCACATGACCATCCAAGGTGTTGATTTGTGGAGCTAAATTACTTCACAAGTAACGTGGTTTATAACTTTCAGGTTTATACAGTAACCGGTGTCAGTCAGGGAACCAGCGTCGATCACTTAGGAGGAACCAACATCGTTTCGGGAACCAACACCGGTCAGCATCAGGGAACCGATACCAATCATAGAACTGAAACTAATTGGCATCAGGGAACTGGCACTGGTCAGGGAACTGGCACCGGTTACCTGTGTGTTTATGTTTCTTTTTTAGACTTGGGATTAGATCCAACTTTTGATTTAAAGGTGATCTAAAGGTTGTAAATGCATAGTGAAGGTTCCCTAATCTTGTGTATGCTTATATAAGCATGAAAACTAAGGTTAGAAGGTTAGTTAGAGTAATCCTTGGTTGAGAAGATGAAGAAGAAGAAAAATAAAAAATAGGCTGCATGAAGATAGATCTTCCATGGAGAGAAGTGGGATAGAAGGAAATTATAGGTGTATCTAAATGGTGAAAATAGGTTTCTTCTACTGTATTTCCTTTATATAATTATTTTCTAATTGTAATGGCTTGCATAGTATGCAAAGCACATAGATTTAATTCTTATAGATCCACATGTTGGTGAAATCTTGTATTGTAGATCCATGATATCATAGTGTATTGTTGATCCATGTAGATATAGGCTTGTATTGTTAGATCCATAGGTCATTGTGAGATCTTGTATTCATAGATCTATGAGATCATGTTGTATTTTTTATCCATGTATATCTAGATATTATAGAGGAGGTTGTATTCCTATTTGCACAGTGGAAGATGTGGAGATAGAGGAGAGACTTACTTCTTGGTGCAGAGTTATGGTTACACATTGGTAGGCCCTTGTGAGAGGTCTTGTTTGTAGATTCACATGAGAGCTTGGTTGCATAGTGGGAGATGCAGTAGTTCCTGATATGTGAGATCTATTGGTGGTTTGTAGGTACAATTATAGTGCACTCATGTAGATTTGTTTAGAGATCTGAAGGAGGAGATACTCTTGGAGAGATGTATTGAGGAGTCAGTTTCTACCCTTTTTTATTATATATATATTGAGATCTCTATCTTTGGTGGACGTAGCTCATATTGGGTGAACCACGATACATGTTGTGTTGTGTGTGTGTACTTTGTTTTGATTTGGATTTATCTAGTTTACACTTCCACTACTGTAGATTTTAGGGAACTGTATAGATAATTATTTGCATGATTTGGTTTGTTATTGAATCATAGCACTATTCTGTAGTCCTAATTCCCAACAACCAGTATCAATGCCTAGTTTTTTATCTTATCTGATACCAACAACTAGTATTAGAGCTTGGTTATTTCAGATCAAGGTTTTTCTTCAATATATTGTTAGAATTTTACTAACAGGTGTATGAGAGTAGGGTCTTTTTTTCCTGATGTGAAAATCACAGGAAGATATTTAAATCTCAAGTGGAAGCTAGAAATGTACTTTGTTTTGATGAGGTCAGTTAAGTGGTGACTGGCATCGGTAGGGTGACCATGACTAGTTACTAGGCAACCTTGGTTTTAAATAGAAAATCACATATCGGAACAAATTAAGAGATGCATGTAATGTGTCTTGTTTACTGAGGTTTCCCTGGTTCTTGGAGGAATAATCATGTTGGCCAGATTGTAGATCTGAATTATAGAGGTATGGTTTTGTTATCTTGGTATTGTAATGTTTATATATTTTGGTTACACATGTATGGTTTGGGATTGTAGATTTGAGTATGAGATAGAGGAGCAGTTATGCATCTTTGGTGAAGTTAAATGCATGATCTTCATTAGAAAAGCATAATATAATAGCACAGAATTAAGATGGCGCTTCCATTAGAGAATCATGTTCTTCAGTTAAATATGTGGTTGAGTATCTTGGTGCTGCTAAGGTGATGTATTTCATCTTGGTGTAGTTTTATTGCATGTATTATTGTTGTTAAATTTGTGTATAAGATTTGGGTTCTTCTTGAAATGACTAGCTCAGCACAACTATCATTTTTGGTTGGAGTAGGCACCTGGTTTGGTGTACTATGCCAATTTGTGGCGTTGTGTTCATTCCAGCAGCACTGGTGTTGGTCAAGGAACTGACATCAATCACAGAGGGGAACTGGTACTGGTCAGCATACCATGGTCAGTCTTTGTGACTTGAGTTTGCATAAGGTTTTTTGCAGTAGGAGAGGGCATGTATGGTTTAGTTTCATGTTTTGGAGGATCAAGTTTCTTACATAGAGTGTACATTGTACAAATAATATAGATCACTTCAATGTTTAAATCAGAAAGAGGATGGAGTTGTCTAGGTTAGTCCATTGAGACTTTGGGTCAAGTATCTCTATATGTTTCATGTTTTATTTCTTTTGTTTAAAGAAAATGATATTATGTTTGGATTGTGTGCACAAGTAAAAATTTGCACCATGGATATTTGGTGGGTTTGAATTTTATTCCTGGGATGTTTTGGAATCTTGAGGACAAGGGTATCTAGTCTAAGGATGAGATCTTTAATGAAAAGTCATGAATAGACACACAGTTACAGGTAACGAACATGTTAGTACACACAGATGAAAATAAGGTGGTTCATCCTACTTCAAAAGAAGTCCAAACTTCTATGATGTAAAATTATTCTTTGAGAAGAAAGGATTCAATTTTATATTTTCTTTCATCTAGTTTTATTTCTCACTGATATATATTGGGGCTTTTGAGCTTGTTACCAGAAGAAGTATAGGGGAGTTCATGTTGAGTGGTAGAAATTCATGGTTGTTGGCATTATAGGTTAGACACATATGCACATGCAGAGTGAGAGGAGAGTGATATTATTCAGAGTGGCATGAGGCACAAGTTGTTTTGGAGGACAGTCACGATTTTACAGGTATTTTTTGTTCATTGCATGGTGATGTCACTTTTGGTTTTATTTTTTGGTTCCTGGATATCCTTATGAGATGGTAGTTGATGGTTTATTCAGTTGGGGTAAGAAGAGAGGGAAATTCTTTTAATTTTGAATGGTAAAGAAGGAAAAAATGTTTGTTACAAGTTATAGTGTGACAGTAGTGTATATTTACATCTTGTTGATGTTGCCCTTGTTTTATTTCATCTTGGATGGTTTGTGTAGTATTTTTGATGACATTTTTGTTGGTATCTGCACTAGTTATTAGTATCATGGTTAGCATGGTTGTTGTTGTTTACATAGATGAAGCATAGGATTCATATGTGGCTTTGGATTTAGTTGGTGAGAGACTTGGAGCTTCTGGGGAGCTTGATAATATGGATGGATGTATATGGTGGGTTTATACATGTGGATAGATTTTGTTTTATGAGTCTATGATGATGTGGATATTTTCTTTCCACATGGATGCGTATGAGCATAAGTAGGGGATGTTTGTATTTCCTCTTATTACTATGTTACTCCACGATAGATGTGTTTTCTAAAGATGGTTGTCTTGGACATGCAAGTTGTTTATGCAGGGTTGGATTTTTAGAATGTAGTGTTTGAATTCTTTGAGTTATGCAGGTGTTATGGATTGATCACCCACTTTTTTCATCTCGAACTCATTTGGGTTGTCTTAAATAGGATCTTGTTTATTTCTTACACTTATTTTAGTCTGACTTGTCTTTGGTCAGTTACTTTGGTAGTAGCATGGAGACATGGATAGATGGTTGGAGAACATGGTTTATTTTATAGGTATGGCTGTGGTTGCATTTTAAGCTCAATATTTCAGTTTGAGTGGGATCTCTTGTAGGTGTGTTAGTCATGGTGGCTTAGTTTCATGAGAGGCTTAGAGTTATGATTCAGTGGGAGATTGATGTGTGGATAGCTCGTGTATCATGGATCGAGTAGTAGCTTCCTCCAGGCTATATGGTAAAGTCATGGTTTGTTATATTTTTAGTTTTAGAAGATGGTTTAATCTTCCTGATTTCATTTGAGATAATTTTTGATGTAAATAATAGATGGTTTTCATGGTATGTAGAGGATGGTGATGTGCAGGTATAGGTAAATGTTCATCAATTTATCTCCAAGTGGGAGATTGTTGGGTTGTGGATTTGAATTGTCTTCACAAAGTAGCATTTTTTACAATTTAGAAGGTTTACTAGTAGTACACAGTAACTGATTTCGGTAACCTGGGAGGAACCGCCATCGGTCAGGGAACTCTGTACCGGTCAGCATCAAGGAATCAACATCTAGTCAGGGAACCGACACTGGTCAGCATCAGGGAACCAACATCAGTTAGGGAACTAGACACCAGTTACCTATGCATTTATTGTTTTTATTTTAGATGTGGGATTTGATCTGATGACCTTTGATTATAAATTTGATCTAAAGGTTGTAAATGCATAGCTAAGGTGCCCTAAGTTTGTGTATGCTTATATGAGCATGAAAGATAGGGTTAGAAGGTTAATTAGATTAATCCTTAGTTTGAGAGGATGAAAAAGAAGAAAAATAAATAACCATGTCTACATGAAGACAGAGATTCCACGGAGAAAAGTGGGATATAAGGAAATAGCGGGTGTATCTGAATGGTGAGAAGAGGTTTCTTCTACTGTATTTCCTTTGTATAATTATTGTCTAATTGTAATGGCTTTCATTAGTATGGCAAAGCACTTAGAGTTTCCTCTTGTAGATCCACATGTTGGTGAGATCTTGCATTGTAGATCCATGAGATCATATTGTATTATTGATCACATGTATATATAGGCTTATATTGTTAGATCCACAGGTTATTGTGAGATCTTGTATTCATATATCTATGAGATCATGTTGTATTATTAATCCATGTAAATCTAGATATTGTAGAGAAGGTTGCCCTCTTGTTTTCACAATGGCAGATGCAGAGATGGAGGAGAGGACTTACTTATTTGTGTAGAGTTATGGTTGGATATTGGTAGACCCTTGTGAGAGGTCTTGTTTGCACAGATTCACAAGAGATTTTTGGTTGCACATTGGGAGATGCAGTAGTTCCTGATATGTGAGATTATATTGCCAGTGGTTTCGAGACATAGTTTGTAGTGTACTCATGTAGATCTGTTTAGAGATCTGAGAGGAGGATATACATCTTGGAGAGATGCATTATACTCTTGTGGTGAAGAGCTTGGTTTTGTACTCTTGTTTATTTTATATATATATATATATATATATATATATTATATATATGAGATCTCTATCTTTGGTGGACGTAGCCCACGTTGGGTGAGCCACGGTACATGGTGTGTTATGTGTGTGTACTTTGTTTTGATTTGGATTTATCTATTTTACACTTCCACTATTGTAGATTTTGTGGAATTGTATAGATCAATATTTCCATGATTTAGTTTTTTATTGAATCTTAACAATATTCCACACTACTAATTCCCAACAAAATTCCTATGCAACCTAGATATTTAGTGTGTGATCCCAAAGTTCCACAACTAAAAACAACCAAACAATTTACATACATTGACATGGGCCTCATAAAATTATTTTTTCAGACCACCTAGATTCCACTCGTTATTATCTCATAGTTGATGGCTATGAACTTCAAAGTAGAAAGTGCTTACGTGTTCTAGAATTGTTAGCTTAGTCAAGATTATATTCTACTATTTACATCTTTATCCTCTCATACGTTTCTCATTTCACCTCCATGACCTTGTCTAGAGACTTTTACGAGGAAAAAGAAGGAAATTTCCCAAGTATTCCACAACCAATTCAAAGGGTGTTTAGGGACATTGACATTGATTGAAGCCTTCATGTGTCCATCCTCCTTGATCATTCCATTTCTCCCACCCAAGTTAGAAAATAATTCATTTCCCTATACGATAATATTCCCATAGTTCCCATAGAGGACATTCGATTTCCTTGACTTGTTTGTTAACCATTTCCACCTCTTCACCCTATTTATCCATTCCATATCCATCTTTCCATTTCATATTAGTTATCTTAGCACGACCTCAGGAGGTTAAGTTCGTCCTAGGGTCATGTGTCAATTCTTAGAAGTACATTTACCACTATTCTAGGTGGAGATTACCATGATTATAGGAGGAGGTTAAACATTCACCTCTTATATGTACATCTCTTGCATTATTCGATTTAATTTTTTTGAGTTGGAACTATTATTGTGTTATAGCAATTATCTCTCTTGTATTTTCATAATTTACAGCCTTATATGCTTTCTTTGTTTTTTCTTGGAACAATTCACGTCTTACATCATTCACCTATGCATTCTTCAAAATAGTAGATCTATGGCACTTCTTCGATAAAGAAAAGGTTAAAAAGCTAAAAAATTGGTTTTAAAAGAAAAATGAGGTTCATAACTTAGAATAAATGAGTTGAGTTAAGTCTAAAAGGGAATGTAAAGGGGAGAGGAAAGGATATAGATCTCACTTTTTCCTTAGTAGAATTTTTTTTCATCATCAAAGACATGTCACATTTCAATGTTGCACCATATAATTTTTTGATGCATGCATATTGCCCCAGTCATGTATCATTTTAAATATGAATGGAATAAAATGTGATTTTTGAGAATGGAGCTTCCCAAAATGGGAGGGTTAGAGGATCACCTTATCCAACCGTGCGTTGATACGAAGCCAACCAAGACTACATGCCACTTGTAAAAGAGAAATAGGAATCAAGTGTAGTAATAAATAAATTTGGCAAAATATTTTAAATGAAGGGATAAAATTACTCACCATTCATGTGGGGGTCAAAAATATACTTGCTCCACCATTACCAACACTTCACAATCTTTTCCAAAATGGAATTAGAAAGAAAGAATGCTCAATATATATCACATTTTTACTATATTTAGAAATCATTTGTCACATACATCTTTACGATGGTAACAGGTCCAGTAGCAACATCTGGGGCTCAGGAACATGTAAGCTACAAGCATTTTTGTCTTTATTCCCTAGGATTATTTTTTCTCTCAAAATGATCTTTAGGGGGATATTTTCAAGAATTTAATAACTAAAATGACCATTGGGGGACATTTCCTAGTGTATGTATTTTATTTTACTTAAATTGTTCATTTGTTTATGTTTTACGAGTTTTTGGGTTAGAGGGCATGGGTTGGTAGTTGGTGACACAACCACTATGGTGGTTGTGAAACTGTTGCTAAAAACATAGTTGTTGATGTGCAACAACTGCGATGATTTCACAACTACCATTATATATAGAGGGGAGGTTGCGCAACCACCTCATGTGCTAAGGATTTTTTATTGAAACATGGATGTTTTTTTAAACTTATCATTGATAATTATTCATGGATTTATGGTTTTATCGAAGTATCCTAATGTTATTTTCTTGCTTCCTTTTTTGTGTAGGGGGTTTACTTCCACTAGAGCAGGGATCAAGATTAGGATTGGGTCACATGATTTCTCCCCTTGTTGACTTGGGCACAAATAGGCCATCTTGAGAGGGTTTGGATATGGCAGCTTACACAAATCAAGCTAGTTGCCCTAGCTACCAGGATACTCTACAAATTTTGACCTATCGGGTTACAGATCAAAATGCATTCTAATTCCTTTGTGTTCATGGATAATAGATGATTACACTAGAAGATGTACACCAAATATTAGGGTTTCAATTAAAGAAAGGAAGCTACTGATGAAAATTTCTATCTCACCAGATGAGGCCCGTCAGTAGGCTACATACTTGGGAAATGTAGAGGCACTCAACATTAGTGCAAAGTAGAGTGTTAGGTTGAATTCAGTAGAGGAAACCCCTATCCCTACTCTCTTCAAGGCCATTATTTGTATATTGGCCTCACGTATGATTAGAGAAAAGGGTATGGATATATTTCTATTCTACTGGGCACATTATCAGGTAGTTAGATGCAAGTCCAAATCACTTAGTCCCCCTCACTCATGATGTTATGGATGTATGAGAGGGTGATTCCATTATTAGAGAGGTGTGGAGATATTGGAGACCCAGTTAGCATCAGGGCAAAGAGGTGGGTAGATATAGTTCCCTGTGACGAGCCACTCCACAAGTAATAAGTACTTTGACCACAAAAAATATGATTGCAGGGTCTGTACCTGGCATAGGATTAGGACTGTGGGGAGATGAGGGGATTACATTGGCTATGTGTAAAACCACCACACATTTAATCGACCATAGTGGGTGTAAGAGAGATTTGTCTAGTGATATGGGTGCCTTAACAGTTTGGTAGGTCGTATATTGATTTCTCTTCCTGCACGGTATGAGGACTGATTTTTAGAGGCAAGCATAGTAAGTGAAATAGGCTATTTGCATGAAAAGATAGAGGTGGATAAATAATTATATTGAAATTAGTGGCTTATGCTGTACAAGTGGTAATACAATAAAAGACCACAAAGATGGGTGGAAAAAAATGAAGGCGAGAAGGGACGGAGAGACTAATATTATTTAAAGTGGAGTAGTTAATAATAGGTATACACATATAGAAAATGTTAAGCATAAGATGTTTTGGTAATAATGAATAGTAAGCAGGGAGGGCGGGAGTGTGAGTAAAATAGGATGTATTTAAGTACGGGTTTGGGTTGTAATTGTATCGAAATAGAGTCGGCAATAATCATCGGAGAATCTGTGACGGGTAGAGCAGGGATATCTGTGAATACAGTCATTCCAGACGTTGTCAGTCATGACCTCCCACGGATGTGTGTCTCTCATAACTTGCCAAACAGCGGTGTTGCACTTGAAACCAGAACCCAATGCAATCTGCAGAAGCCGATCACCCTTCTTAAACCGTGTTTTGGATTCGATGTAGGCAACCTCGTACCAGAGACCGCTGGCGGAAGTGTTCCCAAAGCGATGCAGCGCCATTCGCGACGCCTCCATATCCAACTCCGTCAGTCTCAGACTCTTCCCTATTCCGTTCACCACAGCCCTCCCACCCGGATGGATACAGAAATGGTGGAACGCCTTCCTGAAATCGGGAACATAAGGCTCCAAACCCTGCATCTTCAAAACCTTGATGCACAGCATGTTGTAGGCGTAGTAGAGCTGCTCGGAGAGCGGAAGAACTCTGGGGCCGAGGGAGGCAAGGTTCCTCCTCACCGCCTTCGCCGCCACTTGGATGAGCGCAGGCCGGAGTCCGATGCCGTACAAGCCGTCGCCGTCTTCTTTGGCCATCACGCACCCGTACGACTCGTCGTCAGCCGCCACGTTCGTACGGACGACGTGGAGCAGCCTCATTTTGGCGCGGCGGGCTTCGCGCGGCGTGTTGGAGAGGAGCAGCGCTGTGCCGCCGACCCTGAAGAGGCAGTTGGTGAGCATCATGGACTTGTCGTTTCCCCTGTAATTGGCATTGGCGGTGATGCACTCGCTGGCGACGAGCAGCGCGTATGAATTCGGATAGACGGAGAAGAGATCCCTGGCCAAGTCGAGGGCGATTACGTTGGCGCTGCACCCCATGCCGGAGAGGGAGAAGCTCTTAACGCTCTCCTTCATCTTGTAGCGCTTCACGATCCACGAGGCGTGTGACGGAGCCGGGGCGAAGGTGGAGACGGTGACGATGAGAATGTCGATCCGCTGCGGGTCGAGCAGAGTTTTGGCGAAGAGGAGGTCGAGGACGGTGGCGAAACACTCATGCTCTCCACCTGCGCCTCCTCCGCCGTCGCCTCAGCCTTCTCCTCCCCCTCGAACAGGAACCGCGACGCCCCCGTCTCGTCCCCCAACCCGGAGCGCAGGTAAATCTTCCATTGCAACTCCAGGTGCTCGGCAACATGAGGCTGGTATTTCAGTGAGAAATAGATGCTCGTCTCGGCGTTCATCTTTCGATCCTCGGGCACCTTGTAGCACGAGTAGTCCACCAGATAGCATTGGCGCTGCCTGCGCCGCTGCATCGCCGCATGGAACATCCATGCCACCACCACACAACCCATCGCAACACTCCACACACGATCTTTTGAAAATGAAAAATAGCATCGCACCAGCACATAAAGAAAGCCGAGGACGCTCATGCTCACGTTTCCACAAAGTACGCGCTTATTTTGCCTTAACTCGCCCGCTTCACTCCAAGTTATAAGTAGACCAATCTTCACGCGCGTAGGTTATTTATTTACCCACTCCCACCACCGAGTGTCAGCGAAATTTATACCGAGCTTTTTATTGTGACACCAACTTCAATAAGTAACGGCGTTGGATATTTTCACATGTAGTTTAATAAGGTGTAAGTACCAATTGCTAACCTCAAATCGCTCAGCTTTGCCTTTGAGTACATAACAAGATACAAATGGAGGTTGCATTTACGCGAGAATAAATATAGCATTGACTTCGGTATATGTATTTGGTAATTGCAATGAATATAACATTCAAGTGCCATCAATACTAGTCGTTATATAACTAAACATTCGCGTTCTCTACTATTAATTATTATTTATTCCTGCCCACCCCACGTTCATAGGTAGTACATACTCCATCCCTTCCCTGCTTTTTCACTAATCACATTACTTTACATTACTTACCAAATGAATGAAACATTTCTTAAAGTGTTATTATCCAACATTCCATTCTTAATGTCAAAACTTTATAACGTAGTATCAATATATAAATGTTACAAAACAAATTTTAATAATAATTTATAAACATATAAATAAATTGAATTTTTAATATCATTTTTTAAATCATTTGCCAATAAATCCTATGAAAAGTTCAAATGTTCTCTTCTAAAAATTGTTTATTTATAAAAAGGTGCAAGTGCATCTATAGGGCACAACAACATAGAGCAATCAAAGTAATAGGTGGTAGATACTAGGTAACAGTTCGATTTGCAGCCTTCTACTCTCTCACACAAGTTATATGCCATCCTAAAATTCACCAAATCTTGTCAAGCAACTCAAGAGCAAAGCAAGGTTTTTCATGCAAGAAACACAAAACCCTAAAGTCATTAAATCATATAAAGAGCAAGTTTTTCAAGAAGGTACAAACACTAGGCTCAAGCAAGATTTTAGCTATGTGCTAGAAGGAATTTGTTAGCTTAATCATTGTCATATTTTTGTGCGGTTTCCTCCATCGACTACATGGCCATTCAATTTCATAATTGCCTTTTGTCTTCCCCTGTATATATTGCATGTTGTGTTTTGGAATACATTCAGCTCTCTTAAATAGTATCAGATTTGCTCTCTTAAAGTGCCTTCATTGGTATCAGAGCCTGCCTTGGAACGGTTAGAGCAATCTGTCATAGAGCAATCTGTCTTGGACCAGCTGGTTTAATCTCTTTTCGTTGTTCATTGGAAAATCGTGAAAGATCTAGATGCGGCAAGGAAGTCCCCAATAATTGCATGGAGGGCGACATGGTTCAAGCAATTTTGTTTGTTTTGGCATTTTTTTTATGCGGAGACCTCCTTTGCTCAGAACTTGCAGTGTTTTTGGCATTTTCTTTGTTGTTTTCTTTTAGCATAAAACATGTGCAAAAGATTGAAAGAAATGCGGCAGTAAGACCTATTTTGTTTGGACGCAACAGTTTTTAGAGCCTTCATTGAAACATGTTCTTTGTTGTGTGGAAAGCGTGAAACAATTGTCCAAGAAATGAGTAAAATATTTGGTTATCATGTTGATGGTCATTTGGAGGAGAGAGTGAATTTTCCTATTAAGTCTAAGTAACCCCATGTAATAATGGAGGTGTTGACTATAGGTTCCCTCGTTCTTGCTCAGATTAGTGAATTGGTACTAAAATTCCTGACAATAAGTACATCTCCAAATATGTGATGAAGTTTATGTACCTCAAGATGGGACAACGATGTGTACGGGCACAAACAAGAGAGATCCTTCTCTGTAACGAGCTAAGTGAACTCAACAGAGGATGGATTAATAGATAGATGGGAGGGATGTCAGACAACATTAGTCCCAAGAAGTGAAAACTTCCTAGGATGGATGTAGACCCTTGTTTTGATAAAGATAAGATAAAATAAGATATTGATAAATTGGATGTAGCGGAATCTGAACCAAAATAGAAACTGAAATGTAAGATACAAGATAAAAATGCATATCTGATTTAAATGCACGTAAAGTAAATCAAACATGGATGGTTCAACGACAACCCAAGACTGCAGAGCATAGTCGACGACGACCGAGGGAGGATGAGAAGAAGATGTAGAAAAACAAAACTATAGATCTGATTTGGATCTGGAAGATCTAAGCTGAAGGTAGAACACTCAGTCTGTGAGATCCCCTATAGTTGGATCTAAAGTTGATTTGGATCTGGAAGTGGATCTAAGCTGAAGGTAGAACACTGCAGAATAGGCTGAATCCATATTTAACTGAAAGGATGCAAGAAAATTATGAAAACTGATGAGAAGTGGTATAAAGACATGAGTTGTCGGTGGTGACCAAGGAGAGTTAATGGTGACTTAGGGCTGACAGTTAATATCTGAGATGACAGAAAGGGTAGAATGACAGGATCTGAAGGATGGGTGACTATGGAAACAAAAATATGATGACTGGGGATCTGAATGGTGGAAAAGGCAACAAAGTGGAGGTTGGGTCGATGGTGACCAGATAGGGTCGACGGTGATTGGGATTGATATAAGCTTGGGTGAAAATGGATGGGGTGAAACGAAGACCTATAGATGAAAACAAAAGGTTGAAAAGGCTGAGGTGTGATTAACTAAAATAGGGAAATTATGTATTTTTATTTTAAGTTAATCTAAAGTAGCAACAACAATGAAATAACTGATAAGAAGTGCAATGTAAACGCTAAATGATTTTATTTGATATTAAAAATGAATTGAAATAATTAAAATAGGAGGGATATGGTACTAACCTAAAAATTACTTACCTCGTTGTGTGTTGGAATTGAACAGACTGATGTGCGGACAAAGTAGAGTGTGATGGCATGACCTAGGAAATTTCAGAAGGTGAAGATCCGACTGGACTGGGACACCTAGAAGAGGATTGGGGTGCCTGTGGGCACCCTAGTTTGCATTCTAGGCACTCTGGTCTGTAGAAAATCTTAGGATTTGAATATGACAGTGTCACTAGATCTTCGCAATATCTTAGTCTTTGTCACGTAGTTGTCATAGTACCTTCTCTTATGACGTTGTGAATCTGTGATGAAGATCTACCTGCAAAACCCCATACAAAACATCCAATCCCTAAAAAATAAAGATGCATATGAAGGGGTTGGCCTGACCTTAGCTACCACAATGGTGGGCTTACAACTAAGCATTGCACTACATTCCAGACCCAATGTAGTTATGTTTTCTTGCGCGTGTAATTGTGTGCCTAGGGTGCCCTAATGTCAATGACGTAAAAATAGGGGCAATAACTAGATGTAAGATGCAAATGGTGGATGGAATAGAATGAATACAACCCTTTCCCCTATGCTTGTGTGATGCAGATGTAGATGATGCACAAATGCAGTCCTTTGCCTTCGTAGATAGCTAGCTCTTGATAGTAGATAGTCTGCCCATATAATAGTGATTATGTTATGTATATATAGGGATCTCTTGCTCAAATTTCGACACTAATGACCTGGCATGCCAATTGGTACCTAGGGGAATGAGACGGGGGAAAGTGACAAAGACCAAGGCCTCGAACAAATAAATTAGATCTAAGTGTTGTCAGGACTAGGGGCACCTAAAATAACAGAGGACTGTGGCGCCGACGAGCGCCCCAATACCTTTCTAGGTGCCCTAGTCAGAGACTAGAGATGACAAATGTCTAAGATAATTATGACACTCTGATATTCCATGAGAGACGACCTAGAACTGTGTAAACAACTAACAACTGTGCAAGACAAATAACAATGATGACGATCGAACTAACTGACGACAAGACTAGGGGATGGGCCATTAGTAAATTTGCACACAAAGCCCATAAAATTCACCATGTTCACGAAAGTGGTTTTAGGGATATTCGCAGGAATATTCCACCTTCGATTTCCCATAGGTCTTTTAAAATGAACCTTGAATAATACAATTGGTGGTATAAATGTAATAAGTGGGTGCTTTTGTGATTACATTTACCCCCACTTTATATTGGTGAGCAAAGGCTTGGTAACATAAAGTAGATAGAAATGTGTACCTAAGAGAAATCTCAGAGAAAGCCCATGTTGTAGTAGAACGTGAAGATGTGGTAGTAAAAGTGTACCGCAATAGAACCATTAAACATGTGTCGAATCATGGATTAGTGGGTTGATCGATGCAAAGTAATGTAAGAAGCGTACTATTTTATGACGAATTACACTAAATTAAGAATGGTGATTGCAATATATGATGATTTTGAATATGATATAATGACGAATAGGATGGGGTAGGGATTGATCAATTCCCAACTTGAAAATATTGCATATATGAATGAATCAACCGGAGGATTTGGGTGTCCTTGCCGCCATAGGAAGAGCGTAGGGAGAAAAGTGTTTTATTATCCAATCTCTAGCCACATCCTCAACATCTAGCCAGCTGCAAGACAGACTCATATCAAAGACTTTGGTGTTTTCTGGATCTAAATAATGTCGATCAAACGGTTGACCCGTATAGGAGTGGCATAGGAAAGGCACTCTTGCCCCCACTCCATGGGTGTCACCACAATGTAATAGCTTCTAAGTTAGGTCATATGGAAGCAAGCACGTGAAATGTATGATGGCTTCTAAGCTAGGTCATTTAGACGAAAATGTGAAATTTATGAGATAGCTTCCCAAGTTAGGCCATCTGAGAAGTAAGCAAAAAATGTAGAATAAATTTCTAAGTTATGTCATATAGGAAGAGTGGTGAATGTAATCTCCCAAGTTAGGTCATCTAGGGAAGCCAAGTATGTTAAGTTCGTGTTGATTGAATGATATGATTTAAATTGTTAGAAAATTTAAATGCATTGTTAATTGACTGATTGATTTTTCGATTTCTTAATTTAATTACTCATGGAGAGATTTTTTACACAAGTTGCCCCTAGATTACGTCATTAAGGTGAAGTCGATATGGAAATTGATGAAATGACCGCACATGAAATTTTTTTTTTAATCGCTTACGTTTCCCCTGGGTTAGGTCATTATGGGAAGAAGTGATTAAATTGTCGAATTATAAGAAATTGTGTTTATGTTTGTTACCCTTAGATTAGGTCATTAGGGGGGACTTAGATGATGAAATGTTGCACGCAGTGAACTAGTAAATGTTTTGAAAAATTGTGACATTGGTAGTGCTTTACTAATGCATGTGTGATATAAGGGGAATTATACGATGACCCCAATTATATTCCCCTCCCATTTTGGCAAAAGGGGGAGTGATGAAAAGAACGAACGCTAAGACGAAAGTAAGCACAAAATAAATAGAAAGTGGTAGAAATCACCTGAAATGTGTATGAGTCACTTGGCAGACAGATGTCAAAGATAATATAATGCATGTGTAATGTGTATATTATGGTGGTAAGGCAAAATTCTAAAAAAGAATTACATAAACAGGGGGTGTAAATTGGAGTAGAAATGCTAAAGATATGACAAAAATGTTGTGGTGTGTATTAGTTGCGTGAAATACGCATGAGAAATAATGACTATAGTAAAGGAGGTGATGAAAAAAGTAACTATAAGTAGTGAATTGAAAAGTGTTGAGTCACTTCATTTTTTTTCTACGCGATTGTGAGAGTGAGCACAAAGTGGGTGAAAATATTGTAAGCGAGAGCAGCATGTCCTAATCAATTCTGGATAGTGGTGACCGTCATAGCTTTGCATAAGACTGCAGAGTTAGTAAATGCATCATTTTTCACAAAATGTATGTTGTAGTAGTCATTTTGTATGTTAACTAAGTGTATTTGGTCTTGCAATGTTTTCTAACGCCGCATTTGGTGTGGTTTTGTGGTGTGTAGAGGGATATCCACTTGAGGCAGTTTCTATGATGGGCAGGAATATGAGTACGTTCCTTTGATTTGATTTGTCCATATGAGGATTGGGATGTGATGGACCATGTGCCAGCATGTGAAACATATCACAAATGGTGGAATGTGCCCCATAATATTCCCATGTTGACCGGCCTATGCGAGAGATGGTGGGCGGATACATGTACTTTCTGGGTTATCTACGGGGGAGATGACTGTGACATTGGAGGATGTTTATTGCATACTCCAATTGCCAATCATGGGGGAAATAATACAATTTATGGAAGTGACGGATATCGAGTGGCAGATGCGAGCTGCACAAGATGATACTTTGTAGGGACTCTAAGTACTTACTGAGGCCCATATTAGGTGATATTTTATTCCTGCAGTTTGGTGTTCTACACTTGTAGAAGTTGATAGCAGAATTGTGATTACATTGTCGTGTATAGTTATGGAGGGAGGAGGTGTAGGAATCTTATGTAAGATGCATGACATATGCCAGCAGATAGAGGAGGGGAGGGTACTAGATATGCGGTGGGCACGAGTGTGTGTTGGCCCACCTATATAGAGATCTATACTAATTTACATAAGATGAGCAGGGTGGAGGGATAAGGGCCACCACACTACTACATAAATGAGCATATGAGCATATAGTTATGTACTGAGACCAGTTGTATGTCCACGAAGGGGAGTGGGCTAGGCCAAAGATATGTGTGAGGAGGTGGGTTGACATTCATGGCAGGATGATGGATACGGATACGTTCAGGGAACTTATATATAGGATGGGGCTCTGAGACAGTTATATGGAGGTCATATCATGACTACGGGGGATGGCAAGATGATGTGATATAGTTACGATGTATTCAGAGGAACTATGTGGTTAGAGGACCATGCTTCCTTGGTGTGGCGGAGCTTTTTCAAGTGGAGAGGGTGTCACGACAGTTTGGTATGGCTCAAGATGTGCCCCCAGAGCCATATATATGGTTGAGAGATATCAGAGCACCTAGGCTGACCGGTGCTAGGCCAAGGCCCACAACATAGTAGCTAGTTCCATTAGGGCCGGATGATGTGGATCCAATGATAGTGGACTATTTATGGAGATGACACAGGTTGCATCGAGGAGTACCATGCATGGTGGACAACTCAATGAGTTGGTATTGTTGTACCCGTTATTTGTATGGCTAATAAAGTTACCACCTAGAGGAGGGGGAGAGGGGGAAGCACATGCCCTCAATCCTATAGCAGTGGACGTGGATGAACGTAATTATTTTGTATATGCGCATTGTGTGTGTTATGATTTTCTACTATTGGTGTGTAGTGATCTAAGACGGTGTTGTACGTGTGTTTGTAGGTGATGCGCATTGTTCATTGATTGTGGACACATCTATCTGCACACTGACCGGGAAATGCACCAATTGATGCCCTATGCAAAGGTATACTAGAGCGGGGTGGACAATATAGTGGGTGAGCATGCCCATCTATTTGTGCTAGTATTCATAATAGTTGCGATGTGTATAGTATTGCTAGGTAAGAGGGATGAAGCACACAAGGAGACTTGACGAGCCATGGAGGTGGTAGGTGGCAGTCCCGTAGTCCTAGGACATGTTTAGCGCGGTACTTAGATTTTATACAGCATCAATTCTCAGAGAATTCTACGGAAAATGACTTTATTACGAAGGCATGTTGAGTGGTATCAGGGCCACAAATAGTAATGTCAAATTGGTGGAGAGGCATTCTAGTTCTAGGGCTCTCGTAGTACACGAGGGCGATAGAAGATGATGAGGCTCTGATTGGGACTATTGTATATGATGTGGGGGTCTTGCCCCCCAGTTATGAGAAATGTTTTGTGATGATGATCATATTCGTGATATATGTATGGACACCTATTTTTGATATATGATAGATCTATGTTGGAAATCTTTTTCCGTATGCGAATGTAAATGATGTTGTATGATTCTATGGTTATTGTTCTGTAATGGTGTATTGTTTGTATTGTAAATATATGTTCACTATTATAATGTTGGTAATGGTAAATAAAATGTGTATGGTAAATGTTGGATAATAGGTAGATAAATGTAATGTGAGTGATGAAATGTGTATTGAATGGAATGTGTAACACGTACTTAATATAATGATGATAGTAGAATAGATGAGAATGTATGATAGTAAAATGAAGATATTGTAATGAATGTATGAAAACTTAATGTAGTCGTAATATGTTATATGATGAAAGGGGGAGGATTAGTGATGGCCCCCACTATGTGAATGGAATAGGCTCATGTAGTTAAGACCCCTCAACAGTCAAGTATGAGCCATGTAAGACAAGAGTGCATCATCGGGAAATGATTGAGTGTGCTAGATGAAACAAGGAATCGCGTGATGAAAGGTTCTTAAAACTTATCCCTCAACAGTCATGTAAGAACCATAAGAACACAAGTGCGTCATCATGGGGTAATGTGATATAAATCACCTACCGAAGACCTAGATGAACGTGAAGTAGTGGAAGCATGTGGAATGGGAGGAGCATGTGAATATGTGCCAAATTGAATGTCATATGGAGTTGTGGTGGGATATGTGAAAAAGAGGAGTGCTATGGATGACCAATGTGATATAGGAACATGACATAGTGGATAGCATGAATGTGATGGGTGAGGTGGATGATAATGAATGTGATGGATGTGGTGGAGAGCATGCATATGAATGAACTAGACTGTGGTGGAGACATCGTAATCGAAGCATCATATGTAGGAGAAGACTCAATTGTAGTAGAAACTCTCTTGTCGAGGTATTAGGAGATATGGATCGCTCACATGGGCGAGAACCAAAGGATATGATGCCCTTATCCTCTAACTTATTGTAACCTATCTTTAAGGGAAAGACAATCATTGTCCCTATGGATCATTTATGCGATGATAGTTGTAATAATGTTGGTCACACTGACATTATAATCGATGTTGTGGATGATGTTGGTTGGAAGGTAGGTGAATTAACTGCTCAATAAGTAAAATACGCGTAACACATCATGTGGTCGAGTGTGATGAGAGAAATGCAAAGGCGGGCACGACCTGAGGTGGAGTGGTAGGTAGGGGTAGCCTTGTCGCGGAACCAGAGAAGGAGTATACTTTTTTGGTGAAGAGGGTTGAGCCTGTTTGCTTTGCTTTGGAGGAAAATATGGAGATTGTGTAGGATTCTCAACAATAGGCTAATGGTGTAGATAACTAGATGAGGCAATAGCCATAGAGAAGTGTGGAGGATCTATGGATGTGTGTGGAGAGAAGATCCTATTCTAAATCAATAACCTTATAGCATAGGAAGAATGAATGACTCACATGTATCATACTGTAATCATTGCTTGAGTGGAGGAATAAGGAAACGAAAAAAAATAAATTGCTTCTCAAGATCTATGGGTTGGAAAAAAAGCTAATGGATACAAGCATTGAATCTAAGAATATAATCCTTAATAGGTTCTGCGGAGCCCTGATGTAAAGTAGGTAATCGATCATAAGTGACCTTAGGGCCATTGTTGATTATAAACCGATGGAGGAAGGTGTCCTCCATGTCATAAAAAGTACTAATGGATCCAAAGGGGAGATGAGTGTACCATTGTAACGCCTCATCGGTAAGACTATAATGAAAAGCCTTAAGTAATAATCTATCATTAGAATAGGAATCCATAGCCCTATGATAATGTAATAGATGAGCATGAGGGTTCACCTCATACCATCAAAACATGTGAAAGTAGGCATGGTGAAGTCATGAGGGAATGTCGAATTATGAATCTTCTTAGGGACCGGATTTCCATGTAATGAATTGTTGTTGATAGAAGCATAATAGGCCTTACTTTCTAAAGTGAGAGACTGAACTTGTGATTGTAACTGTCCTACAGCATGCATGAGAGAAAGGATATCTTGTGAAGGGATGGTGGAAGATGGAAATAATGTGTTAAGAGGTTGTAATTTTCCATTGTGAGTGATCATAGGGATATCCAAAGGTGATGGAGAAGGATCTGATGCTATAAAAGGCACACTAATAGTAGGTTTCAAAGAAGGTATAACATGTAATATATGTGGAATATCCATGGTAATAGTCAGACTAGCAGTAAAAACCTCCATAATAGGTGAAGCACTTGGTGAGGAAACCTGTATAGAAGACATATTAAGAGGAGATGAAATAATAGGAGAAGAGGAAGTAGTGGATGGTGGTGACTCATGGGTAGTGTTAGATGTGATCTCAGGGGAGGATATTAATGGAGTAGGTGAGACACCATTCCGAAATATGGAAAGAAGGAGAATCATGACCCTTATCTGACTCGCCAGCAGTATATGGAACTAGGTTGCTCTTCTAAAAATACCATCAATAGGATCATCAACATAATATAAAGGAGAATGTGAGCTAGAATGAGATGTAGCGGAGGAAGCAATGTCAAAAGATGTAGAGGCCATGAGAGGGCACTATGTCAGGAGCCGAATAATTGGTAGAAGAATGATTATCAATATCTAACAAGTAATCAATAAAGGAATCATCTAAATTTTCTTATGAAAGGTCAGAAGGAGGATCACAGGTGACCGTATGGCATGGTGTAAAATGAGTAAATGCAATAGGATCATCAACAATGCTAATTCATATAGGAGAATCTGTAAAACTAGTAGGCACATGTTGTTGGTCATCAAAGAGTTGTTGTTGGATGTGAGTGGGTGTAGCAAGCGGAACACTATATAAACCCTTGAGTTCAACTATAGCAACCTCATCATAAATAGGATTAACACTAAAGTGAGACATGATGGGCGAAGAAGATGAGGGATTTTTTTCCATTACAGTTTGAGTGGATCCTAGGGAAAACTATTTGAAAATATGAGGTTCACCAAAATGATTAACTAAAATTGGAATTTTATTTTTATTAGGCCCTAATAGTTAATCTAAATAGAAACAATAATGGAATAATTAATATGAAATGCAATACTAATGATAGATGCTTTTTATTTGATATTAAATGAAGTAAAGTAAATGAAATAGGAGAGATAAGATACTAACCTGAATATAACTTTCCTTGTTATGTGTTGGACCTGGATAGGCTGATGTGTGCACAATGGACTGGATGTGAAGATGTTGTTCTAGAAACTACAGAAGTTGGGGATTTGACTGAAAGGGGTGCCTGGGAGAGAACTAGTGTGCCCTATGGTTCCCTAGAATTTTGTTCTAGGTGCTCTAGTCTTCAAAAAATATCAGGGTCTCAGGTTCTGACAGTTGTCGTTAAGTCTTTGCAGTGTCTTTGTCCCTGTCACATAGTTGTCGCAATATCTTCGCTTATGTCACCAATAATCTGATATGAAGATCTACCTGCAAAACCCCATACAAAGCATCAATTCCTAAAAAATAAATATGCAAATGAAGGGGTCAAACTGACCTTAACTTCCACAATGGTGGACTTATGACTAAGTGTTGTACTACATTCCAGACCCAATGTAGTTTTGTGTGCTTGTGTGTGTAATTTTGTGCCTAGGGTTCCCTAGCGCCAATGAAATAGAAGTAGGAGGAAATAAATAGATGTAAATATGAAAATGGTGGATGGAATAGAATGAATACAACCCTTTCCACCTATTCTTATGTGATGTCAGATGTAGAAGATTCCCAAATGTAGTCCCTTACCTTAGTAGATATGTTGCTCTTTATAGATGATAGTCTTCCCCTAATGTAGTGAGTATGCTATGTTTATATAGGGATATCTTGTTCAAATTTTGACACTAATTACCCAAAATGTCGACTACTACCTAGGGGAATGAACGGGCCTAATAACAAATACTGATCTTGAAGAATTAAATTAAACAAATCACAAACTAGGGAACCTAAAATCGAGGCACCCCAAGTGTAACCTTAGGCACCCCAACATAGGACTGGAGATGAAAATCAAGAAAATTACGACTCCTAAGACTCCCTAAAATATTCCCAAAACTTTATAGACAATTGACAACTATACCAGATAAAAAATAATGACGACCGACTAACTGACAATGTGACTAGGGGATAGGTAATTAATGAATACTTTTACTATGCAATATCCATATATAAAATAACATACTTTGTGGTATAAATGTAATAGTAGGTGTGTGATTTTGTGACTACATGTGGAATTATTCCATCCAAGTGTTGCAATAGGTCTTCTTTAGAATACCATTGATGGAATATATGGCATAAATAAGGTCGAGGAGTGAACCTTTGGATTTCCCTAAGATTACCTAGGAAAGATCTAATGCTAGATTCATCTCTAGGTGGAGGTCATATCAAGGATTACATAAATTTTAGTAAGGTCCACATGGATTCCTTATGAATAGGTGATGTAACCCTATGTTTTTTCCCCCGCGTGACTCTAAAAAACATAATTCTCGGTATTCAAGGTGATACCATATTCAATAAAGAAAGAAAGGATGATGCAGAGGAATTTGGGGTGTTCACCCCTCTTCTTGGCCTTTGGTAGAAGATCATCTACGTAATTTTTGATGATATTTCGGATAAGCTCATGGAAAAAATAATGCATTTCCGTCTAGTAAGTAGTGCCAACATTTTTTAGGTTGAAGGGCATGACTACATAATAGAATGTGCCCCAATGTGTGATCAAGGTTTTCTTAGTCTGATCTTCCTCAGAGATTATTTTTTGATTGTACCCCAAAAATATTTCCATGAGGGAAAACAACTTATAACTAACAGGTGCATCTACAATAACATCTATAGATGTTAGTGAGAAATCATCTTTGAGAAAAGCTTTATTAATATCCTTGAAGTTGATATAGATTCTGATCTTGCCATTTTTCTTAAGGACTGGGACGATGTTGGTAAACCACATAGAGTAATCCACTATCTTTATAAACCATTCCTATATTAGTTTAATTACCTCCTCTTTGACCGTTAAAATGACTTTAGGCTTCATTAGTCTCATTTTTTTCTTGATTGGTTTAGCATTGGGTTTGGCTACTAGGTTATGAACAACCACGCTAGGATTAACTCTCGTTATATCCTTATAGATGAATGTGAAATCCTAAGAATGGTCTTCTAGTATCTTAGTAAACACTTTATCTCTTATTTGAATAGCAAAGAACTGAGTTTCAATATCTGGGATCTATTTATGTTCAAATTTTTATATCAATTGTGTCTTCTATTAAAGAATCATGTCCTTCTTTGAATTTTGAAGGAGAAGGGGGAATTTCAAGATATTCTTCTTCTACCTCATATATTTCAAATCCTTATGAGGGAGAAATGGTATTGATACTTGTTCCAAAGTAATATTAAGGATGAGGAGTGAGGACTAAATCCTTTCTTATGATGATTCATGGTGAGGCCATTGTATGCATGTAATAAATCCAATAATGTCTCATCATTCTTATCATAGTACATGGTAACAAGCTCACCCTTGTTCTCCACATTGGAAAGTATGGTTGTGCTTGAAAATTTCACATTAGGGGTTTATATATCATGCATATAACAAACTTGGTCTCTATTAAATGTACATATAGGAAAAATTGGGAAGAAGAAGAGGTCATAGAATCGGTCAGTTGGTTTCTCTCCCTAGGATTGGCTTCAATGGAGATAAATTCAAAACATTTACTCACCTCACACACAATAGCCTTGTAAATCTAGAGGTGTTCCACCCTATTTTTTTAAGCTGTGGATACTTGATTATATACCAATTGTGAATCCCCTAAGACTCTAATGTTTTTTACTTCCATCCTCTTTGTAATGATGAGAACAAGAAGTAAGGCTTCATACTCTGCCCCATTATTGGTACATTTGAAGTCTAATTTAAAAGCAAAGGGAACAATATTCCCTTTGGCCCCATCATAATGGATCATCTAATGGTTAGTAGGAAAAATATATCTTATGGTGTTCATGTAAGTCTCTTCTTACATCTCTGACACGTATACCATACATATGTCCACAAGATCATCAGCAAGAAGAAAATCTAGATCCAAAATACTAACCATTCCTTACGGATCAAATGGGATGGTAATAGATGATTAATTCTCTATGAGTTTTAAAATTTCCATCATTGTTTTGGTGGACAAATTTTATTCCACAGTGATCTTATTGTCACACTTTTCTATAACTTCAATTACTTTTGGTTTATCAACTTTAGCTTTTGCAACCCACTTCGTGGTCATAACAAATTCCTTTAAAGGAGGTGCTTTGCTTAATTTTTTTATAGGGATTTCAAATTTGGAATGGACTCAATGTTTCCTTTTGAGGTTTTCCAAGTGTATCTCAAAAGGATTAGGATCCCCTTGAGTGATGAAAGCCTTACCAAAATGAAGGAATATAATCTCTTGGAATAAAGTGGAAGGAATGGCCTTCATTTTATGAATTCATGGCCTTCCTAGAATCGTGTTATAGTTTTTTTCCTTGTCTATGATGTATAATTCGGTTATGATGGTATTTAATCTTAGGTAAAATGGAAGGATTATGGTTCCAATTGAGTGCCTTTAAGGTTATCATATCCTCGCAATGTGTTTCTATTTGAAGAGAATTTGGTCTCCCCATATCCTGTCCTTTACAAGAATGAAAAGAGAACTATATCCATTGTATCCCCATCATCAATCATGACTCTCTTAATGTAATTATTATAGACCCACACTTGTAAGTATAACCCGATATATCCTCTTCGGTTTATCTCAATATAGGAGGGAACCTTACTTATTTTGAACACATACTTCATGTCTCTATCATTTTTCCCTAGAGGATGTATTTCAAAATCAACATGATTTATTTGAGCCTTGGGAGGGAGCATGACATGGATTAAATGGCCAATTCCTAATGCATATAACAATGCATAACTATGGGTTAGAGAATTCTTCACCAAATATAGAAATGAAATGTCAGAAAAGGTCTTGTTTAAGTCTATAATCAAGTAATATGCTCCTGCGGGGTTAGGGATATAGAAGTATCATCCCACAAAAGGAGTGAGTAGGGAGATGCTATTAAATATATTCTCTTATCTGAGTCATAAAAATTATTTCTGGCTCATTTTTTAATTTAACTAGTCCCACAATTTTTGTTTTATTTCTTTAGTCTAGGTTAGGATCAACCCAGGAGTTCTCATAATTCCGGGATTCATGGTCACGTGTCCCAATGGGAATACCCTTGTTCATATTTTGATGATTTATTTTCTCATCTTCAGAAAATTTAGGGAATGGATCCTGATAAATTCTCAAGTTTACATTTTAAGGCGCAACAGGTCTTATGTAACTCGATTGTGGGGAGTCAGGGACCTTTCAGGGTTCCCTAGGGACATATCTATGAATAATTTCCTTTTATTCTTTGGGATTCTCTGAATTAACTTATGATAATCTATAAAAGTGTTTGAATCAAGACCAATAACATAGTGAAATCCGTAGTATAAATTGGGATTGTAATCCATTGGCCTTTTGTTTTTGTTTTGTTGTTGGTTGTACCCTTGATTATTATTTTGGGGTTGACTATTATACGTGTAATTTGATCACATTTGACCATATTTATGGTATTTTTTTTAACCTTGGGCTTTGTTTTGGTGAGGGATGATGGTTGAAATCAACTACGTTGACAGAGGGGATAGAGTTGGTATTTATTTGATTCCCCATGTGACTATTATTTTTGTGTGTGTTATTAATGTTTGTAACGTTAGGCTTCTTTGCTTGGTCACTAACACAATCTATAGTAACACCACAATTATGATTCAATAACTTGGGCTCTTGGCTATTGGTTCCATTTTTTTAATATTTTATGTTGTTTTGATTGGTAAATTCCAACTTCCCATTAGGACCATAATTCTTACATCTGTTGTCAATAGTCATTTGGTCAAATATGAAGAGAACCTTCTAGCACTTCCTCATAGATATGAAAAGGAAAATTTTACACTTCTTCCTTGGTTTATTTAGTAAGTGAGTGAAGCAAAATTTCATAGAGTTCCATTTAATCCATATTAGGTATACTCATGGAAGAGTAGAGGACTTGATGTCATCTCATTATGAAGTGGGAAAAAGATTTGTTTTTTTCTTGTTTAATGTGTAGGAATTCCTTGATTCCTTTGCATAAAATTTTATTCATTTCGAAGGATTTAATGAATTCATAAATAAGTTGTTTAAATGAATGTATGGAGAATTTAGTGATTCAATAATACCAATCTAGATCAATTCCTTCAAGGGTGTTTGGGAATATCTTAGATATCACTACATCCCATGAGATTAATTCCCTAATTTTGGTTACATGGGCCTTGATATGGGCATTGGAGTCTCCTTCTAATTTAAACTTAGGGAGCTCTAGCAATGGGAGAGGAAACATGACGCCTCATATTGTGAATTCAATAGATTATTTTAGGTATTTGGCATAAGTCCCCATTTCATAGGATTTTACCATGGAGGTTTCTTAATGAAATGGTGGAGGAGGAGGTGTTTGAAAATATGCAACATAAGTATTAGATATAACATATATGGTTCCTTGGAGTGGTGTGAATGGACCAAGGAACTAGTGCATGTCCTGTAGTGGGTACTTAGAATACATATGCATGTAAGGAAGAGTAGCGTTAGAGAATGCATTCATGGGTATCTAGTAATTAAAACCCATGTTGTTAGGGATAACATGTGAAAATTAATTACCAATGGTTCCTTGAGTAAGAGATGCATAATATAGTTGAGAACCCATTCATATTCTACCAACCCTTGTAAGAAGATCACACATGTTCGATTAAACTAGATAACCTTTTTGTAAAAAAAATTTATTGGTTATGTGTTGGTAAAAGGGGTGTACCATTTTTTATCTATGGAATATCCCATATTTTCCCTATTACACAATTTGTTTGTGGGGTTTGAGCACTCTCTAACTCTCTATTTATCCCCACTAATGTGGAAATTATGTCATTTGGCTAGGATTGAGCCCCTTGTTTGGGCATGTAATACATGTAGTTTTGTGAAGGAGATGCGTGATAACCCTTTATGAATTGTTCACTTGTTATTTCTCCCTTTTGAGGCATGCTTTCTAATCTTAGTATGGTAGAAGAAACATTTTTTTAAAGAATGGTATCATTATACACTTGCAATCTATCTAAATATCCATATATTATTTTAAGTCGGTTATTACTTTGGCCAAAATGTTCCAATATTTCCTCATCAAGTCACAAATAAAATGGGGTAGAATCATATTGCATGTTAATTTGTGACCTTGTTAAGACGTTTGGGTATAACCCTTACTCCTCGGTGAATATCATGTGGTTGGATCTAGAAAATTATGGTTGTGGACCTTAATAGGTTGATGGTTAGTCAGTATATTAAATCCTCATGTTGAAAGAATTATTTGATGTTTGGATAGAAGAGACACATGGTAAATGGGAGTTTTGGGAATAGTTATCAGCCCATATAGAAAATAAGGGTCATTATTGAGCACTCGTGTGAGTATAATAAGCTTCAAATCCTAGAACAGACCTACTATAATCCTCACCCGGTATATTCATGGCTGTATAAACACTCACAGAATAATGGGAGTAGGAGAAGATGAAACAATAGATAGGGATTAAAACAAAAATGATAAGAAACTAGTCCTTCACGTCGGGTTCACCAAAATTTTTACACAATAAAAATGACATGGGATACCTAGTGTACTCGACATCTTGAGGTCATGTTGAGACAACCAAATATTGGAAGATTTGATGGACGGGGATAGGTATGAATGATAAATATTAGATAGATGGATGATGACAACAAATTGAGATTTAAATGCCAAGAAACTTGTAATCTATCATCTTGCAAGTATAAAACTTTCTCATCGAGGATGGAAAAAGCTGTCTAATCTCCATGTGTGAAATGCTATGATCAAGGATGATTGTTGCACATAACTCTTGATCTATGTTAGTTAAACTGAATATACTTCATCTTGGTTGATGAAATTTTGAGAAATGTGCATTCGTATCTAAATATGGTCATTTAAAGATGTGGACAAAGGATGAAGAGAGAAAAATAATGATTGGTATATCTAGCTTAGGGATGAATTAATATTTTTAAGTTCCCTGGGAAGTACTTGGAGCGTACGCCCCCTTGCTTCTAGTTGTTTGTCTTCCTTCCTGCATAATTTTTAAAAAAAAATATAGTGTAGCTTTTAACAACACATATAGTTAAAGCTATAAAGTCTTCTTTCTTACCTTTTCCATAGCAAAACTATCAATGACATTATTATAATTTATCATTGTATTGATGTCGCATTCAATTTTAATTTTCAAAAAGGAAAGGCTATTTAATCTAGTTTCCCCCATTGTTGACATTAAATTTCTTTTTACTCTTGTTAGAGTGGAAAATTCTCTCTTAGAGTTGTAGTTTCCAACAGGAATGCAAAGAAACATTTGTATTGCAACATCTAGATTTGGGAGAATAGTTTCTAAGCCATTTTTTCTTAAATATTTTGACATTGACGATACACATGTCAAGTTTTCACATCTTGATAATGCCTGGAAATGGATGCATTCAATGTTAAGGGAGGCCTCCAAGTCTGTGTTATATATTTTTACTAAAGAATTACAGCATTTCAATATTGTCTCATTATTGAGATCTTTTAAATTGTTCAAAAATCTAAATCTATCATTTAAAACACTATATGCTTCATTTTTTTTATAATTCCCTTATTAAGTTATCTATAATAACATAGAATACCTCCACCCTCATATGACCCCTTTATATATGTGGGATTTTGAAATCTCTCATTTCATCAAAGTGAAATTTTCATATTATTTTTCTTTTATTATCAATTTTATACTCTTATTTTCCATGTATTATCTTAGCATGTTGCTTATATGTATCAAAATTTTCTATAATATTATCAATGAATTATACTTACTCACAACCATGGCTAAGTCAATGTCCACCTTTTGTAGATATTTTCTACTTGCATCCATTCTTTCACTAATATTATGCCAAATGCAACAAATCACACAAGTTTCTAACATGTCTAGTTTTTCATGAATATACTTTGTTTCATGGCATGTGCTAGTTGTTTGATATTTTTCTTGTGTTATACTTAGGAAAGCATCTCAAATTTTACCATATCCAAATAAAAGATATTTAACTTCATCAACTATAGATGACAATCTTGTTTCAGAAAGTGATTTTATAATGGGGAAAACGCCATTAAAAAAATTTAATAAAATTCCCCAGTGATAAGTTGAGGCACTTAGGAAAGTGTAAATAATTTAAAGCTGTAAAAAATATATAAAGTTTTTGTACAACATTTTGTAGCTAAAGATCAATAATATTTAATTAATTCACTGAAAAGTTACAAACTCAGCCATACAGTTGTTCTTTTTAATCCTATTTTGTAGACTTGTGTATTTTCCAGACATGTTACTTGCATTATCATATGCTTGCCCCCAATATTCTATGATATTTATATCATAGTCATCCATTGTTCTTAGTATAGAATCTTTCAAATCACAAGCTTTTTATCCAATCAAAGGAATGTATTTTAAAAATCTTTCAACTGGAATTCCTTCTTGAGAAACAAACCTTACCACAAAATCTAATTGATCAATGTGATATAAATCAAGCATTGATTCAACAATAATTGAAAATTATTTTGCGTTGTGGATTTATTAAATAATTTTGTTTTAAAAAAATTTTGTCATGATGTTAATAAATTCATTACATTTTGTGGTAGATAAACAATATTGAACTCCCCTACCAGCACTTCCATATTGTGAAATGTGCTTTGTCAAAAATGGGTCAAACTCTACAATAAATTATAGACACCCTAAAAAATAGATCCTATTAAATCATCACCACCATGAAATGCAATACCTCTAGTGGCAAGTAATTTCACAGTTGCAACAATACACTTTAGAACATTCCTCCAATATTCTACTTCATTTTGTCACTTATTAGCAAGCGTAGAATCAACTCTTCCTAAAACACTACTTTGATTGATGAAATTAAGAACATAATCCCTATGATCAAGGTAATCCACATACTCTCTCATAATTTTTGATGCATTTTTCCAATCATTAAATCCATTTTTGGAATTTGTGATTGATTTTTTTTGGAAAATGCAGCAAGGAATGCAATAAACAACTCTCTTTAACTCTGAGTAAAGTAACCATTCTCTTAATTTTTGTTCATTGTTAAAAAGTTTCTCTTGAAAATGAATACTTGAAAATAATATTTAACACAAAAACTTTACACAAAAACAAGATGGTGCTTATGTATTTTATTAATATCAAAATCAAGTATTACAATCAAAAGAGAGGGTTGCAATATTTATAGATATTGGACAATTTTTTATCTCTTCCACTATAAATGGAACAATATTAAATAAAATTAAAAAATATGCAGGAATAGCTTATTGCCCCTATTTCCCCTCATGAAAATCATCCGGGAACAAAATATACAAGATAGAACATGATCCCGCAAACCAAGTGATAAGACACCTAAAAGACAACTCATTAATAATTCACTTTATCTAAGCTAACTTACATAATTAAAATTTTACTTTATTATAATATCACTTTAACTCATATGATGAATTAAGTGTTATTTTATTTCCAACATTCCCCCCTCCTTGATTCAGCATATTGTAAAGTGTAGATGAGAGAAAAACTTTGAATGCCTCAAATTTTGGACATATAAGAGACTTTGTGAAGATATCTACATGTTAATGTTTTGTCGAGAAATATTGGAGTTGGATGTTGTTGTTCTTAACATGTTTGAGTATGAAATGTACTTACACCTCAAAGTGTTTGATGTGTTCAATAAAAATTGGATTCCGAACAAGTTTTATTACTCCTTCATTGTCTACATGTAGGATTGTTGGATCTTTTTGATGTATTCCCAATCCTTCAAGTATACATCAGAGCCATATCACTTCACAAACAGCTCCACCTGCTACATGATATTTTGATTATGTGGAGGATCTTGAAACAAAATTATGCTTCTTACCCCCCCTGATATCAGTCCATATCCCAAAAATAATACAAATCCTGAAGTGGATTTCCTATCATCTATGTTTCCTGCATGATTTGAATATGAATATCATGTCAAGAAGTTATTGTTCTTCTTGTATTCTAGGTCATAGTCCATAGTTCCTCTGATGTACCTCATTATCCACTTTGTTTATTTCCAGTGACAAACCCCTTGTTCTTGCATAAACCATGAAAGATATCTGACTACATAGCTTATATCCGACCTAGTGTATGTCAAGTAGATGAGACTCCCGATCAACTGTTGATAGAGAGTTGAATTTACTTGTGGTGATGGATTTGTTCAAGACAGTTGAATTCTTATCTCCATAGGTTTGGAAATTGGTTTATAATCTGTCATATTGAACTTCTCAAGTGTTGTCTTGGTATATTTAAATTGTGACACAAAGATATGATTTTCTCTTTGCCAAAATTCAATTCCAATACAATAATGTAGAATCCTGAGATCGGTCATGTCGAATGATCATGTTAGATCTTTCTTTTTTGACTCAATCATCCTCACTGATCCTCTAGTGATGACTAGATCATTGACATATACTACAGTGATCACTATCTCCCCCTTTCTTTTTGAGATAGATATTAGGTTTGTATGGACTCATGTTGAATCCATGTTGAATGAGATGCTCATCGATTTTAATATACCAAGCCCTGGGATAATTCTTTAAACCATATAGTGATTTTATGATTTTACATACCTTTTCATCTTTACTTGGTATGAAAAAACCTTTTGGTTGAGTCATGAAAAACTTCTTCCTATAAATCACCATTAATAAAGGCACTTTTCACATCTATTTGGTGTATTTTCCAACCAACTTGTGTAGCTAGAGCAAAGATTAACCTAAACATTTTTATCTTAGTTGTGGGATAAAAATTCTCCTCATAATCAATGCCTTCTTTTTTAGCATATCCCTTAGCAACTAGTCTAACCTTGTGTTTACCAATTTTGTCATCTGCTTTGTACTTTTCTTTAAGATCCATTTGCATCCAATCATCTTTTTCCCTAATGTAAGATTGGTAAGTTTCCATGTATTATTTTTCATAAGTGACTTATATTCTACATTCATAGCATCTTTCCACGGTTTAGACTATAGGGCTTCTAAAACTGTGGACGGCTCAGTAGTTTTAACAACTTTACCCATTAAGGCCAAATTGACCTCATTTTGAGCCATCCTATGAGTCCTCATTCCAGTGGTACGTGTGTCAGGGGAACTATCCAATTTTACATCTCTTATCGTACTTTATACCATTTATGCATACTTTTAGTGGATCTTGGGGGAGGTTGAATTTCACCATCATCACTATCATCATCAAAGTGATTACCATCCTCTGTTTTCACTGTAGGGATGATTTTTTCATCATGTCAGTGTATGGAAGGAGCATTTTCTTCTTTCTTTTCAAAGAACTAAACATATTGACTAGTGTATACCCTCCTTGTTCTTGGATCCATAAGTCTGTAGCCAAGTGTCTCATCACTGTATCCCAAGAAGATAAGTTTTTCTGATTTCATATCAAGCTTAGTTCTTTGTTTCTTTGGAATGTGCATACTCACTTTACATAAAAAAAAATATAAGGTGTGAAATAGATGGCTTATTCCCTAACCATGATTCCTTTTGTGTTACTCCATCAAGAGCTACAGTGGGAACTTTGTTTAGTAAATAGACTGTCATTTTAGCTACTTCGGCCCAAAATGTTTTTGATAAACCTACATCATCAATCATACATCGTACCATATCCATGATAGTACGATTTCACCTTTCAACAACACCATTTGGTTGTGGTGTGTGAGGAGGAGCCATTTGACGATGAATGCCATGTGTCTCCAAAAAAATTGTTTAACTCATTGTTGGTGTATTCTCCCCCTCAATCTGAGTGGAGTGTTTTTATTTTCTTTCCAGACTTTGTTTCAAAAAGGTCTTTCAACTTCTTGAAAGTTTAAAAATCTTGGTTTTTTGTATAAAGATATTTTATCCACATTTTTATTGAAAAATCATCAACAAAGAGCATGAAATATTGAAACCCAAAGTGGCTAGGTCTCATTGGTCTGCATAGATCGGTATGCACTAAGTCAAGTTTTTCCTTAGCTCAAAAATTACTATGTTTGAATGGTGCTCTATGTTGTTTTCCTGCCAAACAAAGCTGAAATTTATTTGTACCCTTTTTTATAAGTGGAAAACCCCTAACCATGTTGCATCAATGAAGTATGTTAAGATAGCCAAAACTCACATGTCCAAGTCTTTGATGACATAGTTGAGCTGATGATGTATCCTTGGCTACAAGTGCTTGATCATTTCATTGAACAAAATCCAATTGAAATATTCTTCCCACATTTGAAGCTTTTGCAAAAAAATTCAAACTTCTTGACTTATCTCGAATTAAGCACATATTCTTATCGCCTTTACAATAAAAGTAAATTTTGAGATTGTGATCTAATATTTGACTCGTGGATAACATTTTTTTTTAAACCAGTGACATAAAGAACATCTGTAATTTTACAATTATGTTTCCCAAGTGGTACTGAAATGGAACCAATGCCTTCAACATTGTATGATGTATCATCACCCAGAGAGACATGATTTTTGGTGGGTTTTTTACTCATTGTGAAGAACTAATCTTTCTTTCATGTCATGTGTCGAGTTACACCAAAGTTGACATACCAAATTTTATTTATAGAATTGGATACTTCATTTGATTGTGCAGAATATATGAATTCATCGTCATCAAATTGATCTTCATGTTCGACTACATTTCCTTGTTGAGTTGGTTTCTTTTTCCACTTTTGATTATTTTGTCCCTGTTTACTCTGTTGTTGGCCTGATTTTTGTTTTTTGGTAATCAATATTTTTTCCACTTGAAGATCCGTATTGGAATGTGTTGTACCAATAATTCTTTAACTCATGTCCTTTTTGACCACAAATAAGACATTTTTGTTGGTCCCTTTGGCCTTGCTGAGTATTACCTTGATTTTGAGGTTGTTTACTAAGCCTACTTTTTTTCCTTTTTGATTAGAAGCAAGTGCCTGCTCTTCAGTTTCAGTAGTTGAGTGAATAGCTTCCTCTTGTTGTATCATATTCACTAACTCTTCAAAATTTGTTGTTTGATCAGTTATGTTTAAAATGGTCACAAAAATCCTATAGGAAGGAGGAAGATCTCTCAATACTATAGGCACGGGTGATGTGTCAGTTACTTCTTCTTCTTCTAAAGCTTAAAGTGATGCATGCAAATTTTTTGGTCTTCTCAAAAACATTTCAAATTTCTCAGTTGGTTGCATTTTCAAGTTCAATAGTTGACTCTGAGATGAAGTATTGTGTTTTTATTTTTGGACTCGTATATTTTTTTCAACTTGTCCCAAGATTCTTTTGTTGTTGTGGTATCACAAATATGAGGTTGTACCTCATCTAAAACACTAAAAAATATTATTAACTTTCCTTTTTGATTTGCACAATCAAATTTAGCTTGTTGTGTAACATCTATTTCAGATCTTGTTAATGTACCAGAAACAATGGACCATAGATTTTAAAAATCAAGTTGTGCACAATTTTTTTTATTCCATGCTAGGTGATTATCATAATGTAAAATTTGAGAATCTGGAAAACAAAATTGGTGTCGTAATTGTGGCCTTTGTGAAGACTGATAAATAGTAGAAGAAAAAATTGAACACTTTTCCCCCCTTAAAGCATGCACACCCCCCCCCCCAAAAATAATATTTTATTTATTTTGGGTACGCTTTTTTGGTTTTTTACAATATTTGTCATTATTGGCCCTGTTACAAATTTGGCTCTATCACCAATTTGTAAAAATAAAATGGCTCTCTTGGACGATTTGAAAAAAATAATAATAATTTGGAATCTTTGGCCTCTTTTCAAGTACAAACAACCTCTAATTTTTGTAATTTTTACAAGACAAATCTTATTAAAAATTGAACCAAGGCGTAGAGCTTGAAAAAACACACAATTTAAAAACAAATGGTACCTCAATCTGACGTACCAGTTTAAAGTTATGACATGTACAAATTCCAATGTCAATATCTTTCTGGACCACTTTCCAAAAATGGAAACAAATTGAAATTTATTTTTAAAATGTGGCGTGATTAGGGATTACCTACGTCACATGTGCCTTGGTTTCTCCATGGATTTGATATATCTGCCTCCCCTTCACCTTAAAATATTTGTTATGTAGGGTCACATAGGAATGGAGCTCGAATTTTCCAATGATGGTTTCAGTTGCAGGTTAGAGACACACGGGAAGATCAATATTTGGCTCATTTTATTTTCTTTTACAGGTGTGAATCGGTTAGGTAAATCCATAGGTCTGGAAGCTGAATCCACAGATATATGTAAATACAACAACTACATGCAAGTTGTAGTTCGGTGGTGGATGTTCAAACTTTTTTCTTTTTTTATTAAAATGAAACCTACACAACATACCCGAATAGTGGTGCCTCCAAAATTGGGGGTTCATGAAATTAAATCACACTAAATGGGATCTCTAAATTAGGGAAAAAGAAAAAAATCCCTGAAATAATTGTATATAGGTTTTTTTTAAATACTTCATATGCAATGAACAATATTAACAAACAAATTAATACAATCACTTTGTTATCAATATTGGAGGTGCATCCAGGTATGCTGGCCTATGATTGTAGTTCCAAAAATAACACTGCCTATGCAATTTTATGTACTGTTTTTTTTTTGTTGGTGGTGTGTGGAGTATGGCAGGGGCTCTATAAAGAGGTTGGGGGCAACTCGAGCTCCTCCTAGCTCAAGCATCTTATTCTTCCTCCCTCAAGCTTCCTACACTCCCTAGCACTTATAGGTTCAGGATCTTCTAGCTCTGATACCAAATCTTGACAATGAATACTTGAAAATAATATTTGACACAAAATCTTTACACATAAACAAGATGGTGCTTGTGTATTTTATTAATATCAAAATCAAGCATTACAATTAAAAAAGAGTTGTAATATTTCTAGATATTGGACAGCGTCTATCTCTTCCACAATATATGGAACAATATCAACTAAACTAAGAAAATATGCAAGATTAGCTTATTACCCCTAACTGCCCCTATTTCCCCTCATGGAAATCATCTGGGAACCAAAAATGCAAGATACAACATGATCCCACAAACTAAGGGATAAGACAACTAAAAGACAACTCACTAATAATTGACTTTAACTAAGCTAACTTAAGTAATTAAAAAATTACTTTATTACAATATCACTTTAACTCATATGATGAATTAAGTGTTAGTTTATTTCCAACATTTTCCTTTAAAATAAATATTTAGAAAGATATCTGAAAAAATCTAAGTATTGACTTTTAGAATTTGAAAAATTAATATCCATATCTTGTTTTGGTGTATTTAAAATTATATATTCTATTGTAGTGTTGTCTATTACCCATTTTACGAGATCAGGATCTACAGTGAAGTGTTCATGAATGGTGGGTTTAGCTATAGTATTTTCATTTTTCTCCTCTTGTCATGTGTTCTCATCTCCTATTGGCTTTGATTGTTTATTTTTTTCACTAACATCATATATTAAAGAATAATTCTCATTTCCATTAAAAACTACATTTGGCCTTAAATTTTCATTTAATGCACTTAAAAATATATTTATTTATTTTTTTCTTTCAAAAGTTTCTTTTCCTCCTCAATTTTATGTTTAGCTTTTTTAGAAATTGAGCACCACTTAATTTTTTAATTTTATCCATATGAAATAAATACCTACACTACCTTTTGTATACTCGTTGATACTATAATCAATATAATTACACAAGTGAAATAAATATATACAATTACATAAGAGGAATAATTAAATGAATTTACATCAGAAAAATAATTGTATTATAAAATTTACTTTTGAAAATTACTTGGTTTGTAAGGAAAATAGCAAAGTTAGAAACTAAATACCTTTTATATTGGGTGTAGGCAAAGGCTGTATTTCATACGTGAATTAAGGGCCTGCTATAAACAATCATTTGAAAATCATTAAAGAAACACTATTAAATATTACTGCATTTAAATAAGGAAAAGTTACTTTGCAATATTAAAATTTTAAGTAATAGACCATACATAGTGTTGTACTATAACCCATTTGATGATATAGGAATGTTTGAATACAAAGTTTGACTTCCAAATACATAATCCCCATGTGAAAAAATTAGATCAAGTATGTTTGGCACTATTAAAGTTATTTAAAATTCTAAAAAGTTTTGAAATTTTATATAAAATCTCAATCTATATGAATTTCATATGCAAATGAAGTGCCTGTTACAAACAATCATTTGAAAATTAGTAAATAAAAACTATTAAATATTAATGCATTTAAAGAAGGAAAAGTTGTTTTGCAGTATTAAAATTTTAAGTAATAAACCATACATAGTGTTATATTATAACCCATTTGATAAAATAAGAACTTCTAAATACAATGTTTGAATTCTAAATACATAATCCCCATGTGAAGAAATTAGATCAATCATGTTTTATGCTATAAAATTTATTTAAAATTCTAAAAAACTTTTGATTTTTTGCATAGAACCTCAATCTATATGAATGTCACGAGCAATGTTTTTAGGATTTTAGTTAAATTTTGTTTCTCCAAACATAATCCCCACATGAAGGAATTATAATTTGGAGCTATAATGAAGAAAAGTATCAAATTCTAAAATAAATCACCAATTTTATTAAATGGGGATCTTAGAGAATCTTGAGATGAGAAATGTCTATTTATAGTCTAACAAAACATGTGAAAATGCAACAACTATTGACCTCAAATTTGTCTAGCGTTTTGACAACTAAAATAGGTTCCTATAAAATATAATCCCAAAATAGAAAATGGGGTTGCTTTCATTATTTTTCTTTCCTCCAATGTTTGGGCAGCTGGGCTATTCACTTTTCTGGTGCTTGATCAATGATAATGTCCAACAATGCAATCATAACTATAAGTCTCTTACCTATAGTCCAATAATGTTCGGCCATTGATGTTTTCCAACACTTCTCAGTCAATGATGTTTTTGCTCCTTGCCCTACGTGTGATAATTAGAAATAGATGGTAAGTTTGAAGGATTTGGGTATGGCTGAAAGCATTAGTCCCTATCGGCAGTGAGGAGGGGAAATATGGTGGGTGGTAGATAAATAAAGATATTTTTTGGTTACTTGGTGTGTTCTCTATACTCACTAGTGGCTAGTCAATATATTAATATAGGATAATTAAACAATTTTATGTTGATTACTATTGTAGCTGACATGAGACAGCTAACAAACAGCTCTTCTCTGATGCCCCCTTCTCACCAATGCCCTAGGAAACTACCTAGGTTTCCTAGAGAATGAAAATCCCTTGGTCTAACTTGATTTTCTTGATTGGCCCATAATTGTTCATCTATAGTTATTTGTTCATTTAATGCATCAAGTTAGCTAACAAGCTGTGGGGGAAAAGGAGTAGATCGGAAAAATAACATTCATAATATTAAATCTATGTCTCCTTGGTATCGATCAATTCCTAGTGAGTGGACAATTGGCTCAAATATCCTCCTACTAGGTTGGGCCATACCAAGAATGGTCATCTAGAGGCGTCAACTCACGAGCAAGGGTAAGGGAAGCTAGAAAACTAGCCAAAGAATGGTCAGGGGCTATGAACGTGTAGTGTGAGTCTCTGATGACTAAGTTTCTTGTTTTAGTTTGGTTTTCTAAACTACTTTGATCTCTAATTTTAAATAAATAATTAAAAATAATAATTTAAATAAAAGATGAATTAATTTAACCTTTTAATTAACTAAATTCTTTTACCATTAATTAAATATATGAGTGCAGCTATTGACTCTATCTTTTGCATTTTGCCAATAATTTTGAAAGGAAAAGAATTTAAAATAAACTAATTAACGAATGTTTTTTGTTTTATGGATTATTTAAAAGAAAATAAATCTACTTCTACAGACATAAAGAGATGATTTAAAATAAATTTATTATTTCTTATAATAAAATAAAACTAAAACAAAGAATAATTAGATGTGGTTATTCCTTTGTTGTAGGGTTGTTTAGAAATACTACTATAATGAGGAAGTACTCAAAAGTTATTAATATGATAAAATAAAACTTCCCCTGACAAATCTTTTTCCTTAATTTTTTCAAAAAGGGAAGCTTCTCTAAAGAAATTTCCTCTTTTCTGAATAAACCTTCCTTGGAAAAATTACTTCTAAATTAATTAGAAGAAATAAATAATGAAATAAACTATAAAGATTTCCCCACTTCTTCCTCTAATCTGATTTCTCGAGCAGATCCATAGGAATAATCCTAGAATAAGTTATCAAGGGAATAATTTTTATATAAGGAATTTTTTGAAAATAAATACTGGAATGTAAAATTTGTACGGGAAGTGATGAAATATTTCACTTTTAACAAAACAATCCAATTGCTTCTTTGAATCCTAATAAACTATGCCTATGTTTAAAGCTTCAAATAAGTTAAATACACCCACAATTTGATCACTACATAGCTATGGTAACTTTTCCTAATGATTTTGATGATGTATTTAGTGTCTCCTCAGCTTTAGTATCCTTCTAATTTATGAGCTCCAATCAATCCAGGTGAGCAATACAATAGATATAAGAAAGAATATCAGCAATAAATCAAGAAAGTAGATGGTTGGCTTAGTGCAAGAAAGATAGTTGGTATGTGAGAAGCATGGAAACAGAGTAGAGAACTAGCTATCTGTGTAAGACCCTCTTTAAAATGTGACAACATAACACTTCACAAAAACGAAAATTTCCCAACCCATGATATGAATAAAAGTGTCATTTTTTATAATATGTTCAAGGAGAAGATATCAAAAATATGTATCGATCAAGAAATGATGACTCAGGGAAAAGAGAAAGATTCAACATATTCTATTAATCAATAAGGGAGGAGGAACTCAATACCAATCCAATGAGCCTATTTTTAGTCAAATTGACTAAGTAATGCGAGAGAAAATCAATTCAAAAGCAAAACATGCATTTAAAAAATGTGTGTTTTAATTTTGTTTCAAATGGTGACAAACATAGGGGTGGTTGCGTAACCAATCCTCTATCAATATGGGCAGTTGTGTAACCACCACTAAAATACAAATTTAAAAAGATAAAAATAGATTTTGTGAGAAAAATGAGGTTAACAACTTAGAGCGAAGGAGCTAAGTTCAGTCTAAAAGGGAATGCAAAGGGTAGAGGGAAGAATTTGGATCTCATTTTCATTTTGGAAGGAATTTTTTCATCATTAGAGATGTGTCACGTTTTAATGTTGCACCATTTAATTTTTGGGTGCATATAGTACCATGACTTAAGATCAATCTTGGAGAGCACTCTAGATCTCCATATCTAGTCCAAAATATCATCAATCCTAGGAAGAGGATATCAATTCTTCATTGTCATCTTTGTTAATTGTCTAAAATCAACACACAAGTGAAGGGATCCATCCTTCTTCTTCACAAATCACAGGTGTGCCCCAAGGGGAGACACTAAAGTGGATAAGGCCCTTCTCCAATAACTCCTCCAAGTGAATTTGAAGCTCATGAAGCTCGGGAATCATCATCATGTAAGGTGCTCAAGAAACAATAGCAGTACCTGGCACTAAATCAATCATGAAATTCACCTTTCTAAGTGGTGGAAAACTCTGAAGCTCATTTTGAAACACATTAGCAAACTCTCTCATTATGGAATGGTCATCTAGTAGTGAACTAACTTGATTCTCCTCTGACCTATCACTAATCATGATAGTGAACATCTGACAACCCTTACGCATGTTCCATTTGATTTGTATCGTGGTGATCATACGTAGGGATATCAACCTCTAAACCCTAGAAATCAACACCAAACTACCAAATTCATTTAGGTACTCAATGAACTTGTTATGAAAATCTACTTTATCCTGATGAGAATCAATCCAATCCATACCCAAAACTACCTCGTAGGATCTCAAAGTTATAATTCAAAGGTCTAAAGTTGTATAAAACACACCAAGGTCAAGTATGTAACTCTCCACATAAGTATCTATGGTGATTTTAGCCACAATGGCCAACTCTACTTGTCTTATATCTAACTTCCTACAATTTATGATCCCACATTAATCCACTATAGAAGGTGATATAAATGAATCAGATGCACTAGAACAAAATAATATAGAAATAAATATACCCCTAATAATATGTGTAATCTCAATTATCATGGCCTGATGCTCGGCCTAACAGTTCTCTATTATGGCGTAGACATGATGATCATGTCCTATGTCACCTGACGTCTTCTTTGAATTGGGTACCATTTTCCTATCAGTAAAAGTACGCCTATGTAGAAATAGGCTAGCATAGTGATCGTGGTCTCCATAAATAAAACACCCTAATGTATCTCTCCTCTTGGGATTCCCACATGTACTCTAACAAACTGATTTTATGGTACCAACTCTAGCAGACTACTCAGTATGTATTGGGTGTGCTTGTTGACTACCCTTCCTCCTATCACTTCCAAACCCATGACCTCCTCATCCTCTACCTCACTATGCATCATGTGGATGTCAATATTGTTGCTATTGATGACCTTGATGTTATGGATCCGATAAGTTCTTAGAGCTAACTTTGTGGGTCTAAATCCTCCTCTCGTGGGTGGAACCATGCCCCACTTCCTAAAATCCTATTGAGTATGAGTGTGATCCAAAAAATTGTTCATGTTCCTATCACAAGACTCTTGGACCTTTCCCTTATTCTCCTCAGCTAAATATTCCTTCTCCACCACCTTCTTTAAGGTCAAAGGAGATAAAATCTTAATTTTCCCATCCAAATTTGCATTTAGAACCCTGATGAACCTATTAACTTTTAATTTGTAATCATGTAGGTAGTCCACATATTGAAGCATGTCCAGAAAGTGACTCTCATATTGTGATACGAAACTTGAACCCTAATGGAAATCATGAAAATCATTTATCCTCCATTGCATGAAGTACTCTTACATGTATCTAACCCGAAAGTGATCCTCAAATAACTTGTAGGTAATTCTTCCCAAGTCAAATGGAGATTATAATCCTCATTTATCCACCAAACACTTGCTACATCATGGAGAAGGTGAATAACAAATTGATCCTTGATTTTTCTCTCATATGGGTGCAACCCACAACAATTGTCAAAACTATGAAGTCATGACTCAACTCTGAACCCATTAGTTGTCCCCCCATAGGTATATGGTTTTAGATGAATAAGGTCTATGATAACATTGGTTGTACCCTAGACATGAGGATGATGCTTTATTGATCTCTCTCCATACAATGAAGGTGTCTTATCTAGTGGTGGCAGCCCTACAATACTCAATGAATTACTACGGAGGTGTAAGGTAACACTCTTAAACTACACATATATGGTCTATAGGATCATGCACACTATTGTGTGTTATAATATTGTGTGGTAGAGTGTGAACCTGTTGGTTGGATATTTTGTCAAACCAAAATATGAGGTTCAACCACAGTGCATGGGATTGAATCCCTCCTCAAAGACAGGTGAGGCTGCCTGTTTTATTGCTAATCTAAAACACAGTAAATAATATATACAATATTCACACTAATCTAACCATTGGGGGTTGGGATGAAATCCCGAATCCACATTCACACGATTCAAGGATATTGCTTTCATACGTGAAATAGGTTAGAAACTATTACAGTGAAAAAAGCACGGTAGAAAAGAAATGGGAGAAACGTATTTTCTTTCGAGTAAACACAGAGCACGAAATAATCATACGAGTTTTAGATCACAAATATAGTGTCCGAGATAATTAGAAACACTGAGATTTTATGCAAAGAATAGCTCTAAGATCATGAACATAAGAACAATATCTTAAATAAGATATATTTCACAACACAAAGTCTGCAAAACAATATCAACTTCTATTCTTCAAAATGATTGAAAGAAAACACAAATTTTTTCTCCTTTCCAATAGCCTCTTAATGCTCCAAAAATTCTCGACCCTTTAGAATGCACAAGCATCCCTTTTTTATAACAAAAGAAGCTAGAGTTTAAACAGAACAGATCCTGAAAAGTAGCATGCTAACTAGAGTTTCAAACTTTGCATGATTCTCACGCAGGAGATCAAGTCGAAGTCTGAATTAAAAATATGATAAAATGGAAATAAAAGATGTGTCATTCTAAAAATAGAAATGACATGAGACGCTGGAGCTCAATCCGAGTCATCATCTTTTGATTCTTCTCCTTTCTCTTCCTCCAGCTGAGACTATTTGTTCCGGAACTCCTGGAACTTCCGAATAATGCCTTGCATTTCGTTTTCCTCAGGTGCAGTGGAAAGATCATTCCACATTTCGCAAGTCTCATGGATATCACTGGCACTGCCGGGAAGCTTTTTCAACCTCTTGCTGAGCTTTCTTAAGGCCTCCAACGTATGCTCAATCCTCACAAACTGACCAATGACTTCAAGGTCGAATCCATCTACAGGTTCATGCTGAATAATCTCTTGAACTTGTTTGAAGAGATCATCTGCTGATAGGGCACTTGATTTCCCAACCGACATCTTTGGACAAATCTTTAGCAATTCTTCCTCCAGATCACTTTTCCCATCGATCAATTTATCCCTTGATTCTCTCAACTTGCTGCAGGCTTCGTTGAGAATCTTTACTCTGAATTTGATGCCCTTGATCAGCTGAAAGTGTTTATCTGTATGTGGAAGAATTGCTTCTTCTACCAAGAGATGTGCTGGTATTTGCTTCAGCACTTGGAGAGCCTCACAAGTCAAATCAAGCTGTCTAAGTTCTTCAGTGAATTCCTCATCCATCTTCTCTCCTTCCTTCTGAATTTCTGCCAAGGACTGATGAACTTTCACCACATCTTGAATTACTTCCTTCCCTCATTGGAGCAACTTTTGGATCCACTCATCAACCACCCTTCCTTTTCTGGTAATCTTCTCAATCGTAGGCACCGATGAGAAATCGAATCCGGCAGAAGCAGAAGCAGATGGTATGGATTCCAGGGGTGTTGAGAGTTTAATCAAAACCTCTGTCAACTGCTCCACTTTTTCTTTAAACTCATCTCTGCTGACCTTTGTTTCTTTCAACTTTTGGCACAGCACGTCTATGGAAGCCCGTGCATCTTGTTGCGCTCCTTCTGTTGTTACTTTCCCTAGAGCCACCTTGGTGATCTGATAATCAGCAGCTGTTACATCATCCCTAGTTTTGTCAGCTGAGGGAGTGGCAATCTCTGCGAACTTATCTCCTGAAGCATCTACCAAAACTCTTGAAACTGTTTTGGGTTTCTTGGCTGATCTTGCAGTAGAAACCTTGAGTGAGCTGAAATCAAAGGCTGGTAGGGGTACAATCACTTTCCTCTTCCTCGGAGTTTGTTCGAGTAGCCATGGTGGTGTATCAGAGGAAACTGCCAATGTTGTAGTAGCTGGTATTTCTACTCTCAAGGGGAGCAGATTCTACTATTGGAGGGGGAACAGCAGTCAACGTGGTAGTAGGTGCAATGAATAAAGGCACAGGTTGTGGGGGAGTGTTGGTGATCACTTGGGTTCCAGTAGAAAGGGGTGAGAGCCCAGCGAAAATATTGGCCATGCTTGAAGAAGTGGATGGGGAATGAGGAGGCTGAAGTGGTTGTTGAGGGGGAGGCACAGATTCAGTCTCCAAAGCCTTGACTGCCAGAGATAAGGTCTCTTCAGTTAAGCAATCAGCAAATGGTGAAGTCAAGGGCTGACTTCCTCCTTCTTCCAAATTAATTTCTCCTATTTCTGGTGGTGTTGGTGATTCTGGCACATCCACCGTTTGAGTTGGAGAGACAATTGAAGAGATTTGTCTTTCTTTCCTCTTCTTGGGAATCTTGATTTTTATAGACCCCCCAGTAGATTCCTTGTCCTTCTTCTTTTTGGAGGGCCCCGCCTCAGGAGCAGCCAATTTTGGAAACTTGTCATCTTTAAAATTCATGCCCCAAGAAGAGAGCCATTTCTTTGTACGAGCCAGAATTAGGGCTGACCTATCGGTGATAGAGGATTTTTCACTAGCCGACCAATCAATAGGCGGAAAAACGTATCGATCTTCATTAATCCCATCATAGGACATATCTAACACACTTTCATTGTCCCTTATACCATCTGGCAAATCAGAAATCTCTAGCGTCTGAATCTCATCAATAGTTAATCTGCTATGATCTTTTCTGCGAACCGCAACTTCGTTACGCAGATCCACCCAGATATCCTCAATGTTGGGCCTGTGCAGATGTAGGGCTCCATAAGTTCTCAGTACTCCTCGGATGTCAAAACCATCCCGAGACTTCATATGCTTCTTTAATTTCTCCTGGAGTTCACATTCGACATTTTTAGCTTTTGCCGCTGTTGAGCAAGTATATCTCCCAATAGAAATTGGGAAGGATACAGCTGCCTTATGCTTGCTCTGTTGGAACTTGTGGAAATCCAATAACTGTCTGACCAATTCTATTAGTATCAATCTATCGCCGGGATAACGAGGCAGACGAAAAGGTTCTCCGGAATACATGACCGTTCGAAGGTAGGTAAACTTCTTGAACTGTAAGAAGATACATCCCCACTTAGATACTTCAGCCCATGCCTCGTCCGAGACCCTTGTCTTTCTTAGCCCTGGATTGAGCTGGCAGATGTTTTCATAGAAAAAGGCGTCATTTACCCTCCTAAAGTGATCCTTGGACCCCTTCTTCGTTATTTGAGGATAATACTTATAGACTGGATTTGTGGTTCTGCTTCCTTTAGTCCTCCAGCCCTGGATAGCTCCTCATCCCAGCCGCTGCATAGGCCACGTATGAGAACATATAAAAATTTCCGGTTGACAGGACCGTCGTCATCTGGGAATCAATTTCATCACTGATAAGGGTTCCCCAGTCAATCCCTTGCTCGTTTTTCCTAATGGTGACCATAAATTGGTACATCCATCCATGAAATAAATTTGATTCCGGCAAGCCAAACACCCGACTCAGTAGGGTGATAATATCGTTGATTTCTTGGATGAAATCCGATCTAGGGATAGTTCTTGGAAATCTAGATATTACTGGTTTTGCCTTAACCAAGAACTTCTTATTAACATCCTTAATGTAATTCTCCTGGTTACTGTCCCAGGCCTTCTGAGCCAATTTCATATTAAGGGCTCCATACTCTTCAAAATTTGGTAGTTTCAAGAGATCATCCAAATAAGCCCCATCTAGTTTGATAACTACTTCACCAGCCTGATTCCTTACGGACCGAGAAGCCGAGTCGTAGCTGGATGCACACGCCAAAACAAACTCTGGACACTGGGCAGACATAGGGAAGCCTGCTGCAAGGGGCAAGCCACTGTCAGCTATAGCTTTCATCCATGGGGTTTGAGAAGAACTCTTCACCCTGTTCCAAAAGTCGTCCATATCTATGTTGCCCATTTCAGTAATATCATAATTACAGTCGACATATGACGGGGATTCTGGTTTCTTAAACTTGTATTTCATCTTGCTAGATTTTCCGGCCTTCTCCTGTGATGAACCAGGATCCGACATGAAGAATATTGGAAAGAGAAAAGCTCGGAACTCCGGAGATGCTGTGCACACTGAAAAACCTGATTGACGGAAGGCGTCGGAAGAAGCGAAGAACCCGACACGCAGAAGAAGATATCGGAAAACTTTGAAAACCCGACACATCTGATATGTCGGAGTCTTGGCGAAACCCGACACTTGCTTTCAATGGCGGAAACAGGGGAAAACCCGGCACTTGTTGTTTAATGACGGAACCTGCCGAAAACCCGGCGTCTACTGTGATGGCGGAACTTAGGAGATGCCCGGCACCCACTGTTGAGGTCGGAATGTTGAAAGACCCCGTTACTGCGAGCTTCCTTTGTATTTCAGACTTTTGAATCTGCAATACAAACTTCAAAATCCAAGAAACCAAAACAGAGCCTTTCCTTTGAATTTCTACATAGACATCTTCCTTTCTTTTTTGTTATTCATATTCCAAACATTATGAAAGTAATTGGAATATGGAAGGAATAGCACCAATTGATAATCTCAAAAAATAAAATAAACCCTAAAAACCCAAAACCCCTTTCCAAAACAATACAGAACGAAGAAGGAAGAAAAACCCTCAACAACTGGCAAGAAATTGGAAAGAAAATATATGCAGTCGATCCAGAGAAATCAAGAATAAAGAAGGAACGAAGAATACCTTCGATTCGAGACAAGTAAAATCGAAAACGATCGATCCAGTCTGGTAACGCGAGTTTGCGGGTTTTGGGAGAGGAAGAGCGTGCGAAAAATCCACGAATTAAAATATGAACGGTAAAAATGACGTGGATTTTTACGTATTTATAAGAAAATTAGTAATAAATACGCTCCAGCTCGACACGTGCCGACTCACCAACCCTTCGGCATGAACGCCACGTCAGCGTGTTGGAGGAGTCCAAAAACCCGACACGAGGAGATTTAGTGCATTTCGGGTTTCGGGCTTCGGAAAACATGGAGCACAAAACATGTTTTGGTACATGAATGTTCCGATGCATTGAATTTCCGAAAACCCGATTACTAAGGATTGAGCGGACTTCGAGAATCGGAGAACATGGCGCATAAAATATGCTTTGGAACATGGATGTTCCGATGCTTTAGAGTTCCGGAAACCCGATTACTAAGGATTGTCTTAACAATAGGCGGGTTTCGGGTTTCGGAAGTCACGCAACACAAAGCATGTCTTAACACAAGTATGTTCCGATGCGTTGAATTTCCGAAAACCCGATTTCAAAGGATTTTTCAATACAAGGCGGGTTTCGGGTTTCGGAGGTCATAAGACATAAAGCATGTTAAAACTTATGTCAAGCTGTTAGTAACACCCGAAAACCCGATTTGCTCTAAAAGAGATCATAATGCAAAATCACTTCAAAAAAATTGTAGGGGTTATCCGATCGTTTCGTCGTGAACTCAAAACGGGGATAACAGAACCCTCATCTGGCTAAGCAACATCTTCTAGCTAAGAAACCTTTTTTGGTTGAGTAACCTCCTCAACTGGGTGAGCAACCTCTTTTGGTTGAGTAACCTCCTCAACTGAATCTCATTATACTGGAAGGTGATCATGAAGAAATTTCATCATTGTTTTCAATGTGTCTTGTATTTACAGAACAATATTGACTACTTGTGGTTATGGATTAGGTGGCCCATAACCTCGGGTCCTAGTTAATTGATGCTCATCTACAGGTCTCAACATCCTGCACATGTGGGAAAGTGGCTTACTAGGTTTAGCAAAAATATTTTATTTAATGGTCATTTAATTATTCGTATTGAATAATTAAGTTTCAATTTAATCCCATAAACTCGGTGTTGAACCCAAGCTCTTATACCAGATGTTGGGTCCATGAGTTAACAACCCAAAATAATTATCAATTTACTCGTCAACCCTGTAAAATTTGGGACAATTTTTTTACAGGGTTATTTAATCGTTAATTAATCTTTAAACTTTACTACCAAAACAATAATACTAATCTAGAATGAATTACACTATTTCAATAGGTTGATTGGAAGATGATGGGTCCTATAATCAACACAAAGGTGATAAATTGGGTCCCAAAAAAATAAACCATTTAATGTAGATTTAATTTTAACAAGTGATATTATACTTTCCCTACCAAGGGATTACGCTAAGCTGATAAGGAGGTAATTAGTAAGGTAAATGAACAGATCATAGGGTTTAATTAATCCAATAAGGTAAGAATTAACTTAATAGGGTATAATAAAATTTAATTGGGGTATGGGTCACATTTAGCCCCATCCAAATAGACACATGCCCTCTTGCACCAAAAATATCATTTAATAAAAATTTAATTTAATTAAACTCATCTAATTTCAAAATGTAGAGGGGGTCTCCTGATAAGTCGAGTAAGGAAAAAAATGTGTTTAATTGGAGGCCTCCTCCTGAGGGGTGGATAAAGTTAAATTTTGATGGTTCCTCAAAAGGAAATCTTGGTAATGCAGGGTGCGGATGTGTGTTCAGGGGTATAGATTGTTAGCCTCTTTTGGCCATGGCTTTGGACTATGGAGTTTCTTCTAATAACTTTACGAAAGGTATGGATCTTCTCTTTGGCTTATTAGAAGCAAAGCATAGGATTTGGCGTTGTATATGGATTGAAAGGGAATATTTGGCTATAATAAATATGGTTCAGGGAAGGCCCTCTAATGTGTGGAAATTAAAATTCATTTGCTAATATATCATGTATATTATTCCTACCTTTTCAGAAGTGAAATTCTCTCATACTCTGAGAGATGGCAATAAGATAGTGGATTTCTTAGCATATAGAGGGGTTGGTTTATGGGATAATCTTCATTTAACCTCCCTTTCTTGGGAGGTGGGATTCCCCAATGATATCCAGGATCTTTTAGTAGGGGACGCATGAATGGCATCAATTGGTGATTACTAATGATTATAAAGGCCTTATATTCATTTCCTCTACCCATTATGTGATGTCCATTGAAGTGAAAGATTTGGAAAGATATTTCAAAGCTCTAGCACTTGTGTAGAATTTATTGGTTTGGGTGTTCATGAGTGTATAAAAGGGGGGCTGGTGTGAGGGATGTACATCCCTTATGCTTTTATTTAGCCATGGTTTTTTATTTTACTTCCCTTTTTTCTTAGCTCTACCTTGCCTTGGTCTGCATGGCATCAAAGGAAGGTCTGGTGGAGGGGTCTAGTCAGAAGTGGTGTCGAGCCTAAACTAGGGAATCTTTGGGGGAATCCTTTGCAGGCTAGTTGAGCGGGATAATTAAGAATGTGGCGATGCGTGGCTGGATGGAGAAATTTTGGATTGTGGTGGAACATGTAGATGTAAAAGAAGAAGAATTGGTCATCTACAACAAATTGAGGAAGCTTATGTTGGACCGCAGCCAATCTATGGGGAGGTGAAACATCTTTAAAGTGGCTCAAGGTTTGAGCACTATGAATATATCTTGAACTTGTTGGGATAGTTCATCCTACATAAGGAGATGAAGGATTTTGAGGAAAGGCTGGTGAGTATGCACTATCACATTCATGCAATGGCTCATGGGATTTAAGCCCTTTCCCATGGTTTTGAGGTTGTTGTTAAGAATCAAGGATTTTTGCTTCCAAAAAAGGCCAAAGTGTCGATGCCTAAATGTTGTGTGGATCACTCTACCTCCTCTTTGTAGCCTCAAAGTGACTCAGAGGTGGAAATTCAGGATGATAATCTGTCTGCTTCGGGCATAGATTTGTGAGCTTGAGTGGTAACTGTTATCGTAGCTTGGTGGGGATTTTTTTGGTTCGATATGTTTTGTGGGTTCTAGTTTCTGGTTTTTTTTTAGAGAGGATATCTGGTATTATGTACTCTATAGATATATATATATATATATATTGTATTTTGATACATGATAAAGTGCCTTATACTTTTCCTGTGAATCCATTGATGATTGTATATATCATGGACTGGTGTGGGAAGATTTTTTTTAGGAAAGGGCTTATCCCTATGGATCATAAGAAAAAAATGAAGATGTGAAAAAATAAGCCTCACTTGCAAATTAAAAAGTCAACTAAAGGGGCCACTTTCATGTGGCCAAACCTAGGTTGGTTGAGAGCCCTTGGATCAAAGGGATCGCCACCATAGATTTAAGATTAACCTAAAAACCCTAATTTCTCTTATAATTTCTATTACCCATTCTTCTTTCATTTCCTTTTTTATTTGTAGGTTTTACAAGGAAGCTTTCATGGAGGCACAAGGGTGACCATCTATTTTTTCCCTTCTATTCATTTTTGTGTACCATAACTAGGGTTTGAAAGAAGAAGGATGTATATAATCAAATATATACCAAATGTATATATTTTTCTAATTTATTTATATAATTGTGTACATATATATAGAGGGGGGGGCATAAAACAAGGTCATGCCCCAGTAAAGAATCTCATAGCACTAAGTATAAATTCGTGCCCAAGATAATATATGGTTGTGTATGTTGGTCCGAAGATCTGTCAGATGGGCAGATCTATGGATAGACAGGCCAATAGTGTGCAGGGCATAGCCCCTCTTTGAGATAGCAAAGTGAAACTGGTTTATTGCTATTCTACCAGAAGGAACCTTTGCAAGTCCTACAGTATTCTACCTTCAGGGGGGTTTGGGATCTCATCCCAGTAGAGTTAGTTCTGATGAAGAACAGAAAGGAATGAAGGAAGAAATGGAAGAAAGATGGATCTGAAGGGAGAAAAGAAATGAATTCCAAAGTAGAAAGGTCACAGGGTTTATGTTTTGGGCCAGTAGTAAACAAAGCCAAACTTACTCACATAAACAAATAAAGCAATACTGATAAACAAAATGACAAAAGTAGATATGAATCTAACAGAATAAACACACAGATTTGACGTAAGAAAGATCTAATGCATATAACACATGAATTCAGCACAAAGTCTCAATATTTGTATTAATGTTTTCTTATGTTACAAGAAAGCTCAAAGTCTTTCTCTCCTCACTTCTATTTTTCATACAAGATTGTCCACCTTTGAATACTACAAGTATCCAAGTATTTATAGAAGGAGAAGGAGAAAGAAGACAAAAAGGAGCCAACAACTTATTTACAAAATATCTACAAAATATCTAAAAGTCAAATGTTGACTTTAGGGAAATTTTGTGGATGACAACATCCCATGGTGCAACATGGATGATGTCATCATGTATGCCAACATACTTTTAGATAATTTTATAAAAATGGGATTTATCCCAGGAGGAGGAAGCATATTCATCATCATCCCTTCGCTCGAATGGAGTGTCTTGCTTCTGCTCTGGAGAGGTGATATGATACTGAGCTCGATACTTTATGACCTTGTTGATCATCTTCTGAAGTTGATCATGATCGGGACCCTTTGTGCGATCTCTGATAACTTCGCAAGTTTCTCATTCATCTCTGAGCCTATCAGGGAGCTTGAAGTATTTGTTTCCTACCTCTATCAAGTACCCGATGAAATCGTGGCAAGCCAGAAGGTTGTTAATAGATTCTTGGTCAAAAGTGGCCTCTAGCGTCAAACCTTGTGATGCAATTCCCTTGAAAAGCTGAATAGTATCGTTTGCTTCTCTCAAGGTGAACGATGCACTAAGTAACCCTGGAGACATGCGCAAGAAAATCTGCTCCATTTGATGTTTCTCATCTAGGGCTTCCTCCTTGATTTTATCTATATTTTCTAGGACAAACTTCATTTGATCAACCTGATAGTCTAAAGTGATCAGCGCTTTGTTGTGTTCTCGTGGGTGATCAATGACGCCAAATTTTAACAAGTCATCAGTCGGGCAGTCGACAATTTTCTAGAATGTCTTGTGTTGTAACTAGGCATGGTCCAACTCTTTAGATACGGGTCCTGATATTTCTTGAAGTTCATTGTTTGCCTTATCTATACTTTGGTAGAGGCCTGTGAACTTCGTGATTACTTCCTCACTATCTCTGAGGATCTGCTCTCTCTAGGAGGACACTGCTACACCTTGTTCACCAATCTTGGCATATTCACTTATCTTCTCCTGACTAAGGACTTCAGGAGTTTTGGTGGAAGCTATAGGAGGTGCATTGCCCATTCTTTGCAGAGCTTGGAGAAGATGTTTGTTTTGTTCCTTTAACATTCTCTTCTTCTCCTTTGCTTCTTGCAGTTTCTTGCAAAGGGCATCCACGGCTGACAAGGCCTCTCCTTGTAGGCTCTCTGATGATGTTCCCATTGTGACCTGGGTCACTGTAAAATCTGTAGGAGACAGATCTTCTTTCTTCTTTATGGGATCTGGGTAGGCTATCTCCATAACCCTTTCACCTGAAGCACTTTTTGAGAAGTGAGTTATAGCTTTTTGCTTCTTTGGTCCTTTAGCCAGGATGACAGAGAAGTCCATGGGTGCAATGGGGACTTTCCTCTTGTGTTGGCTTAGGTGGTCTGAGATCCAGCTTGGACTTATGGGAGTGGGACCAAAGGATGAAGAAGAAACAAGGGTGGAAGGAAGAACAACTACAGTGGACATAGGGAAGTGTGTCGAGACACTTGGTGACGGCATGGAGAAAGTGGCCGACACACCAACGCTCATGGGATTAGGAGTCACTACAAGAGAGGAGGCCATGGGGGCGGAAGGGATCTACAAGATGAGGGAAGAAATGTTGGGGGACAGATCCGCAAGGGAAGAGAAGATGGAGGAAGAGGGAGAGGGAAAGGAAGAAGATGGAGGAGAAGACACAACCAAAGGAGTGGTTTTTTGAGTGACATGAGCAGGGGAAGGAGGAGCGTGAGAGGGAATAGTTGGTAACTCCCCAGTTGTAGTTGTGACAACATCTTGAGTGGATGTGTTCGTTAAAGCACTTACCGCTTCTTCTTTTCCTTAGGACACTAAGTCCACAACTTGATCTTATGTGGTAGTAGGAGGGCTTTCAGGAGCTTTCTCTTAAGCAGTGCTTGCCTCTCCCACTTTATCTTTCCCTTTGCCTTTAGGCAAGTGTTCTGGCCTGGTGGGTGCATTACCTAGGGGAGATGTGGTAAAATCTACCCCAAGATAGATGATACCATTTTTCTTACACCAATGCTTGGTGCGTTTCAGAGTAGGTTGAACCCTTTCTTGGATGGTCTGGGGTGCTTTGTTCCTATCAATATCTATGAATGGCCAATCATCCCCATCTGTGTCTAGGTAAACATGATCAATTTCCTGATCAGTTTCTAGGAAATCCTTTGGGATGATGGCCATGCCATATTGAATGATCTCTGCCAGGGCCAGCTGGAAGTGATCCTTTTGTCTGATTTCAACTTCATGATTTAAGTCAATGTAGATATCCTCAATCTGAGGAACGTGGATAGGATCGATCTTTGCCCTTGGAAGGACAACCACGAGGATCGAAGGTTGGCCTTGCCAGGAAATTATGCTTCAAATTGAGAAATTCAAGCTCTGCATACATCTCCCAAGCTTTACTTTGTGAGGGGTACGTATACCTAACTACTACAAGGGGGAATGGAGTTCCTCCCTTCTTCCTCTTCATACACTTCTTGTGATAGGTGATAAGCTACCTTGACAGCTCCAGAAGGATTAGTTTGGGTCCCGCATATCTCAGCAATCTTGTGGGTTCTCCCAAGAAGTTGGCAGCTCTGAGATAGGTAAAGGTGGGGAATTGTGTAAACAACACTCCCCACTTCATTGTGGTAGTGATCATGATTTTTCTTGTCTGACCATGAGTCATGTTGGGCCTCAAGAGGCAGATGATGCCATAGAAGAAGACATCATTGATCTTGCTGAACTGAGCTATGTTGTTCTCGAGCCTCAACTCTAGATAGTATTTGTATATTTTGACCTGGGGCCATACCCCATACTAATTCAACCCTGGGTAGTCTCTCTCTGAGGTAGCTGCATATACTACATAGGAGTTCATATAGAACCTCCTAGTTGTTGAAAGTTGTTGAAGTTATTCCGAGATTGTACCACTAATACCTGAGCATCCACTTGTGAAAGTAATGGGCATCAGGGAGCCCATGTACTCTGCTTAGGAAGGTGATTGTGTCAATCATCTCTTCTGAAAAATTACTATGATGAATGACTTGGGGCCACCTGCTTGCCACCTTTTTATACTTGAGGTACACCTCATTCATCATCTGCATGCACTTGTCCTCATTATCGGTCCAAGTCTTCATGCAGTCTTCTTGACTTACTGCCAAAAAATTTCTGTGGTGGGGGATGCCCAAGATAATCTCAAAGTTTTGGGCTATGAGGTTGATTATCACTTTGCCATCCTCATTTTCGACACATCTTGTGTCCTTGTTGTAACAATGGCCAGCCAACATGATGAATTCATTATTAATTGTGCTCACTGGGAGCCCTACAACAAAGTGTAGATCACTGCCAACCAATTTATCCATCCACGGGCTTCCTGTGACCTTCTTGGTTCTAGCCCAAAATTCATCCATGTCTATATGCCCAAGTTATGAATCTCTGATATCGAGATCGCAATCTGCAAGTGAGTCATACATCCTGACCTTTTGGTATTTATACTTCATTTCTTTCTCCGTCAACTTGGCTTTGTCTTTGGACTTGGTTGGCTTATTACTCAATGAAGACATAAGTGCACTCGACAATTGATGTTGCTCTATAAGAAGAATCAGAGAGTTCCAATGTAGAAGGGCCATGTTAGCCATCATGTTGTCCATAAAAGCTTTACAGAATGAAAAATTATCAAGTTATGAGCCTCTGGGCACGAGGCACATCCTTACTGTAGGTTACAGGGGTTTTGAAAAGCAAGGTGCACTTTTAGGGAGTGTTGCATGGGGAAATTAGTGCCAAAAGGGGTGCGGGGTGTGGTCTGGCTACACACAACATTCAGATGTTGATGTCAAGGAATATTCGCTTGCGCCATAGGAAGTGCATTGGAGGGGCGCAGGAAATTCTTATGTTACACACCTGCAAGGTGTGCCCAAGCGCATATTTTCAAGGTGTTGTAAGTTGGTTAAGTGCACCAAAAAATTGGCTTGCATGGCGTGGGTAGGGTTTGCACAACACGCAGTGTTACCGTAGTTTCTTTAGCTTTCAGCACTTGCACCTTAGGAATTTTGTAGTTTATAGGGCACGAGAAGGGCTTATGCTGCACGGTCCTTTAATGTGCTAATGGCACGACTATTTTTGATGCAACATAATTAAATAGTGTGCCAAAGGACGTGAATGTGTTTAGTGTAACAGGAGTTTGTAATGTGCCATAGTGAAAATAGTTTCACTATGTGGGCCGATTTCCCTTTTTCTTGATTTTTACTCTTTGGGCTCAAATTTTGATGTTCAGGAGGGAAAACCTAGCAAGGCAAGGAGTGAAAGAAAAATGGGCATGAGTTATTTTTGAGGCCAAGCCTTCCAGATTTTCAGATCTGGAAGGAAAGGGAAAGGAGGGTTTTTAGGTGAGTACTTGGGTTTGCAAATGGTGTTATCCTTTCCTTCTAGATTCATTGTTATTATTCAAAAATCCTAATCACCTAGCCCAACATCCATAAAAACAACAAGGATGGTAGAAACCACTTACCTGATATAAATAATGACGAAGGAAAGAAGTGGGGTCCACGATCACGACAAATGGCATGCATGGGCTGATGAGAGCAACTGACAGGCGCAGAGGAATAACTTTTCACGTGTTTTTTTTTAATTGTGAAAATGACAGGTTGGGTGTACCTATATATAGAAAAATGCACATTTATTGCACCACCAACTTTTTCCTTTGGCGCACTTTACAGAGTGTCGACATGGGGAAGGTGCACCTATGGTGTGGAGTTTAATATGTCGACATCATATTACATGCACTAAGGTGCACCTAAAAAGGTGTTAACATGCTTGTGGATGTGTTGGGCACACTTAAAGAGGGTGCATCATTTAATGATGTTGCAATAAGCATGAGTGCGCCTAGGGACCAAAGGAGTGCAGTTTCGAGAGTGTTGACACTACATTTCTTGCGCCCAAGTCAAAAGGTTTGAAAATGGCTAAGTTCTTTAAAACTTGATTTTCTGAAAGAGAGTTTTAAGCCATTCAGAACATTGATAGACCTTTTCAATGGACCAAAATGGAATTTTGGTAAGGTTACCTACAAAATTTCCCTTGTCAATTTTACAGGATAACAACTGGCTCTTTCTGGGGACTATCTTTGAGCGAAGCTTAAGGGTAGAGAATCCCAGATTTTCATGTGCCTATCCATTGGGTTACAGAGTCAAAAACAAGGGTGATGAAAAAGAAAGGAAAACACACAAGTAACAGAAAGCAAACACATGACAAAAAAAAACACACAACTAAAACAAACTGTACAAAGAAGAGAGCAAGCTCTACTTCCTGAATATTTTGAGATGTTTCCCGCTATAGGGAAGCAGGAGTTTAGTTCCATCTAGATATGAGAGATAGAAGCTACTCTCTCCATTCAGTTGTCTAATCTTGAATGGCCCTCTCCAAAGAGAATCAAATTTCCCGTGCATGCCCTTTGGTTCTCTTCGCTTGTCCCATAGGAGGACAAGATCTCCCACCTAGAAATCTCTCTACTTGGCCTTTTTATCGAACAGTATTTTGACTTTATTCTGATGTTCGGTGATCCTATTGACCACCCTTACCCTTTTTTCTTCAAGTTCTATTAGATACATGATCCTCTTTTCAAGATAATTCTATAAAGTTTCATCTTCGATCGCTCGTGCCAAGCGTAGAGCAAGGAGTTCCATGGAGATAGGGATCTCAGCGTCAATTCCATATAACACTTGAAAAGGTGACATTCTGAGAGACCTCTTTGGGGTAATACGGTCTGCCCACAAAGCATCATACAATGACTTGTGCCATGACCGTTGATTCTCATCGACTAGCTTCCGTATGATAGTCACTAGGTTTTTATTGCTGGATTCAACCTGACCATTCCCTTGAGGGTAATAATCTGAGGCATGGGCCAAGGTTATTCCGTATCCATAGAAAAAACCAATAACTTCCCATGAGGAGAAGTTGGAAGCATTATCAACAACGATCTTGTGTGGGATGCCAAATCTCACAATGATATTTTCTTTGATGAAGTTGCAAACAACTTCAGAGGTGGCATTCTTAACAGGTATGGCCTCCACCCATTTGGTGAAGTAATCTATTGCTGTTAGGACATAACTATGTCTGGAAACTTGATTGGGGATGGAGTGCTCCGATAAAGTTCAATTCCCCATTTCCTGAATGGTTCGTCAATAATGACGGGCCTGAGGGGAAAAGCAACCAATTTTGGTTTACCAACGAACTATTGGTAGAGCTCACATTTTGCTACCCAGGTGGCTATATCCTGAAATAGTGTTGGCCAGTAGTACCTAGCCTAAATGATCTTATGTGCTATCACAGAAGAGGAAAAGTGACCACCATAGGCTGAATCATGAAAGCTTTCTAGTAACTTCACCTGATGTGGCTTGTCAATGCATCGCAAGAAGATGTCATCAATCCCGCGCTTGTATAAACCGTCATCCCATATGACATATCTGGCTGCCCTGAGCTTTACTATCCACTTCTCCTTTGAAGTTAGATGGGCTGGACACTCACCGTAAGTGAGAAAGAAAGTGATGTTGGAATACCACTCGTCGCTGGTCGCAACAAATAGAACCATAGGTAGAGAATCAACTTTCTCCAGTTCACCCTGCACTTCGTCGATGCAATCAACTTTCTCTTCAGGATCTCCTGAATCTTTATTTTCAGCCATGAGCTGACATAGGCCTCTACCCCTTACCAACTTGGTTGGTTTGATGTCCAGATCATACTCTTGGACCTTTGTGATCCAATTCCCTTGTAAGCTTCCTAACTCCTGTTGAGTTAGGATAGACTTAACTGTCGTGTCAGGAACCAGCACTACTGTATGAGAGTTTAGGATGTAGTACCAGAAGTTCTTGACTACTTTGACTACTATGAAGGCATGTTTTTCTAACTGAGACATCTTTAATTCATGAAGCTTGAGAGGGGAGCTCATGAACGTGATTGGGGATTCAACATCCTCAGAGTTCTTCTGCATTAAGATGGCAGATACAGTATGCGGACGCATAACTGTACATGATGAAATCTTTGGAGAAGTTGAGGCATACCAGAACTGGTGCATGAGCAATGGAGGCTTTTATATCCTCAAATGATGTCTTTCCTTCTTCACTCCACCAGAAATTTTGTGACCCCTTCATCATATTTGATATGTGACGAGTCTTTTCAGCGAAGTCTGGAACAAAGCGTCTGAGAAAATTCACCTTTCCGAAGAAGGAGTGAACAGGTCTTGCTTGTGGGCAAGGTAAGGCTCTGAATAGCCTTGACTCTTTCGATGTCTATCTTTGTTCCTTCCTTGCTGACAACGTGTCCTAGCAACTTTCCTTCAGTGACCCCGAAAACAGACTTTTTTGGATTTAGGGAAATCCTGTGTTCTCGGCATCTAATCAATACTTGCTCCAAATGATCACAGTGATCACTTCACTTTTTAGAGAACACAGTTAAGTCATCTAGATAAACTATGATGACCTTCCCCATCATACCTTTGAATGTGAAGTCCATAGCTTGCTAAAAGGTGGCACCGGCATTGGTCAAGCCGAAAGGCATCCTGTTGTAGGTGAATGTGCCCCAGGGAGTAGTGAACGTTGTTTTGAATTGGTCTTCAGGTGAGACCTCAATCTGATTATAGCCCGAAAAACCATCGAGCATGGATAGCATCTCTGAACTAGTTACTGCTTGCAGAACCTGATCCATTATGGGCAGTGGATAATTGTCCTTCAGGGATGCCTGGTTCAGGTTGTGAAAATCTACGCATATGCATATTTCACCATTCTTCTTTCACACGGGCACAATGTTTGTGACCCAGGTACTATGATGGATAGGAAAGATAATTCTCACATCTCAGCATCTTCTGTATTTTCACCTGGATGGTACCCAAGATCTTAGGATTGTAGTGCCTCTGTTTCTAGTGAAAGGGTTTGACATCATCCTTTAACGGGATGTCATGTTGAACGTCCTTAGGCTTGAATGACTTTAGATCAGCATAAGACCATGCCAATACGTCCATATATTTCTTCAACATCTTGAAAAATTTCCACTTTTCCTCGAGGTGTACAACACTTTCCGATGTTCACAAACTATGGATGCTCTGTAGAGCTTAGATTAACAGATTCGGTCTCTAGAGAAGAGCTAGGGTCATTCTGTCACTTTTTCTTGATGAAGCGGTCATGCTTGTCAAACAATCATTCCAGGGAGACTAAACCTTTCAGAATTTTGTTCCCCTTGAGCTGACAGATGCCTCCACCTTCTATTGATTCATTTGCTTGACCAGTGATGGACTCACGACATACCAAAGTAGATCCTTCGAAATGAAGCTCATTGAAATTGTCTGCTTTCTCTAGGAAAGCAATAAGCTGATTGTCATCATTGAATACCTACCAGTGGTGAGAATTGTCTGGCATGCTTGGGCGAAAGACTACCTCAATGGTATATGTGTCTGTTTTCAGCCCTGGGTGAGGGAGCATAAGTGAGGTAGAGATGGCCAATGAATCGGCCATGTCATTTTGGGCTCATGGAACCACTTTGATTGAGAAGGCATCAAACTCCTCAATGTTGTCCCATACTACATTGTGGTAGTGCCTGAGTCTGTCATTTTTTACCTAGTATACTCCCTTTACCTGATTGACAATCAGTTCAGCATCACCCTATACTTTTAGGTTCTTGATTCCTCTTTCCTTTGCAACTTGCATGTTGAGTAGCAAAGATTCATACTCAACAGTATTGTTTGTATTGAAAAACTACAATTTGAAAGAAAGAGGGAAAATCTCCTCTTCAGGAGATATCAGGACGGCTCCAGCACCACATCCACTTGTTGCACAACTGCCATCAAACTACAGCATCCATATCTTGTTAAGGTCCTCCTCCTAGATGAGAACGTCCATTCTATCAGACTCAGTGGATAAGAAGTAGTTCCCCATCCCTGATGATTCGAAGAGAATCTAGGCCTTGGGGTCGTCAGAGTTGGTGACCAGGTACTTCTTTTGTGATTCAGGCTCCAATGTCTGCATTACTCCTTTGATGGGGATTCTGGCTTTGGACCAGTCCATATGAATCTCTCCACCAACTTCCCTACAAAAACTTCTCCCTAGTAAAATTCCATATGCTGCTGGAATATCAGCAACGAGGATGGTCATCTTTACCCTTTTCTCTGGGAATGCTGCAAATGTGAACTGTGCGTCTTTGATCTGACCAATTAATGGAACCTGTTTGGTTTCCATGGAGTAACATCTACCGAAAGGCTTGGTAAGAGTGAGGCCCAAAGCATGGGTGACCTTTATCCGGCATGACATTATCAGAAGCCCCAGAATCAATTATGCAGTTACTTAGCTTGTGACCATTGATCAGGAGGGAGAGATAAAAAGGTTCAATTTTTCCTGATGTGGAAGTCGAGGCAACATTTATGCGAGATGCAGGAGGAGTGGAAAGGATTCCTTTTGGGGAGATAGGAGAGGGGATGGTAGCTTGGCTTTGGATATATTTGGTTAATCTTACAAGCTGCTCAGGGTTAGACTGAAGATATTCAGCCTCAGACATTTGAATCTTGGTCCTTTTAGCATGATCAACTATGTCGAATGTGACCAAGGGTTGCGTTGACAAAGGAATGAGTCCTTCATTTCATGATGGTAGGGAGGGTTACTGGTCTTTATGGAAACTAGAGGGAGATTGATTTGGAGGAGAGATAGGAGGAAAATATTTCTTCACAAAAGGTTTAATATGAGGTTGAGCAGGAAGAGGATTACCTCTTTTAGCAATGGTTGGAGGCGTATTTAACACAGCCTTTTCCTTTTGTATCTTAGCAGCAACTTCTACTTCTTTTCCTTGTGAGTGGGTGAAAACAACATATGACTGTCCACTTGCATACCCTTGGGTACCTTCCTCTTCATCAGATTCCTCATCTTCAAATTCCATATACCTGATCGTAGAGTCACCAGTCGGTTCACCGACATCTTGATCATCTTCACCTTGCGACGAAGGTTCTTCATAAATTTTCTCATCTTCTTTGATCTCGACCAAGGCATTAATCAGAGGGGCCTCAAGTGCTAACCTTGGAGCAGCAGTAGGAAAATGTGGCCTTTGTGGGGTGTTGTTGGGAGTGAAGTTCCTCCATGGGATATCCCGGTACTGAGTGCTAGACGAAGCTTGAGCTAATTGCTTCTTTAATGCGAGCAAGTCATTTGCCATCTTCTGGAATGCCAGATCTGATGAAGTGGCTTGAGAAGGAGTTGAAGCCTTTGATTTGGATGGCTCTCATTTTAACTCACCAGATATAAGTAGGTTATCCTCTATCCAAATGGCCGCAGCTTGAGCGAGGACCAAGGTGGTGATTTTTTTCTTGTAAAAGTAAGAAACTTACTCTTGAACTCATGGTGTTCACAAAGAAACACTTTTGATTTTCTGGTGTTGGCAACATGGCAGGTGGCACATGGTTAATCAGTGAATTGAAATGGGTGATAAAATCATGCATGGTTTCATTGGCCTCCTTCTTCAAGTGAGTAATCTTTGACAGTAATGCAAATGCATCTTCTGAAGGCTTATACCTATCTTCAAACACAGTTCGTAATGTGGCCCAACTGGTGATAGATCCGGCCGGCAAGTGTTGGAACCACTCTGCTGCAGGTCCTTGCAAGGTCTCTAGAAAGAGGCATACCGACACGTCTTCATGGGTCACATCTAGGATGTTGCATGACATAATGAATGTAGATATATGTGCATCCATGCTTTGATTTCCACTCCCATCAAATCTTGGGAAATTCTTGTGGTTTCCATGAGGGAGTGCGTGAACTAGATGCGGCAATGCAAGAGGACCCATAGTTTCCCCATGGTACTACCATTTGAAAAGCTGGAAAGAGGACGTGATTCGGGAGTGTGGTTCTGCTTAGTAACAAGGCACTGCAAATTGATGTGGAAGCTCCTTGTGAAAATTGGTTCTTTCATGGAGGCGAGGCACTTCTTGCTGACCGATCAGCTGAACTCAGTGATGAGAAACGTGCTGGTGTAATACTGAAATTGTGCCTCTGAAGTAGATCAAAAATAGGATCGACTTCTCCATGAGCTCTTCTGCTACGGGTAAATGGTTCACCTGCCAGTGTATCTGCTCAGATCAGCAATAATTTGGAGCAGATTTATAATAATCTTTTTGTTTGTACTTGCTGATTTTCTTATTTTTCTGGAAAAAATCAGCAGCATGCACTTTTCTAAATACTTAAATTTATCCCTTTTTTAAACAACCAATTGCGGTTTAATGACAAGGATTAGTAGGGATAAAAAGTGGGATAATTTCAGTAAGCTGATTTTTAGATCTTAGATTTGATTTTTGCAAGGGTTTGAAAATATTTGTAAAAATATCAAGATCTCAGATCTACGGAAATATACGGGTTTTTATAAAAACTCAATGAACTAAAGGTTTCTAACTGGTCCAGATCTATAGATCTGCTAAGAAAATTTTCAGTTTGGGTCACTTTTGCAAAAATTTCAGATTTTAACAAAGGGTTAAAATTTTCAAACTGGTAGTGACTTTGACAGTTTTTTATTTATTTTCTTAGTTCGATCCCCAGTAGAGTCGCCAAAAACTGTTGGTCCTGAAAATCTGTTGGGTGGGTAGATCTATGGATAGATAGGCCAACAGTGTGCAGGGCATAGCCCCTCTTTGAGACAGCAAAGTGAAACTGGTTTATTGCTATTCTACCAGCAGGAACCTGTGCAAGTCCTATAGTATTCTGCCTTCAGGGGGGTTTGGGATCTCATCCCAGTAGAGTTAGTTCCGACGAAGAACAGAAAGGAATGAAGGAAGGAATGGAAGAAAGATGGATCTGAAGGGAGAAAAGAAATGAATTCCAAAGTAGAAAGGTCAGAGGGTTTATGTTTTGGGCCGGTAGTAAATAGAGCCAAACTTACTCACATAAACAAATAAAGCAATACTGATAAACAAAATGACAAAAGTAGATATGAATCTAATAGAATAAACACACAGATCTGACGTAAGAAAGATCTAATGCATATAACACATGAATTCAGCACAAAGTCTCAATATTTGTATTAATGTTTTCTTCTGTTACAAGAAAGCTCAAAGTCTTTCTCTCCTCACTTCTATTTTTCATACAAGATTGTCCACCTTTGAATACTACAAGTATCCAAGTATTTATAGAAGGAGAAGGAGAAAGAAGACAAAAAGGAGCCAACAACTTATTTACAAAATATCTACAAAATATCTAAAAGTCAAATGTTGACTTTGGGGCAATTTTGTGGATGACAACATCCCATGGTGCAACATGGATGATGTCATCACATGTGCCAACATACTTTTAAATACTTTTACAAAAATGGGATTTATCATAGGAGGAGGAAGCCTATTCATCATCATCCCTTCACTCGAATGGAGTGTCTTGCTTCTGCTCTGGAGAGGTGATATGATACTGAGCTCGATACTCCATGAACTTGCTGATCATCTTCTGAAGTTGATCATGATCGGGACCCTTTGTGTGATATCTGATAACTTCGCAAGTTTCTCGTTCATCTCTGAGCCTATCAGGGAGCTTGAAGTATTTTTTACCTGCCTCTATCAAGTACCCAATGAAATCGCTGGCAAGCCAGAAGGTTGTTAATAGATTCTCGGTCAAAAGTGACCTCTGGCGTCAAACCTTGTGATGTAATTCCCTTGAAAAGCTGAATAGTATCATTTGCTTCTCTCAAGGTGAACGATGCACTAAGAAACCCTAGAGACATCCTCAAGACAATCTGCTCCATTTGATGTTTCTCATCTAGGGCTTCCTCCTTGATTTTTTCTATCTTTTCTAGGACAAAATCCATTTGATCAACCTGATAGTCTAAAGTGACAAGCACTTTGTTGTGTGCTTGCGGGTGATCAATGACGCTGAATTTTAACAAGTCATCGGTCAGGCAGTCGACCATTTTCTATGGAATGTCTCGTGTTGCAACCTAGCATGGTCCAACTCTTCAGAGACGGGTCCTGCTATTGCCTGGAGTTCATTGTTTTCCTTATCTATACTTTGGTAGAGGCCTGTGAACTTCGTGATTACTTCCTCACTATCTCTGAGGATCTGCTCTCTCCAGGAGGACACTGCTGCACCTTGTTCACCAATCTTGGCATATTCATTTATCTTCTCCTGACTAAGGACTTCAGGAGTTTCGGCGGTAGCTATAGGAGGTGCATTTCCCATTCTTTGCAGAGCTTGGAGAAGATGTTTGTTTTGTTCCTTTAACATTCTCTTCTTCTCCTTTGCTTCTTGCAGTTTCTTGCAAAGGGCATCCATGGCTGACAAGGCCTCTCCTTGCAGGCTCTCTGATGATGTTCCCATTGTGACCTGGGTCACTATAAAATCTATAGGAGACAGATCTTCTTTCTTCTTTATGGGATCTGGGTAGGCTATCTCCATAACCCTTTCACCTGAAGCACTTTTTGAGAAGCGAGTTATAGCTTTTTGCTTCTTTGGTCCTTTAGCTAGGATGATGGAGAAGTCCATGGGTGCAATGGGGACTTTCCTCTTGTGTTGGCTTAGGTGGTCTGAGATCCAGCTTGGACTTATGGGAGTGGGACCAGAGGACGAAGAAGAAATAGGGGTGGAAGGAAGAACAACTACAGTGGACACGGGGAAGTGTGTCGAGACACTTGGTGGTAGCATGGAGAAAGGGGCTGACACACCAACACTCATGGGATTAGGAGTCACTACAAGAGAGGAGGCCATGGGGGTGGAAGGGATCTGTAAGATGAGGGAAGAAATGTTGGGGGATAGATCTGCAAGGGAAGAGAAGATGGAGGAAGAGGGAGAGGGAAAGGAAGAAGACAGAGGAGAAGACACAACCAAAGGAGTGGTTGTTTGAGTGACATGAGGAGGGGAAGGAGGAGTGGGAGAGGGAATGGTTGGTACCTCACCAGTTGTAGTTGTGACAACATCCTGAGTGGATGTGTCCGTTGGAGCACTTACCACTTCTTCTTTTCCTAGGGACACTAAGTCCACAACTTGCTCTTCTGTGGTAGTAGGAGGGCTTTCAAGAGCTTTCTCTTGAGCAGTGCTTGCCTCTCCCACTTTATCTTTCCCTTTGCCTTTAGGCAAGTGTTCTGGCCTGGTGGGTGCATTACCCCAGGGAGATGTGGTAAAATCTACCCCAAGATAGATGATACCATTTTTCTTACACCAATGCTCGGTGCGTTGCAGAGTAGGTTGAACCCTTTCTTGGATGGTCTAGGGTGCTTTGTTCCTGTCAATATCTATGAACGGCCAATCATCCCCATCCGTGTCTAGGTAAACTTGATCAATTTCCTAATCAGTTTCTAGGAAATCCTTTGGGATGATGGCCACGCCATATTGAATGATCTCTGCCAGGGCCAGCCAGGAGTGATCCTTTCGTCTGAGTTTGACTTCATGATTTAAGTCGATGTAGATATCCTCGATCTAAGGAATGTGGATAGGATCGATCTTTTCCCTTGGAAGGCAACCACGAGGATTGAAGGTTGGCCTTGCCAGGAAATTATGCTTCAAATTGAGCAATTCAAGCTCTGCATACATCTCCCGAGCTTTACTTTGTGAGGGGCACGTGTACCTACCTACTGTGAGGGGGAATGGAGTTCCTCCCTTCTTCCTCTTCATACACTTCTCGTGATAGGTGATAAGCTACCTTGAAAAGCTCCAAAAGGATTAGTTTGGGCCCCGCATATCTCAGAAATCTTGTGGGTTCTCCCAAGAAGTTGGCAGCTCTGAGATAGGTAAAGGTGGGGAATTGCGTAAACAACACTCCCCACTTCATTGTGGTAGTGATCACGCTTTTTCTTGTCTGACCATGAGTCATGTTGGGCCTCAAGAGGTAGATGATGCCATAGAAGAAGACATCATTGATCTTGCTAAACTGAGCTATGTTGTTCTCGAGCCTCAACTCTGGATAGTATTCGTATATTTTGACCTGGGGCCATACCCCATACTGATTCAACCCTGGGTAGTCTCTCTCTGAGGCAGCTGCATATACTACATAGGAGTTCATATAGAACCTCCCAGTTGTTGAAAGTTGTTGAAGTTGTTTCGAGATTGTATCACTGATAATCTCACCCCAGCCAAAACTTTGATCGGGCACATTCTTATTCATTGTTTCCAAATACCTGAGCATCCACTTGTGAAAGTAATGGGCATCAGGGAGCCCATGTACTCTACTTAGGAAGGTGATCGTGTCACTCAGCTCTTCTGAAAAATCACTGCGATGAATGACTTGGGGCCACCTACTCACCACCTTTTTATTCTTGAGGTACACCTCGTTCATCATCTGCATGCACTTGTCCTCATTATCGGTCCAAGTCTTCATGCAGTCTTCTTGACTTACTGCCACAAAATGTCTATGGTGGGGGATGCCCAAGATAATCTCAAAGTGTCAGGCTGTGAGGTTGATTATCACTTTTCCATCCTCATTTTCGACACATCTTGTGTCCTTGTTGTAACAACGGCCCACCAACATGATGAATTCATTATTAATTGTGCTCACTGGGAGCCCTGCAACAAAGTGCAGACCACTGCCAACAAATTTATCCATCCACAGGCTACCTGTGACCTTCTTGGTTCTGGCCCAAAAGTCATCCATGTCTATATGCCCAAGTTCTGAATCTCTGATATCGAGATCACACTCTGCAAGTGAGTCAGGCATCCTGACCTTTTGGTATTTATACTTCATTTCTTGCTCCGTCAACTTGGCTTTGCCTTTGGACTTGGTTGGCTTCTTACTCGATGAAGACATAAGTGCACTCGAGGATTGTTGTTGCTCTGCAAGAAGAATCAGAGAGTTCCAACGTAGAAGGGCCATGTTAGCCATCAAGTTGTCCATAAAAGCTTTGCAGAATGAAAAATTATCAACTTATGAGCCTCTGGGCGCAAGGCGCATCCTTACTGCAGGCTGCAAGGGCTTTGAAAAGCAAGGCACACTTTTAGGGAGTGTTGCATGGGGGAAAGCAGTGCCAAAAGGGGGCACGGGTGTGGTCTGGCTACACACAACATTCAGATGTTGATGTCAAGGAATATGCGCTTGCACCATAGGAAGTGCTTTGGAGGGGGGCACAGGAAATTCTTATGTTACACACCTCTGAGGTGTGCCCAGGTGCATATTTTCAAGGTGTTGCAAGTTGGTTAAGTGCGCCAAAGACTTGGCTTGCACGGCACGTGGGTAGGGTTTTCACAACACGCAGTGTTGTTGTAGTTGCTTTGGTGCCAGCGCTTGCGCCTTAGGAATTTTGTAGTTTATAGGGCACGAGAAGGGCTTATGCTGTGTGGTCCTTTAATGCACCAATGGTGTGACTGTTTTTTGATGCAACATAATGAAATAGTGCACCATTGGGGTGACTGTGTTTAGTGTAACAGGAGTTTGCAATGCGCCATAGTGAAAACAGTTTCACTATGTGGGCCGATTTCCCTTTTTCTTGATTTTTACTCTTTTGGCTCAGATTTTGATGTCCAGGAGGGAAAACCTAGCAAGGCAAGGAGTGAAGGACAAATGGGCATGAGTTATTTTTGAGGCCGAGCCTTCCAAATTTGTAGATCTGGAAGGAAAGGGAAAGGAGGGTTTGCAGGTGAGTACTTGGGTTTGCAAATGGTGTTATCCTTTCCTTCTAGATTCATTGTTATTATTCAACAATCCTAATCACCTAGCCCAACATCCACAAAAAAACAACAAGGATGGTAGAAACCACTTACCCAATATAAATAATGACGAAGGAAAGAAGTGGGGTCCATGATCATGAAAAATGGCACGCGCGGGCTGATGAGAGAAACTGACAGGCGCAGAGGAATAACTTTTCATGTTTTTTTAATTGTGAAAATGACAGGTTCGGGTGTGCCTATATATAGAAAAATGTGCATTTATTGCGCCACCACTTTTTCCTTTGGCGCACTTTACAGAGTGTCAACATGGGGAAGGTTGCGCCATGGTGCAGAGTTTAATATGTCGACATCATGTTACATGCACCTAAGGCACACCCAAAAAGGTGTTAACATGCTTGCGGATGTGTCGGGTACACTTAAAGAGGGCGCATCATTTAATGATGTTGCAATAAGCATGAGTGCGCCTAGGGACCAAAGGGGCATAGTTTTCGAGAGTGTTGACACTACATTACTTGCACCCAGTCAAAAGGTTTGAAAATGGCTAAGTTCTTTAAAACTTGATTTTCTGAAAGGGAGTTTTAAGCCATTCAGAACATTGATAGACCTTTTCAGGGGACCAAAATGGAATTTTGGTAAGGTTACCTGTAAAATTTCCCTTGTCAATTTTATAGGATACACACACACACACACACACACACACACACACACACACACACACACACACACACACACACACACACACAACACACACACACACACACACACACACACACACACACACACACACACACACACACACATTTGAATCCCCAAATGATATATATATACTTTTGAATCCTCAAGATGTGTGTGTGTGTGTGTGTGTGTGTGTGAATTGGTTTTAATCTTCTTTATATGTGAATAATTTTTTATATATAAGGTATATAACCCATTTTTTAATCTTTATTTAACTTATGAAATAAAACACTCAATCATAACATAATATATTTATGTACAAATACATGCACTTCCTCATGTGTGTGTGTATATATATAACCTATATACCAAAGTAGGTTTACAAAATTATAAATCTTTACAAGGTAGGTTTACAAATATAATCTATATACCAAAGGAATAGGGGGTCTTTTTAAGGAATTATAAAGCATTTGCAAGGAAAATTTTAAGTCCCCAAAAAAACTTCATAGATATTACTTGGTGAATGTGTAAAAATGACTTTCGAAATCATGGCAAATCAGAAGGAAACAAGTTTCGAACGGTTAGCCAAATATTTGATAATGTTTTCTACTGGTAGCAATTGTCATCCGACAACATATGTTTTTGACTAGTAGAATATGTATTTTTCAAAAAAAATCATTTTTTGACAATATCCATTTAAATGACCATCTCAATGAGAAATTTGTCCTCGCAAAATATGGCGTAAACAAAAAAATAAAAAATAAAATATAATTTTTATGAAAAAAAAGTTGATTTCCCAGTTTTGTATGGGAAAAATTGAACTTTTATTTATTTTTTATGTTAGCAATTAAAATGATCATCTTAGTGAGAAATTTGTCCTCACAAAATATGGCGTAGTACGAAAAAAATCCCAAACTTTTTTTCTTCCTTCTACTGCAGCACTAAAAAAAATGCTATTGGCCAGTAGCACAGTGTATATGCTATCGTTCGGTAGCATATACAATGCTAACCGGCTAGTAGCAAAAAATTTATGCAGTTTTAAAAAAAAATTGTTATCAGCTGGTAAACATACTGTATAATACCATCCGGTAGCATATATTATGTTGTCGATCGAAAGGTAATTGTATGCCACTAGTTGGTAGTATATATTTTGTTGCCATCCGGTAGCGTATATTATGCTACTATCCCATAGTATATATTATGCTATCAATGGATAGAAAAAAAAAATTATAGGCGTTAAAAAAATGATACCAGTAGGTAGCATACATTGTGCCAACGGTTTTTGTAAAATATTGCTTCCACCGGCCAGTAACGCAATATATGTTATCAGCTGATAGCATAGATTATGGTACCACCCAATAGGTTATCCTATGCTACCAGTTGGTAGAAAAAACAATCTAAATATATTTTTTAATAAAATTGCAACCAACCGGTAGCGCAATGTGTGTTACCAACCGGTTGTATATATATGTGTTATCATTTGGTAACATGTATTGTGTCACCAACCGGTAGCATTTCTGACATTTTGTGACATATGCAATTTCAACATAATAACATATCTACAATTAAAATACCTTGATCGTTGGAGGGTTCTAATACGCAATTGATCTCGATCGTCAATTCCCACGAGACCACAGTTTGGAATTGTAAATTTGTAATTAGTATATATATATATGAAGGTGAATTTTGTAAAATTCAATTTTGTACTAATAACAATTTGAATTAAAATAGTCGGCTATTGGTGTAAAACGTTAGGCGAACCAACCCCTAACAGTAACTTGAAACCCAGAAAATTTAGGCAAACCAGTCCTAATCCCTACATCTAAAACTTCACCAAACCACAAATATCAAAAATCGCAATATTCATGAATTAACGAATATTCGCCACTAAAATTAACCCTAGGAATTTGTTAACTTTTTATATTAAACTAAAAAAGGGATAATTTTGATAAACTATTCGTACTATATTTTTTGTTTAGGAAATAAAAACAAAATGGATTTATAAACTCATTGTTCTCTTTGGTTTTATTACAACATGAATAGATGCATTTAACATTAAATATAAGTATTTATAGCTTAAAAAAAATTTCCTAAGAAATGATGTTGAAATATAATTCAATGACATGACAATTACATTTATATATAGGTAAAATCAAATTTTCACCATCACTTTTGTAATCGTATAATGAGAAGATCCATATACCTTATTTGGTAAACCATTAAGATAATTTTTAAAATAAGTGGGAAATCAAGAGCTCAAGCATTTTTTTGGTAACACAATATGACATATAAGTATACATTTGAGAGAGATAAAAAAAGAACTAATTCCATATAAACCATTTCAAGTAAACGTGAATCCAGTTTCCTTTTTTCCACTTAAAACAACATATAACAAGAAGAATGTTTGGCAAGATTATTCAAGTTATGAATGACCTTTTTGTTTTTCCACACTTATTTCAAAAGGTTAGTATGATGGATAAAATACATGCAAGCTCAAAGGGTCTGATCCCAAAACAAACCCCATTTAGAAACCATGGTAAAAGAAGGATTCCCTGTTATCACGGAATTACAGCACCCCCGAATGGCCTAATTTTTGGATGGGGCATTCATTGTAATTTGTGTAACATTGGATCACCTCTCAAGTTGTGGGACTTGCAGGCTTGAGATGACCCTCCAGAGAAGGATGGTTCTGAATCCTAAACTACCTACCACATGCTACTCAGTGCAATAATAAAATATCTAATCCCTAATCTAAATTTCCAAGGGACCAAGGAGAGAGAGTGCGTTAAAATAAAGCCTACACTAATAACAGTGATACACTAGAAAAGGAGGATGTTGATCACAATCCCAACTGCCTTAAGTGGAGAGAGGTGAGTAATGGAGAGGATGGACAAAATGCATCACAAGAAAAAAATATGAGATTCACACAGTAAAACACTTCAAAACCCATCAAACACAATTCTCAAAACATGCAATAGGCATCAAGAGAAATGCACATTATACCTTGCAATTGTGAGAGGTAAGAAGACACAATAAAATAAGTGAAGGATGGACAAGATGCATCACAAAATAGATTTTATTGCTCCATGAATTTACACAATACATCATTAGTGGGCAAGAGGCAAGAAAATTCCATTACAAAGCAGAGAGGAGGATTAAGCTCCACATTCAACCCTAACAGAGAGGAAAGTGAGAGGGGGAAGGAGAGAAAAATGACCAACTCTCCTTACAAATGAGCCGAAGATTACAATTTATAGAATTTTAGAAGACGGAGAGACTACAATCCCGAATTTGTCTTTTCAACCACTTGCAAGATGTCATAAATGTGCCCAAATAATGATACATGACCTACACAGAGGCACCCCATACTATCCCATGACTTGCAATGGTAAAAAAATGTATGTCCATGCCTCTTAATTGCACTCCCAACCAACAATAAATTAATTTTATGAACCTGGCCCATTTTCCTTAAAAATATCCCCCAAATCTTCATTAATTCTTAAATTTTTTTATTTTTTGTGTGACGGCCTCAGAGCCAATATTCCAAAAAGTATTCATTTGCACGATTTCGTTGAAAATTTATCAATTTACAGTCGTCTAAGTGATTACAGCTAATTTGATTTTACACAAGCTTGCTTCGCATTCAAGGGACTAAGAGCTAATATTTTCCTGGAAAAACACATTTTAAATAATTTGCCCTTTTCTAATGTTTTTCCATTATTAAAATGTTTTAGGAGCATTTAAAAAATGGTGGTTCCATCTTGATGTCACCACTTTAAGTGGTAAGGAGGTAGGTATGTGTATTTGGCAAAACTAAATAACCAACTAGCTCAGCCGAGTTGGCTATCCTTTTGTACTATTGAGCCCTTACTTCAATGCATCATTATCTACCTCCATGTGCTTCACCATTACTTCCTCTAATTTGGTCTTCCCCATGCATCGAGCCACACTCCTCCTTAGCTTGGCACGACACCATGTTGAAACTTCTACCAACTCACCAATCCACATCAACGAGCTCTCTCTACTTTGTAATGCGGGTTTGGTTGTCTCGTGGTGAACTCTCCCCTACATGGCCCAAACCTGATGGGTTTCCCAACTCCAACTCACTCGCATCCCTACCTCCACGTTCATGTTGACTAGGTTGTCAGGGTCGTTGACCCCCAAAATTCCCGCACTCCCTCGTTCGTTGGCGAAAGTGGTTATGTCGAGTTCACGTGTCCCTTGGGCCAATTGGGTCCTTCAACTCCAACTAGCCCAGACCATATTGTTGTGGTGAATGTTGGTTTTGATTGTCCACAAGGCCCAAGCAACCTTGTGCCAATTGGGCCTTATTTTTCTGCTTCACCCAAAATAGACTTTTCGAGACCTTTCCTTCATCAGTCACTTCGTGATTATATCACCCCCCATGTCCTGAACCCCATTTGTGCCTTCCGGGATCTAAAATTATAACTCGACCATAAGACTTTACCAAGAACTCGTCGATCTTTATTACACGAGCTCGCCACTTTGGGGGATATCTGACTCGATGAAATACAATTTGGTCCTTACTAACTTTGACTACTCCACTATAAAATGGCTCAATAGCCACAAGCAACTTGGCCCTCTATCAACATCGTGATTCTCTGGTACAATCTTGATTCCTTCTTTGTGTTGACCTGATGAACCTGAATGAGCAACTTTCCCTCATTTGTGGTGAATTATCTTAACTCCAACTCTGTCAGACTTCTATGAGTCATCGAGGAAACAGCTTGATCAGGTCTTTAAAGTTCGACTCTCTTGGCATCATTTTAAAAATAGGTTCGGTGGTCTTTGCTAAACAGCTCAATGTCACTTCATACAACTGGCTCGGGATCTATGGAAATGGGCTTTGTAGTGCCTGACATTTACAAACATTTTTAAATAAAAGAAAAAAATAATTAAATTTTGAAAAAATAAAAAAATAAATAAACAATGAAAGTTGGATGGAATTAGTGCTGGTAGTGGGGGTTGGTAGGGATGTGGGAGGAGGTAGAAAGGTGGAGTTGCGTGGGTAGGTGGAAGGCAGGACCTGTCACTTCCTTCTCAATAATACATGAATTTTTTTAATTGCTTCCTCCAGCCAGTTACCACAAAAATCCAAGAGCATGTTGTAAATTTAATTTTGGTTAGTTAGTTTTAGTGACTCAATTTAGCGCCCTGACAGATATGTTTGCAAAAACGTGGGTGCGTAAGGATGCTGGCAACCAGTTTCTTGTTTTTGGTTTTCAATTTTTGCATGACTTGGCTCACATTTTTGGGGAGGATGAAACACCAGGCTTATGTTGGTCACGTAGGTTATCTTGGTTCAGATTCACAGCAGATTGGACTTTGTTGGAAAGTCTCTAATCACGCTGAAACCTGTGGCAGCATTGTATTTTTAGCAGTATTGGATAGTTTCAGCTATGGTAGAACACAAAAGTTATGGTTTCCTCACAACAGGTGCACCATTTCCTTTTTCCAACATACAGGCCTCCAACCTGATCAAATCACCTTTGCCATGTATTCCTTGTCAGTGCCAAAATTTGAGCTCTATAGCAGGGTATGGACGTTCTGCAAGGATTTTTTTTAGATGTTGTATTAGAATATGATTTGGCTAACATGCATAAAAAAATTGGAAGCGTATGTTTGGGATGTGAACTGTTTAAATAAATACCTTAAAACAATGTGGCCTTTGGGTCTCTCATGGCTGTAGGATACACGAAATGCGTTTATTAAAAAGGCTTAGAAACTTTCTTGCTAATGCACTCATTGGTGTGGGGTCTCCTGCCACTGCCACATCCTCCCATCCTGTGTCAAAAGGGGACCTCTGGAGTAGTTGTGTTCATTCAACAAATTTTTAAAAGGGTAGAGGAATAGTGTCAGATGTTGTAATTGTTAATGTTATGGTATTCTAGTACGTAAAATGGGGAAACTTGCACAAGGCAAGTTGACTTTTTGGCAATGCTTATCAAGGAGATGGGGTCTAATGGGTCTGGCCATGATCATGTAAGCTTCATTTTTGTTTTATTTTAAAATGTAATCTCGTAGGTTTAGTGGAAAAGGGCTGCCTAAATACTTCAATGGCATGAGTATTGGTTTAAACATGTAACCTACCTAGAATTGAATTCATATGCCTATTTGATCGACCCTCTTTGTTGTGCTGGATATTTTGAGGAAACTCTAAAATTTACCATCAACACACTAATTAAACCTACGGTGGTTGTGGGAATGTGTTGGTTGGTACCCCTATAGAGCGCATAATAATATGGGGTTGCAATAAATTTCAACAACTCTTCTTTTGAGGTGATCATCAAAATGTTGCAACTTATGTCTTATGTCAAACATTTATATTTAAGGATAACAATCAGTCAAAAGGATTCATTTTATTGAAATAAATGTGTTTCACAAGCTCCATACAACTTTGCCAACATTCTCCTAGCTCGTGTATAGTATGGAGCCTTGAGCAGGCCCTAAACAACTATCAAAAACATAATGGGCAAAATATTCTACTAGAATACTTCAAGTGATCATGAAGTTTGTGTGATGTTGTGGAGGTTAGATCAATTCTCATGAACTATTTGACGAAATTCCCAAGCGAGATGTTGAACCAAATCCTGTTGGTTTGACCAACTTGGTCCCTCTATGCATGGCTCATCTCTTCTTATCTTTCATAACTATCGTACTCTAGTTTTCATTTGCAAATTAATATAATTTTAAAATATTAGGATTATAATACATTTAATTGTTTTATATTAACTTGTTGCAAAACAATAAAATGTTGTGTCGTAACTCACGAAATCAAAATAACCCTTTTGTATGAAACCATGAACTTCAGCCCTCATTTTGAGGTGATTTACAAAACTTCCTACTCAACTAGATCTCTACAATACTTTTTTATCGACAAGACGAAATTGAATTCCCATTAAAACTATTGACCACCTCCCTGTTTAAATAGATAATTTTTCATTTTTCAGAGACTCGTTACGTACCCTTCGTAACTCCAAAAATAGGATGTTAAGCTTCATTCGTGTACCTGGTTATGTGAGGAGTTACCTTAACCTTTGGTTTGACCCTAAATGAACATTTGTGATATTTTTGATGCCATATTGGGAGCAATGTTAAACCATTTTTGTAGTTGTAAGAAGCTACTAAAACTATAAAGTTTGCTTTCATTTTGAACCGCCATTTGAAACCTAGATAGAGAAATTATCATCCATTTTCGCAAACCTCTAGTGTTCTTACTAGAAAATTACATGGAACATTCAGTTTAGGGAAAAACACTTTTCTGTATAGTTTGGAAAAGCCATTTTATAGGCCTCCGGTGGTAGTTTGACGAGGTCAAACTGGACCAATTATGACTTGTCGCTCCAGAAAACTTACCTCCATTTGAAAATAATTTTCTAGTTCTCAGTCCCGCCAACTCTAATGAATTATCCTCATATAGGAGAACTTGTAGGATGTTTCTTGTTGCGTGTTCATCCAGTGAACCTCAATTTTGGACGTGGTTTTCTGAGCCCTCGAGCTAACTTTAGTTCATTTGCAACTGGGTCAATTACGACCAATGGCCCCAGAAAACTAGCCATCAAACGTAAACCGTTAGCCAGTTCTAAATTCTGTCAGTTGCTATGAACTCTTGGTATATAAGTGGAAATGTAGAAATTTAACACGTGGTGTGTTTTCTCATCAGAAGACAATGTTTAAAAGTGGTTTCTTAGCCTCCGAGCCCATTTTGAACATTTTTGTAGCTAGCAAGAAAATGTAAAAAATAGAAAGTTGTGGAACCCTCGTCGGGTTGCCAAACCACCGTGGAAACTTTTGACACATGTAAATAACTATTTAAAAACCCTATAGTGTAACTTGTTGTGTGAAATAAATTTTTTGACAAAATGGTGTTTTCTCTCTCTTCCCTTCTCTTTCTCTCTCCTGGGTTACAAAATGAAGTGAAATGAAATGTAATGAATACATGTCTCTAAACTTTTTCTTTCGATTGCAAATTGTAATTATTATTATATGTAAATGGGAAACTGAAAAAACGTTAATTATGTTATATTAGGGTGGATGCCATGCCAGTGATTTATCACTGATTTCATGCTCACGTGGTTTTGCAGGATGCAAGTATGATGGTGAAAATGTGATGTGTAATTCATTAATTATCATTGTAATTGATATAGTTCATTGTAAAATGAATATATGTATAATGTAGTCTCATGTTACATAGGGTTATATTTGATAGTTTGCTAATTTGTATGAGATGCTAACTTTTAAGGGTATCTAGGAAATTTGTATTTAATCTGATTCATAGTACGTATAGTAAAAAGGTTTGATATATATATGTGGTAAATTAATTTGAAGAAATATCTTGTAGTGCATATTCAGTGTTCAATAAATGACTAATGAATCATCTTGTGCATTCTTACTTTGTGAATGTAATAAAGAGTTTTAATCGAAACACTCAACCCTTATATAATATCGGAGCAGAACATGTCTTCATCTGTGATACTTTTTACCGTAGAAGACATTGAAAACCATAGAATGAATTTAAACTCTAGCCTCAATGGAACCTCCTATTTTTGGTAAACAAGAGCCCAAGAATGGGTTTATCATCTTAGTCAGTGTGTTTAGTGACATTTTCATAAACATGTCTGATAAGAGTGACACAATCAAACTTTATTTGGAGTAAGTAGAGCTATATCTTCCTTCGTATCCTAGTGGACTACCTTGTCTTCTGAAGATAGATTTAAAATTAATTTTCTTCATCGAATGAAACCCCTATTGGATTCAAACAACATAAATGGAGATCATGATATAGTTGTTCTATGTCTTGCCTTCTTGTTAGTGAACTCTTTAGTCCCTCGCAGCTAAATGTCTTATCTTTGGCTTGTGACAATATAGTGCCTTGATCTCTCATGAAGGGTTTATAGAGTAAATACATTTTAACCTTAATCTAATCTATAATAGGGATTAAAGCCCTGGGTGAAAATTGGAATTAAGCTTAACCTTAGTTGATTTGGTGGTTAACATGTGGATAGAAAATTATAAGTAACTCTTTGCAAAACAAAATTATTTTGAAAGATGTTGACTTTAGAGAACCCAAGAAACCAAAATATTGTTCCATAATACCTTGTTAGGTCCGTTTATGACATTAAGAAATAAATAATATTTCACATGTGGAATCGTGAAATGTAGAAAAATGGGACCCTACCTTGAACACAAATCACTTGTGGTTCATGTGTAGTTTATAATGCTTCTAACCATGTACTTCTTTAAGATGTCAGACAAGTACTTTCATAACTCTTTTGTTATAATGCGATGGTAATAATGAGACCTTAATGCGATGAAAAAAAAAAGTAAATCATAGAAGAGTAAAAACAATATTTGAGGTTAGGAATAATGCCATTCTTGGAGTCCTTATAACTTAATTAAACATTTTCATCAGTTACAAAGAATATGAATTGCCTTGGTGTGATCAAACTTCGAGAAAACAAAAGATATATATATATATATATATATATATATCAAAATGAATTCCACAAGTCATTGAATTAGAATAACTATGGTAGGGAAATAACTATACCATGATCGAAGAATGTTTTTGGGAAAAAGCTATCTTGTATCTAAATCTCCCTTAAATCCTAATATTGCTTTCTGGACATCAAGTGTGATTCACTTGAGTTGTAAGGGTAAAAATGTAGACATCGAATAAATGTTGGAGAAGAATATTCTTAACATAATAATAAGATAATTAAGTACTTTATATGCAATTTGAATTATGCCAAATAAGTATGTAAGTTATGGAAATTTCCATAAAGGATAAAAAGCCAACTTAAAATGGTCGAACTGTAAATTAAATGTGGAATGAACTTAAGAATATGTAGATGGAAAAAAAAGGAGAAATTTTTCCTTGCACTATAATGTTCTTAGAATGTTGATCGTAACTAAAATGCAATTAAGGAAAAGATGTGTTGTGGGTTTTCCTATCATTGAGTCCTTTTCTTGTGGTTGGGTCATTACTAGTATTCATTCATTGGGAAAAGTGTGGCATCGACATGTCTATGGTGTTTTCATGTGTCTATGTGAGTCGATGAATTGTAAGTGTTGTATGCATCTTTGAGTATTCTTTACTTGGAGCCCTTGTGGCGTTGTGTAGTGAGCAATGTAAGTCAAAAAAAAAAAATTATCCTAGTATTTTTACTATTGTTTTTGTGTGTGTAAAAAAAGTGGGCGTTACATTTGGTATCAGAGCAGAGGTTCATACTCTCAAACCTCTGGGATGGATTGGAGTTGTGATGATTTTGCATGATGGTGGTGGATATTGGAAGAGTAATGTGATATATGTTGTAATGTGAACAATGTTTTAATTGTGACCTTATGGAAGCACATGTGGTGCATGTCACTTAGTGCGTATTTGTTATCATGTTGATGTGCTTGTGATGAGAGTATTCACTCTCTATTTCGTGGATTCAATGAGGAATTCATGGGTGATAAAACACCTTATTGTGTTGTTAACAAAAAGAATGTTATTGTTGATTACAGAGTATTGGAGCATTTTGGCATTTTGTGATATGTAGGTGTGCGGATATGTTGTATGACAAAATTGGTGTAAAGTGAATTGGATCATATTGTGATGTTGTCACCGTGTTGTTATGATCATGTGTATCACCGTGTTGTAATTGCAATTGACTATATGTTGTAATATTAGACATTGTGATTCATCATACATATGATTTGTGTAATATGTGATGATTTGTGTCATGATTTAGGGGCATATGGTGAGCATATGATCCCTATTGTACAGTGATTGCACTTTGGTTGCAGAATGTGGTAATGTGATGTATCGTAACCTATGAAAGTAATGATTGCATGTTATACCCCATATAAATACCATGCATAAGACGCTATGGTTAATTTGTGTGAATCACCATTGTGTTAGTGATGTAGTTATGTGTATGTTGTGAACCTTACACTAGACGACCCTAAGGGGAGAAATTGTCAAGAGTGTATGTGTGGAGAGAGGAGGTGTGGACCAGGTTTTCATAATCTTGAGACGAGTACGAGTGAGGAAGTGGAGTCTTATATAGACTGAAAACCCACTTTTATCTGTTTAGTATACTTTGAGCTTGCTTAGTATATTATGGGTGTGCACCACCTTAGGCTCAACTTATGTAACTAGAGTTCCCTATTCTTTCCTATTGGATTGTTCATTGAACAATCCAATGTAATTTTGACTATGTTGATCCTTGTGGGAGTTTGGAGGGATGATTCAGGCAGAGATGATGACAGTTACATTATTTGATATACTCATTTCTAGTTACATGTATATTTTTATGAGTTAAGGCTCGATGTCCGAGTGTCAGCAACTTGATGAGTACCCCTTTGGTGGCGGTATGAGGCCACATAGTGATTGTAATGTGCTATTTCTCAATACATATTTTATTCGTAAATTGATCATTATTTCTTTTCTGTTAGAACCAACCATTTTCTTGATTGACATGTTCTTATATTTTGGGCATTTATTTGATTTTTGCATTAACATTTGGATTTTGCACTAACCATGGCTAATTAGCCATTTGTTTTTCTTAGTTTTAAACTTTCTTTTCATATTTAAAAGTTTTTTAGCCTAGCCCAAGGCTTATAATTTTTGCCACTTGGCATTTGAATGGATTATTATGTTGGTTCTAATGTCATAATGTTTTGGAATAGGGTCATGGGATTCACCATGGGGTGGTTGAACCTATGGGCCCACTTCATTGTATGGGGGTATGCCCCAAGGAGGTCATAACATTGTGGGTTTTTGAACTATGAGTCGACTACACCACTTGTGTGGGGGGTGACGGGGCTCTATGTGCCTAGGGCCATAGGGTGATCCTGCCTCATATTAAAAGGAGAAAGGAGATGGGCCTCTATATTAAGAGACCTAATATTATTTATGGCACTCTATGTTTGAGTGACCTGATATTCTGGATGGGGTTCTATGAGTTACCTGATATTCTTTATGGCACTCTATGGTTGAGTGACCTGATACTCTTGATGGGGCTCTATTGTTGAGTGACCCGGCTTGGTTATATCACTATGATTATTTCTCTTAGGAGGTATATGGAGATTTTTAGTGATGCTTTTGGGAGGTATATGGCATTGTTTTATGATGCTTTTGGAGATATATGGAGATTGTTTCTTGATATTTTGATGTGTGGAGTTGGTATAGTGAGTTATGTGTACTCTTGTGAGTCTGGTTGAGACATTGTTATGTTTGAGGACTTAACATTCCCATTGGGTATGGACTATTGGATATTTCTTGGCACTATGTTGGTACAATCATGGATTTTTGGGTCATGTGATAGTCTGTTGTATATGTATCAGTGTGATGATTTTGTTGTTCAGTCACATGTGTGTATTGGATCTATGTCTATGACATAATTTTTGGAAATTCTTTGCTATGTGGACTACTTGTTGTCATTCCATGGAGGAATTAAATGTCTTGTGATGTATTACAATCATGAAAGTATGTAGCAAGATGTCTCGTGGGTTGGTGTTGTTTATGTTGTGTGCCATCTTGATGTTAGTTACTGTTAGGCACCCACAAACATAAGACAATTGAAAAAAATTCTAAACAATGAATATTATAATATTGAGATAAGAAATACTGTAAAGGAAGACTAACTAAGTAATAAGGAAAACTGGAAGTACCAATCTTCACAGAACATTATAATTTAGATATTGCAAAAAAAATTAGTTTCCTTCCTTGTGGTCATGTTATACCAACCAGTTGTTTTGATACACAACATGTTTCATTATTAGCTTCTTTCCTATGTAACCTCTGAGCTTCAAAGTTGTGTCACATCAAGCATGATGCTCTTATAAGGGGAGGGAAATGTAGTGCCGACCAAAATAAATAAAATAAATAAAAAATGCATGAAAATGTTTTGAAATGGGCGTTGGGTGGAAGCTTATGCTTATAGGTGAGATGGGGACATGGTGTCAGGGTGATGTGTGGCAGGAAGTGACCAGGTGGCATGGGAATGGGCAGGTAAAATTTCAGACCTGTTATCTTCCTTACATAGTAATACACACACTTTATTTTGGAATCCAATGCAATTAAACCTCACTGAAAACCCAAATTTGCATTGCAATTTTAGCTGTATTTGGACAGTTGTAGCATTGACAGTGTAGAAGGACAGTATATCCTGCACAAGATAGGATCATCTTTTCCATGCTGCAAAATACACACATTCAACTTGGTCAGTTAAGGCTGTTGGCACATACTCCCAGTCCTTGCGCCATAGAGGAGGGATTTGTCAAATATTGTGATTTGGAAACACTTTGGCAAATAGGCCTACAAAACGTGGAAGCATGCACTTGGCATGTGAGCTGTTAACTAGTTTGGACCTTAGAAAAATGTGGCCTTTGGTTCTACCATGCTGCAGGATAGCATAAAATGGGTTTGCTGAAGCAGCTATTGGAAATTTTCAGCTAAATGGATTGGTAGGTGCAAAATTTGGTTTCCTTCTCCTTCGCTACCATCCTCCCATCGTGCAACTGCAATGGGAAATCTTGAGCAGCACCTAGTGATATAATTCAAAGAATAATGGGTTTTCAATGATTTTGTTGTAGTTGGTACAGCAGATATGTATGTAATGGTGGAAGCATGCATTTGGCAGGTGAGATGTTGTATACTTGACATAAATGTGGCATCATAGACTGTAATTGTAGACACCAAATTTGGGTCTTACGAAGCCCTGTACCCTGTATCTCATCCTGCAACCTAACCCTACCTCACCACCTAATACCTGTACACACTTAATTATTTATCTAATTACCTTATAATTAATAATATCCACATCTCCAACCCTGCCACCTCACCTCGTTCACCTCACTATGACCTAGCCCTAACCCTAAACTAACCTAATTAAGACCTATGACTTGGTCCAGACCCACACCCATGACTACAATCACCCCTCACGTTTGCATCAAAACAAACCTAATAATGACTTGACCAAGCCCACAACTGATCCCTCAGGAGAAAAGGAGGGAAAGTTGGCTATTTTACTAAAAATAGCCAACTTTGACCTAACCGATATAAGGTCCCTACTCGACCGGCATCGGTTCCCTGTAAATGACCTCCCCCAGCCAAAACCAAAGGATTGGATTTCATTTGTAAGGATTCTGAATTCATTTGCAAGAAAGAGACAAGTGAAGGTCAAAAAGAACCCATATGAAAAGAGCAGTTTCGAGCCCAAGACTGTAACTGAGCAACTAGAGCATTGTCACACTCATCCAAACATTAGGAGAGTCAGAGGATAACTTCATCAGATCACTTCTGATTTTTGGATCATCCCAACTGAGCCTTGCCTTCGCCATTGCATTCTTTGGACCTAGGATCCACATCATAAACTAGTAAGTAGTCTCTTTTATCACCTTGTATGCTTCTAGACACTACTTTGTGAACTTTTAATTCATAGGGATTATAAGCTCAGACCTGGATCTACCACCCAGCAATAACCTACACCTAACCTTTGGTCATCCATCTCTATATTGCCCCAAAGATAGCTGGATCACTCTCTGAGTCTTCTCTATCACCTTACTACTCCCCTCAACCATCTACCAACCTTCCAAACCTCATAACCACCTTGCACCAACCTCCATTTAAAAATCCCTAAATCACTGCCCCTACCGATGATCAGTCATTCTCTATGGGTACCATTTTAATAACCGCGATCGGTTATCCAATGACCATCATCGGTCACTGTGACTTATACCAAAACCAACCTTTCACCTATTCACCTCAAAACAATCTCATGTGTCAACCTGGTCTATCCCTGTAACTTGATCTGAACATATCAATAACCAGTGACTAAAATAAACAACATGACATTCTATTATGTGGTAGTTTAGTCTCTATTGCTTTTCTAACGAGTAACGATACCTAAATCGTGAAAGTACGCAATAGCTTCTTTATTATCATTTGGCAATTTGTATTAAAAGGGAACTGACCACCTTTGAAAGGAATTCTAATATTTCCTGGGCCCAAGGCAGTTCCCTCACTTATTGTCTAACTAAAATCTGGTGGTCTTGCATTCTTATTTACAAGCAAGTCCTTCCTAGACAAAAAGGATCTCTTCACAATACGGTCTAATCTCTCTATGGTTTAAATGCACACCTTCCCAACACTCAATTCAGGTATTCCTGTTTAACCCTAACCCTTATTTGTTTCTCAAGAGAATGAAAGGATAGAATAAACTCTATTCTGGAACAATATTCTATGTGAAATAGTAATGATAGAATGATATACATGAATGGGTTTGTTGAAAAGGTTTAGAAACCTGTAGGTAACCTCCCTACCCATGTAAAATGAGGCTTAGTACAGGTAGACATCCATCAGTTGCATAATAGGAATTTGACTTCCTTTGCCTGCCTTTCTCGGCCTGTGCCAAATGCAAGTTCTGGGACAAGGATGATCTTCCAACAAAGCATAAAATATTTTAGAGAATTTTGTTTAGGATGTTGTATTTACAAATGCCTCAGGAGATGTGGTCATATGGAATATCCATACATTTGATACCCACACATACTGTATGCGGGTATGTCCTGGATGACTTCAGTCATGCTGGCTATCTTGAGGGAGCCCTGAAATTTATTTTCCAACACATAATTTTAAACATGTGGTCTTTATTGTTGACTTCAGTGATAAAATGGGTTCGTTGGGAAAGATTGAGGATTTTGAGCAAAGGAAAAATGGTAAAACTATGGATGCTCATGATCTGTTCGATGACAATGCTTAAGGGAAGATGTTGAACCAAATCTCTATGGTTTCGACCGGATTCATTCCCAAGCATGGTTCCTCTCCTCTTATCTTTCATAACTCTCATACTTTAGTTTTTTTTCATTTACAACTTAATACGATTTAAAATATTAGGATTATAATACATTTAATTGTTTTATATTAACTTGTTGCAAAACAATAAAATGTCGTGTCGTAACTCACGAAATCAAAATAACTCTTTTGTATTAAACCATGAACTTCAACCCTCTTTCTAAGGTGATTTAGAAAACTTCCTACCCAACTATATCACTATAATATTGTTTTATTGACAAGACAAAATTGACTTCCCAGTAAAAATGTTGACCATCTCCCTGTTTATATAGATAATTTTACATTTTTCGGAGACTCGTTAAGTACCCTTCGTAACTTCTGAAAATGGGATGTTAAGCTTCATTTGTGTACCTAGTTATATGAGGAGCCACCTTAACCTTTGGTTTGACCCTGAATGAAAATTTGTGATATTTTTTTTGATGCCATATTGGGAGCAATGTTACACTGTTTTGTAGTTGTAAGAAGCTACTAAAACTATAAAGTTGGCTTTCATTTTGAACCGCCATTTGAAACCTGGATAGAGAAATTATTATCCATTTTCGCAAACCTCTAGTGTTCTTACTAGACAATTACATGGAACATTCAGTTTAGGGAAAAACACTTTTCTGTATAGTTTGGTAAAGCCATTTTGTAGGCCTCCGGTCATAGTTTGACAAGGTCAAACTAGACCAATTACAACTTGTCGCTCCAGAAAACTTTTCGCCCATTTGAAAATGGTTTTCTAGTTCTCAGTCCCGTCAACTCTGATGAATTATCCTTATATAGGGGAACTTGTAGGAAGTTTCTCATTGCGTGTTCATCCATCGAATGTCAGTTTTGGACATGGTTTTCTGAGCCCTTGAGCTAACTTTTGTTCATTTGCAACTGGGTCAACTACGACCAGTGGCCTTGGAAAACTAGCCGCCAAACGTAAACAGTTTACTACTTCCAAATTCTGTCAGTTGCTATGAACTCTTGGTATATAAGTGGACACGTAGAAATTTAATCATGGTGTGTGTTCTCATCAGAAGACAACATTTGAAAGTGATTTCTTAGCCTCCGAGCCTGATTTTGAACGTTTTTGTAGCTAGCAAGAAAATGTAAAAATAGAAAGTTGTGGGACCCTCGTCGGGTTGCCAAACCACCGTGGAAACTTTTGACACATGTAAATAACTATTTAAAAACACTATAGTGTAACTTGTTGTGTGAAATAGAACTTTTGACAAAATGGTGTTTTCTCTCTCTTCCCTTCTCTTTCTCTCTCCTGGGTTACAAAATGAAGTGAAATGAAATGTAATGAATACATGTCTCTAAACCTTTTCTTTCGATTGCAAATTGTAATTATTATTATATGTAAATGGGAAACTGAAAAATTTTAATTATGTTAGATTAGGGTGGATGCCATGCCAGCGATTTATCGTTGATTTCATGCTCACGTGGTTTTGCAGGATGCAAGAATGATGGCGAAAAGGTGATGTGTAATTCATTAATTATCATTTTAATTTATATAGTTCATTGTAAAATGAATATATGTATAATGTAGTCTCATGTTACAGAAGGTTATATTTGATAATTTGCTAATATGTATGAGATGCTAATTTTTAGGGATATCTAGGAAATGTGTATTTAATCATAGGTTCAATTTGATTCATAGTACACATGGTAAAAAGGCTTGATATATATATAAGGTAAATGAATGAATTTGAAGTAATATCTTGTAGTGCATATTCAGTGTTCAATAAATGATTAATGAATCATCTTGTGCATTCTTACTTTGTGAATGTAATAAAGAGATTTAATCGAAACACTCTACCCTTGTATAATATCATAGCATAACTTGTTTTCATGTGTGATACTCCTTACCGTAGAAGACATTGAAAACCGTAGAATGAACTTAAACTCTGCACTCAATGGAACCTCCTAGTTTGAGTAAACAAGAGCCCAAGAATGGGTTTATCATCTTAGTCAATATGTTTAGTGACATTGTCATAAACCTGTCTGATAGGAGTGACACAGTCAAAATTTATTTGGAGTAAGTAGAGATATCTCTTCCTTCGTATCCTAGTGGACTACCTTGTCTTCCAAAGATAGATTTAAAATTAAATTTCTTCATCGAATGAAATCCCTATTGGATTCAAGATGACATAAATGGAGATCGTGATATAGTTTTTCTATGTCTTGCATTCTTGTTAGTGAACTCTTTAGTCCCTCGTAGCTAAATGTCTTATCTTAGGCTTGTGACAATATAGTGCCTTGATCTCTCACGAAGGGTTTATAGAGTAAGAATCAAATCTATAATAGGGGCCCTAGGAAAATTGGAATTAAGCTTAACCTTAGTTGATTTGGTGGTTAACATGTGGATAGAAAATTATAAGTAACTCTTTGCAAAACAAAATTGTTTTGAAAGATGTTGACTTTAGAGAACCCAAGAAACCAAAATCTTGTCCATAATACCTTGTTAGGTCTGTTTATGACATTAAGAAATAAATAATATTTCACATGTGGAATCATGAAATGTAGAAAAGTGGGACCCTACCTTGAACACAAATCACTTGTGGTTCATGTGTAGTTTATAATGCTTCTAACCATGTACTTCTTTAAGATGATCAGACAAGTACTTTCGTAACTCTTTTGTTATATTATGATGGTAATAATGAGACCTTAATGCGATGAAAAAAAAATTAAAGCATAGAAGAGTAAAAACGAGATTTGAGGTTAGGAATAATGCCACTCTTGAAGTCCTTATAACTTAATTAAATATTTTCATCAGTTACAAAGAATATGAATTGCCTTGGTGTGATCAAACTTCGAGAAAACAAAAGATACATACATACATACATACATACATACATACATACATACATACATACATACATAAACAAAATATATATATATATATATATATATATATATATATATAAATATGGAATTCCACAAGTCATTGAATTAGAATAACTATGGTAGGGAAATAACTATACCGTGATTGAAGAATGTTTTTGGTAAAAAGCTATCTTGTATCTAAATCTCCCTTAAATCCTAATATTGCTTTATGGACATCAAGTCAGATTCACTTGAGTTGTAAGGGTAAAAATGTAGACATCGAATAAATGTTGGAGAAGAATATTCTTAACATAATAATAAGATAATTAAGTACTTTATATGTAATTTGAATTATGCCAAATAAGTATGTAAGTTATGGAAATTTCCATAAAGGATAAAAAGCCAACTTAAAATGGTCAAACTATAAATTAAATGTGGAATGAACTTAAGAATATGTAGATGGAAAAAAAAGGAGAAATTTTTCCTTGCACTATAATGTTCTTGGAATGTTGATCGTAACTAAAATGCAATTAAAGAAAATATGTGTTGTGGGTTTTCCTATCCTTGAGTCCTTTTCTTGTGGTTGGGTCATTGCTAGTATTCATTCATTGGGAAAAGTGTGGCATCGACATGCCTATGGTGTTTTCATGTGTCTATGTGATTCGATGACTTGTAAGTGTCATATGTGTCTTTGAGTATTCTTTACTTGGAGCCCTTTTGGCATAGTGTAGTGAGCAATGTAACTTAAAAAAAAATTAACCTGGTATTTTAACTTTTTTTTAGTATGAAAATCAGGGCGTTACAGGCTTGATCTTTTAACGTTGAACCTAGATTATTAATATAAATCACCTAACCTATTAACCATCTTGGTGGTGTTGGCGAGAAAATTTATCGGGTGGACAAAATTTTAGATTTCTTGCCAATGCTCTTGGAATATAAGTCCCTCTACTTAATGGGTGTAGCTGTCGTATACGCATGCGCATGAAAAGGTGGATTTATGTGGATGCCTTTCGATTGGGGATCTAATAGGGACACTCCACTAACCCTGTAGAAAATCTTGCAAATACCTGCAAGAGAGAACTTTGTCTGAAGAGCGAGAAATGGGAGCGAGAATAGAGGTAGGAGAACTAATGTTGTAGGTAGAAAATCAGATTCTTGCAAACACATTAGTTAGAAACTTCATTACATACATTTATGAGAGGAAACAACCCTACAAATGGCAACAAGACCAAATATAATTTGATGAACACAAAGTATCATGAAACCCCGTAGTCAAAGAAATCTAGAAACTCCTTCTTGTATTGATTGCTTAGACAAAAGTTGTACATAGTGGAGAAATAGAAGAAATTGAGAAGGGGGGAATAGAAGAAAATGGATATCTCCTTTTTTCTCTCAAGGTGCAATATACTCTTGAGTTTACAAGATCAATCACCAACCCCTTTAAATGTGAATGGCGTTACAATTTATAGAATGAGAGGTGACTTATCTTCTTCCTCGTGACCTTTTGAATACCTTACTATGACTTAAGATTGTTCATATTCCACTTTAAATATTTAAGTCCCTTTTATACTAATAGCAAGGTGACTTAATTTACATTATATTTCAAAAGTCATTTAAGTCATATTAAAAAGTGCAACCCTCAACGCAAAAATATAACATTGAAGAGAGAGAGTTTCGTATGAGGAGCGAAGAGAGAGAGGTAGAAGAGGAAGAAGAAGAAGAAGAAGAATTATGCCAAATGATGAGTTGCTACAGTGGACTTGGATCCATTCTCTGACTGTCCTCCACTTCGTAATCCTGAGAAGGCTTATGACCCATCCACTTTGGCTTCATATCTCCCTTATAAAAATCAACTTACTATTTTTAGTAAGTATGAGAAATCAAGTCCTCGATCTTCAATTGGATGTTGCGGCTCAGTTTTCCTCTTTATCCATGTGTTCCTCGTTCCTTCTGGATCAACTTTCTATTTTTAGCAGGTGCTCGAGGGCCCACTTACTATTTTTAGTAAGTTCCAATAATGTCCGTTCTGGTGAATTCTCAGCTATAGTGCACCTCCATTGTCTTCGTCTTCTTTGCAGGTTCTTCTATCGATGACTTTCCCAAAATAGTAGTTCCTATGTAGTAGACCTGTTTTTTTAGAAATTTTACCTCTGGGAGTCAGATTGATGTGGAACAAAGTTTTTTGATATGGGTTTTTTCCCAATATCATCCCTCTAAAATTTCGGGCCCACCTGCTTAATAGTCCAGGAGATTTTAAAGTTTTAATTATCAAACCTGGCAGTGCTTATGGGTACGGCAGCCATTAATGGACCTCAAAATTGTAGGTCTAGTTTTCTCATCTTTTTTTGAAGAAAAATATATTTTTTATGTGGGTTTTTTCTTCTGGTGCTTCACGTGTGATCTTACTTCAATCCAGCAACCGGTTTGACGGGAAATCCCACTTCTTTCTTCGTTGTGGATGCTCTATTACATGTCGAGGGATTTTGAAGGTGTCTTATTGATGGCCTTGGGTAGATAAATGAGTAGAAAATATATCTCTTTTTTTTAATGCATCCGTTTGGGAGATTTCTTCAACTTTTCATTTCATGGCTATGGAGTTTTCTTTGTTTTTTCCTTCTGTGTTATGTGCTTCTCCTTTTGTGTTTGATGAAGATTCCTTCTGGGGCCTACATGATTTCATGGAGTGGGAGGGGATTCACTTTTTAGTGGTTCTGGTTTGAGTTCTTGCAATGGATTGATGGAAGAAAGTTGCAGAGGAAGTATGGAGGAATGAAGTGCACATATAATTGTTAAAAGTTCGAAGCAGAAACAAAGCGGCACTTGGAAATTTTTCAAAAAGGTATGCACATGTAGGGCTTGGGTGCATTTTTCCATTCTTGATGTCCCTAACCTCAGGGACATGAGGGACATAAAATTCCACGGTGGTCAAGAGGATGACATGTGACGTTTGATGTAACGGCAGGGAATGAAGGAGGAAAAAGCTGCTTTAAAGCCTTGGGAGCTAAAAAGCGGTCACGTGAGTGTCCATATGACTCCCCATAGGGTCTGGGTGCATATTTACATGTCTTATGTCCCTCACCTTAGGTAAATAAGGGAAATAAGTTTCCACGGTGGTCCTGGAGGTGACACGTGGCACCCGATCCAACGGCAGGGAATGGATGCTCTAAAAATGCGCCTAGGGGCTAAAACTCAGTCATGTGGGTGTCCAAATGACTCCCCATTGGGGTCTGGGAGAATTTTTCAAGGTCTTATGTCCCCCACCTCAAGTGCATAAGGGACATCAAATTCCACGGTAGTCTTGGAGCTGACACGTGGCGCTCGATCCGACAGTAGGGAATGCATGCTCCAAATAAGCACCTGGGGGCTGAACTGTCAATTTTGGAGGTCATATGAGGGTCCCGAGGTCACATGGGGGCTGGGTCAATTTTTCAAGGGCTGATGTATCTGACCTCAAGGATTTCGGGAACATGAAATCCCATCAGGCTCCTGGTGCTAACACATGTCCTCTCGAAAAAATGACTAAGTCCTTAACTGCCTTTGAGAGGGGTAACTTAGAACAAAGATAGCTTGAGCTCCTGGTGGAATTTATTAGTTAAATTTTATATGTTTCTAACTGTAAATGGAATTTTGAATCCAATTATGGGGTATAATTTCTATATTCAAACGGTCCCTGAAAAAATCAGATTTTATATCTAGGACTCCCCTTGTGCCTGAGAAAACCTGCCTGCCAATCATATGCGCCAAGGTGTTATGAAAAATATTATTTGACCATCATGTAGGTATTTGAATCATATTTCCAACAATGTTTTTTTTACTTTTAACTCCATCCAGAGCTCTTGGAATCTTCTTCTAAAGCCCAACAATTTTTTTAGGCATGTGTACCGCCTAGGCTTGTGAACCTTGTTTTTAACTCCGACTACTCAAAGTCTTGCAAAACTTCCCCAAACCTTCCAAGATCATTTCCATGATGTTATAAGGTCTTCCATTCACCTCCATGTTGAATTTTTCCCTTTTTTTCTGCTCCAGGGGGTTGATCTAGTCCTGGGAAGGCCTGCAATAGCCCTTCCCATGACTGCCCAAAATTTGCATTTTTAATGAACTCCTAAAATCACCTTGGGGTAATAAATGGAATTTCCTAAATAACCTAGGGGTATGTTATAAATTTTGTTGGGATGTCATTTGGACTGACTGGACAGAGCCAAGGTTTCTTAGGAATGATAAAATATGAAAAATTCGGCATAGGGGTATAATTGTTGCACTTGGAAACTTCCAATTTAGTCGTTGCACATTTGCACGACAACAGCTGGCTCTAGCTTGGGGACACGGTGTGGATTGAGTAAAGTGAAGACATGACATGGGAATCTAGAATCTCAATTTTAGACCATATAATTCGTTGACCAGTGCCTTATCCATTGGGCCATGCAGAGTCATGTATAACTTATAAGAGAGAGAGAGAGAGAGAGAGAGAAGAAGAAGGAAACAAACACACACAACAAGAAAAACACAAACACAACAGGAAGGGAAATACACCTAGCAATCACCTATGGTACAAGGCGGGGGATAAACCACTTTCACTGAAGCACTTTTATTTCCTCAAGAGTTACCCTTGAGCAGGAAACACTCAGTGATGATGTTCTATGAAGTCGTTGACGGGTTCCAGAAAGTAGCCTCCCCTCCTCAGCTACTTATGAAAGCTTGGAGCTTTCAAAATTATCTGTGGACTTGGTAGGAGTGAGCCCATGTGAGCTTCTTGATTCCTAGTTCCTTGCTTGGAAATTCCATTGCCTTCATGTTCTTTGAAATCTATTACATAGTGTCAGTTTCCTTCCATTTTTATCTGTATAATGGATCGAACATCTCATTGCTACCCCAAAGCTTATTTTCGTTCCAATTCCTTGAATCTTATGAGTTACTTTCTTTCCCGAGTCTATGTTCATTGACATCCTTTTCATAAGAAACCCCATACTTATCCTTTTCCTTCACTCCACTGTGGGGTGCTTGAGTACTGATGGAAGGATTGGATGTGAACTCATACTTGTCTTATATGTCCATGGCACTAGTGAAGAGATCAAGAATCATCTCGGGATCTTCTCTAAATTCTACTACATCCAAAATTTCTTACACGAAGTTATGCTTCATCATTTCCTGCAACTCCTCTTTGTACACGTTTGAAGAATCTTTGTTTGGGAGCTCAAGGAAACTATCTGGAGGGATTACCTCATCATCTCAGGAATCGCTACACTCTACCGATCCTTCATCAAAAATATCTTCATCTTCAGAGGTCTCAAAAATATTTTCTTTAGTTTCTTTATCATGGAAAGATTCTTCTTCTTCAAATGGGAAAGAAAACACCTCAATTTCTTCATTGTATCCATCAAGCGTTGGTTCGAGAGGGACATCATATTTCACATCTTTGTTTGTTTCAACATAGCCAAGCTTCGCATTGGTTGAGGCATCCAAATCAGCTTCATGCTTGTCTTGTAGATTTTTGGCTTGCATCAGGAGTTCGAGGCTGAGCTCAGGATCTTCAGTTTCTTCTACAGCTCTAAGCAGTTCTTGTACAGACATTTCTTTCTCATTTCTCAAGGGCTCATTGTAGACTAGCTTGGTCTCTTCCTAGGTGACATGATCAAGGGATTCCTCATCTTCAAATGGGAATGAGAAAATGTCTTTATCACAAATAAGAACATAAGCTCATTTTTCTTTTTGAAAATCATTAAGAACCATCTCCTCTTCTTCATGGTTTGCATCATCTGGAAATTTGGGGTTGCCCTATTGTAACTTGAATCTCCTCAATGCTTCTTTAAAATCCAAATCTCTCTGAGAAGGCATATATGTCCCTATCAAGATGGGAATATCTTCTTCCTCCTCGGTTGTCACCAAGTGATTCATCTACCTAGTATTTTGGTACAAAATGTTAGCTTCTGGGCTTCCAAAATTTCGTACCATGTACCTCATCTTCTTCTTGGGAAGTAATTTCTCCATGTATCCCTTACTAGTATGGTTGCAAAAGACCAATTCATCTGAATTTTCCCTCCCAACTCTCGGCAGAAATTTCTACTCAGCAACATTCCAAATGAGGTTGGGACGTCTACTACCAAAATCATCGTTGAAACTTTCTTGTCTGGAAATCTGGCGAGAGCCACATGTGCATCTTTGACCTTCCCTACAAGTGGGACCTTTTTTTACTCCAAAGAGTAACAAGAGCCACTGGGTCGAGCCATGGTGAGTTTGAGAGCATTAGCAACCTTCAAAGGCATCACGTTATCTAAGGCACAAGAATATATTATGTAATTGTTCAGTACGTATTCTCCAATAAGCAGGGAGACATAGAAAGGTTCAACTTTATCATTCTTTGATACACTCATAGAAAGCATGTTCTGTGAGGAAGGTGTAGGTGGGCTTGGTAGTACTCATTTAGGATGATGAGCTACATCATTGGGTGTGAGACTACCACTCCTGATATATCGGATGAACCTCTCAAATCATTTAGGATGAGTCCGTAAATATTCAGTTTTAGTAATCTACACTTTGGCCTTGTTTGCATATTCTATAAACTCAAAGGGAGTAGATGCGGACAAGGGGGTGAAGGGACTGATTTTGGAGTCTAGATAGGCTTAGGAGCAAGATTTGATGTTTAAGGAATGGATGGTATTTTGAAAGGTGTGCTAGGAGCTTTCAAGGTATTAGATTTTGCAGGAGCAGATTTAGATTTAGACTTGGAAGAGGCATCGGAAAGCTTACTTGGGATTGTGGGAGTCTTCTTACTTATTACAGGGGTCTGGCTCCAACAATGTAGACTTCATGGAAGATGGAAGTGGGGATCCTTAACTGATTATTGTATTTTACGGAGTTACCATAGGAGGATCTTCGGTCTTCTTTTTCTCTACAACAGTAGAAGGATATTTTCCTTTCTCAGACTGAGAACGAGTGAATATTGCACATGAGAAACTGGATGCATCTTCTTCATATTCAGCATAAACTCCAGAATATTTACAAAATCTGATTTGTGTATCGCTCTCAAACTTGTCATTTTTCTAGGAAATCACCACCTTCACTTTCTTGTTCAAACTCTTCTTCACCTTCTTGAAATCTGAAATTTATGTTCATGGGTGCAACCTCCAAGGCGAGCCTTTGGGGTGCTCCTAGCAATCTGATTTTTGTTTTTCCTTTGAGAAGATACCCATTCAAATAATTCCCTCTTCAAAGAGGCCATCTCATTCTCCAAACTTTTTTAGGGATGGATTGGTTCTCTCATCTCCAGGATGTCAAGTCTTCTCCCTTTGATGGGATTCTTGATCTTTCTAGAGAGGATGAGATCATCATCAAGTTCAATTGCCATCCCTTTATGCTTCTACAATGTTCCTTGGTTGGGATCTTCACAGAAAAAACCCCTACTTCTAATGATTGAGCATTGATGAAGAATATCTTGACATTGTTTTGAGATGGTGAATCCTCTTCAGGTATCCTTCGAAGCAACTGTTTGAAATGAGCCACGAAGTCTCTCATGGTTTCATTTTCTCCTTTCCTCATTTTAGCCAACTACACCAAGAGGTCTTGACAGTCTTCATTTGATTTAAATATTTCCTTGAAGGCAGCCTTGATGTCATCCTAACCAGTGATGGATCGGGCAGGCAGGAGGTAGAACCATTCTGCTACTTTTTCTTGGAGTGAATCTACGAACAATCTCACAGCAACGTCTTCATGTTTGACACCAATAATTTCACATGATTTCATGAAGGCAGCGATGTGTTCTTCAGGATGTTGTGTTTTTTCACCTTTGAACTTTGAAAATTTCTTTCGAGAACTTATTGGTAGACCGTGGAGAGGTGGTTCAAGAGCAAGCGGGCCCATATTCCATCCCCATGGGACAATGGTTCAGGGTATTTCTTCTTCATCTTCCATTATCATTTCTACTTCTGTTCTTGCTTCTACAAATTTTTCTTCAAATTCTTCTTCTTCTGGGAGCTCAATGCTCAATGGTGGTTGGAAAATGGGAGAATTTGAAGGTGGAGTATCCACAGGAGTTTTGATAGGATTACCCAGTGAACTTCGTGAAGATCCAGATGGAGAGGAGGCTTGAGAGAAGAAGTATGAATTATCTCTAATTCATTCTTGTTGATTTTGTGAAGCCTCAAAATTGCAATCATCAACACCTCTCGACCTGATCAGCCTAGTGTGTCTTCCTTCAGCCAACTTTTTGAAATTCTTGAAGTGGGAATATGAAAAGACACGTGTAGAAATAAGCAGTGTAGCCTTCAGCAATGGATTTTCATGAACTCTTTTTTCTAATTTTTTCAATATTTGATTTTCTTTTAACATTTGGGACCTTGCGGTTGTATATTGCGTGCAGATGCTACCAAATCTACCCCACAGTGGATGCCAAAAACTGTTGGCGAGAAAATTTGTCGAGTGGACAAACTTGTGGATTTCTTGCCAATGCTCTAGGAATCTAAGTCCCTCTACTTAACTGGTGTAGCTACCATATATGCATGCACATGAAAAGGTGGATTTTTTTGGTGGCCTTTCGACTGGGGATCCAACAGGGACACTCCACTAACCCTGCGGCAAAGCTTACAGATACCTGCAAGAGAGAACTTCATCTAAAGAGTAGGAAAGGGGAGTGATAATAGAGGTAGGAAAACTAATGATGTAGGTAGAAAATCGTATTCCTACACACACACACTAGTTAGAAACTTCTTCACATGCATTTATGATAGGAAACAACCCTGCAAATGGCAACAAGACCAAATAGAATTTGATGAACACAAATTATCATGAAACCCCTTAGTCAAAGAAAGCTATAAACTCCTTATTTTTGTATTGATTTCTTTGACAAAAGTTGTACATAGTGGAGAAATAGAAGAAATTGAGAAGCGGGGGAATAGAAGAAAATGGCTATCTCCTTTGTTCTCTCAAGGTGCAATATACTCTTGAGTTTACAAGATCAATCACCAACCCCTTGAAATGGGAATGGCGTTACAATTTATAGAATGAGAGGTGACTTATCATCTTCCTCATGACATTTCGAATACCTTAATATGACTTAAGAATGTTCATATTCCACTTTAAATATTTAAGCCCCTTTTATAATAGCAAGGCGACTTAATTTACATTATATTTCTAAAGTCATTTAATTCATATTAAAAAGTGCAACCCTCAACGTAAAAATATAACATTGAAGAGAGAGAGAGTGTCGTATGAGGAGCAAAGAGAGAGAGAGATAGAAGAGGAAGAAAAAAGAAGAAGAATTATGCCGAAGGATGAGTTGTTACAGTGGACTTGGCTCCATTCTCTAACTATTCTCTACTTTGTAATCTTGAGAAGGCTTCTGACCCATCCATGGTGGCTTCATATCTCCCTTATAAAAATCAACTTACTATTTTTAGTAAGTATGAGAAATCAAGTCCTCGATCTTCAATTGGATATTGTGGCTCAATTTTCCTCTTTCTCCCTTCGTTCCTCGTTCCTTCTGGATCAAATTTCTATTTTTAGTAGGTTCTCGAGGGCTCACTTACTATTTTTAGTAAGTTCCAATAATGTCCGTTCTAGTGAATTCTCAGCTGTAGTGCACCTCCAATGTCTTCGTCTTCTTTGCAGGTTCTTCTATCGATGACTTTCCCAAAATAGCAGTTCCTATGTAGTAGACCAGCTATTTTAGAAAGTTTTCCTCTAGGAGTCAGATTGATGTGGAATAATTTTTTTTGATATGGGTATTTGCCTAATATCCTCCCTTTGAAATTTCGGGCCCACCCACTTAATAGTTCAGTAGATTTTAAGGTTTTAATTTTCGGACCTAGTAGTGCTTCTAGGTACGGCAGCCATTAATGGACCTCAAAATTATAGGTCTGCTTTTCTCCTCTATTTTTGAATAAAATTATATTTTTTATGTGGGTTTTTTCTTCTGGTGCTTCACGTGCGATCTTACTTCAATCTGGCAACCAGTTTGATGGGAAATCCCACTTCTTTCTTCATTGAGCCAGAAAGGAGATTTCTTCGTTATGGATGCTTTGTTGCATGTGGGGGGGAGTTTGAACGTGTCTTCATGATTTCCTTGGGTAGGGGAATGAGCAAAAAAATATATCTTGTTTTATGCATCTGTTTGGGAGATTTCTTCAACTTTTCATTTCATGGCTATGGAGTTTTCTCCGTTTTCTCCTTCTGTGCTCCGTACTTCTCCTTCTATGTTTGATGAGGATTCCTTCTGGGGAATGCATTATTTCATGGAGTGAGAGGGGAGTGACTTTTTATTAGGTCTAGTTTGAGTTCTTACAATGGTGGAGTGATGGAAGAAAGTTGCAGAGGAAGTATGGAGGAATGAAGTGCACATATAATTGTTAGAAGTTCGAAGCGGAAAAAAAGTGGCACTTGGAAAATTTTCAAAAAGATATGCACATGTAGGGCTTGGGCACATTTTTCCATGCTTGATGTCCCTAACCTTAGGAACATGAGGGACATCAAATTCCATGGTGGTCAAGAGGATGACATGTGGCGTTTGATCTAACGGCAGGTAATGAAGGAGGAAAAAGTTGCTTTAAAGCCCCGGGAGCTAAAAAGTGGTCACGTGAGTGTCCATATGACTCCCCATAGGGGCTGGGTGAATTTTTACATGTTTGATGTCCCCAACCTTAGGTAAATAAGGGAAATAAGTTTCCACGGTGGTCCTGGAGGTGACACGTGGTACCTAATCCAATGGCAGGGAATGGATGCTCTAAAAATGCACCTAGGGGCTGAAACTCAGTCATGTGGGTGTCCAAATGACTCCCCATAGGGACTGGGAGAATTTTTCAAGGTATTATGTCCCCCACCTCAGGTGTATAAGGGACATCAAATTCCACAGTGGTCCTGGAGCTGACATGTGGCGCCCGATCTGACGGCAGGGAATGCATGCTCCAAATAAGCACCTGGGGGTGAACTGTCAAGTCTAGAGGTCATATGAGGGTTCCAAAGGTCACATGGGGGCTAGGTGAATTTTTCAAGGGCTGATGTATCTGAATTCAAGGATTTTGGGAACATGAAATCCCATCAGGCTCCTGGTGTTGACACGTGTCCTCTCAAAAAAATGACTAAGTCCTTAACTGCCTTTGAGAGGGTAACTTGGAACGAAGATAACTTGAGCTCCCGGTGGAATTTATTAGTTAAATTTTATATGATTCTGAATAGAAATGGAATTTTGAATCTAGTTATGGGGTATAATTTCTTTATTCAAACATATGATCCCTGAAAAATCAGATTTTATATCTAGGACTCCCCTTGTGCCTAAGAAAACCTGCCTACCAATCATATGCGCCAAGGTGTTATGAAAAATATTATTTGACCATCATGTAGGTCTTTGAATCATATTTCTTACGATGTTTTTTTTTACTTCTAACTCCATCTAGAGCTCTTGGAATATTCTTCTGAAGCCCAGTAATTGTTTTAGGCCTATGTACCGCCTAGGCTTGCGAACCCTGTTTTTAACTCCGACTACTCAAAGTCTTGAAAAACTTCCCCTAATCTTCCAATATCATTTCCATGATGTTATAAGGTCTTCCATTCACCTCCATGTTGAATTTTTCCCTTCCGTTCCACTCCAGGGGGTTGATCTAGTCCTTGGAAGGCCAGTGATAACCCTTCCCGTGACTGCCCAAAATTTGCATTTTCACTGAACTCCTAAAATCACCTAGGAGTAATAAATGGAATTTCCTAAATCACCTAGGGGGATGTTATAACTTTAGTTGGTAGGTCATTTGGACTTACTGGATAGATCCGGGGTTTCCTAGGAATGATAAAATATGAAAAATTTGGCATAGGGGTATAGTTGTCATGCTTGGAAACTTCCAATTTAGTCGTTGCACATTTGCACGACAACAGGTGGCAATGGAGGTAACTTGTTGATCCTTAAAAATCACCATCAAATACTTATGGACCGCTTCACTTATGGTATAAAATCAATGGGTTTTTTACAATGCTTAGCTCGATCCTGAATATGTAGCTCCCTCTAATTCATTAGCAAACATCTTGGTCTGTATGAATGAGATCAATGAGCTCATTACCAACTCAGTAGACATTTTAAATAGCTCAACTGGTCTTAATGCACAAGATGATGAAATATTCAAACCATTTTAACTCCTTCGAGTCCTTAATTGAATGCTGATACATTATGGGCCTCCCAAATACACTAAGGTAAAGTGGAGATGCTAAGATTGCAAATTTTTGTCATTTGTCTTACAAGGTGGGCCTCATGTTTATTGTTCCAAACTGGGTGAAATCCTGAACTCAGACAATACCAAGAAGAGGAAAAATTCCTCTTACAACTCTCAATTTTCCAAAAACCCTGATTTTTCCCCCAGAGCTGAAATTTGCCTTGATCTTGTAGTTTTTGGTATGAGAATCCTCCTTTGCAATCCATCTCTATTGTTCAATTTCACCAAGATAGTGAAATTAGATAACAATTTGGTGATTCACTGGGCCATTTGTCTACTAAATGGATCATGACCAGTTGTATGATAGCTATCCATTGGGCATGGAGTATGCATAATCATCCTGAACTAATATAAACTTTAAAACCTAACCTCGGGTTATTTTAAATGTTGTTGCTTGCTTTCGGAGTTTTCTTCTTTCCGCATTCTCAACTTTCATAAGAAAATCTTGAAATCAAGATTTATGAGAATAGAAAAATGTTTTAAAACCTGAGTTTCACTCTCTCCCAACAACTTCAATCCGCAAGGATGAATAATGAACATCTGTTAGTTTCAACATCATGGAACTCTATTATGTTTCTCTTTCTTCCTTCTCCTGAATGTTCCATTCCTACTTTTACTGGAGTTGATTTCCGACTTAGGCTGCCAGCTGCAAAGGATGTTATCAATCCTAAGAGATATGCATGGTGGCTTATATCTATTATTTATACACTGAATGAAGGCTAAGTGAACATTGAGAACTGTCATCTACTACAATTATCAAATCTACCCCCCACTATGATCCCTTGATTTGAGGAACTCAAATGTTGATTTGAGGAAGAAAAAGAATTGAAGATTTGAAATCTTTTTCTTGACATGATTTTATTTTTTCTGCATTTGTTTGAATTTGAAATTTCAACTGTTGCAAGAAACTATGAGCTTCCCACTGAAGTAATTTCTTTTCCTGAAGTGTGATGAACTGTATACGAAGCATACACTAGAAGCAATAGAACATACGCACCATCACTTAGGGAAATTAAAATCTATTCTAACAACAACAATAATGTGCAAAAGCACTTGGAGGAATTAGAAATCCTAGACTAATGTATAAAAGGATTAAAAACTCTTCCTTCTACTAGCAATTTTTGAGGTAGATTCCATTGACTGGAATATGCAATTCTTCACCATCCAACTTAGCCAACCGGAAGGCATTGCTACCTTTGCATTTAGTGATCATATATGGACCACTCCATATGGCATTGAACTTGGAATGCTTACCTGGCTTTGTAGGATCAATATCCCACTTCAGTACTAAGTCTCCTACTTGGAATTTCCTAGCTTTAGCTTTCTTGTCAAAGCTCCTCTTGATCAATGCTTGATCTTTCTCCATGTTTTGCATTGCATGTTCTCTTGTTTCTTCCATTTCCATTAGTTCGGTATACCTGATTTCCATGGGCTCAAACTCAACTAGTTCCAGCTGCTTCATGAGTTCTAATGTCAGAAACTCAAGTGATATAGGTAGTACTGCTTCCTTCTCGTATACTAGATTGTATGGAGAGCTACCTGTAGACCTCTTGGGTGTGATTCTATTAACCCATAGAGATGATTTGAGATTCACATGCCATGTTCTCTGATTATCATCAAGATTTCTTCTAATGATTCTCAACAAGTTCTTGTTTGTGGACTTTGCTTGGCCATTACCCTAAGGTAATAATTCGAAGAAGTACTGAGATAAATTTCATTTCTAACAACCCATTATATGATTCTTGTGCCTATAAATGTCAATGCATTATCTGAAATGATAGTAGTAGGGACACCAAACCTCATGACTATCACCTCATAGAAATCCAAGATGTTGGATTCATTTGCCTCCTTAAGTGCCACTGCTTTAGTCCCCTTGGTGAAATAGTCTATTGTCGTAATTATCCACTTGTGGCCTTGACTTGAATTTGGATTTATAACTCCAAATAATTCCAATCCCTATTACATGAATGTCTGATCTACTAAGATTGGATGAAGGGGTAGCGCTGTTAGTCTTTCTTTTCCTGTGAAGAATGCATACTTCTTGCACTTTTTAATCCATGAGTAGTAATCACTAAACATCGTAGGCCAATAGTAACTAGTTGTCATGATCTTAAGAGTTGTTACTCATGGAGGAAAGTGGCCTCCATCTTCCCCGTCATGAAACTCATACAATACCTTCTCAATCTGATTTTTTGGGACACACCTCAATAACACCCCATTCACATCCTTATTGAATAGGATGCCATCAATAAGCACATACAAAATGAATTACAATCTGAAATATCTTCTCTTTGATTTGTTCCATTCTAGAGGGCACAAATCTATTTGGAGATAATTCACCATGTCTCGAGTCCGACATGGAATAGTTGCATCATCAACTGGTTGTTCTTGATCATTTTGCAACACCAGGACAGCCTCTTTTTCACTTTTTGACTTGGCTTATTGTTTGGAAGTGAGCTACTCACACAAACCTTTGCCATGAACCTTCTTAGTCACTTTGATTTCAATATAATAATCCATTACCTGAATGATCCAACCTGCATTCTTCTCGCTTAGATATTTTTTTAGGATAAACTCCTTAACACCAACATGAGACACTAGTAGTTGACTCTTATTGTTCGAGACCAAGTGTCTAAACTTATTTGAACTCCTAATGACAGCAATAAAATTCTTTTCAATAAAATAATACCTTACTTCATAATCTTCCAGGATTTGACTGAAGAATGATATGAGTTGTTCTGACGCTTCTTTATTTAGTTGTACTAAGATAGTTGAGATTACGTCTAATCCTCCAAAACTATACAGCATGATTTCCTTGCAGAAATTTAGGTTGATAAGAGTTGGAGCTTGTGATATTGCATGTTTGATAGCCTCAAAACTCTCTTTTCCTTTTGTTGTCCATTTGAATGTAAGAATCTTCTTCAACATCATTGTTAATGGCTTCACAAGAGTGGAAAAATTAGGCACAAATCTGCGGAAAAATTTTATCCTTCCCAAGAAGCTTTGGAGATCTTTCTTATGACTTTGAAATGGAAAATTTTTAATAGATTCAAATATTTTGGGATAAATTGTCAACCCTTCTCTTAAAACAATATGGCCCAACAACTTTCCCTCATGTTTCAAGAATATACACTTTCTCGAATTCAACGATGCTTAGAATCTTCTACACCTTTGAAATACTTTCTTGAGGTGAAAGAGGTGGTATGTTGTATTCTTTGAGAAGATGGTGATATTGTTTAGATATACGAACACTATCTTGTTGATTAGTCCTTTGAACACCATATCCATAGCTTGTTGAGATTTTACTCCAGCATTTGACAATTCAAATGGCATATTCTTATAAGCATATGTGCCCCATTTCATAGTGAAGGTTGTCTTGAACTGATTTTCTTCCTTCACCATTATTTGGTTATAGCATGAGTATCCGTCTAGCAATGAAAACCTTTCCGAACCAGCTACTACTTGCAGGATTTGTTCCATTAAAGGAAGTGGATGATCTTTGAGTGAAGCTTTATTTAGATCATGATAGTCTACACATAGTTTGATCTCTTCATTTCTCTTTCTTACTAGCACCAAATTTGCAAGCCAACTTGAATGTTTGATAGGAAAGATAATGTTAGCTTCAATTAGCTTGTTCAACTCTTTTCTCATGAGAGGTTCAATGTAAGGATTCGCCGGCCTTTTCTTTTGTTTGATAGGCTTGGATTCCAGATCTAGCTCAATAGTATGATGTGCTAAATTTTGATTGAAACCTCTTAAATCCTTATAAGTCTAGGGAAAGACATCTGGAAATTCTTGAAAAAGTTGAACAAATTAAAATTTCTCTTGTCGAGTATTTACTTTTCCAATTTGCAATATCTTTCCTTCACCTACTAAAATAGGCTCTGAATCTTCACCCTTTACCTGAAATATTTGCCTTCTCTTTCTAGAATTGATCATTTTGGTTGAAGATTGATTCCAAAGTCACAAGGCCCTTTTGGTAATTTGTTAGTTCTCAGCTGCACCACTCGGTCACCATATTGCTTCTCCAACTTGTCTTGGTTTCTAGTAGAGAACTCGACTTCTTCTTCTAGAAAATTGACAATTTTTTGATCATTCTCAAAGACTTTCCAACTTGCATTATTTTCTAGAATAGTTGGTATTACCACAACCTTGATATGGGGCTGAGTTTTCTCACTTTTAATACTTTCTGCAACATTAATTGTTGCAAGTCTATATGTTGCTTCATTCTTCTTTCTTGGGATGGAATTGATGTTAAAAGCTTCAAAATCTTCAATGAGGCCCCATACCCAATTTTTTTAATTCTTCAAAAGATCGTTCTTAGCAAAATTTTGTCCTTTTATTTGGCTCACAATTAGCTCACTATCCCCAAACACTTGCAAGTTCTTGATACCTCTCTTTCTTGCCCAATGTAATCTATGGATCAAGGCATCATACTTAGTTGTGTTGTTTGAGAAAACAAACTGAAAATGGAAAGTTGGGTAATATTTTGTGCTTGGGAAATCTTCTTGATCAAACACTGAACAATTTGCATTGATTAGATTCAGTGTATGAGGTTCAATGTGAAAGTTTGCAATTGGTTCAAACTTGATTATAGCCTTAGCTCCATACATTTGTCTGAATAACATGTGTGACCAATCAGTAGACAAATAACCTCCAATTTTAGTGGTGAAGTCTCTTAAAAAACATAATGCAAAGAGTGGTGGTAAGTCTATGACTAATACATCTTACAAGATGGTCACATTGGGACATGCATGCAATGTGAGGCTCAAATCCTTTGATTACTCAAACTGTTGTTACTATTGTCCCATCCAATTACACTACACCCTTAGAAATGACTTCATATTGGAGGCCCAAATGATCATCTATTTTTTTTGGCATGACAGAGATACTTGCTCCTGAATCAATCATGTAAATGTGGACAAGATTATTTCCAATAATCAGAGATATATAAAATGGAGGGGGCTTCATGTTTTTACCTTGTTGACCTCCTTCATTTCTTCCTTGCTGGGTTGCATTGGCAAGCACTTTCTCTTGTTATTTAGATGGTTTATTTGATGCGGACCATTTTTCCGTGCCAGCTTGTAACAGATATCTTTGTCTTGGGATAGCTAATGACTCCCACATTGAAATGTTCACGTTCATTTTATTCATTTTCTCAAGAATATTAAATGGGGTTGAGCTATCTTTCTTCTACCCTTTACCTTGCACAGTCTTCTCTTGCACATGGGCTGTTACAATCAGTATATGAGTTGGTTTATAAGGTGGCTTGGGATTGACTTTGCACATTCAGGACTACACTTTGAATGCTAACACCTTGTGGAGTAATAGAGGGTTGTGAATCATTTGTATTAGATGAATGTCCCTCTCCAATATCCCTCTTCCTAGATCATGTGTTAGTTGCCACACTTTGAGAAGGGACCTAATTTATGCCACAAAAATATTCAACTTTCCAATTGACAAGTGTAGTCTCATTCGAAGGTGTCTCTTGGGTAACTTTCTACTACTGATTTTCTTCTTGGCATGTCTCTTGTTCCACACCCGTTGTTGTCACCATAAGAGCTTGGTTCAAGGTATCGTTGAAACACATTGATTGGTTATGAGGTTGATTACATGGGAAGTACAATTCATACTCTTAATCTATGTTATTGTGTACTAGTACCATGGCTCTAGATGTTGACATAGCATTCAAATTGTAAGGCTGAAATGGCCTATTTGCAGGAGGTTTCACTTGGTTTTGATTTACCGGCTTGAGTAGGTGGTCTATTCGGCTGATACAGAGGCCTATTGGGTTGGTTTTAAGGATGCTATGACCTGAAATTTTGACTTTACTGCCTCTTAATTGTCACCAACTCATTTCCTAAGTTTTTTAACTGCTTCATGACTTTTTGGAGCTCATTTGAGGTATTAGAAGATGAGGTAGAAGCTTTAGTGGAGCTCTGATTTTTTGGGGCAGGAATGGGAGTTAATATAAGTGTTTGACTAGTGCTTGGACTTCATAATTCTAGATAAAGAGGCATGGGTGGCCTAGGTGCAAGTTTACCATCTTGAATCAGATAATTTTTAGCTCTAATAGCAACATTATAAGATGCGGGTAAATTTATACCTCCCATGGATTGTATCATCATTGCAATATTTGAATTTAGATATTTTTAGGAAGTATAGGAAAGCACATTCAGTTTTTGGCCTCATAGTAAGTGGAATCCTATCCCATGTCCTTTGAAACTTGAAGTTGAAATCAGCCATATGCTCATTTAGTGGTCTCTTGATTGTGGTTAGTTGTCCCAACAGAGATAAGTTGTCTACCTTCTCCCCAAATTGACCACAAAGAGTTGTGCACAATTGATCCCAAATTTGAATTGATCCCTGTTGTCAAGCTTCCAAACCATTGTAAAATTTTACCCTTAAAGGAGGATGCCAACAACTTAACAGTAATGTCCATTTCAGTAATTACGTGAATTACACATAAATTTGCAATGTCTTGGATGTGGTTAATTAGAGTTGTATGGTTCTCTCCAGTGAAATATGGAATGTTCTTCAATGTTGCAAGTGGAATTAGATTTTGTGCATTGAGAGAAAGCGGGTTGTTTCTCGTGAAGTTGACATATGGATTTGGTGGCCCTTGCAGTGGTTGTTGTTATAGATGTGCCATAATAATCGGTCTAAGAACTCTAGTTGATTGAATGAAAGGGCCTACCAGGTAAAGGTGTGGATAGTGTTATATTTGGTGGAGATGGATACTTTTGAGTTGTTCTTCCCCTTCTTCCTCTTCCTAGAGATAACTGCAAGTATTAAAAAAATCCTTCCTCACTAGTTCTTAACCTCATTTGAATTATTCTCATAAATCTGCCAAGCTTGAACTGTTGAAACCAATGGATTCTGCCCTTTTGGAGTCATCAGATGTACTATTTCAAATCCTCTTACAAGCTAGAATTTCACAACAAGAGCACATCAAACTTATTGCAACAAAATAAAAAATTATTTGGTCCCACCCAGGTGTGCTAAAACTGTTATCATGGAATTACAACACCCTCGAATGTCCTGATTTGTGGATAGGGCATTCATTGTAATTTTTGTAACATTGGATCATCTCTCAAGTTGTGGGACTTACAGGCTTGAGAAGACCCTCCAAAGAAGGTTGGTTCCACTCCTAAACTACCTACCACAAGCTACTCTCAATGTAGGTAAAGCTATCTAATCCTAATCTAAATTTCCAAGGGACCAGGGAGAGAGGAGTGCGTGAAAATAAATCCTACACTAACAACGGTGATACACCAGAAAAGGAGGTTGTTGATCACAATCACAACTGCCTGAAAAGGGGAGAGAGGTGAGTAATGGAGAGGATGGACAAAATGCATCATAGACCAAAGATTAGATTAACATAGAACAACACTTCAAACCCATCAAACACAGTTCTCAAATCCTACAATAGACATTAAGAGATATACATAGTATACTCTGAAATGGTGAGAGGTAAGAAGAGACAATAAAATAAGCGAAGGATGGACAAGATGCATAAAAAAATAGATTTTATTGCTCCATGAATTTACACAGTACATCATTAGTGTGCAAGAGGTAAGAAAATGCCATTAAAAAGTAGAGAGAGGAGGCTTAAGCTCCACATTCAACCCTAACAGAGAGGAAAGAGAGATGGGGCAGGAGAGAAAAAAGACCAACTCTCCTTACAAATGAGCCCAAGATTACAATTTATAGAATTTTAGAAGAGGGAGAGAATGCAATCCCAATTTTTTCTTTTCAACCACTTGCAAGATGTCATAAAAGTTCCTAAATGATGATACATGACCTAAAGAAGGCACCCCATATTGTCCCATGACTTGTAGCAGTAAAAAAATGTATGCCCATGCCTTTTAATTACACTCCCAACCACCAATAAAATCATTGTTCTAAACCTGGCCCATTTTCCATAAAAAAATCTCCCCTAAAGCTTCATCAATTCCTAAATTTCTTGATTACTATGTGATAAGCTTGGAGCCACAATTCCAACAAGTATTCATTTGTGTGATTTCGTTAAGAATTTCTCAAGTTACAGTCGTCTGAGTGATTGCAGTTAATTTGAGTTTGCACAGGATTGCTTCTCATTCATGTCACTGAGAGCTAATATTTGCCTGGAATAACACATTTTAAATAATTTCCCCTTTTCTAATGTTTTTCCATCATTAAAATGTTTTGGTATCATTTAAAAAATGTTGGTCCCATCTTGATGTCACCACTTTAAGTGGGAGGGAGGTAGGTATGTGTATTTGGCAAAACTAAATAACCGGCCAGCTCGGCCAAGTTGGCTATCCGTTTGTACTATTAAGCCCTTACTTCGATGCATCACTACCTACCTCCATGTGAATCACTATTACTTCTGCCTAGTTGGTCTTCCCTAATCATCGAGCCACATTCCTCCTTAGCTTGGCGAGCTCCCATGTTTGTTCTAACTCGACGCCACGTTGAAACTTCCGCCAACTCACCAATCCACATCAATGAGCTCCCTCTGCTTTGTAATGCGGGTTTGGTTGTCCTGCGGTGAAATATCCCCGATGCGGCCCAGACCGATGGGTCTCCCAACTCTGACTCGCCCACATCCCTACCTCCATGTTCGTGTTGACTGGGTCGTTGGGGTCATTGACCCCTGAAATTCTCGTGCTCCCTCGTTCGTCGACGAAATCAGTTCCACTGAGTTTATGCGTCCCATGGGCCAACCGGGCCCTCCAACTCCAACTCGTCTACACCATATTGTTGCGATGAATGCAGGTTTCGACCGCCCACATGGCCCGACCAACCTTATGTCACTCGGGTCATATTTTTTCCACTTCACCCGCAATAGACTCAATGAGACCTTTCCTTCATCGATGATTTCACAATTAGAGCGCCCCCATGTTTCGAACCCCATTTGTGCTTTCCAGGGTCAAAAATTCTTTCTCAGCCACAAGACTTTGCCGAGAAATTGTAGATCTTTATTACACGAGCTCGCCACTTTGGGAGATAGCCGGCTCGATGAAATACAATCTGGTCCTTACTAACTTTGACCTCTCCACTGCAAAATGGCTCGATGGCCACAAGCAACTCGGCCCTCTCTCAACATCGTGACTCTCTAGCACGAGTTGTATCCCTTCTTTGTGTTGACCCGACAAATCTGAATGAGCAACTTTCCCTCGTCTATGTTGAATGATCTTAACTCCTACTCTATCAGACTTTCATGAGTCATCGAGGAAACAGCTTGCTCGGATATTTGAAGTTCGACTCTCTTGGCATCATTTTAAAAAAGGCTTGGTAGTCTTTGCTAAACAACTTGATGTCGCTTCATACAACCTGCTCGAGGTCTATGAAAATGGGCTCAATATTTTAACATGGAACCTGGATTATTAATGCAACTCGCCCAACTTATTAACTAACTCGATGGTAATGGAGATAACTCGTTGATCCTTAAAATCACCATCAAATCATTATGAACCGCTTCACTTATGGTATAAACTCAATGGTTTTTTGACAATTCTTAGCTTGGTCCTAAATATGTAGCTCCCTCTAATTCATTAGCAAATAGCTCGGTCTACATGAATGAGATCAATGAGCTCATTACCAACTCAGTGGACATTTTAAATAGCTCAGTTGGGTTTAATGCATGAGCTGATGAAATCTTCAAACCATTACAACTCGTTCAAGTCATAAATCGAATCTTGATACATTATGGGCCTCTTAGATACACTAAGGCTGAGTGGAGATACTAAGATTTTCAAGTTTTTTCATTTGTCTTCCAAGGTGGGCCTCATGTTTACTGTTGCAAAATGGGTGAAATCTTGAACTCGGAAAAGACCAAGAAGAGGAAAATTTCCTCTTACAACTCGCAATTTTCCAAAACCCTGATTCTGCCCCGAGAGCTGAAATCTTCCCTGATCCTGCAATGTTTGATATGAGAGTCCTCTTATGCAATCTAACTCTATTTTTTAATTTCACCATGGCAGTGAAATTGGATAACACTCCCCTAACAAAAACTTTCACATTCCTCTTTTCCAACACAAGATTTAAAAGAGAGATAACAATGAAAATTTTCAATCTAATGCCAGACAAGTTTACATCTTTCTTTACATGCAAGATTCAATAAACTAACATGGCTAAATTTTAATCGAAACCTCCATTCTTCCATGCAATAAAATAAACTCCAAGCAATCTCCAAAATCAAGTTCCATCTCCAAATAGCAAGAGACCAAACCATAAAAAGATAACTTGGTTGTCCACCCAACCAAATGGCATCATTACATGCCTCTTCCAAATAAGGAGAGCATGCTAGAGTCCCTTCACGCCCATGGGAGAGGAGAAGGGTGCCTCCAAGTAATCACAATGAAGGATAAAGGAAAATACCATAATACAACATTCAAATAACCAAAAGAAGATGAAAACCAACACATCACACAAGAAGCTGCATCTTTCTAACAAGTGGGGGAAGAGATAAGAAATGTCTCATTTTATTCCAAACAAACAAGTATCTAAATGAGTTCTCCATTTTCCCAACTATACAAAGCCTCCAAATCTATATATCCCTCCAATAACCCTTATTTTTCATTGTCTCCTCCTTGTCAAGGTTTTTCAAACCTTGGGAATTTCCTTAACAAGGATGAGAGATGGTTTCTAAACCATATAGAAAGCATTCTCCCAATCCAAACCAAATGAAGGGATTTTGTAAAGAAATCCAACAAGGCTTGTCCATCAAACCTTGTGGGAAATAAGAGGATTCCTCCCTCTTCCCCCATACACTCCAAAAATCCAATCCCCAAATGGGGTGGATGGAGAAAAATAACAAAGCAAATCACAAACAAGTCATTTCTACACCAAAGATGAGAAACAAAACAAGCAATTTCCTTTTCTAAAGTAATAACCAAACTCAAGGGTGTGAGGCCTACCTCGCGAAAGAAATAGATTCCAAACACAAACTTTGCAATCCTCACTCCAAGCTTTCCCAAGCCAAAAATTCTTCTCCTTCCAAAGTAGCTCCAAGAAAAAATGACCAAAATAAACCCTCGACCATCCAAAATAGGGGATAAAATAGGAGAGAGTCTCCAAATCAAAAAACCTTCTGGGAAATAAGAGAGATTCCTCCCTCTTCCCCCATACACTCCAAAAATCCACTCCCCAAATGGGGTGGATGGAGAAAAATAACAAAGCAAATTTCAAATAAGTCATTTCTACACAAAGATAAGAAACAAAACAAGTAATTTCCTTTTCTAAAGTAATAACCAAACTCAAGGGTGTGAGGCCTGCCTCACGAAAGAAATAGATTCCAAACACAAGCTTTGCAATCCATACTCCAAGCTTTCCCAAGCCAAAAATTCTTCTCCTTCCAAAGTAGCTCCAATAAAAAATGACCAAAAGAAACCCTCAACCATCCAAAATGGGGGATAAAATAGGAAAGAGTCTCCAAATCAAAAACCCAATGGGATGGTGACATGTGTCACCCATCCTCTCACAATTACATGTCATCCAAGTACTCCCAAATTGCACCAATAAATCGATAAATGAAAATAATAATTCAAATTCAATCAAATCAAATCTCCACATGAAGAATAAGGACTTTGAATATCCTTCTAGCACCAAATTCAAGAATCGTAAATAAAAGTGGTTGCAAAGGAGGTAAAGGGGGCCAAATAGGATTTGTGAGCCTTGAAAATAGCTTACCCCTTCATAGATATGGTACTTGGTGGCTCTTTTCAAGGCAAATATAGTCTTTTACTTACCTTTCACTCATCCAAAATGTCACTTCTTCCCCAAATCCGATTTTTGGGGAAAGTACGACATTTAAGAGGGGTGGTTGGTCCACCTATGCCATTATTAGGTGAGTTTAAACTCATTTAATCAAGAATAAAACAAATCAAGACATTACAAACAAGTGGGAAACAATTAGTCCACAAAAAACAGATAAAACAAGTAATTAAAGAGGGTTCAAACCAAATTAATTTAAGTGGAACAAAATGAGATAAAGGTTACTACTAATTTCAATAACATATGCCAAGGGGTAATTTTCACATTTCCATCCATAGTCCACAAAATAATAGAACAAGGGCCAAAACAAATAAAAGGGTAGATTCGGCCTATATTGCCTATTGTGCCACTTGGAGGTGCATCCCCTTGAATCTCATGTTCTCCTATGGTGTGATCTATACCCTGCACATTCAATTCACACATCATCCCTGTTCAATTCCAAAACTAAGTAAACTAATAATACTCATGTAAAAAATGATCCAAATCAAACATATGCTAATTAATCCAATTAGTTACGCTAACATCCATTCATCACTGAGATATATAGAAATTACAATAATTATCATGATATATCCTAAAATAAAATTCATGTAAATCTCAAATCAACAATATTCATAACACCATATCTAAATCAGGTAATAACAATAAAAGTAGTGAATTGGCATCATATGTCACATACAACATCCTGCCAAGACAAATTAGCATCTAAACATTAATATAATGACAAAATTATAATATTGATCGAAATAATAATTGTAATAGTATTGTATTCAATGTCTCCATACAAATAATACTATGAGTCAGCATAAAATAGGGAAGAAAACTGGTGGGCACTACAGTTTGATTCCCGGGAAGTCTATATGGGAAATTTGTAAGACATGAGAGATGGCCGAAATTTCCTTTGGATGAATTGGTTTCAAGACATGAAACGTTTCTAGAAGTGCATAGGATTAAGACACATGGCAAAATATCATAAAATAGGTGAAAAGAGTTAGCTACCAAGAATTTATGCAGTCTGTGACTACGAATTTGAAAAACGTAGTAAGAAGTATGGTTCACCATAGTAAAATCAGATATACAAGATTGAGATGTGTTTAAAACATGTAATCTCGTATAAATTACAAAGGAACGCATGGAACAAAAAGAAATATACTGGTTTTTTTGTTTTTGGATAAATGACAGGTTGAATGATCTAAAAAATCTAAAAATATTGGTTCGAAGGGTTAAGACTTTTCATTAGACATCTTTTCAAAATTACATATGTATGACACTTGTCTTAATCTCGTAAAGTCAAATAAGACTCGAGGACCAATAAAAAAGACTAAAAATAAATAAATTCAAAAAATAGTGAATATTTAGTTTATACATAGGAAAACTCATATGCATATATATTTGATTAAAAAGCATCAATTGCACTTAATGGAATGCTTGTTGAAAAATCTATCTACCGATATTGATTTCAAATCAATATTTCACACAAACCAAGAACATTAAGAAAACTTAGGGTTCTTAAACCATCAAACATACTTGTGATTTTTCCTTCAAATTTATCCTTTCTCCTTGCTCTTTATGATGAATTTCACAAATTTTAACTCCTACAAAAATTATTAGTACTCTCTCTAATACTATGTTAAGGATGATTACGATTTATTTTTAATAATCTTGATAAGAAAACTAAATATCATAATAAATAATATAACAATGAATGATGTAGAAATAGAAAATATACATAACAAAGAGATTTATGTAAGGAAAACCTTTACAGGTAAAAAAAAATTATGGAGAAATGCATTATCCATTATATTAATTATACTAAGGAAACTTACAATATTGTTTGACCATTAAAGATGAAATAAACCCAATTACAATATATTTTTCTCACTTCTTCTATTACAATTCCTTCACACCTCTTTTTAATACAACCACATACTTGATATTGATATATTTCATATGTATGAATTGAATAGTTAGTCTATAAGCCCCACAATGGGATTCATAAATAAATATGATGGTTGGTTAATAACCATGAAGGATTATACCTTTTCTCTCATAATTATATGAATATAGTTATTTAGTATTAGTTAAATACATTTAATTAATATAAAACTGTGTTTTAATAAAAATGAAGACTTATATAATATTAAGGCAACACATTATGTGTGTATCCCCATAAAAAATTAATTGCTCCAACATTTCTTAGTCTTGAAACACAATGCCTTTAGCCCCAAAAAGGATTACATGAATCTATAGATCAATGTTTTTCATTTCTTCCTTAGAGAAGTTGAGTTTAGGAATTCACGAACGTAATATCTTACATTCTCCTTGGAAGGGAAGGAATGTCTTCTAATAATTATCTAACTATGACAACAAATAAATTTCCACCATATCTTATGTGTAAACATGATTGAGCTCGTTGTAAACTACAAATTGAAGATCTAGACATGTAGTTGGAGTACTTTAAAAGGAGGCCATGATCTTCTCATAAAGACAAAACCCAAGATCTATTCAAACTAGAGTTGGATGGATGGAGTGGGGGGAGGGGTGGAAATAGGGGGTCTAACAGACATGTAATGTAGAAAAGATAGTTCAAGGTTGGTATGGAGGGGTGCATATATAGGGGGTTGGGAGAAGATTAAAGATTGTTTAACACAAATTTTTTGCTACTAAAATATGCAATGTTTGTTACTCTATCCTTTATTGCATAGAACTAAAACATCTTTGTAGAACATTTGGCAGGAATCTTAGTTTTTCCCAACTAGACCCAAATGTAAAGCTTGTTAATGGAATATTCAGATTCACAACCTAACCTTCAATGTGAGTGAGATACAACCAAGGAAACAAATAAAAACTAATCAACCTAATATCAAAATAAATAATTGATATGATAATATAAACCAAAATATTGAGAACTTGGTCATTTCACATGCAACATGTTGGGCAAATATTTTTCGTAGGCAATAAATGGATCTTTGATAGCAGTATGTGGGACAAAGACCCTCCTCTATTGTGAGGGGAGATACCCTTTATTGAAATTTGAAACCAAATAAGAAAGAATATGTAAAATATATACACTAACTTGTGGGGGTTTTATTTTACTCCCAAGGAAAGGAATACAAATTGAAAAGTGAGAAGAAAGGAATGGATAAATGAGAGAGGGGGTGCAGGGGGTAAGGCAGAAAGGAGGAGGAGGAGGAGGATAAATTGTATTTCAAGTAATTAAACTTGAAGCTTATTTTAGTTCACAAGGAGATAATTTTATATAAGAAATATTTCTCGCTAGAAGCTTAAATGCCTTACAAAAATTAAAATGTAAACATTTGACGTATGAACAACATATGCTATAACCAAAAAGACCATGACACAAAGGTTGGAAAAAATTCATAGTTCTTTGTGAGAATGAATCCAAATCTTCATATGTTTTTTTCTTCTCAAATTAACTTGTTAGATCTCAAAATTGCACCCTTCTTGAATTATGATGAGTCAGGGATTTGAGGCAACATGGGACTGTCTCCAAGTTGTGGGAGGTTGTGCTTGAGACAAACCTTCAAAAAAGGTCGGGTTCCTCTGCTTATTTCTACTGCTACAACTACTCCTAGGAAGGGAATTGTAACTATCTAACTCAACTTTGTGATTCGAAGGGGACCAAGGTGAGAAGGAGATGCATAAAATGAAATCCTAAGCTAAAGGGAGGTGATATCACTAGAAATAAGGGAATGAACACTCTCAGATGAGTGAAAATGAGAGAAATGCATAAAAGGGAGGGTAGACATGCGTGCCACCATCTAAAATAGCATTCAAAAGCTCATTTTCATGGAGCACAACAGAGAAGAAACCCTGCAAGGGACATAAAACATGCACAACATACCAATATTGTGAAGGAAAAGGAAGTAAATGCAATAAAACGTGAGCTAGGGCAGAAGATAGCCACAAAACATTTAAATTTTATTGCTTCCAATGTACGCACAATCGATTACAATGAGAGGAGAATGCAAGAATCCACACGCAGTGATCCAAATCTGAGGCCTACAACTCAAAATGCAAAGAATACACTATTCTAAATAATGCTCTTGCAATCTAAGAGATTCTAACCTTTTTAAATGAGTATTATTCAAGAATATATAGAAGAATGGGATAGAAGATGAGGGGGAAAAGAGAGGAAAAACATGTATTTCCAATCACAACCACCAACACCATGCAATAAATTCCTGCAAATCTACCTGTAGATCTGTCAAATCCGCCTACCCACATCAGTTTACTTGTGGAAGAAGGAAAGAAGCAAAATCCCTTGAAATCCGGGTGGTTGACTCAACTGAAAGTGTGTATTAATGACTTGAGTCATGTTTTCCCACTTTCACCTACCAAATCCTACCAAAATCCAATTTTGAAGAGCCTAGAGTGTAGCCCTCGTCAGCACATTTCCAATGAGACCAGGAACATATGATTTCAAGGTCTATGGAGGAAGTTATGGTGATTTGAAGTTTTATAGTGCAAGAGGAACACGCAAGACATGTGGCACAACCTGATTGGTCCATGCGAGTCAGCTAATTGTTTGTTTGTTTGTTTCTGCCATGTGTCACGAGTTCATTCGCCATAAGGATTTTACACACAGCTAGTGATTTTCTATTTGTTTTGTGAGCTACACTTTATCTAACGAGTTCCCAAATTTGGACATGTGGCGTGTTGTGATTGGAGCGCAGATGTTGCATCCTTAAGCACATGAGCAAAAGTAGGAGACAGAAGTAAGAATGTAGAAGACCACTGACGTGTGCAAGAGGGTGTGCGGGGAAAGGAGGAAAGATGCATATTTACTAATGCATGCAAGTATGCAAGGAGGCGCAGGCGTCTGACAAAGTAGTTGTGCAAGAGTTTCGAAGGAGGTGGCGAGCATGAAGCATGCCAAGGGGAAATAGTGGGTGCACAACGCAAGGGTGCGAGGGAAGAAATGTGAGTACACGAGGAAGGGATTGTGAAAAGGAACGAGCGCATGCTGGGCAATGCATGAGACTCGAGAAGGAAAGGCATGCAATCAGGAGCATGTCGGGGGTTTACAAAATGCAAGGCAAGTTTGCGAACGTGCACGAAGAAGTTTGCATCAACTGGGAAAGGGAAGAGAATGCGCAAGAAGTGTGCACGAAGGGAGAATGGAGGGAGATAGCAAAACACAGGGGAGGAAAGCGAGAGCATGTGAAAGGTGTGTGCAGAAGAAAATGAAGGAAAGGGGAAGAACAAGGGAGAGGCGGGAAGAGTGCACGAGTGTGCGCCCAAAGGACTGCAACCATGCAAATGCGCCAAGGAAGAAAATGTATGATTCGCGCAGCCTGAAAAATTGATGTCAAAGCCAAAATGGAACTGCAAGTTGTCAAAATAACAAGGGGGTTACTTTGGACAACAAAACTCTTGTACAAAATTATGGATAGCACACAGTCTATTTTGAAATCCCTTCAATTCTTTAGTAGTTCAAATTCCCTCAAAAAATGTTAATATGACCTTTTAAATATCATGAGCAACACAAAGTCTCTACAAATATCCTTGAAGAAATCCCTTCCACGATCTATTAAAGTAATTCATCCAACAAGAAAAAATCTCCATATGTGCAAAAGTCATTTGAAATCATTTACAACTACATACATATAGGGAAAAAACTCCTTGTTTTCCAACTAAAAATAGAAATTGCATTAAAGTGACATTTTACAAACATAAAAGTGCACAACCTAGAAACTACAAATTTGAGTTTGATAATATACAGTTGCAAATTAAGGATTTTTCTCGGACACATATTTTTTCCTAATCATCTCCTTTCAAATTTATGACCATTTATATTGGCATGGTTTCCCCGAATAATTATTCTTTTCCTTTTTTTGGTTCAAGGAGAAGGGGTTTGGGGGCAAAAGCCCCCGACGAAGTCGAGGAGTAGTGCCCCCGTAGGATCTGGGGGAAACGCCCTGGCAAAACTATTTAAGATTTTTGCAACCTTTGGAACATACTAATTTTATACATCTACATGCCAAATATTTACATTTCAGGATTCGAGGATTTGGAGTTATTTTTACACTTAAAATGCCAGCCTGAGAAAATACCGCTTTCACGGTTTCAAAGAATCGTAAATAGGAAGTCGTTAAGCAATTTATAATTTTACAAAATTTCTCCATATTTCAAAAAACTTGAAATATAAATAGACTTTATATTTTTGAATCTATATATCTATAAGCAATTGCAGTTTATCAAAATTGTTCCAAAGCTCTGAAACTCCAATAATAAAGGAGTGAGTAAATCAAAATCCAGAGTTTTAAAAACAATTTGCAATTCGACTGCAAAATTGCTCCAAACCTTTGAAACTCATATTCTCGAAAACCAAAGGAGTTTCAAGGAATCAATATTCAAGGATTGAGAAGTAATTTGCACTTAAATTGCAAAACTGCTTGGGAACTCTCAAAGATGGGTTTGGTCAATTTTCTCAACCTTTCAAACTATTTTTTGATTTCTTGAGCCTCATAGACTTGTAAAAATCATTCCACAACTTCAATTTTCTTGAATTTGATTGATTTGGGACCATATTTTCTTGGACTCAAATTTTCACTTAAGTTCAAATTTGGGGGCAGCACAATATTATAATAAAAACACTCATTTCGCATCAAACATTACAAAACAAGTTATTATACTATAAACATATCACATATTTGACTAGCATATAACAAGTTAAGTGTCTTATAAATGTAGTGGAACCTTAGATCAGTGTCAATATTTTTGTACACACCTCATTTTACGTGGTACAAAAATTAAAAATACCCAATGATGATTATGAGGATATCCAACAACATGAAAATATGTTTCAAAATGCTCAGACCACTCTTCCATAAGCCAAAACTTTCCCATTTTAATCTTACTTTCCCCTAATTTCAGCTCCTTCCGGATCCTATTTTGAAGAGATTTATTACTTTCCACCTACTTTTCACCCCTTTTAATTTTCCAATTTTTTTGCCATGAAATTGTCATGCTACCATTGTAGTTGTTATTGTATTCTACACATGGTAGATTCACTTGTCTATGTTGACAGTGGTTTTGCTTGCATGTTGCATGCAGTTGGTTGAATGACCAACCAATGGAAGTTCCATGTGTTGACCTACCGGTGGTTCTGTATCTATTGTCATAGGTGGTTGTGTAATCACCTCCTGTTGGAATCCAGGGGGTTCCATTGAAGGAGAAGTATAATTTCTCCCCCCTTTATGGTTTCATACATGATTATTTGGTCCTAATTTTAGATCACACACATGATTGGCCTTGTTTTTAATCCCCAAACTCACTTATCCTTCCTCCCACTCCACTTGAGTTCACCACCTAGTGATCCAATCTTTGACCATGTACCTTTCGTTAATCTAGAGTTAGAATTTGATCACTTAGAAACTTTCCTATTAAGGGAAATTGTGCAATCATTTGCTTCCCAAAATCTTTGAAGCTTTTAGAGGATAATGTTGTTGTTTCTATTTTTTGATCCAGAGGGAGATAAATCGATCCTAAGGGAGATATATGCTTCCCATACAAAGTACCCCCCGAGGTCCCTACCTTTTGCTACCATCCACAAAGAGAATAAACAAGGGTTTCAGACCAGTCTTCTGAGATCCCTCGAACTAGCCAAAGATATATTGATTATTCTACTTTCACCACACATCCAACTTCCAATCTATCCTTGTTGACATCACCATCATCACAACAATCACATTAAGCATCAACTGGACGTAGTTTTACTAAGGTATAGACGAGACAATTCAAACTTATCCCTCTTCTGTCTCTAGAAAGAGGTTGGACATGTATTCAATTTGTTTGTTTAGTTAGTATGTTTTAGCTTAGATTTTTTTTTTATATCTAGTTGGAAATCATTGAAAAGAAAAGGAAAAATAGTTAAATTATATCCAATTCTAAAATTTATGTTCTTGTAGTGTAGGGTTTTGATATTCCCTTGCTCTGGGATCTTTCCATCTATGGGATTAGTTTTCGGATTTGTATTGCTTTTTCATTTATTTGTGCTTAGGTTTTTAATCAATTTTAGCTGCATGTATTTCATCTACAAACTAGAAAACAAAAAAACAATCTTAGTGTTAGATTTATCTTGAAATTGTTATTATATTTGAGTTCATTTCATCATGGATCATATCTTGCATGAGATGTTTAACTATATCTTTAGTCTTAGGACAACCCCATTACATATTAGATTGTAGATATTATTTCATTCATCCTTTGTGTTGTCAAAAGAGCATTCAGAGTAGAAAACTTATATATCGTGTATAACATATGGTCAAATCTAACAACTCTAATTTCATGTGAGGGATTGTAGTCTTTATTTCTTGTTATTTGTCTCTTAAATCATTAGGAATATTTTTATTCGCAACAGTAAATTCGTTTAATTTGTTTCCTTTTTGTTGTCATACAATACTTGCAAAACAACAAAAACATAGTTTCATCTACATGCCTGTAAATAGAATAGTGAAAGAAACTTTTCAATTGTTGATGTTTATTGCATGCAATTGAGTAATTAACGTTTAAAAACTTATTTTTTCAGCAAGTAATTTATTTCTAATTATCAATTTAAATTTGTTCCATTTAAATGCTTGCAATCTAAACATTGATTCAAAAACAGACAATAGTCCCAAAATTCAACTTCCACACAGCCAAACACCATGTTCTTCATTCCAAAAATGTGAGAAAACATTATTTAAACGTAATTACTCCATTTCAACTCTCAAAACACGTCCAAATCACAAGAAAAACACTTGTTGATCCATGGGATAACAAGTTTTCATTCAACAAAACATCACATACAACTCAAATTCAAGTCATAACTTATCCATATAGCTCCCGTTCTAGCTACATCATTTACACAGCCCCCAACTCAAACTATATTCGTGTTATGCTCTTGATTACAACTAGCACCATCCTCCTCCATCGTGAATGAATTTGGGTACCCAAGTCATTTCGGGTAGATTCAAACATTTGCCCCATGTTCCCGCTCCTCTCAAGTCATACAACATTCAAGACAACATTTTATTTGAGTTGAGAAGAGAAGTCTTCTGCTCTATAATTTCTCCCAAACTCATTGTGTCACAACTCATTATTCTTGATGATGAGGCTCCACAAGACAACCACCCCCATTTTCCTTCTTGTGGGATAACTACTTCCCCTATGGATTTGAGTTTCCTCTCTTGTTCCATCTCTTTCCTCCTCATTCCTCACATAAAATTGCTAGATCAAGTCCAACCCATTTTCTAATAACCATTTCATCCACATCACCCAACCTAACATTCCCCCATTCACCGACGATGACATAAACCAAGAACTCAATACTATTGTAATCCTTGATCATACCATCCACTACGAAAATGTTTGTAGGAGTTTTGTTGCCCTCAATAAGCAGGTCTTACTTTCTCAAGAACATCGGTAAAGAATCTTCTTTCTACCTTGCCTAGATTTTTAGCCTCCCATATCCTCTTGATTCACATTATCCTCGCACCATCTGTGATACCACTAGACCATCATCTCATCATCCACATGTCAACTCTCTTGCCTCAACCCACGAGGAGTGCAATATGTATAAAAGGCCTCTACACTTTTTGGTGTGTATAGTTTCCAACTTCCTTGCTCAAAGACAACATAGTATGAAAACAGGTACCTTCTTCAACAAATAACTAGATAATCTATTTTTAATAGAGAGCTTAGGTTGGGAGATCAAGAATTCAAATTTAAGATAAAACTTTCCACATTATATTGGAAGATTTGGATCAATTTATTGATTATTGATGTGAAATGCATTTGATTGGGGTTTGGTGCAAGGAGATTTCCTTTTGAGTTGGAGCATTTTATCTTTGGCCCTGAGCCAAATTTATTCATGGATTTTGATTATTCATTTTGGTATTCAATTTCAATATATCCTATCCTAAGATCAATATATATCTCAAGGTACATCACTCCATGGGCTACATTTCAAAATTATATAATATTTTGATTGTAAGATCGGTATTTATCTCACACCATAGCACTCACAAGGGCAACTTTTCAAAGTTTTTTAATCTAGCAGCTAATGTTGATTTTAGTTTGAAATGTTTGAAAAAAGTTTATAAAATTGATTTTGTAATTTATTATAAAATTAAAGTATTTGTATTGTTTGTGTGAATACATTTTTAATATAAGCGGATAGTCATTTCTTTTTTAATAGGATCAAAATTAAAGAGATCAATTTGACATGCTTTTTTTTAACTTTATTTATATATTTATTGAAAAACAATGTCATTCTGTTTTAGTGAGTCCAAATTTTATTAACATTAAGATCCAAATGTTCTCAAAATTCTTATTTATTTAATTTACTTATATCTTTCAAAATTCTAGTTAAATTTTATATATTAAATATTTTAAAATATTTGTATTTAGTTTATATAAAAATACAAATTTTAATTACAAAGTAGTTAAAAAAAAATTGTTCCACTTGAAAGAAAATATGCTATTTAATTTAGTGTAATCAAACTTAACCTAACCCTTCAAATTAAAATATCTACAGATTACCATAAGAAGCCCCCTTTTATTATTAATCTTATTAAATAATAATAAATTATTAAAAAAATATATTTTATAAAGTTAATAATTTTACCAAAAAGCATTGAACCCTGCTCCCAAAAAATACTTTACTAAAATATTAAATTTTACTCCCAAAAAATACTTTACAAAAATATTAAATAAAGTTTATGTAGTTCTTATATAAATGAAATACAAAAATAATTTTTTTAGGTCACCACCAACTGAGCTCTTATAGAGCCCTACACCCCCTACAGTTTCAAAGATGTGACCTCTTATATGAACATACCCAGCTCTCTTCTTTGGGAGAAGCATGGATGACCGTAGTGTATACTCTTAAATAATAAAATCTAACTCAACTTATTTTCCGACAGAAATAACGGATCGCTACAGATTTTAAACTTAATAATATTGAAAAAATGTGGAGTGCACAAATTGGTGGTTAGCTGCAATGCAACCAGAATTTTTATAATCCGCAAAACTAAGTTTTGATTAGTTTTGCACCACCAAAATTCGACCACTTATGTGAGACACTAGATTTAAATTTGTTTTGACCAGATCTGTCATGCATTTTTCCTTCAATATTACCGTTCTATTAAGTAGAGAAAGGAGCCTTATAACCATGCACTTACCAAAACATGTATATTTAATTTCCTCGTAACTTGCTCATAAAAGTACCAATAGCGGTTCAACTTGTTTTGAATAATAAATTTTAAGAGCCAATCACAACATGACACACAAGCTGCACAGTTATCAGTACTCTTTTCAAATGCCTCCTACCAACTGCCTTTGTACTAACAAAATTCAAAATCTACTTTTCCTTCTAATCGAGCACGTGAAACAAAAACAGTGAGGACGTGGCACACCCATGAAGTTAAGGTCAACAGTTATAGGGTCCTCTCCCTTAGTTTTACATCATATTCTGCACTGCTCCCATAAAATTTGAGAAAAGAGGAACTTTATTTTGAAAACTTAACTAAAAAAATATCTTACTAGAAATTAGGGAGATATGTACAAGTTGTTCTGGATAACATTAAATTAGATAAAGGTGTGCCACATTGTGTGGGACATTTCTCACCTCGAAAACAAACACACTTTTCATAATTTAGTATCACAGTTTGTTTTCTTTTTGAACAAAAACATGTCAAAGAATGTCTGAAACATCGGCACAGATTGATCATCTGTTTACTGCATTCCAATGCACAATGACTGAACAACTAACGAATTGCTTGCTTGTTAATAAATACCCAGGCATGGTTTCCAGCACTCATCAGTTCAACTAGACTGATGCAATCACTGAATAGAATGTTTTGGAGGATCAGATTCAAGATATATGGCTTTAGAGAATTCCCTTGAACAGCAAAAGCGCCCAAGTCCATATAAATCAACATTGCTCTGTGGTTTACTACATAGAAAACCACAATCACCTGTAAATGGTTTAGTAAAATGCAATTAAAGAAGTCCAAACAAAATTCAAACAAACTACCAAATCAGTTTTGAAAATAACGCATACAAAGGTTTAAAAATCTAAATGATGTACCGTGTCTTAGTTGCCAATGTATCCAAGCTGATGAAGAATAATGGCAAGCAACAGCATGAAGCATGCAAAAATAAGACCTGGCTTCCCTAGCATCCAGTTTTTCATATTTCGTGCATAGTCGATAATTCTCTGGAGCCTTGCTGCCCAATTCATCTGCGTACACAACATTTCTAATAATTTATTAGACACTATAAAGCTCCTGTGCAATGCCAATCATTTTTCAAACCCTTAAGCCCAAATGATCCATGAAAACATTTACCACAATCTAATATTTTGACGAGTACCAGGATTGTTCAATACCAATTTATCTAAATCATCCGGAGAAAGAGAAGCCATTGCTTTTTGTGCTTTAACTGCATCATCGCGTGAAAGCTTTAAACCAAACTGTTCGCTCATACTCGCCATTGTTTCAGGATCCATATTTTTCATCATTGTTGAAAACATCTGCAAAAACTCAATGAACAATCCATACATAACTTAGACCAGAGTAGCAAATAGATGTGACAAATAACTTTAAAAATTTAAAATTAAGCTTTGGATATCCTTCAGAATCAATCGCAATTAGCTGTTTCATCTCTGTGACTATAAACTCAACAATAAAAACCTAAGCTATCCAGCATATTATAAGGCTAAAAATGATACAAACATAGAAAACTGGTTTAAAGCACTTGCAAACAATACAAGATGCAAAACAAATTACATTGCTGGATTGCAAGATAAAGTGTGCAACACTCTAACTATTACGACTCTGAAGAAAAAATCAATCGTCAAATTGGCAATCGCACCGCCCAATTAGTGTTGAGATTGCTCATCACAGCATGATTGGATCAAAAAAGGACCCTTGTTGTCAGGAAAGGGGTCCCACGGGACATTCACACGGGGCCTTAATAGGCTGTAATAAATGAACATAAAGATGGCCTACATGAAATCTGATTGGTTCTGAGATAATAGGCCAACCAGAAGCTCCCCATATAAGCTAATTGGATGGAACCAAGCCACCAAAAACGTACAAAAGGGAAAGGAATTCATGTCAAACATGTAACACCATTATTTCTCTCCCTTTGTGAACATTACTAGCATTAACAACAATATATCAGATATCTTACAGTACAACTTTAGTGATCCTTACAACAACTCGGTCCTGAGGCTAGCAACTCTGTAAAAGACCCTTCTAGACCAGTGCACTTACTTCCGAAGGCCTGTTTCAGCTTCTTTTACCCTGACCAGTGCCAAGCTCCAAGAATCCCGTACCCTTGCCAAAATTTGATTAAATTAGTCTATATGTTGCTATTATATTTTTTTTATTCTCCTACTCCACTCTTATGACTGAATGACTTGTATGGCCGTAAAAAACATGTGCCCACTAGGAATAATGACCAGCCATATAACACAGTTTTAGTACAATGGATGGGAACTCTGTGAGCAACATTATGTGAAGTTGACATGGATGGCAATATGTGCCGTGAATGATAGTGTGCAATGAACTATAATATGGCATCGTGTGAAATATTATTGTGATGTGACAGAGATTACTAACCAGCATCAGAGGGTTTCCTTGTGAACTCAAGCTTGGTAACATAGCATCCTTAACTAGTGAGCCAAGTAACCTCTGATGTACCAAGCCGCTTATGGCTATTTTGTTATAATGTGTCAGTTGCCAAAAGATGAAACATGATTAAATTTTTTCAGCACTGGGGTGTACGATGTGCCAGTCCCTGAATAGGGAATTATCATGCTTTTGGGCCACCATATATGTCAATAGGACTTGTGCATGATTTAGCTTCAACAGAGCCATTTTTTTCTATGTAGGGTGATGGCTTATAAGGATTGCTGAATGCTAAAAAGAGGTATACTACTTTTTATCAAGATTTGGTACTTGGTATTCCTGAAGTTAAGATATGCAAACAGTTGAATAGAAAGACATAAATAAAGGTGGAAAAGGATACCTCCAACATGTAATATAAAGCCACTACCAATTCTAGACAACTGAGAAAGAATTTCTGTATACTATGTTACATAGAAACCATCTTTGCAAAAACTGAAATACAAAAGGTTTTAAAAAAGCAGAAACCATGTTCGAGCTAAAAAAGAGAAATCCGAAAAAAAAAAAACAGTAACAGAATTCTTTCCAGGCAAATATCCCAAAGCCTCTAAAACTTTTTGTATGGGTCAATTAAGGTTCAAAAAAGTGAGTACACGTTGAGCCACTTTCTCTGAAAAAACAAGGTTTTAATACAAATGAGAATCAAGAAAACCTAGTTTCTTTTTCCAATTTGGAGGTTTTTTTGGTACTATTCCTGCAGTAGACTATTTTAGTATTTAACAGAATGATCAAATATTTACATTGGTAGATATATAAACCATGTTCGAAGGGACATGTCCCCACACCCCTCAATACACTTTGGGACATATTTAATAACGATGGAATTTTCATTCCTCGTAAAATGACAGTGCAGAAAGACAGCTTGAATCTTATTTAATTGAGGATTTTCTAAATATGGTTCACCAAATGGTACTGTAAATGAGAGGGATGCCAGGTCTAAAGGAATCTATCAGTATATATTTATCTAAAATATGCCTACCAATCTCAAGGTGCCTGTCTTGGATTTATCACATAGTTTTGCCCATTGATGGGTTCCACATTAATAAATTTCTCTGCAAAATTCCCATCAACTGTGTGAGAGATTGCCTCAATCTAGCTGCACCACAGCATTGGACTCGAAGAAAATTTTGTGGGAAAAAAAAGTGCTCCAAACTGCACCAAATGCCGAAGATATTCCGATTTTCTGATCACCTTCTCCAACCAAGAAGAAAAACTGCCCCGTAACAATCAAATGAGCGTCAAAATTAAGGTCGGTCATTTTTATCAACATTTCACACTATTACACTCACTCCTCCCAATCCCTTGTCTATCACACAGAGATGGATAGTCAAACAGAAAGGTTAACCAGAGTAATAATTGATATGATAAGATCATGTGTAAAAGTTTGCTTCATTTCACAGAGTTTATATATAAGCACTAACCATTTTGCTATTGGTATGTTCCTATTTAATGCTATACAAGGATTTGATCTTTTTTGTCCATTGACTTGGATGAAACAAACTTTAAAGAAAAATATCATTAATAGAAACAAAACAGAAAATATCAGATCTGTCACAGGACCATTTTAGGAGGCCTTAGGTACGGTTCCTTGGTCCTAAGGCTAGCTACTGTTAGAATACCTTCTGGACTCTTGTGCCTTTCTTTGGTAGGTCTATATCAGATCATTTTACAGAGATTTCCGACTGATGTTGTAGAGTGCAGATCAAGTATTATTTTTGTGCTTTTGATATGTTTATGACATTAGTAGTTGTCGTATCTGTTTTATTTGTACTTTATGCATCTTTAACTACACCAAGCATGAAAGTTACATCAGATGAACATCAAAATTATGCATAAATTCCCATTCTACCAAGAAAGGCAAGCATCTGAGTCTTTTCCCTAAGGGGAAAGAATGTATCCTTCCTGAAACCATTAATTCTGCATTTCACGTGCATAATCAGATTCCTTTAAAAGCATTGAACTATTCTAAATGAAGTGGGAAAATATGTTCATAAGAGTGGGGTTTTGCACCTTTGACGTTTGAAGGAAATTCATAGCAAACATCCTTACTGTAAGCCATGACTCTTTTCCAGGAGAAATTGGCAATAAATAAGCCTCTACATTCTACCTGCAACCATGTCCAGAATGCCCTGGAAGATGCAAAATTCCAGAAAACCTGCCCTCTTAAAGTTTCACATATGCCATATCTTGATGTACTGGCTGTTTTCATGGGAATATAAACCCCAAATGAGAATAGAACTTCAGAAACCTCTGTTATATCATATCATCACCATTGTGTACAGTGTTAAGCCACTTTCACCCTTAAATAGTGGGTCTAAATTACCCTGAGGTTTCAACCTCCCTTGCGACTCACACACACTATGTTTCCCAAGGATGAAAGATGATTGATTAGTGATCTTCTCTATCAATGTTGTGGTCAGCCTTTTGTTATGCTTTTGAGTCACTCGTACAAGCTGATTGTCCTTGCTATAATTTGGATTGACTAGACAGCCCTATAGATTCCATGTCAGAAGATATGTAATTGGGATTCATAAGGAGCTTCGGCCATAAAAAAACTCCAACTTAGGATAGACTCTAGAAGAAAAGGTTGGATACCGTGCATTTATTAAGCTCCCATGGTTGGAATGGATGAACTATGGGGGCGTAGCTGGAGACATCCATTTGACATGTGGATAAATGTCAAAAAGCTACACCCCTGCAAGATCTAGTTAGTATATGCTTATACTCTCTCCTTTGCTAAAAGTTTTATTTGTTTCATCCCACTCTCCCTTGGCAACTCACGGAGGGAGCAAATCCACAAAGGACTTTCCTGTTAAATTATCCTAAGTCTTGATGAGGATTATATCCAGATAGAAACTTGCATTGAATTAAATTGATCTCTATATATCGTATCTTCTTTGTGTGACTTATATTCTATATAAAACATGCTGCAGATACATAACCCACATTTCATGAACTGTGGATTTACATTCCAAACAAATTTAGAATAAGAACCTCAAATCCAAATGTGAATCCAGCAACTCACAACATAATGTACAATTATAGAAAATGGTGAAAATATAACGACCCTAGGAACACATACTATGGGGCATCTTATAAACATTATCCATGTCATCAAAGTTCTACAGATTAAATATAAATGCTCTAAAGTTCCAAAAGATAAAATTCAACAGACCTGTCTTGTGGCTGGATCTTTCATTTGATTTCTCAGTTGTTCCTGCATTTCTGTAGACATATTAGGCGTGCCTGAGAAGGCAGCACTCTGATATAAATTTGCACTTGAGTCCCGAATATTATTCATATTAATCTCAGACAAGCCACTTTCTTCGGGAATAGATCGTGAAGTTTGGGAACCTGTTGTTGGTCTTCTGTCCATGTCATCAAATGTAGAGGAGGGAGCTTGATTTTGTGTATGGAAGGCAGTAGACATTTTAATCATATTCTGGAGTTCATCTGGTGACATCCTACTAAACATTTCAGATGCTGTCTTAACCATTTCAGGAGTCATTTTACCCCCACTTAAAGCAGCCATGGAATCTGGGCTGACGTTGGCCATCAAACTTTGCATGTTTCTGCGGTAACAAAAACAATGTCAAGCAAAGATATCGTTTAAAAGCAGCTTGTCAAACTTGAATAGAAAGCCAAAAACCATGACTTAAGTACAAATATAGCTTGAAGCGGATAACTTGATGGATCATATTGTTATTGCATAAAGGGCAACCTTAGAAAGGAGAGATGGGCCCCAAAAAGAGGTCGAATTTGGTTGACCTAAAAAATGAACAGAAAATGACAAAAATGTAATACACCGGTTTTGCTAGAAAATTTACCTCTTATTTCATATTCATAAATAAAAATGAACTTAAATAGCAAAGAATTAAACATACAAAATTCCCTCCAATGGAAATAACATATTGATAGTAAGATCTGAGTAAAACCTGAGTTAAATGTGTTATTCCAATAAATTGCAGATCTGAGCAGGTCGTGCATGTAATTGCGGAGTTGCATGGATACAGATACAGATGTGGATGTGGATAAGGATATGGTATTGGATATGGATACGGCTAGTTTTTAACACCCCTGATATGGATAAGTTGTACAAATTTTCTTTAAAATATAAATAAAAAATACATATTAATAATAATTATCAATTTTAAATTATAAACGAATTTATACATTGGATTAAAATTACACATACCCAGCCCATGGAAAGGTAGACACTTAGAAAGTTGGATATTCAATGGATTAAAAAAAAATTAAGTTGTGTAGGTCAACAGGAATTAGATGAAATGAAAGAAAAGAAGCGGAGAAGACCAAAAAGAACAGATCAAAAGAAGTGCAGGTTTATCAGAGCCAATGTGAAAGTTTGAAGTAAAAGACCGAATCAACACTTTCACCTCCGTGTCCGCAATTGTTGCTGCTAAAATGCATTACAGAAGATCATTTGCAGTTTTTTAGCATCTTTTTAGCCTTTTGAAGGTTTTTTTTTTTTTTTGTAACTTTTTAACATATCGTACCCAGTTATATTTGTTGGAGTGAGCATTTTTTGCTCACTTAGAGGTTAAGCTAGATATAGGGAGTTTGTTTGAGTTTGTTATTACATTGGGAAAGTTGTTGACCATATTATTTGGTCACTACCTATTCGCGTAGCATATTTGATATGCACGTAAATAGGGAAACAACTTTCCTCCCTATTTGCTTGGTTGTTCAACTCCAGTCTTGGAGTTAAACAAATCTTGGAGCCTATTTAGGCACCACTCCCTATTTGTATTAAAATGTTGAACACACGGATGTTGTGAATATTATTTAGAGAGACTTTGGTTTATGTCTGAAATGTATTTAGTTTGATGTGCAATGGATTTTGTGCTGTGATAATGAATGAGAGATCATGCGTGACTGAGAAGCATTGGCTTCTCTGATATGGTATCAGAGCACCTCTTGCAGCAATTATTCAGCCTATTTTCACTCTTTGAATGATTAGAAATTTATACATTGCTGGCCGTACTGCAGTGGTCAGGTTTGTTTACATCTGTTTAAGCCATACAAACAAGCCAAGACTTGAGGACACGAGTTGTTATTTGTGATCACGTTTGCATTTGTTGAGGATCAAAGTCACTACATTGCCTATTTGGCTGGGCTCGGCCTTCCCGGCTCAAACTCGCACCCTGTTCAGCCTGTCTTAGGCTTCTTTGATCCGCTTGGACCACTATAGCTGAGCGAGTTCCAAATCTGTTGTCTTTTCCTGGCTCAAACTTGTTTTGTTCTGGCTCTGCTCGGCCTATATTGATTGAGCTCGGCTCCTTTCCTGCCCTGCACAGCTCGTCAATATACTTGGTCAGCTCCTATGTTTGCTCTGCTTCATCTAGCTAGGGCTGAGCTTTGTTCATCTCAGTTTCATCCTAGCTCAGCTTGAGCTCTCCAACAGCTTGGCCCTAGCTAGTTCGCAGCTCACTCAGCCTCACTTCCCAGCTCGCCAGACTCGGTCCAACTCGACCCTTGATCGCCTGAATCGGTCTATATTTTATTCGGCCATGCTCAAATCGGATTGGGTTTTACCTTCCTAGCTCGTCCTGGCTCAAGCTCGTGTTGTTCCAGTTGGGTCCGAGTTCATTCAGACCTCTTCTGCTCGGCTCAGAATGGTGGTATCCTATCTAGGTGGCACTAGTGTTTTGATCTGGCTCGAAGCTTGTGTTGTCACCCAACCTGCATACTGTTCAGCCCTGTTTTTTTTCATTTCTGGCTCGGTGTTTAACCTCTTCTCAACTCGAGCTCTACATCGACCCTGTTTGGATTTGCCTTCATTGGCTGAACTTTGTTTTGCTTTGCATGGTCAAAACTTGTTCTGCCTGATCTGTTCAGCCTTTGTTTTGCGTGCAGGCGGCAAAAAAATTGTGAGGTTGACTGACTTATTGGAGGCCAATTAGGGTTTAAACCCTAATCGGTAAGCTTTATTTTTTTATTGTTTTCCTCAAACATCAGAAGTATAAAAAGATATACCTCCTACTCTATACATAAAGAGGTGTGTGGCATGCTGGTTAGTGGAATGGTCTTTGGACCACTAGATCGTTGGCTTGAGGCTTGGAGATGGTTCTTTTTGGCCAGCTCACCCACGAGCTTGTCGCAGCCAGCTTCCCAAGTCCATTTCGCCAGCTCGCTGCCAGCTCATTTGCCTCCGAGCTCCTCTGAGGTAAACTATTTTTTGGTGGAGTTTTTAAAATAAATTAAAAAATATTTTTTTGAGGTATAATTCTAAAAGGGGAAGCATTTTATTTTGTAAGGGAGCTTTTTTTTAAAAAGGAGAGCTATATTTTGGGGCAAATTAATATTGGAGGGAAACTTATTGTAAAAGAGGCAATTTTTTGATTGTAAATGGGGGGGGGGGCAGAGAGGATTTTCTTTTTCGTCAAAAAAATAATTTGTTGGCCATTTCAAAGGTTGTTGCAAAGGGAAATTTGTGCTTGGCGTCAAAGGTGCTACCCCTGGACCCCTACCTTGTACCGCGACAAGGAGCGCATAAGGGGCACTACCCCCGTACCCAGCGAGGGGCGCTGCTCCTTGACCGCATTGGGGCTGCCGCCCCCGGACCCTCGCTTCTCCATTTGGTGTACAATACTTCTGAGCGCACCTCCTAGCAGAAATTGTTCCTTTGTGTATTGAGGACCAAAGGGTGAGATCCGATCTAGCAGGAGGTCAAACCCCCTCACATACAAATTTGCTATTAATTCTGATTTTTCAAAATTATGGCTTTCATTCTGTTATTGCAAGAAGAAAACATGAAATTGTTGAAACAAGATGCTTTCTTGCACTCCTTCATTATGAGAAAAGATGCCCTCATTCTCCCTGCAGTAGAAAGTTGCTAGTTTGCAGCATCACCCTCATCTTGTGGACCTTCATACTCCTCCTAGACCACTTATAGCTATTGCTCCCGCATTCACTGACCTTGATTTTTCAGTACTTGAGCTTGCTCCTATTGTTAATGCTCCTATTTAAGCTTATTTTACTATTCCTGCTGCTCCTGTTGCTGCACCTTCTGTTTCTGAGGGTATGCATATTATAGCTACCCATCAGTCTTCGTGCTTCCTCTTTTCTCACTCCCTATTATGCGTTTAAGGGAGGGTGTTGAAGTGAGCATGTTTCGCTCACTTAGAGGTTAAGCTAGATATAAGGAGTTTGTTTGAGTTTGTTATTGCGTTGGGAAAGTTGTTGACCATATTATTTGGTCACTACCTATTCACGTAGGATATTTGATATGCACGTAAATAGGGAAACAACTTTCCTCCCTATTTGCTTGGTTGTTCAACTCCATTCTTGGAGTTGAACAAATCTTGGATCCCATTCAGGCACCACTCCCTATTTGTATTAAAATGTTGAACATACAGATGTTGCGAATATTATTGAGAGAGAGACTTTGGTTTACGTCTGCAATGTATTTAGTTTGATGTGCAAAATGTGCAAATGATTTTGTGCTGTGGTAATGACCTGCAGGAGAGACCCTGCGTGAGTGAAAAGCATTGGCTTCTCCGATAATATCTGATACAGTCCAATTATAAAGTTGGATCTGGATACAGCTGGGTATGGTTTCCAAACTGTATGCAAGCCACGTCGTACACATATCTGTATCCAACACACAAATACGCACGTCCTAGCAGTCAGGGTGGCGTATCCGGAAACCCAGCTTAATTGTTTTACTATGGATATTGACAGGCCAGTAGACAGCAGGTTGCCAATTGTATCAATACATCGGCACATTTACACAATCAGATAGTATTCAGCATTTAGTGGAATACTAAATGTACCTTAGTTTTAAAATCTCTAAAGATTTCCACCGGAAAACAAATGAAAATTGGAAGTATGCTAATAATGTTTCCAAGGGGCATTCTTAGGCCTTTTGAAGAAAGTAAATTTTAATATTTATATGTTCTCTTGAGCTAATTTGTTACCCAATCACTTCCAGATGAATATCAATAGTGTCAACATAGAATATGTATTATGAACCATAGAACATAAAACTGCACTTAGCCATTCAAAATGAACAAAAACACCATATTCTGGGACATTCCGCAACAGAGAGAGAAATTAAAAACAGCATGACAGACTGAAAGCCATATATGAAATTAAGGTAACAAACCAGATCATATCTGGAAATAGACTCAGGTTCTCCCACATGAAAAGATGGCAATGAAGCATACCAGAGCAAGATAAATTGAAAGCAATACATAAAAATAAGATAAAAACCTGATCATTTCTGGATTTTCGCTGAAACTCCTCAAAGTCTCAGCATATGCCTCCTCAGAGGGCACATTACTTACAGGTTGATCTCTAAAGAACTTGTTCTGATCTTCTGACCCCTTCTTATTAGCATTATCAAGTTCTGTAACAGAACTAGCTAAACAATCTGATTGGGGACACTTTATTTCATTTACTTCAGACAACTGTGCAGCTTCTTCCTCTGTTATCTCTTCAATTTGAGGCCCTGTCATTTCCCAAAAGAAAAATTAAGACAAAGAAAGATTATACAACAATTGCCTCGATGGACTCCAATAATTTCAGAGCTTTTATTTCTCAAGAAATAATATAAATTGTTAGTGCCAAGACCTTTATAAGAATGAAATACAGTTACCACATACCATTTCTATTGAATTGGCTGTCCCCTTCATCTAAGAGCTCTGTTCTTGCTTCTCTGATGAGTTTTTCAAAATGCAAAACAAAATAAAACTCAAAACCAGCCAACTTCTGCATATAAAGTAAAAAATCACTTGTGTGGAACATGTCCTCAGTGATCATGAGCTTTAGTACCTTAGCACTTGTGCAATCGTTTCATCGTCAGGAGAAACCTCTACTGCTTTGCTCAAGTCTGCTACAGCTAACTGTTTTCCAAAAGAAAAGATACTGATTAGAATGAAACGACAGCATAGCTAGAAGAACCTTTGGATACCATTTTATATACTGTCCACCTCCCTTTTTAGTACTTTCTGCCTTATATTTTCCTGAATTAAAAAAAATGACTTTAAAGAAAAGAAAGGAATATATTGTTAAATCTCCAGCACCCAAACCAATAACTGGCTAAACTCACTCCGCACTAATCATAAATTTTACTACTTACTTCTAGCTTTCCAATCTCTTTGTAGGCTTGACCTCTGCGATATAAAGCCTTAACATTCATTGAATCGTATGCCAGAACCTGCAACAAGTTAATTAATAAGAACCGATCACGTCCAGTTCACACAAAGCTATGCGAAACAAGCAAAATTCTGAACATATAAATAATAAAATAATGCCTGAACTTTATAGCTCTTTAGCAAAAAACTGCTGCATCCAACAACTTTTCTGTAATAACTTTGACTTCTTCCCACGGAGTGGTATTCCTTCAGTGTGATTGCTTATACCATGTAATCAAGAAAAATGCTAACTTGATTATGTGATGTATTAGTCATGTTGTGATATGAATGCTACATGGTACAGACCAGTCATTGAAATTATAAATGCCTGTGGATAGAAAAAGGTATGTCATAACATCTTCTCCTTGGGTAAAATGTTTTTAGCCATTGTAGTCTTTTATCCCACATTGGACAGTATTAACTAATCACAATCTGGCATTTATCTATCGGTGATTCTATGGATTCTCCTACTTTTAATAAACCATTCCCACAGCCAGAAAGCATTAGATGTGAGAACACATATCAAGGAATACAAGCATACAAAAATTATATGCTCTTGACATTTAGAATTTATAAGGACTCACACTGCAATAAAAATTTAAATGTCAATAAACACAAACAGGTAAAAACGATGCTACCTAGATATCATCCTACAGAAAACGACAACCCAAAATTTACACCTTTGCGTACATATTTACGTATAGATTTACAGTATTAATTCTTCACATCCTGTCCTGGTAATTTTTCATTCTATGAAGAAATTTAATGTCCATCTCCTTCATCATTTGCAAAAATATGAGACACATACGAGAGCCATACCTCTGAACCGGCTTGTATACAATCCTCATATTGCCTGGTCTTTAGATAGCAAGACATTAAATTCAGCAAACAAGCAGTTATCAAACTTTTAGATTTGGAGAATGCTATTCCTGTCAGGTTCTTCTTTGCCTGTCAAAACAAAGAATGCTTCTAAAAAATAAATAATAGAACAGACATTGAGCTAAACAAGCATTCAAAATCAAGAAATCTTATAATGAGCAAACATGCATGAAAAAACAAGAAATTGTTATGCTAGGGAAGCACTTACAAAGTACACCCTATGCTAAGAATGCATTCAAAAACAAGAAAACGTCGTTCCAAGCAAACATAAAAAACAAGATACATCTGCTTCTAACATGAGTCAGTCAACTAAGAGAATTAGAACTGACTTGCAAGTATTTTTCTGCTGCATCACTGTATTTCCCTAGAGCATGAAGCCGATTGCCCTGTAAGAAGAAACAAGACTTATGAATATGCAATTGCTTTGACAGTTAATACTGTAATGGAAAACTAATACCCGGAGTGTATGATGACTAAAAACTTCAAAATTATACTTTAAGAGAAATGATTTAGCTCAGACCTGACTTTTTAAGTTTTGAGCTCCTTGCAATTGATATGCAGACTGAGCTTCTGCCCGAGCCTGCATGGCCACAATCTGTTCAGGTGAAGCATTTGACATGCGTTCCCTAATTTCAGCCATATCCTCCTGGCGTACATTCTTCATCTGCTCTGCTGCAAACCTTATATCTTCAGGTTTCAAGTCCTTCATACTCTCTGTTGCCATTTTCATTAACTCGGGATTGGCCATCATCTGCCAAGGTAAAGATAAGAGGATCCCGTCATTAAAGATAAACTACTAGAATAATGCTTTAGGAATACATGGAAAACAAGGAAAAGAATGCCACATAATAACAAGAAGTAGGAACCGAACCAAATAAAGCTGATTTTAATATCTGGATTCTGCATCAGGCTACAGCCTACATGGTAAAGTGCATGACTAGTCTTACATGGAATTTTTCATACAACGTTATTTATAATATTCACATTTAAGGAACCGCGGCGATATTAGTTTCATAGGTGATACAATCAGCCATTGGCATTGAACCTATATTATGTCTTGAAGATATTGTCTTTTGGATGCATAGAATGGCAGTGGATTAAGCTTTTGAAAACTAAAAACTGTAGAGATCAAATTATCATGGGGCATTTCCCATATTCTTTGGAACTTTGAAATTTGTCACACTTTTTCCCATATTCAAGCGGGAAACCTGTTAAAAAAATTTAAGGGTGTGATCCAAGCACACCCACATAGCATTATAGGCAACCCATAACCTAACGCAAAATATCTCAAAAAGAAAAAGAATTGGAAATCACAAATCTACAAATCCAAACAGAAAAGTGCAGTCTCTAACACAATCAATGCCAATTTGACCGCAACAAAACATAAGAAAGAGTTTTATGCACAAATTTACCTGCTGCTGCATCTTCATGAGCTCATCAGGTGGAATCCTGCTCATCTGCTCCTGTGCCATCCTCATCAGCTCCGGATCCATGATTCCGTTAAACATTCTGACGATTCAATTGACTCTAAAAAACCACCCAATTTCAAAAAAAAAATTGTACAACAAGAATTATCCGCCGGAAAAAAATGATAGGGCTCTGCGGCGATTGGCTTGAAGAGAGAGTCTACGAAAGTGTTTGTAAACCCAAATTGGATTTTTTTCTTTCCTCGATTTGGACGAAAAATTGTGCGTAAAAGAATGCCAAAAATTGCTAACGGTAAAGCCAAGGCGAGGGGATTTTGTATTTGCAAATCTACGCACGCAGCGTAAGGGGTTTTGTTGCTCGTGTGGTCAACAACGACGACAGCAGTCTTCAATATTGAATATATATACACTGAGTATATGTGTCTGTCTTCAATGTTGAACTTGTATACACCCTTCGTTCGTCTTTTATGTTGAATGCATGTACACCGGGTATATGTTCGTATTCGATGTTGGATGTATACACACTGCGGGGACCACAGTATAGATAGAAAGGTAAAGAATAGGTAGTTGAATTGAAGTGAGAGAAAAATAAAATAGTTTGGGAACAGCTAAATTTGGTTCTCAACAAACTTTGGCCGAATATGTATTTTTAGCTTTGTGGAAGCCGACCATGTGGAGAAAGCGTGGACACTTTATAGGTGTTAATGACCGTTGTATTGTGGCCTACACATTGATGGCCATGAGTATACACTAAAATGTGGTAATTTGTTTTTTTTGCTATGTTAAGTTTGATTATGTGTACAAGAGAAATTGTAGAATAATGAGAAAGTAGAGACAATAAATTAATCGAGCATTTCCCAAGCAAGCTTCTTGTAACCTCGGATTGGACTAGTTGAAGAGTGGGGTCAAGTGAGACTCTTGTTGGGTGCTTGATGAAGTTGAAAATGCTTCTTTGATATGTGGATGCTCCAAGAATGCTCCAAATGGAAGTACTTCAAGCTACGAGTAATGGATGAATGGATGATGATTGAATGATGGATGAGTGATCAATTGGACAACATAAGGGTGTCCTATAGTGATTTATAATGAGATTTTGACAAAGTAACACTACAAATTCTCCAAGCATACAATGATGAATTGAGAGGAATGGAGCTTCTTTATGCAGGTGCAGAAGAAGTCATAGATTGAGGAAGGTGGAATTGACTGAGTTGTAGGCTATTGATTTCAATTTCCTTATTTAATGTGGTTGATTTGTTTTGTGAAGTTGGCTCTTTGAATGAGAAATTAAGAAGTTTTATTTCAAATTGGTTGGCTCTTGATTTTGTTAGTTGTTAGTTAATATCTTTTTCCATGTTTGTAGAATTCTAGAACTTGAGTGGAGTGGAGTGACAAGTTCAATGTGAGTGGAGTGACAAGTTCAACTTAAGTGAGTTGGATAATGAAGTGGATATGAGTGGAAGGTGAGTAAATAATTGGTTTTTATTTATTTAAATAGCTAATTAAATTAGCCAAAGGGGTGTATAGTGTATAGTGTATAGTGTATAGTGTATAGTGTATAGTGTATAGTGTATAGTGTATAGTGTATAGAATTAATTAAATTAATTCTAGAAGTGGAATATAAGTGATTAATGAACCAAATATGGTTGTTGGACATTGCAATGTGTGATGTGTATTTTTGGGGTGTCTACATTTGCCCTCTTTAAAGTGTTATTACGAAGTAATATCATTTTAAAGATAATAGACGTGTATAGATAAGTGAAAGGATAATAGGGAAGTGTTTTGGACTACCTGATTTGCCCCAGTGAAGCATTTGGATGCCCCGACGGATCTAGATTATGCCAAGGGAGTGCTTGGGCGGATGGGTGACATGTTAAAGTAGTGGGCAGCTGCTTTATAAGAGGAGGAAGATAATGCGACGAGAGAAAAAGGCTCATTGAATGAGAAACGGAGGGTCAAAGGCTAAAATTAGGGATTTGGGAGGTGAAAGAAGGTTGGAAGAAGGGTGAAATAGAAGGGATAGTCATGATTTGATTTTCTTTAGACAACATGAGATGTCAACTAATGAGGTGGAAATGAGTTGGAAATGAGGTGGAAATGGATAAACGGTAGAGTTGATGATGGGAATGGATGTAAGATGGACAAATGATGATGATTTAGTGTTATGATTTGATATTAATTGGGATGATGATGGGATTAATAGTGCTTGTAGTTTGAGCTTCCGTTCATATTTTATAATTTAGAGCAACCTATTTTATTATTGCACAATAGAGTTGGTGCCACGATTATTAAATAACCATGATGATTAACCCATTATGGGCGTAAACAAACAAACAAACACACACACACACACACACACACACACACACACACACACACACACACACACACACACACACACACAAGAAACATAAAAGAAAAAAACAAACCCAATATACGAAGTAAATGTATGTATCGCGGCTATAAATAAACCAAGATAACAAACAATAAACTTGTAATTGGTCAAACAACTAACTAAAAACAGTAAAAATGCAACACAACTTTACATAAAGACATTTAAGTATGTCTCTAATGTGTTCCATAGTGACAATTGATTGGTTTGATTTGCCCCCAAGCAGGGGTAAGATGATTCGAGATTGATTGGGTCATTGCCCCCAAGCAAAGATACGTATGAAGGAGAAAATGAGAGTTGAGAGTGCCCCAAGGGAGGATACATGCAAGGGATGTAGATTAGGATGTTTTGATTGATTGATTTGTTTGTAGAATATTTGGAACAAACACTAGGATAGGTGATGCGGAGAAAAATTGTAATAAACCATATATCTACTTAACAAACAATCAACTCCAATAGATCTACAAGGTGAGGATCATAAAGCTCCACTAGATTGTCTAAATTTCTTTAAATGCCAAAAAGTTGGGTAAATGTCATCTTTAATGGTTCGATTTTAGCATTATACTCTACAACCAAGATCATTTTATCTACCATGATGACCATAATTCTTGTTGCTCCAACCTCCTCTTCTCCGCCGATCTTACCTTTCTTCTTTCTCCATTAGCTCTTAGCCTCTTCCAACTATTTACACTAGTCACACACACTAAAAAAAATCTTATTTCAACCAAAAAATTGATACAAGAGGATCAAAACTCAAACATTTACCACCTTGCCTTGATCCGCCCCTTCAATGTCCTTAAGATCATGGATCTTGTTAATACTATAGTTATGGTTTCTAGAGCTCCTTGAAGACTTCTTAGATCTCCTCCCATGTCTCAATACTCAAAACATTGTTAAATCAAATGAATAAATACAATCAAACCTTCAAAGCTCATATAAACTGCCTTATTATCCCTTGAGGTAATTGATGTTTAGATCATTGATGGGTATAAACTTATAGAAGTACCTAGAAGACCTCCTAAGCTTCATTAGTTCCCTCTTTCAATCCATGATATGGACCCCAATTTTGAAGACAAAACTCCTTGTACAACTCACTAAGGCTCACCTTTTGCAATTTTCCTTCTAACTCTAAACTAGGTCTTAGAAGAAGGACGGTCTTGCATAATGCTTGTTGTGGACAACTTCAAGGTGAAAAAAAATAGATTTAGGAACCCATTTGTGAGTTCTTGGTGTCTACAAAATTTCATTTCCCAACTATAACCCTACCTCATACTTCCTTTGTTAAATGATTTTTACAATTAGTCCTTTCTATTGTGTTTCTCAAGCTTCACACCAACTGCTAGAGATATCTCTTCGATGGGAGCTTGATTTGGCTCCAAAATTTCACCAATGCTTAGTAAACCCGTAGATAGAGATTAGTACCAAATTTTAGGAGTCGGCGCCAGTTCAATCAAAAGATAACACAATTTCTCTTTTCAAACCCTAAACAGGCTTCGTATAGTCTCGAGAGCTAGTTTTGGTTATAACTTTCACTAAAACTTGATTTAAATCTCCAAATTTGGATTAAGGACTTAGGAAAACCTTACCATCATGAGGCTCTTAACAGAAATGTTTGAAGAGCACGAGAATATTTATTTTCCTTCCTTCTTATGTTACCCTGCCTTGTAGCAGTCACACAGTCATGTCAAGAAGTCCTTCAAACCCTAATGTTACCTTCCTCTTCGAGTTCATTGTTAGCCTTTTATTCAATCATCATACATGCACCCTTTTACTCCTTCACACAAGGTGGTGGTCATCACAGTGCACTGTGTTAGTTCCGTAGAAGGTGATATCAAACATATGACTGAGTGAATAAGGAGTTCTAGTTTTCAAATCCAACCTAGCACAATTTCCACCTTGCTAATACACAGTTATCATAAGCATATTCATTCACACATCACAACCACAAACACATGTACCCACTTGTACCCAAAAGCATGATACATATACACAGTCCCAACATAGCACCATCTAAGCAATTTCTAGATATTAAAACAAGGGGTTAGATTTTCCATGATAACTCATAATAAGCACCATCAAAGCTCATTATTAGTTACTCAGTTGAGTCACGCATATATCTTAAAGGGAGAAGGTCATAGATACTTTATATAAACTCTAAAATGTCCTTACTAGACTGTTATAGAGTTCTCATTTCTTCTCATATGCATTGCTCACAACAAAGGAGTCAAACAAAGCTTAACAACAATACTCTTTACTCACCCTTTATCAGACTCAAACTCTCTTTGCACAGTATTTCCAACACTCCATTACTTTGCATAAGATATTTCAACAGTTATAAGTGAAATAACACACGCACAAGCACCATTAATCCATCTCTTAGGGTCCAATACTCATAACTAAGTTTTAAAATCACTGTATCTTCACTCTAAGAGTAAGACTTACGTGTATACACAATGATAAGACACCAAAATCTTACAAGAAGTTATCACAAATTGAATTAAGACAACATACATGCAAGAAACATACAAAAACTTGAGCTTTCTCCTCTATTACCTTTCTTGAAACTTTACATTTGATTCAAACTCGGGTAGACTGAATTGGAAACAATTACATTTTTCTTCTTACATCCTTCTTTCCTTTCTCACTTGAATGGCTTGCTCATTGGGTCAGTTACAAGTATGATTCATGATGAGATTCCATCTTAAGGTGTTACATTTACCTTACATGTCTTAATTTTAGCATGACTAATACATTTCATGACTTATGACCCCTAGAAGACCTAAATACACTATATTTGCTTAATTCCACCTTTTTTTATAAAGTTCTAAAGCTTCAAGAGTGTTTAAAATAACCTTAAGAAACCAAAATGACCTATATATTCAAATAGTGCAAAAATGGAGGGAAATGCTCCATTTGAAATTTGAAAGGTCTAGGCACCCATATAGACAACTAAACAAACTCTTAGTCACCTATGACAAACTACCAACACACTTGACAAGTAAAATACTGTCCTTATGACTTATTTATTGGATGCCCCTGCATCAATATGAGTTGATATGTATATTTTTGGATTGTTGGTTTTTGCAAATGTTTAGGATTTTTTGATTGTTTTTCAAATTTTTAGTAGGTTGTTGATTGGTTTTAAATGTTTTTGGTAGTTTTGGGGGAAAAAAAAATTGAAATCATACTAAAGTGTGTTTTAAGATTTTTATTTTTATTTTTTAAATTTTTAGGTATTTTTGACTAGGTATCGATGTGAGGGACCTAGTTGTGATAGGGATCATGGACCCATTCCAAACTCATGTAAGAACTTAGAGTCTCAACAAGATTTAGAGATGGATGGAGCAAAGATGGATAATACAATAAATGATAGACGTCATGACTATTTAAAACAAAGGATAGTAGAAGTCATGAGAGGTGATAGGATAGGAGAGATAAGAGGAGGTATGATAACATGCACGTGTAAATGTTGCAAGTTAGGAACTCATTTTCAAACAATATTAAATATTCCATTACAATGGAAAAATGCATTGTAGATGAGGTAGTAATAGGATGTCTTACTCCACCCTTGACTACAAACAACTAGGAAGATGTGAGGGCTCAACACCAAGAGCTAAAAAGGACATGAGATGATGTGAATACATGAGGGTTAATAGTGGGCTATTTAGGAAATTATGACTCACCTCCAATTAGGATTACCTGACTGACTTCGAGATGATTTTCACTTTATAGTTCGTGACTAGCTCTAAACTCACAAGTGGTCTAGTGATTGATAAGATCTAGTTGAAAGAATGGTTGTCTCTATAAGATGGGCATCTAAGTTGCTTCTTTGGGATCTTGTAGGATTAAGACTTGTGATTTTAAAGGCTTTCTTTTTATTATTGTTTTTGTTTTTGAAATGATCCCCTACATTCATGCCACTAGTAAGAGACAAGGGCTCATCACCAAAGACAAAATGTAGGCAAGTAAGGGCACCTTTCTTCATTCCTGGCCTCGTGCTACTAGTAAGAAGCATGGGATCAACACCAAAGATTGTGAAGGACAAGAGGTGTAATTATTTGCAATAGATATATGTATTTTTTAATTTATTTTTTCCTTGTATTTGAATTGGGTTTGATGGGAAGGAATATTTTCCCCCAAATCTCAACCCGACACGACTAGTAGGATGCGAGGGTTCAACACCGAAGACTGAGATGGCAATCAAAAGAGCCCGGTAAAGAATTCTTAGAGCTGAAACTATTTGAGATAGAGCTTATGTGAAAGGAGGATTTTCCATCAGTAAGCTTTTAGATAGGACCATAGGTGAAAATATCTTAAATGGGAGAAACCATAAGAGGGATGAGATGCACAACACCTAAATAAGATCCAATATTAACTTGTGTCTTAGGATTACATGAAATAAATAGGTGATGATTGTGAAGATTTGATTGTATGATGGGAATACCTGCCAATGGAGTGAAAATTTTAAGATTATTTTAGGATGTGCGAGACGAAAGGAATGTACAAACGGCCTCTCCCAATGTAAAGAGTACTCACAAAGAAGTGGTTCCTATGAATATAACCTATTTAGGTGGATAGTGTTCATGGGTTCATCATGTGTTTGTCCAGTTTTTGTGGCCAACTTATATGCGCCGAACCCAAACTTAGTAGTGATTACATTGGCCCTAATTAGTTGGGCTCAAATTTACCTTGATTTTATCTTTCTTTGGTTGTGTTTTTCTAATTTTCTTTGAGAAGAAGATCACCAATCACAAACTCTCTAGGTTTTATATTTTTGTTATAACTACATCATTGTAGTTAGAAAATCATGCACTTTAGACATTTATTTATCTTGGTCTCATACTATTATTTAGAAGGTTCTTGAGTGAAAAAGGTACTAATTAACCCTCGTCTTTTTTGACCATCTTATTTATTTTATTTCGTAATTTGTGACCTATTGCACCCACATGCCCAGCCATTTCCTGACATCACGTGTTATTTTATCCTTGGTGGGGGCACCTAGATTTAGTATTGGGGTGCCCATGGGTGCCTTGGTTCCACCCGGGGGTGCCCCAATCCCTTTTACACTTTCCCACCACTTTTAGGGTCTTTTCTAGCCATTTTACATCTTTATTTTTCTTGTGGTCGGCCTTTTCGGGATTAATTACGAAATTAGAGCAAGAGAACCCTATAAATTTAAATTTATGCGACCATAATGAGGGACCTAACATCATCTACTACTATCACTCCATATAGAGTTGCATCCATCTATTACATTAGTATCCATATAGCTCCATCATCAAGGCACAAGCTAGAACATCTGCATCACACTTCATAAGGGGAGGGATTCTATTCTATTCCATGCACATATTCTATTACATTTTATACATTTAGCTATTGTTCACTATATCACAAAGTGTGACTAACACTAGAGCACCTAGGGCACGACATACACACACACACACACACACACACACACACCATAACTACATCCAGGTCTAAAATGTAGTGCAACGCTTAGTTAGTAAGCCCACTGTTGTGGCATCTGAGGTCAGTCTGACCCATTCATTTTCATATTTCTTTTTTTTATCGTTTTGATACTTACTTTTGGTCTTTTGCAAGTCATTTCTTCTTCTTGGAATATTTGGAGCATTCGACGCAGTATAGGAAAATTAATATGACAGACAACTAGGGCTTCATATCACCTTCCGACCATGTGAGCAGCAGTTACAGAGCTTTTACATAGACCAAGGAACCCATATTACTTACCAGAGCGCCCGTGGGTGCCCCAATCCTCTCCTAGGTCCTCCAGTCCAACTATTTCACCCAAATCTATCCTTTTCGGAGTCTTGGCATAGTTGTTCTTGCTTTCTGATTTTTTGTTCATTACTGCGACACAGTCCGATAGGATTTTATTATTCAGCCAAGTTCTTTCCTCTTCTCTATTGCATATTAGGGTTAGCATTTCATTTTACATATTTTCTTAGATCATTAGTATGCTTCTTAACTACATTTATTTTCCTTAGTACAATTTTTCATAGCTTAGATTAAATATTTGCATACTACCTAGTTTAGTCAATTTTAGTTAATCATTCATATCCAGTTTTGATAGACTTGGAGATGATTTAAAGTGTTAAGTCTTTTTTCATTAAGAAGCTCTAGTTCATTAAGCCATGAATGTTTATATTCATCTTCATTGATTAATTCCTGAAGGGATATTCTCAAGGATGGGAGTTTGACCTCAACAAGTAAAACAACTTCACAGCCATAAATGAGAGACAAAGGAGTGGCTCCTGCAAGAGTATAATATGTTGTGTGATAAGCCCAAAGGGTGGGGTAGATCTGGGTATGTTAGTTTCATCCATGTGTATTGACTATCTTTTCCATGATTCTCTTTAACGTTTTTTTAGTCGCTTCATCTGTTCCATTACCTTGACAGTAATATGGAGTGGACCATTTAAGGTGGATGTGGAAACGTTTAGCAAGATCTTTGAAAAAATTATTTTTGCAGGACTTTCCATTGTGTAACACCCATGTTATGATTCATCCAAATCAAGGGAATTTTTTTAAATTTTAAAACAAGTCTCTTAAGTTCCTTTTATGTTGTAATGAATATCATTATCACTTAGTCCACTGCTAAATAATCCAACATTGTTTAATATTTCAAGATCTATATTTATAACATACATTAACCATATGCAACTATAAGAGTCCTTTAGATCTCCCCGAATCTCCCTTATACACTCTACATGAGTGTGTATACATTTGGTTAAACCTTTTTATAGGTTAAGAGAACTTGTGCATCCCCTTAGTGTTTGCTAGTAAAGTATTCAAGTACTTCCCTTTGACTCAAAACATTGTTGATTAGAAGAAATGGTGAACAGACAATGCAATTAGTCATTTGCATTACTACGGCCATAATTATCTGAAATTGTGCTAGCAAGCCAGTTTCGAGATTGCACACTAGCCTACAAAACATTTCTTCCCTTCACTGCATAATTTTCTCAATATAGTTATCAGGATTCTTTTCCGTTGATTAGAAATTAATTTTCAGTTTGAAGTGATAGGGGCCATGACTCATCATTTTAGCGAAGGAATCCTATCAATGTCACCTTAGGATCCTCGTGGGAAAGAAAGTGACCATGTAATAACTTTTGTCATTACGTCCTCACTACCCTTCCCGTAGCCATCCTAAGTTGGCATGAGTAGGATAACATTGAAAGGACAATAAATCATAGTGAATATGCTTCGTTTACATTTTTCAGCCATCCATTTTTTAAGTAGATAATTTTGTCTTACGATAGGTTACTTAGTATCTATACATGACATTCCTTTTCCGATAGAAAGTCGTCACAACTCACGGAGTTACTATCTTCAATAAGTTTCTCTCATCGTGTTGTCATAACATTATGTTGGTATTTAACATATGATAACTTAACCAAGCCTTGTACTTAACCAAACCCGGTGTTTAAATGATACAATAATATCTCAATTAGTTTTTTCCTTAGCCTCCTTTGCACAAGTTTAACATTTATTAGGAATAGTTCACTTAATCACAACGGATCATCAACCGATAATAAATAGAACAACTTATGATTACCATAAAACATGAGTTTAATTAATCACGTCTCGGATACAATTTTTCTATTTGATCATTATTGAAATAGTATGTGTACTTATGTGTCATTGTGGTGTCATAAATAGTGTTACACTTGTTTAAATTAAGGTACAACGACACTACAACTTTTATTTCATGTTATTGTTTCTCACAATGTAATATTTGAATCAATGTTGTAATTAATCATCATTAAGGAAACTATAAATTCTGAGAAGATTGTTATTTATTAAAAATAACTCACACATGGAAATTTATGTTAATAGCAACCCTTAAACACTTTCAGCTTAAATATTACGATAAGATTATAAAATTTATGTTTATCGTAATGATATTTATATCATACTGTTGATTGTAGATCATCATATACAATCATCGTTTGTATATATAATCTATTCAATACTTAATAAGAAAATTACATGATCTCATGTATTTGTCATTATTCAAGAATAGTATAATTTATTTTGCAAGTACGATAATATCCTTCATTGTTTCATCTTATTGTTTTCATTGTCTTACTTCGACCGTTATATACATAATTAATCATTCAAAATAAAATCATCTAAACAGATGGAATATCATAATACATATTTATTCATTTTCAATCATATACTACTGTAAAATAGTGTTATACACTTTCTTATTTTGTAAATATGATATCAACACAACTTAATATTTATTTGATAATTAATAAGGATAATTTCCATGTTTTTCCAAAACAATAACAACAAATAATCAGAATAAAACATAAGTCCAAATGCCTCTATTCAACTTGTGAAGTTAAAACTTTCACATTTATAATCAAGTACAATAATCTGAAAACGGATATGAAACAATAATGTATGATGAAATCATGCGTAATCCAACCAATAAATCACTTCACAAGGATTACTTTGTCCTGCATGCTATAAGAGAGAGAAATTTGTATACATGGTCAGTTCTATGAACTGGCATGAATTATCCACTCAATTCATGTTGCTCTAATTTGAAATAAAGGAATATGATAAGGATTCCTTAAATGATAACATATAAGCATCTTAATTCATCAAATAAACTATATCTTAATGAACTAAAAATATTATAATACATAACAAAGCTATCTTAACCATATCAATTTCCAACAATTATGATTCCAACAAAGGTAATAACATTCAAACCTCATTTTAATAACTTGTAATACAACTAACAAGTTCATAATTTTATATCAACATCTGTCAAACTACTAGAACTATTGAACATAACTTTCTTAAATCAAGATCATCCATATTCCTATTTTGAGATCATCTAATAAGAATAATTCCAACAAAGTACCCTTTTTAAAGTTCAAAATTCATGATAAGGTTTATTTGTGCGATAACAAGTGAACTTCATAAATATATGAACAAGTTTATATTACATCAAACAAATAGAATGTTGTCACATAATGAAGCTATCATACTGGATATCAACAAACAATATTTTGTAAACTATTAGATACGTTGTTTATATTTTATTAAAATCATGATCAAACAATGTTCCTATACCTGAAATCATCAAATAAGAATGACACCAACTTATTACACAAGCAAATCAAATTGTCACTTCAATCTTTTAAGGAATGGCTATATGGTAGACAAATAGATCCATGTCTTAATATAGCCAAACAATTTAATAACTAACATTTGTAAATATCAAGTCACAATCTCAATTTACCACACTTTCTCATTACTACTGAGAAGCTCCAAAACCAGTCATAAAAAAATAATAACATCACTTCTTACCCTCATCGCAATGGTTTTACTAAACTTAATTCTATTAAGTTGTTATGTAATTTTTATTTACTCAAAAATCTGTATATATATATATATATATATATATATAATATTGCAAGTACTCTCCAAGAGATTGCATCTCTTTACTAAAGCCGAGGATTCTTTTACTCAACAAAGAGGGATAACGTCAACCAAAACTAATGCATTTACCCACTATAGACACCAAATTTGGGTCACACTCCCCTTGGTCCCCTTCAATTAATTAACGTAACACATTTAACTAATCATGATCCATTTACCCCATACTAATCATCACATTATTAATTAATTTAATTGTTTTAATTAAGTTAATTTCATCCTCGCACCTCCACCTCATCATTACACCTCACCCTGGACCCATTCCAGGGGCATTTAACTCACAGTGACCAAGTCATCACTCTCAGCACCGAGTCATCACTCCTAGTGCTGAGTCACTACTTGACCTAACTAATTAAGACTTCTTCCTAAACCTAACTGGACTTGTTATAAGATCTTCTTGCCTTCTCTCACGTGAACTCTACTTCCCTAAGTGGACCCAACAAGGAAAGCACGCAAAATCTAGGAAGATCTCCCTATTTTTGGTAAATAGGACTATTTCACTGTAACCGATGCCAATTTATCCTCATCCAAAGTCAGTCACCTGAACTGTCATCAGTTCCTTTATATATAATTTTACAACTCTTTACATGGGTTGGTCATTTTGAGTTTGGAAAGTGTTATTACAATCAAGCGAAGATCTTAGAGCAATTACTTCATCCAAACGATGTCTACACACCACGAGAGAGCAGCACAAGCCAATGATTCCCTTCCAGATCAGTGGAGCATTCACAAGAACACATAGGTCATACTGTCGAGGAACTGAACCACCTACCACCTCACCAATCAATCACCAACCTTCATCCAACCAGAGATCTTCATAGCAACAAGTAAGTAACATGATCTTAATCATTTTTGCTTCCTTTATTGCAAATCTCTTTTCTTGCTTTAGTATTTTCAATTTCTATTGTTATCTAGATATCTCCATCTTCTCACCAATCCACCAACCTAGCTAGTTCAAGACCTTTCACCCTTTGTGACCTCTCCCTCAGTATTCCTAAGTCTTCTCGGTTATATTACAAACCTAACCAAACCATCCTCACTCTCTGTGCAGTCACAGAGAATCCCAAAAACCATTTTTATTAAGTTATTGCCAATTGCCCCTATCAACGTCGGTTTATCCTACCGTCTTCAGTTTCATCCCTGAACCGACATTGGTCACTAGACCGATATTGATCTCTATATCATTTTATATTCTCATACCAACAAGCTTCCCACTCAACCAAAACCAACCTAGACCTCAACCAATCGGCCCCAAACCCTTACCAGACGTTTGACAGGCATGTCTAACCTGAACAAACCCCGATTCTAATTAGATTTAGTGTTATTTTGATATTTAGCATAAAATCTAGTGTATTGTGTGTATGAGAAACCTAAATCATTACATTGCAACAAGAATTATTTATTTCAGTTGCTTATTCACATTGAATTTTTATTAAACAGTGGATTGAAAACCTCTCTAGGAAGCACCACGCTTCCTGGATCTAGCATACGCTAGGTAGTCCATTGTCATATGATATTTAATATTCTTTTGTGGTCTTGCTTTTCATTTATAGGTAGTCCTTCCCAGATAAAAAGGAGTTCTCTACAATCAACTTGGATAATGTCAACAACTTGCGCATTCTACCTTCCACCTTTGCCTCACAGGTATTCCTCCTTAACCATTTACCTTCTATCTGTATCATTTACTCATTATACCTTACGATGTTGCTACTCGTGTTGTTCAGCCTACTGACCTTACCTTTCCTAATGTTGTGTTGTTTATCCCGATATAACCTTTGGTGCCCTGGAACAAATCTATTGCCCATTCTAGCACCTTTCCTAGTTGTGTTTTAGGACCATATCCTATACCTTAGATACCTAAGCAACTTCAACCTTGTTTGGATAAACTTATTGACCTTTGATGACATGGAGTTTGCAAGCTCTTCAACCTGGTACTTTATCACATTCTATACATGTGTGTGCATTAGATTGTCACTACTTATTACCTGACTGAAATCACCCTTACCTATAACCCACCTACCCTTGTTTTCATCACTTACCTATTTATCAAACCACTCACCAACTACATTTAACACCTCATTAGTTCCTAGTTTGAGGGGGATCACGTCTACCCATACTTGGGGCAACCTAGCCTTCACCCATACTTAGGGCAACCTAATCTTCACTCATACATGGGGCACCTAATTCCTATTTTTGTCAGTGTCACTTATTAATACAAGCTACATGACAAAAAGGGGCAAATGTAGACACCAAATTTGGATCACACTCCCCTTGGTCCCCTTCAATTAATTAATGCAACACAGTTAACTAACCATGACCCCTTTACCCCATATTAATATTCATCCTCATGTTATTAATTAATTTAATTAAGTTAATTTAATCCTCACACCTCCACATCATCATTACACCTCACCCTGGACCCATTCCAAGGGTATTTAACTCACAATGACCAAGTCATCACTATTAGCACTGAGTCATCACTCCCAGTGCTAAGTCACTTCTTGACCTAATTAACTAAGACTTCTTCCTAAACCTAACTGGACTTCTTCTAAGATCTTCCTGCCTTCTCTCATGTGAACTCTACTTCCCTAAGTGGACCTAACAAGGAAAGCACGCCAAATCTAGGAAGATCTACCTATTTTTGGTAAATAGGACTATTTCACCCTAACTGACATCAGTTTATCCTCAGCCGACATTAGTCACCTAAATCGCCATTGATTCCTTTATATATAATTTTACAACCCTTTACCCAGGTTGGTCATTCAGTTACTAGAGCCTTATTGTATTCAAGCATGAATCTTCAAGCCCTCCTACATCCGAACGACGAACACACATAACCACAATGCAAGACAAACAACTAGTTCTCCTTCTAAAGCATTGGAATACTCACATGAACACACAGGTTGTATTGTCACGGCACTAGACTCAAGCACCTCTTCTCCAATCAACCACCAATCATCCCAACTACTGGATCTACAAAATACCAAGTGTTGTGATTTCAATCATTTGTGCTTATCTCATTGTAGATCTTCTGTTGCTTTTAGTATTTTATTTCTTCTGTTACCTGTATATCATCTTCTTCCCACAAACCCATTATTCAACCACCCCAATCCTTTTCACCCTTATAAAACCTCCTTCTTAGTATTCCCGAGTCTTCTCAACCATGTATTATGACCTAAACCACACTATCCTCACTCTTTGTGCAATCATAGGGAGCTGAAAAACCCATTTTTAATAGTCCATTACCTATTGCCCCTACTGATGCCGGTACTCTGACCGCCATCGGTTTAGTCCCCATATCGGCATCAGTCATTAGACCGATATCAATCTCTATGTCATTTCATATTCTCATACTAGAAAGCTTCCCACTCACCCAAAACCAACCCAGACCTCAACCAATCAGCCACATACCCTTACCAGACCTTTAATAGACCTGTCTGACCTGAACAAACCCCAGTTCTAATTAGATTTAGAGTTATTTTGATATCTAGCATAAAATATAGTGTATTGTGTGTATCAGAAACCTAAATCATTACATTGCAATAGGACTTATTTATTTCAGTTGCTTATTCACATTCAATTGTTATTAAACAATGGATTGACAACCTTCTCTAGGAAGTGCCACGCTACCTAAATCTAGCATACGCTAGGCAATCCACTGTCATATGTTATTTAATACTCTTTTGTGGTTTTATTTTGCATCTATAGGTAGTCCTTCCCAGATAAAAAGGATTTCTCTATGATCAACTTAGATAACGTCAACAATGCGTGCATTCTACCTTCCACCTTTGCCTCACATGTATTCCTCCTTAACCATTTACCTTCTATCTATTTCATCTTAGAAAGCATAAAACTTATTGGTGAAACACCCACATCCCGTCAATAATGAATCACTCAAAATGTCAACGTTGATTCCGCTCTTACAAGCATTTCAATAATTTAAAACAAGATTTCTATCATCCCAGATAAGCTCGTATGAGCTAAATTTTTTAATATGTTATTCTCGTAAAGGAATTTAAACTGTCATTCCCAGTAAAAATACTATTGCAATAACCAAGTTACCCACAGTAAGATGGATAGTCCATTTCCCTAAATACACATAGACCCAAGAATTAACCAAATTATAAAAAACAAAACATTTCAGGAGATAGAGAGAAAGAGAGAGCAGAGCTTTCACAATTTACAATTCATTGTAGAGAAAAATTTAAATCTGGATCTTTTATAATTACATATATAGATATGAATCTATTTTAAATTGATTGAAGTATCAAGCATGGAGTTTAGTAAACAAAACCCCCAAACCAAACTAAGGAATCGACTCAGATTTATGAGTTAGTATTAACCACAACTTCATACAATAAATCTGGACAAATTTATAAGTGTTTTGCAAGACAATATGTTTATCCACAAAATCAAATACCCACAATTTCAACTAGTCTAATACCTTCATAATCAAACTCACATTTTCCACAATAAGAGTTTATTTGAATTAAAAACGCAAAACCCATAATGCATTTACAAAGAAAAACAATATTCTTTTCTTTTTCCAAATACTGAACAACATATAACATTTTGCAAGACAAACACTTAGACAAATCAAATACCTAGAAGACACTAGTTCAAATACCATCACTTACTATATAAAAAACCCAAAAAGCTATCAAATAAATGCATGGTAAATCAAAATGCCATACCCAAAAACACAATCATCCAAGGAATAATATTTTCTTCATTATAATGGAAACCTAATTATTTTATTAATTTGGAAAACTTAAATCCTTCCTAATTTAATTTAGACAAAGGAACCCATATAATATTTCTTTACTTCAAAGTAAAAAAACAAAGAAAGAGATGGAAATTCATGCCTGAAATCAATTTTTCCTTTCTCTTCTCCCTCAAATCATTGAAATCTTTGTTAGGTTGTGGAGCTAAATAGCTTCACTGGAGCATGCATTACAAAGTGACCTGGTTACATAGTGACTGACATTGGTCAAGAAGTGACCGGCATCGGTCAGGCAGTGACTGACATCGGTCAGTTCTCAACCCACATGGGTCAGGAAGTGACCAACATTGGTCAGGTAGTGACCGACATTGGTCAGGTGGTAACTGACATCAGTTACTTGTGCGGGAGTGTTTTATTTATAAGTCGCAATATTAAATATAATTTTAAAAAAAAGTAAATCTATTGGATGTAATTTCATAGCTAAGGTGCCTTAAGTTTTGGCTAAGCTTATATAAACTAGAAAACTAGGGTTAGAACATAAGGAATGAGGAAAGATAAGAATTGAGCTATCCTTAGTTGAAAGGATGATGAATAAGAAGAAGAAAAATCATATTGCATGAAGATAGGAGCTTTCATAGAGAGAAGTTGAAAATAAGGAAAGTGCAGGTACATTGTTGGTGAGAATATGGTATTATCTTCTACTGTATTTCCTTTGTATTGTTTAGTCTCATGTAATGGCTTGCATAGTATGCAAAGCACTTAGGGTTCCTTCTTGTTAGATCCACATGTTGTGATATATTGTATTACAAATCCATGAGATCATGATGTATTGTTGATCAATAGGAATCTAGTATTGTAGAGGAAGTTGTCTCCATGTTTACAGAGGTTGTCGTAGTGATAGAGGAGAGAATTACTTCTTGGTGCATGGTTATAGTTGCAAACTGGTAGATGCTTCTAGAGGTCTTGTTTGTAGATTCACAATATAGTGAGATTTTGGTTGCATAGTGGTAGATGTAAGGTAGTTTTAGGTATGTGAGATCTGGTGGTGTTTTAGAGGCATAATTGTAGTGCACTCAGGTAGATCTGGTTAGAGGTCTGGAGGAGACACAAGTGGTGGTATGGAGGCACGATTTAGTGTACTTAGGAAGATCTGGTTAGAGATCTGGAGGAAGAGATACTCTTGTAGAGATACATGTATTCTTGTGCAGAAGATTTGGTTTGTAATCTCTTGTTATATTATATATATGAGATCTCTATCTTTGGTGGACGTAGCCCACATTAGGTGAACCATGATACATGTTGTGTTATGTGTGTGTACTTTTGTGTGATTTGGATTATTCTTTTTTATAATTCCACTGCTGTAGATTTTATGGGGATTGCTAGATTCATATTTGCATGTTTTGGATTTGATATTCTATAGTTGCAAATGTTTCTACATAGACCCATCGCCAACAATCTTCAATGCCCAAAATTGAATTCCCAAAAAAGTGTCTAATAACAATAATAAAACCACTTTGCCATTTAAAAATAATATTGTAAACACATGAAACTGATTTTCTTGGAATATTGCCTCCTTTTCTCATACAACTCACAACAACATTTCACAAATAGAGCTCACAGAGCATCATGCACAATAGGGAGAGAAATCTCAAGCAACAAAACAAAAAGATAAAAAATAAATTATCTTACATGCAATGGCTTCCCAATAAAAGCGTTTAACTCCCAAGGAACCCCAATCGTCCCAAAAAACCGTGCAAAATAAATGCAATTAAATTTCTATTAACTCTTATTTTTTCCCCTCCTATTTCTTCAACTTCACATGCAAATGCGTGTTTTTATTTAGCATCCAACGTTGGGTCTATGACCAAGTTCAAATTTAATTAATCATTGGCAATTTTTAAACCTTATAAAATCCCTATGTAACTCATATGGTCAGTGACCGAATAAACAAAACAATAATTAAAATATTACCTTATTAATTACCAAGTTAATTGGTCGGGAGTCCTGGCTTTCAATAACCTTTCAAACTTAATTGTTGACCATGGTCAATGTCTACATAGACGATGATAAAAAAACTCCAGATTTGATGATAAAATTTAGCAACAACAATTTGAGATTAGCACATGAAAATAGGAAAAATCCTGAGACAAATAAACTATAAAAAAAAATTGAGTAATTTCTATTGAATAGGAAGGGCATTTTATACAATTGCTTGCTCCTATAATCATTGAGACAAGTCTTATATTTTTATCCCCAAACCTCTCCTCTATTCCTTAGTCTTACTCCCACACCCCTATCTATGAGTGGTACATGACAACTATTTGTGCACACTTTTGGTTTATTTAAATATTAAATAATACAATTATTTGAACCATATGTCACACTATGAACACTTATTTCCTAACAGACGAATCAATATAATTGCCTCATGGTCCATGACCAAACCCAATAATCATAAATTTTAACAATGTCATGTGACAAGGTATAAGACCATTATTTTATTTAATAACAATAAGAATTCAGTCACTTTAATATTTAAATCTTCTCGTGGTCTGAACCAATATAAAAACAACAATAATAAACGTTGCCTTATAACAATAAATAGTACATCACAATCTAGGACCAATACACCAGTAATTTTCATTGCCCCTTGATCCGTGTTCAATTAAAATTCATGATTTATCATTTGTCAAATAAGGAAATTCAAACAATTAAACAATTACCTCATCATCGGTTAGAGACCCTTATCCAAGAGGTAGTAAAACTTATAATTTCAATGATTTATGGTTAATGACCAAGCTCACAATGTCATGTGGAGAAGTTAGAATATTTAAGAAATAACCTTACATTATGATTACTTGTCATTTAGTATAAAATGAAATCGTTGTAAACTGATATGGATAACATTTCTCAAATAAACCTTTTCGCAAATAACGAAAAATACTCGTAATCGGTAACAAGGTTGATACAAAACATTATCATGATGTTAACTAGTAATGAAGCCAACTATAATCATTAACATGTAATAATGATAACCAGAAAGTGGTTGTCAGATAATCAATGTCACACAACTATGCAATCGTGAAAATGGTTATTTAAACTACAATTGTACAATAAAAAATAGTTGCACACATATACGTATATGCTTATATATGCATCTATATACGTATATGTATATGATTTCGTATATACATATTTGTATATACAATAATTAATCAACTTTTATTACTAATTAAGCCGCCAATTATCAATCATAGTGACTGAAAACCAATTAATTGTGGGGGTGTGACATAATTCCCCCCCTTAAAGAATCATCGTCTTGATTATTAAACCTTAATGTTATCAAACATATAAACTAAAAACAGTCAAGACATCACTGTAAAAGAAAATAAGTTCATACTTTTCCCTATAATTTTTTTGAAAATTTCTAGGATTTCAATCAATTGCAATTCATAAACCTTGGCTATAACAGTCTCAAAACAAAAATTACTTTCAAACAATCAATAATATAGTAACAAATTTTCTTTACAGTAACCGCTATTATCAAATACTAAATGATATATCAGTAGCAGATCTAGTCAAATTACAGTTTTAATCACTGAAATGGGATAAGGAAAATGTAGTTTTAATTCATCCAAATTTTCCTAAGTTGCATAACTCATAGAATATTGGTCATTTTAGACTTTGCATTATGCAATTTCTCAATTTCTAAAATGCAACCAACAACTTTCCCGCTCTCATATTGGTTCTACCAGGATGATTCCATGGTCTCGTTCCTATCATGTGTTCATAACATAAGTACTGTGTTATATCATAAACACACCTTTTTATACAAGAACAAGAAAACATTATGCATTCCAGCCAATTTGGGTGGTAAAACTAATCTTGTAGGTCACCAAAATTAGTACTCACCATAAATTTATCAAAAGATCCCACATGTCTATGTGACAAATTTGCTAGCCTTGCCGCACAAATTAGTGCTCCTTTCGGTTTTTTACCCACGAAAAGACTTAGTCCATTAACTCATATTTTCCATTAACTTAAATAAGTCAACAGTTTCGTCACCCCCCACATGCCCAGAATATGCTGCATTAAGTAATTCTTTCATAATTTCCATTTTTAGATCATTGTCTCAGGGTACTTATACTCTTTTACATACCATAAGATTCCTTCATTTTTCACACTTAAAACTTCATATTCCTATCATGCGGATTTGCTGCTTATGTAGTTCTCATATGTTGTTAACACAAATCATTTTATAGTTGTTTCTTTATCTCTTCCAAAAGTTGTGTCCTGCAGGTCACCATAGCGGAAGTATGCTTCCTGTGACTCAACATTTCAACCATTTGGTTTTTCTTAATGCAAGTAATGTCAAATATTGGGACAAAACTCTAGCTATCTATGCTATCTTTCGTTCAAATTAGGCTGCGTGGAGATATATTTCAGCCCCAAATAGTTGGTTTCCAATATTAAAGGCTTTCTAGCAGGTAGTGCCTCAAAACTTGCAAGGCATATACTATGACAAAAAGTTCTATATCATGGGGAGCATAGTTCAACTTATACACCTTCAGTTTTCTCCTTTTATAAGCAATCACAAGATCGTTTTGCAGAAGTATTCCACCCAACCCCTCACCCGATGTCCACATAAATTTGTCCAAATATTTTTGTCTACACAAAAAAATATTATGCATAAAGTTCATGAATGTAGTAAGTTCAAAGAGTAACACTACAACTTATTACTCTTATCTTGTTCTGCATGTTATCTTAGGCATGTCTTCATCCTTTATATTTGGCTAATGCTATCCAGATCATTAAATTGATCCTTGAATACTCAGATAAGACCTTTGATATCGGTTTAGTTCCAGGTTTGATGTCAGTGGTGAAATCAAACTCACGTTTTAGGAGAAAGTACCTTTTTATGCACTGTATGCTTGTTGTTTTCTGCATACCATCAAGGCATTTTATTTGTTTTTCAAAACATTCTACCACTGCCTTATGTTGGGACAACCAATGTTATATCAATAATATCACAAGTCCCTAAAGAGCTTACGTATGAGTCCAATTTTGTGATTAAGTTAAGTAACTTCAATGCTGCGTCAACAAACATGTTTACCAAAATATTGTGTAACATTATTAAATAAATTGTAATATTATTAATAATGAGTTTATAGAACTCATATTAACAATATAGTTGTAATAGTTTAATTATTGGTGAGTTGTGAGAACAAATCACATAGCTATTTTAGCATGAGAGATATCCTAGAGATTAGTTAGAGATATCTTAGGGATAATTTTGAGAGATTGCTAGGGATTGGAGAGAGGTGTGGGTTGTTGAGGATTGATGTTGACTCCTTGTATTAAGGAGAACATCCTCCTATATAATGTAAACTCTATTAATGTAATTGACATCCTGAATGAATTTCAGTTTCTATATTTTTATTATTTAGTGTTTTTTATATTAAATTGCAGTTCTTATCAATGGTATCAAAACAGGTTACAAAAAATATATTTGTTATTTGCATGCTCCTTTGCAAGTCATCCATGAGTGGCTCAACATTTACTTTGTGATTTACTTTCTGCATATATATGTACTTGGATCGATTCACATTACAAGTATTCACTTGACTGTGTAAAATAAGGCAGATGGTATTTGTATTTATCTATATTTGTTTGGTGGCGTTGACCAAGGTTCTTCATGGTCACGAGGATGAGCTGTTCAAAATATATATGATGCAATGCGCTTCCGTCTATAGTCATACAGAGTCACATTCCCATATTCAAGGCAAATGGTGGCAGTTAAACGATTAGAAGAAGAATTGGATCGTGTGAATCTATACGTTTTCGAGGGAGTCTGGCGTAGATATGTGGCATATTTCTCGCAGATTTAAAGTGTATGTGCATTTTCTAGACGTCTTTTGTCATATTGCATTGAAGTTTTGCCAGCGAATCTCTTTTTGAGCAGATGCTTTTTCTTCAATGGGAGTCTTTGATAGACAATGGTTTGTTTTCTTGTTACGGTCCACCAATACTCCAAATAAAACCTCAAAGCATATTGACTCCATGTGGTGCGTACAATCTTGAAAGTGCTTTGGCAGATCTGCCTTCCAAGTCTGCGTACTCTTCTGGTTCTTGCGGTTAGCTCTTTGGCAAATGCAAGAGGTGGTTGTTGGGTCATTATACAACATTTGGAATCATTGATCTACTAGCATTCCAAAAATCATTGCTGTATTAAACTCAGATCTGGCGCCTTCAAGTATGAAGTCTACATTCCTAATGATGTCCATGTATTTGCATGCGGAAGCTTGATTGAAATCTATGGGGATCGTGTTACTCTTGCATGTTATCATACTTGTCTTCCATTTGATGTGGTCACAGTTTCAAAAATGTAATGTATGCATCGGCATCTACTCGTGAACAAGGTCCAGCTGTATGTTTCAATGCAAATACGTTTTGGTTCAAGCATTTTTCGGTTTTAGGGTTAAACCCATGGTCTTAGCTTAAGTGTCTTGATATTTGTGTCTATTTTTATAGTTTAATAGGCGCATTTTGGATCTTCCTCATGTCTTAGCTCCACTTAACTCAAATCTTCCATTTTTTAAAGATTATCCTAGTACTTATTTCATAGTCGGTGTCATTTTTGTTATTTTTCAAAAGTCTTTGAAGTTAAAAAGTCTTAGGATAGTTCAAAGTATTAATGTCAAAAGTTTGTTTCTTATTATTGGGAGTGTCATTTTATTTTTATATAGTCATTATATTATCGTATCATTGTGGTGTCAATCTTTTGTAATGCTTGTTGGAAACAGTCATTTTTTCTTATAAATGTCGTTGTTGTTCATAGTTAACAGTATTACAAGTCAAATAGGTGATTTTATTGTCTCGTTTATGGTCGTATTGTGGTAACTAGATCCTCAAAAGAATTAATAAGTTTAAAAAAAAAAGAACAAATGAGTGCATTTTCGGTGTATTCCAACACTCAATTTTTTAAGGGAACATGCAAATGAAAACTGTTTTTGGCTTCGAGGGCTTTGCCCCTCGACTCCGCCCTGTATCGCAACATAAGAGAACACGTATTGTCCTCGACTATACTTTCTGCTGAGTTAGTAGCGACATCATGGAGGACGGAGGCAATAGAGGAAGGAGGACAATCAAAGACCTCTCGCTAGCCGTAAGCGACGGAGCCACACAATGGTGTTGTGGCATTTTATTTCAGTTGTATGTTTATTCCTTTATCCTTGCGAGCAAGTTTGTTCCTTAATGAATCATACCTGAGCCAACTATTGTAATAACGTGAGCTCCTGTGTGAGCGATATTTCAGACTACATCTTAGCTCTTGAAATGCATAAGAGCAATGAATCATACCTGTTCAAAGTAATCAGTGAGCTCCTGTGTGAGCGATATTTCCTACATTTTCTCTTGATGTAAGAATTGCAGAAGATCAGAAGCACCAATGTAAGTCAGTTTGTGGATCTTGAAAAGATTTGTGGAAGATCCAAAAAACCACATGAGGTGGACAGTTGATGGTTCTTGTCACGTCAAGGTTTGTGGTAAACCTGTTTAAAACCATGGAAGGAGAGAGCCTTTCTTTTGATCAAGATCATGAGCCAAGTTGGGCATGCCACATGGGTGAGCATACTGCAGATAAGCGTGTGAATGTTTTTTCGTTGTCAACTTTAGGGGAGTGTATAATGGGAATTAATAATGTTAACAATAGGGGAGTGAATGTTACCAAAATATTGTGTAACATTATTAAATAAATTGTAATATTATTAATTATAAGTTTATAGAACTCATATTAATAATATAGTTATAATAGTTTAATTCTTGGTGAGTTGTGAGAACAACTCACGTAGCTAATTTTAGACGTGAGCTAGGATATCCTAGAGATTTTAGTGTAGAGATATAGAGATTAGCTAGAGATATCTTAGGGATAAGTTTGAGAGATTGTAGGGATTGGAGAGAGATGTGTGGGTTGTTGAGGATTGATGTTGAATCCTTGTATTAAGGAGAACATCCTCCTATATAATGTAAACTCTATCAATGTAATTGATATCCCGAATGAATTTCAGTTTCTATACCTTTTTATTATTCGGTGTTTTTATATTATAATTGCAGTTCTTATCAAAACATAGGTCTACAGTTTGGACAACATTATTCACATATGGTAAAGTCCAAGTATTTTCATAAGACCTAATTTCTTATTCAGTTTTTAGCTAATTTACTAGTTACAAGACACTCAATTGCACTAGTGTTATATTAAAACAACAGGAAGTCCTACATAACTTACCTGGGATTTCATTGGGAATAGCCAATTCCTCCGCTTGGCGGTTAGCCACTGCAGCATGCATCATTAGCTACTGATTATTCCCTTGATTCCTCTGGAGACATTTATTAACATAGTGGTCACCACCACATTTGAAACATCCCTCTGTAGGCCCTTTTCGACTGCATCTTTCTTTACCACAAGCAACGTTGTTCCGCCCAATTCTTGCCTGTATTTACAACATGTTTTGCTGGTGTATTCCTCCCACCAGTCCTCCTTTTACTGCCATATTCCTTCCACCAAATTTTCCTAGGAGTTAATGGTGAAGAAGAGTTGACGCTCTTATTACTCTTTTTATCTTTATGAGTTGGAATTTCTTGCAACTTCTGTTCTTGCCCATTGGATTTTCCGAGCATTGCTTCCATAGTAGACAATCCATGCTTATCTACTTCGTCTCCCATAATTGGGTTTAATTCCATATTGGATTTACAGTTCCAAAACTTATCGTCATTAAACATTTCAGCAGTCAAGTGATTCCCTCGTTGATTGTTACTGAATTGTTGTTCAAGTTGTTTTTCCTCAAACTTATCATTTTCACCCACTACCAGCTGCTCGAAGGCAGCTATCCGGTTCTGGGTGTCCTGAAGGATTGTTAGAATTTTATCTAACTTGTTAATTGTTGAACCTATAGTATAAACTGATTCGGTTCGTTTCCCATGGTTCATCCTTCTCGAAACTATCATATTTTGTTAAACAAGAATATGATGTTTCAGTTAGCGTATGAACCCATTAAGTCCAAGAGCTGATAAACCTTGAACTCTGATACCAAAATGTAACACCCATGTTATGATTCATCCAAATTAAGGGATTTTTTCAATTTAAAAACAAGTCCATTAAGTTCCTTTTATGATGTAATAAATATCATTTTTTGGAATATATTGGGTAAAAGGAGGGTTTTAGAAGGTCCCCCAACCTTATACAAACGAGCCCATCAGGCCAGATTTAGCATTAATAGAATCAGAGTCAAAATACCCGAGTAGATTCCAAAAAAGGAGGAAGAGAAAAAGCAAACATAGAAAAAGAAACTATACATCAAAAGAGCTTTTTCAGCTCGGAAACTGCTTTCTTAGCTCTAGGAGAGCCTGAGTCGTTAGCAATAAGATCAGCCAGCTTGATAAGCTCCGCGCAGTCATTCGCAATTGCATTTCTAGTGGATTCCGTGAAGGCCTCCCAAGCTTTCAGCACTTTGAAAGCACGCTGGAGCTTGCTCAGAATAGAGGAAACCATGTCGGCTCTGCATTGATCACCTTTAGCGTCAGCAGACTCAGAATCAGCAGGATTTGAATTCCATCAAAGGAGTGGAGTGGAGAGTGTCAGCAGCAAAAATTTTTTTCGTCGAGGAGAGCCTTGGATCCAGTAGCCTGGGAGATGGGATCCGCAACCGGTTGAGAGACATCACACTGCTCCGAACCCGGGGAGTCGGGGTATAGCTTAGCCAAGCCCAAGAGATCAGCGGCTTGAGAGTAATCAGGGCTGGAAATAGGGGAAGTAGCGCGACCACTGGCTTCAGTGCCTTCCAAGAATAAGCACGAGATGGGCGTGGGAAAGGAAGGAATGTCCGGGGGGATGGAGGCAGCGCGGGGGGGGGGACTCACAATAGCCACATCAGAGTCCGAATCAGAGGAGAGAAGCAGGCGACGCCTACGCCGAGAGGAGCGGGAGGGAGGAGGAGGAGGGGCGAGGAGAAGGAGAAGGGGAGTGGTGGCAGAGGGCGACCCAACTTGGGGGGAAAGCGGAGAAAATCTGAGTGAGAAGCAGCGACAGAGAAAAGCAGGTAAAGTAAACCTTGGTGAAGGATGACGCCCTCGAGCCCTCCCGAGCTAACTGAACCGAATGTTCAAGAGACTGAAACAAGAAGGCCGCAAGATTGATTTTCTTCCCCCATCGAAGATGAGAGAGGATGAAGAGGTGAGGACCGAAAACCAACCTGTATCTACCGTCGATAGTGAAATATCGCATAATGACCTCCGCCACTCTGTCCCAGGGAGAAGGCAGGGAATCCCGAGTATAACCAGAAAGATATTTCTTCAGCCTGTCACCAGGGGCGTTAAAATCCTGAATTTATCACGTGCAGCGAACGTTTGTAGTAAATATCACCTGAAGCAGGAAGGCCGGGTGGCGTCAGCAATGGCATTCGTGGAAATGGTGAAGCGGGTGTTGCCGATTTGGACCCGACCCTTCGACCAGGAGGCCGTGACCGCATAGGAAACCAGTGCAGAATAACCCGTCATTTTTTCCAGGAAGGTGGCTATACCATTTTCCAATAAAATATTCCACACCTCTTCATCATTCTTAATCGGCTCGCAGTTGTCGGGCTCAAGGCGCTTCAATTGACCCCCCATGGATTGAACGCTAGGATAGTTACAGAAAAGCAGAGTAAAAGAGGGCGAAACCAGCTTAAACAGGTCAGGATAGCAGCCGGACAAGTTATCATTGCGCTTTCGCCACGTCCTCAGATGATTAATGTGGCGATAATGCCCGTTCGTGCGGGGATTTCTCGCATCAATACAAAGCACCTTAATCAAAAGCCCCTCGTTAAGAGTCACATCCATTAACTTCGCCATAATTACCGCCGTCCTTTGAGAAGGCCAAATCAAGATAGCCGAGACCCGAGTCAGCCCTTTACTCTGCCAGTCAGCAATGGGGAGTATCATTATGAGCGATTTGGCTGAGATCATTCGGGAAGTTATCAGTCCACCTTTGCTGATTCTCTATGTGGACACCAATATTAGCAAGGAGGTCGGCCGCTTTATTTCCTTCCCGTAGAACATGCTGGAACTGGACTTGAAGGAAAAATCTTTGCAGAACTCTGATATCAGCAATGATGTTTCTAATCGACCAATGACCAGGATCATTCGACTGAAGGAGTTTGATGATGTTGAGGGAGTCACTTTCAACTTGGAGAGGATCATTACCCAAAATGATGGCCATCTCAAGACCTTTGAGGATTGCCAAAGCTTCCGCACGATGGTTGGAGCCAATATTGAAATTGTGAGCAGAGGAAGCAACAATATATCCCGAAGAGCAACGGAGAATGGCCCCTCCTCCAGACATACCAGGATTGCCTTTCGAGGCACCATCCGTGTTGAGTTTTTTCCATCCCCTTGGAGGGGGGGTCCAGCAGACTAAATTACGATCAGTGTGTGTACTTTTACATTGAATGGATAATAACTTCTGCCACTCCAGGGAATAGCATATTTGGATTTTTTGCTGATATTTGGTCCACTGTGGTCAGATTGATATTTTCTTGGAGAGCCAGAGCAATCTGAATAGCCACCTGACAAGGATCAAGACTTTTTTCTTTGAAGATTCTTCTGTTTCTTTCTTTCCATATGCCCCATAATCCGTGCGGGAGGAGGAGTTTCCAAGCCAAATTCAAAATCGGATGAGTGAAAGGAGAGCTCCATTGAGAAAGGGTATCCTGAATGGAATCCGGGAAGATCCAATAAACTCCCAACCTTGATAAAAGCCACTGCCAAATAATTTGCGAGAAAGAGCAATGGATCAAGAGATGAGCAGAGGACTCCGCTTCATTAGCACATAACACACATTTTGTGGGGAGAGAGAAACCCCTTCTTTTCAGATTCTCCCCAGAGAGGAAAGCATTCTTGGAGGAGATCCAAGAGAAAAAACCAATTTTGGGAGTGATCTCATTTGGCCAGACTTTGGAAAGGGGGGGGCCTTGGTCAGCACGATGCAAAGAAAGATAAGCAGCCTTAACAGAGAAACAGCCCGACGGGGAGAGGGGCCAAATAATCTCGTCTTCAATATGGGAGGAAGGGATGTATATGGAAGATAGAACCGCTTTGAGCGAAGACAACAGGTGACGCTGCAGATCGTTGATATCATCCCACTCCATAATATCCCAAGAGGGAGTGGAGTTCACCATCTTCCAATAGCCTCGAAGCTAATCTACCATGTTTATTGATGATGCTTCTCTTAATAGGGTTCCAGGTAGGATTAAGATCAAGGGGTTCTTCTCCGATCCAAAAATCCCTCCAGAAATCAATGAGGCGACCATTCCCAAATTTCCATTTAGTGCCAGCACGAATGATGGGAAGAGAGCTACTAATAGAGTTCCATATGGCAGAACCTCTAATAGGCATGGAAGTGAGTAGATCTTCGTTATTAGCTAGATATTTGGCTCTGAGCAGATGGGCCCAACAAGAGTCCCCTTTAGCCACTTCCCAAGCAAGTTTGGCCAGAAGGGCTCCATTCATTTCATTCATTTTTCGAAGACCGAGTCCGCCATGAGGAGTTGGCTTACAAACCTCTTTCCAAGCCACCAGATGGATCCTTTTCTTATCTTCAGTTCCAGACCACAGAAAGTTCCTTTGAATCTTTTCCACAACCTCCCTCACAGAACTAGGAATCTTGAGCAGGGACATGAAGTAAGTAGGTAGGTTTTGAAGAGTGGCTTTCACCAGTTGGAGCTTGCCAGCCTGACTGAGCAGGGCCCCTTTCCAAGCAGCCAACTTTTTTTGATACCTTTCAATGACAGGGTTCCATAAATTTTTTGATTGCCTTCCTTGGAAGAGGGGGATGCCAAGATAAGAGGCAGGGAGATCAACAATAATACATCCAAAGATATCAGCAATCTTTCTCTGAGACCTAGGGGGCGTGTTTATGAAGGAAATGTTGCTCTTGTTGAAGTTGACAGTTTGCTGAGAAGCTGATTGATATAGAGAGAGGATATCCATAATTGCCCGGGCTTCAATAACAGAGGCTAAACTCAGCAGTAAGGTGTCGTCAGCAAACTGACTATGAGTGGCCGAAGGACAATTTGAGGTGATTTTCAAACCAGAAATGATGGATTGATTTTTAGCTGCTTCCAAAGCTCTGCTGAGAGAGTCCGCCATTAGAACAAACAAGAAAGGTGACAGGGGATCACCTTGCCTGATACCTCTGCTACTTTTGAAGAAACCCGCAGGAATGCCATTAATAAGAATAGAGAAGCAAGGGGTCGAGATACACGAGAAAACCCAGCTACACCGCTTGTTGTCGAAACCAAATTTTTCCAGAACTTTAATTAGGAAAGGCCAGCTGACTCTGTCAAAGGCTTTTTGCATATCCAGTTTTAAGATCATTCCAGGGGACTTCGCAAGAAAGGCCGAGTGAATGGCCTCATGAACAGTAATTATACCTCCTTGGATGAGACGGCCTTTAATGAAGCCGTTCTGATTGTGAGAGATGAGGTCCGGCATAAGAGGTTTAAGTCTGGAGGCCAACATCTTAGTGATTATCTTGTAAGACGTGTTACAAAGACTTATTGGCTGGAAATTGGACACATCTTTAGAGTTATGCACTTTTGGGGCGAGAGCCACAAAAGTGGTATTCCATTCCTTAAGCAGATTGTTGTTCATTTGAAATTCATTAACTGCTTGGAAGAGGTCCTGCTTGATGATTTCCCAAAAGACTTGAAAGAAGGCAGCAGGAAAGCCGTCAGGACCCGGAGCTTTGTCTCTCTTCATAGCAAAAACTGCCTTATGAATTTCCTCCATAGAAAAAGGCTTGGTCAGATTATTATTCATCTTAGGAGACACCAGATGCGGAATATGCTGGAGCATTTCATTCATTGATTGTTCCGGAGGGGGTAGATCAGCATGGAGGAGATTGGAATAGAAGGATATTAGCTCATTGGAGATATCAGACTCAGCAGTTAGCAAGTTCCCTTCCGACGACACCAACTCCCGGATCTTGTCTCTAGCTTTATGCTTACAAGCAGTGATGTGGAAAAATTTGGTATTACGATCTCCCTGCTCTAGCCAAAGGGCACGAGAACGTTGCCTCCAATAGGTCTCTTCTTCTTTAAGAGTATTATGATAATCACTGAGTAGAGAGATTTCCTGTTGGTGAAGATGATCCAATCTACCAACAGCCTCTATTTCTTCAGAAATTTTCGCCAGTCTCTGAGTTAGCTCCCGCTTGCGAAGCTTGATGTTACTGAAGACCTTCAACTTCCATATCTTGAGTTGTTTTTTAATTTCTTTGAGTTTGCTGGAAAATCTGAACATATTAGTGCCATCAATATTGATATTCCACCAGTTTGCAACAAGGGGGGTCAGCTGGTTATTTTCAAGCCAGGCTAGCTCAAACCTGAAGGGAGGGTTCTTGGCATTTATTTTGTGATTGGCGCTTAACAGAAGAGGGCTGTGGTCGGAGGCCGCCCTAGGCAGGGAGTTGAGGTAGAAGTCAGGAAAGAGAGAGATCCAGTCCAGAGAGCCTAGAGATCTATCCAATCTACATTGTATGTGGTTCCTGCCCATTTTGTGGTTTGACCAAGTGTAAGAAGAGCCGTGGAGATCCATATCTAGAAGGGAATTCTCCCTTATGAAGTCAGCCAAAGCCTCCATGCTAACCGGCATGGCAGGCATACCTCCCTGTTTTTCCGAAGGATAAAGAGGGCAGTTGAAATCGCCCATAATTAGGGTGGGAATTTTACCACAAGTAATGATGAAGTTAGTGATATCATTCCAAAGTTTTCCACGATGGGTCTCCAAATTTGGGGCATACACATTGATAGCTATCCAAGAGAAGTCCATCCCTACTTCTTGGAAGAGAATACATAAAAAATTGGGGTGCTTGAACAGGCACTCCCCTTTGAGACTTCTGGGATCCCACATAGTACAAAGCCCCCCTGAGTTCCCTGTAGACGGTTGAGATTCAAAAGAAGCTGCTGGCCAGAGTTTAAGGAGGCGATCCTCCTTTTTTAGTTTGGTTTCCTGTAACATTAAGATATCAGGAGAGTGCTGAAATTTGATGTCTTTGATAACTCTTTGCTTTTGAAGAGAGTTGAGCCCTCTTATATTCCAAGAAATGATCTTCATTTCTTTGGTTTGGGTTTACTCCCCACCACCATGGGGATTTTACTTTGAGTTCCTTGCGCAACATTTGTGGCTGCTTCTTGTTGAAGCTTAATACTGCTCAGAATTCTGCCCCGAGCTTTTTCCAGGCCTATATCAGGTTTCTTGTTGCTGCTTCTAGTAAGGTGATGAGTGAAACTATCATCAGAAGAGAGACCCGTGGGGGAGGGGACAGAGTCCAAAGCAGGCGGACAGAGGGGAGACAGGGTGGGAGGATCCATGGAAGAGGGAATCAAAGGAAGGGGAGGGAAGGGAAGAGGAACTGATAAAGGCGAAGGGGGAGGGGAGGAGGTAGCCAAGAGCAGGACCTCTCCAAGAGAGGAAGTGGTGGGGAGATCCGAGGAGGGCAAAGGGGGGATGAGAGGTTGAAAGGCCAGAGAGGAGGGAACGACCTCAGAAGCAGGATCAGAAGATGTGTTGATTTCTCCATCCTCAAGGAGAGCGAAGGAATTTGAAGTGGGTATGATCGGGATCTCAAAAGAAGACGATTTGGGCATAAATTTGTTTTTGATTTTTGGGGATAGGGTTTGGGGCTTGGGTTTTGGTTGAGGTTTAGATGGGCAGCCAGAGGCCCGATGGCCGAGTTTTTTGCAGAAGGAGCAAGCTTGAGGGATATATTCGTAATCAATGGGTTGCTTCCAGTTTCCAAAGTCCGAAATAAGCTCAATATCTTTTGGTAAGGGGAAACTAATATCAGCATTAACACAAAAACGAGCATGAATGAATCTAGTTTTTGCTTTTGTTGCTTGATCAATAGCAATTAAAGAACCTATTGAGAGAGCAATACCTTCAATAACCGCCGGGTGCCAGAACTCCAGAGGGAGCCCCGGGAGGTGAACCCAGATTGGGGCTTGGGTCATGGATTCCGTGTGTGGGTTGAAACCTGGAGACCATTTCCTGAGATAGAAACCCCGCCTGCCGAAAAACCACGGACCACCTAGCAGAGCTCTAGTGAAGTCTTCTTTCAAGCTGAAGGAAAATAAAATGAAACCATTAGGCATAGCCGCTATTTCTAGCGCTCCACATGGATGCCATTTTAAGCGAGCCCATTTTTTTATATCCTCCAAAGGGGGTCTAGGTCCCATCAGAGTACCCACCAAGGACAGATCACGTGAAGCAGTAGCAGCTTCCGTGATGTGAGAGGGGATGCGCAGGGAAAAGGACCCATCAGACAGTGAGGGGGAAAGCTTTTCCGAGCTATGAGCCGATGTGGAACCCTCCACTACTTTAGACCATACGTCGGGCGGCTTTGGAGAGAGGGACCCTGACAGGAGGGGCCCCCGATCCGGACCAGAGGGGTCCGGCATCCAATCCAGAACCAGAGACAACAGAAAGTCGCAGCAGGCAGAATCAGCAGCCGGGGAAAAGTGGTGAAAAAAAATGATGTAATAAATATCATTATTACTTAGCTCATTGCTAAATAATCTAACATTGTTTAATATTTCAATATCCATATTGAGAACATACATTCACCATGTGTAACTGTAAGGGTCCTTTAGATCTCCCCGAATATCCCTTATAAATTTGGATAAACCTTTTTATAGGTTAAGAGAACCTATGCATCCCCTTAGTTTCAACCAGTAAAGTATTCAGAGTACTTCCCTCCAACTCAAAACACCGTTGATTAGAAGAAATGGTGATGAGACAATGCAATCAATAATTTTCATTACTATGGCCATAGTTATCTGGTATTGTGATAGCAAGCCAGTTTTGAGACTGCACACTAGTCTACGATACTTGTCTTCCCTTCACTGCACAACTGTCTCAATATATTTATCAAAATTCTTTTCCATTTATTAGAAATAAGTTTCAGTTTGAAGCAATAGGGACCATGACTCATCCTTATAGCGAAGGAATCCTATCAATGCCAACCTTAGGATCCCTATGGGAAAGATAGTGACCACATAATGACTTTCATCATTACATGGTCACTACCCTTCTCATAGTCATCCTAAGATGGTACGGGTAGGATATCACCGAAAGGACGATAATTCATAGTCACTACACCTCGTTTACATTTTTCTGGTATCCATTTTTGTTAAGTAGATATGTTTATCTTACGATAAGTTGCTTAGTATCTATACACGACATCCTTTTCCGATAGAGAGTCATAGTAACTCACTAAGTTACTAGCTTAAATAAGTTTCCTCTCATCGTGTTTTCGTACCACTGTGTTATTATTTAACATAGGATAACTTAACCAAGTCTTGTGTTTAAATGATACAATAATATCTCAATTAGTTTTGGCCTTAGTCTCCTGCACATAAGTTTAACATTTAATATGAATAGTTCACTTAATCACAATGGATCACCAACTGATAATAAATAAAACAACTTATGATTACCATAAAACATGAGTTTAATTAATCATGTATCACATAGGGTTTTCTCTATTTGATAATACTAAAACAACATGTGTACTTATGTGTCATCTTGGTGTCATAATTAGTGTACTTATTTAAATTAAGGTACAACAACACTACAACTATTATTTCATGTTATTGTTTCTCATAATGTACAATTTGCATCAATGCCGTAATTAATCATCCTTAAGGAAACTATAAATTCTGCGAAGATTGTTATTTATCAACAATAAATCACACGTGGAAACTACTATTAAAAGAAGCCCTTAAACTCTTTCAACTTAAATATTATGATAAGATGATAAAAGTTATTTTTTATCGTAATGATATCTATAGCATATTGTTGATTGTAGATCGTCGTATACAATCATCATTTATATATATAATATATTTAATACTTAATAAGGAAATTACATGATCTCATGTATTTGTCATTATTCAAGAATAGTATAATTTATTTTGCAAGTATGATAATATCCTTCATTGTTTCATTGTATTGTTTTCATCGTCATACTTCGACCGTTACATACATAATTACTCATTCAAAATGAAATCATCTAAACATATGGAATATCATAATATATCTTTATTTATTTTCAATCATATATTGTTGTAAAAAAACATTATACACTTTCTTATTTTGCAAATATGATGTCAAAACAACATAATATTTATTTGGTAATTAATAAAGATAATTTCCATGTTTTTTCAAAACAATAACAACAAATAATCAAAATAGAACATTAGGCCAAATGCTTCTATTCAACTTGCAAAGATAAAAAAATCACATTTTAATCAAGTACAATAATCTGAAATGGTTATAAAAAAATAATGCATGATGAAATCTTGCATAATCCAACCAATAAATCACTTCACAAGGATTAATTCATCCTGCATGTTGTAGGATAGAGAAAGTTGTATCTATGGTCAATTTTACGAATTGACATGAATTATCCACGCAATGCATGTTGCTTTAATGTGAAATAAAGGAATATGATAAGGATTCCTTAAATGATAACATATAAGCATCTTAACTCATCAAATAAACTATATTTCTATGAATTGGAAAGATTATAATGCATAACGAAGTTATCTCAACCATATCAGCTTCCAACAACTATGATTCAAATAAAGTTAATAATATTCAAATCTCATTTTAAAAATAACTTGTAATATAACTAACACATTTAGAAGTTTATATTAGCATCCGTCAAACTACTAGAACTGCTAGAAATAACTTTCTTAAATCAAAATAAAACAATATTCCTATTTTTAGATCATATAATAAGAATAATGCCAACAAAGTACCCTTTTTAAAGTTCAACCTTCGTGATAAAGTTTCTTTGTGCGATAACAAGTGAACTTCATAATTCTATGAACATGTTTATATTACATCAAACAAATATAATGTTGTCACGTAATGAACCTATCATACTGGATACAAACAAACAATACTTTGTAAATTGTTAGAACTGTTGTTTATATTTTATTAAAATCACGATCAAACAATTTTCCTATTCCTAAAATCATCAAATAAGAAGGACACCAAATTCTTACACAAGCAAATCAAACTGTCACTTTGACCTTTTAAGGAATGGCTATATGGAAAACAAATAAACCCATGTCTTAATATAACCAAACAATTTAATAATTGGCATTTGTTAATATCATGTCACAGTCTCACTTTACCACACTTTCTCATTACTACTAAGAAGCTCCAAAACCAGTTATAAACAAACAATAACATCACTTCTTACCCTTCTCGCAATGGTTTTACTACACTTAATTCAATTAAGTTGGTATGTAATTTTTCTTTACTCAACAATCTGAATATATATATATATATATATATATATATATATATATATATATATATATATATATATGTATGTATGTATATATTCATAGAAAATATTGCAAGAACTCTCCAAGAGATTACATCCTTTACTAAATTCGGGGAATCTTTTACTCAATAGAGAGGGACAATGACAACAAAAATAATGCATTTACACACAACCTATCTACAACGGCTCACTCAAAATGTCAACATTGATTCTGCTGTTATGAGCATTTGAATAATTTAAAATGGGATTGTTATCATCCCAGACGAGCACATATGAGCTAAACTCTTTAATCTATTATTCTCGTAAAGGGATTTAAACTACCATTTGTAATAAAAAATACTATTGCAATAACCGAGTTACCCACACTAAATGAGATAAATGAGTTCCCTAAATACACACAGACCCAAGAATCGACCAAATTATCAAAAATCAAAATGTTTTAGGAGAGGGAGAGAGATCAAAACTCTCACAATTTACAATTTGTTGCAGAGAAAACGTTAACTCTAGATATTTTATAAGTAGATCTATTGATATGAATATATTCTAATTCGATTTAAGTATCAAGCATGAAGCTTAGGTAAAAAAACTCCTAAACCAAAATAAGGAATCAACTCAAATTTATGAGTCAATATTAACCACAACTTCATATAATAAATCTATACAAATTTATAAGTGTTTTGCAAGGCAATATGCCTATTCACAAAATTAAATACCCACAATTTCAACTGGTCTAATACCTTCATAGCTAAACTCAAATTTTCCACAACAAGAGTTTATTTAAATTAAAAATGTAAAACCCATAATGTATTTACAAAGAAAAATAGTCTCCTTTTCTTTTTCCAAATACCAAACAACATATAACATTTTTCAAGACAAACACTTGGAAAAATCAAATACCTGTTATCCCAAATTCACCCCCCCTGGAAAATTTGGTCAAGACAACTCCTGCACATAAGGAAATTATGAAGGAAATGACTCAGTTCCACGAGCTCACATTCCAGGATGACAAATAAGTTTGCAAGGAGACTCTACAATAGAATGGCAGGGCTTGTGAAAGTTTAAATGACCCTGTGTGAGAAAAAAGAGAAGCTCAAACAAGTGCCGCATCTCCACGTGTCTAAGGATGAAACAGAGGCAGGGGTAAATGGTCAAGCAGAGTCAAAAGGTGGAGCTTCGGGGCCGCTGGAGTTTTATGAGTTTTGTGTTTCGCGAAAAGGGGAAAAGATAAATTACAAACCCGCGAGCCTAATTTTTTCTCTAATTTGACTACCACATGTCCTATATCAAAGGGGACCCATTTTTCAAGCTATTTTCCTGCCCTCCTATACAGACCTGATACAAACTTCAAAGGGGCATATCTTTCAACTCATGGCTTGAAATATTGTGAATCTGACACCGTTGGAAGCGTCTTGATGTCCTCTATGCCATGAAAGGATTAAAAATCATTTTTCAGGCCCTGGTAGGTAAAAAATGAAGAAGAGTCTTCCAGGCCATTAACGCAGAATCTAATCTCTTTAACTACTAGATCTGATTCGATTCAATCCGCTGGGAAACCAGAAGTGACATATTGTGGGTGAATTTACAGAAGGCATTGATATTCAATGGTTGAGCTTTCAAAGTGGGATTCAATGCATATCTCAGGGTGGTTGAAGTAGGATTCAATTTTTTTCCCTCTTCTCTCTCTCTTATTCTTTCTATATATTGTAACACTTCTCATTTTGAAAAGGAGAGACATTCTGGACATAGAGAAACCTTGTCAAATTTGTTTCTCGATGCCATTTTTGAGCAGCGAACCTTCTCCCATGCCTAGAAAATGTATTTGTGCCTCTATTCTAGAAATATAATGGTCTGTGCACCTTCTAGAGAAATAAAAATGTGTTTTTGTGGTGTTCTTCAACCCTTTGCATCGTTTTGTTGTTTCTCCATGACTCTCCCTTCCAGATTTGTTTTTCTGTGCATGCATTTCACATTTGTAGGTGCAGGATATTGTGTTTCATGGAGTTTAATGGTGAATTTGAAGATCTAGGCTGTGTCACTTCTGTTTGACCTCCCTCATCTCCATTTTCTCTATTTCTTTCTCCCTCAATAGAATATCTCATTCCCTTTTCTCAGTGTTATCACCTCTGAAGTGTAGGATTTCTTTATTTTCATGCTCTCTCTCTCTCTCTCTCTCTCTCTCTCTCCTTGGTCCCTTGGAATGGTTAGATTAGGAGTAAATAGTCACATTTCCATTTTAGTGCTAGGATTAGGAAGAGGAACCAACCTTCTCTAGAGGATCATTCCCATTTGTAATTCCCACAGCTTGGGGAATGATCTAATGTTATGCAAATCACACCAAATGACCCTGCCTTAGAAAAGTAGATCCATAACTCATTTGGGGGTGCTGTGATTTCACACTAACAATTTTTGCACACCCAGTGGGATAGGTCTGAAGCACCTTACCACTTCACTTCATCAGGTTTGATGTGCTCTTGGTGAAGATTTCAGCCTTTGGAGGCACTTTCAAGCACATCTGGACTCCATCTGGTCAAAAACCCATTCTCTGAGTTGCAGACCTTTTCCATCCATTTCCACTCCTTTCATCCATTTTCTTCTTCCATCTCTTTCATTTTCTCCCATTCCATGAGGTTGTGCAATCAAGACTTCATTCCCACAATGGAATTCACATCTACAGCAACAACAATATGTTCCAACTCCAATAAAATTTACAAATCCTTCAAATCAACATTTTGAGAAAATTCAAAATCAGCACGGTTACCCCTATGAGCAGCAGTGCCAAAATCAGTTTGGCTATGGAGCTTTCCAAGAGCAGGGGTATGCAAACAATGAAGAAAATCAAATGCAAGATGCTAGTTTGTTGGAGAAGATCCAAAAAATGGAGATTGGCATGGTTTAGTCAAGAGATATAGCTCAAATGAAGGTGTTTAGAATTGGTTACAGGGCACCTTGTCCATGGGGAGGCCCTTTTCCAAGACATTACAACCCTCAAGAAAAGCTTGAATTCATGGTTGAAGTGTTGCCTTAGCTTACATAGTGGATTGAGGACATTGGGGCTTATGAGAAAAGTGCGGGACAACCTTGTCAATGGGTAAGTCAATCACTAGATCCCTACCTTTAATTTTCTCTCCCTCAATCTTTATCATTTCAGCAGAGGAAAAAGTCAAGCCCCTCACTTGCTACCCCAAGTGTTGATTTCATTTCTCCATCTCCTAGGCTTCCACCTCATCTTAGTTATTCTATCCTTTTCCCTTCCAAATAGTCATCCCCTCCAAACAAACAAGAAGTTGTACCTTCCTTCTCACCACAAATAATTACAAAGAAGGTTGAACCCCAACCTGCCACTCCTCTTGCTTTCCCAAGCCCATGTTGGGAAGAGACTCAAGAATCCAGTCAAGGAGAATAGAAAGAAGAGGAGCCCAATAGAAAAGAAATGACAGACAATCTGAAGAGTTGGGCTACCAAATTTGGGTTTACAAAGATCCCGTTGCTGGTCAAGCCAATAGAGGAGGTCAAGATTGGAGAACCAGTGGTGGCTGAGGTTGAGTTTGTAGCAGAAGAAGAGCAAGAACAAGAGGAGGAAAATCAGTCCCAAGCCCCATTGAAGAGGAGCAACTGGGAGAGATCAAATCATTGTTGAGGCCACTCAATGAAGAAGGCATCATTGAAGATTTTTTGCTTTCATTTCAAGGGCCTAATTTGATTGATGAACCCATGATGGAAGAGGACCATACAGTTCTAGAGGCTCTAAGTGTGGAGAAGGCTGTAGGGGAACCTTCAGTTCTTCCTCCCACTTCATCCCCTTCAAGATATGATGTTGAAGAAGAGTTTTGATCTCTCAAACTTCATGTTTGAGGAAGAGAGAAATCATAGTGAGGCAAGTTACAGATCAAGAGGACACCATGAAGGAGGTAGAGAACTTGTAGCAAGACAACAAGGTGGTAAACTATCTGTTAGACTTGAGATATTTATTTGATGAAAAGGAGCCCATGGAGATTACATAATTTTCTCCTCCATCCATATTCCACACACATGAAATTGTTGCCATGAAGGAGAATATTCAAGTGCAAAATCCAACACTCCATAGCAGCCCTCTGGAATCAAGATTGGAAGACATGACTCTTCCATGTTCTTCACAGGAGAAGGAAGAGAAAAAGCATGAAAGATGTCATCATCCCTCTCACTCCATCCATCCATGAGAGTCAAAAATAAGGCTCCATTCTTGGAGTTAGAGTTCAAAACCATGGGCAGATTCAAAGGACCATGCCTTGCACAATCAAATACTTGGCTTCATTAGAGCCAAGGGAAAAGCCAAAACAAGTCATGCCCACTCCAAGGCATGAGGATGCGCTATTAAAGTACCATAGGATCAGCTATCATACACTCTTCAATCCAAATGTAGATGCAACTCAGTTTGACGTATTGGTATTTGTCCATTCATGTTGATTCTTTGGTCATTTGGGTGGAAGATCAACTTGTAGTTAGTTTTTCACTCATCCAACCAGCCATGTTCAGTGCCAAATCAGTTGCATGGCTGCCATTTTTTTAGGAAGGGAAGTTATTTCTCCCTGCCAGTTAGTAAGTTTTGTTTGAGTTCCTTCTTTGCTCTCTGGTTAGAGTAGGAGTAGGATTAGACTTTGTTTTCAGCAAAAGAAGTGCTTTTACACACTCTATATGTTCTCATTTGGAGGCATGTATGATTTGGTCAGTTTGTACATAAGTTTTTGTTTGCATTGCTCTAGAGATGCATGAAGCCAGGATCTTAACCATCCAAGGTAGGGAAATTCATAGTTGGCTATGGTGAAGTTTCCACCTTCAAAGAAAACAAATGCAGAGAAACTAAAATCATTTCAGGATAGTTTATTCCAGAGATAGATTCAGCCCTGGGTCAAAACAATTTGCTACTCTCAGAAACCTTCATTTCGGGGATTTCTTATGAAAATTGAGAGTGCAAGCATCCAGGCTCGTGAATCAGAGGTAGAATTATTATCAGGCCATCATTCTTGACTCCATGCCCAACGGATGCTCCAAGGCCACTAGTCCTCTTCATCTAGTAGGCACATGATACCCTCGTGAGTCACCAAATTGTTATCTATATTTTGCCCCCATGCCAAATATTGGATCGGACCTGACCCCACATAAGAGGAACCTGAAAGGACTTTGGTCACTCAGACAAATCCTACAAATTTGTACATAGAAAGACTCAACCATGGAGTGGCGAAGGCCAAGATGAGACTAAAGGACCATGTGCAAAAGCAATGACTCTGTCGGGCCATTTCCACGGATGAAATCCGTTCTGTAAGGTTGCATGAGGAATCAACTCTGAGATAATAGGGTCAGACATGGAGGGGTGATGCCACAGAGGAACTAGAAATGGTGAAGTTTAAATGACCTTAAGCTCAAAACTGTGCATAAAAGGGTCCATAAATGATTAAGTATGGAGGAGGTAGCTCAAGAGGCCAAGTTTCCTAACGACGCATCTCCACAGGTGAATCCAAAAAAATGGGAAGACCAAATGAGCGCTAGACTAACGCGTGTCCTAGAGGAAAGTGGGGTGTTGGGGGCAAAGTTGATTTTTTTCCCCTTGTTATCATAAAAAGGGTAAGAGTTTCAAAATGGCCCGCAACTCCATTGCTGAAAAAGTTAGTGTTAGAACCCGAGTCAAAGCCAAGGTGGGTTTTCAGAGGGAAAAGTGAAAATTTGTGTTTCACAGAAAAAGGGGAAAAGATAAATTATGGAGCCCGTGAGCCCACATGATTTTTGCTCTAATATGACTGCCATGTGTCCCACATGTCAAAGAAAGGGCCCATTTTTTCAAAGTTGTTTTCCTGCACACATCCTGTACGTGACCCCGATACAAACTTCAAAGGGGCATATCTTTCGACTCAAGGCTCGAAATATTAAAAATATGACACCATTGGAAAGATCTCAGCCTCACCTATGCCATGGAGGTCTGTGAATTTAATTTTGAGGAGGTTAGATAAAGGAAAATGGAGGAAACATCTTTAGGCCTTCAATGTAGGATCCATTTATCTTAACAACCATATCGGATTCGATTTGTTTTCACGTTGTTTCCTTTTCTTTCAAGGTGCCGAATCAAGGAATCATGCGAGTAAAGACAAATTTGGGGGCATATTTTATCAAAAGCATTAACAACATTGGTTGAGTTTCAACCCAATTTTCCTGCTTCCCTCTCTCTTTCTTCTCTCTGATCAAATCTATATATATAGCAAGGGCAGGATTCATTGTAAAGGGTTGTTCATCTCTTCTTCCCTACCCGCCCTCTCTCTTTCTTCTCTAGGGTCGAATGTGGAGTTTAAGCCTCCTCCCTTGGCTTTGTAATGGCATTTTCTTGCCTCTTGCCCATTAATGGTGTACTGTGTGAACTCTCTAGAGCAATAAAATATTTTTCGTGATGTGTTTTGTCCATCCTTTGCTCATTTTGTTGTCTCTTCTCACCTCTCACCATTGTCAGGGTATACTTGTACATATCTCTGATGTCCATTGCAGGTTTTGGGAGTTATGTTTAAGGGGTTTGAAATGGTGTTATGTGTGAACTTTATCCTTGGTCTGTGATGCATCTTTCCATCCTCTCCATTGCTCACCTCTCTCTATTTTAGGTAGTTGGGTTTGTGATCAACAGTTCCCTTTTCCTCCGGTGCTATCATCTCTATAGTGTAGGATTTCTTTATTTTTCATGCTCTCTCTCTCTCCTCTGGTCCCTTAGAATTGTTAGATTAGGAGTAGATAGTCACATTTCCTTCCTTAGAAGTAGTTTAGTGCTAGGATTAGGAAGAGGAACCAACCCTTCTCTGGAGGATCATTCCCATTTGCAAGTCCCTCACAGCTTGGGGAATGATCCAATGTTATGCAAATCACACCAAATGAGTCTGCCTTATAAAAGTAGATCCATAACTCATTTGGGGGTGCTGTGATTTCACACTAACAATACCCTGAACACAATAGTTCAAATACCATCACTTACTACAGACAAAACCCTGAAAGCTATCAAATAAATGCATTGCAAATCAAAATGCCATACCTAGAAAGGAATAATATTTTCTTTGTTATAATGGAAACCCAATTATTTTATTACTTTGGAAAACTTAAATCCTTCATGATTTAATTTAGAAAAAGGAGACCATATAATATTTATTTTCTTTGAAGTAAAACATCAAGGAAGGAGATGGAAATTCATGCCTAGAATCGATTTTTCCTTTCTTTTCTCCCTTGAATTACTGAAACATTCAATGCCCAAAATTAAATTCCAAAAAAAATGTCCAAAAACAATAATAAAACCACTTTTCCATTTAAAAAGAATCTTTTAAATGCATGAAACCAATTTCCCTGAAATATTGCCTCCTTTTCTCATACAACTCATAGAAATATTTCACAAATAAAGCTCACAAAGTATCATGCATAGTTGGGAGAGAGCTCTCAAACAAAAAAACAAAAAGATAAAAAATAAACTATCTTGCATGCAATGACATCCCAATGAAGCATCAAACTCTAAAGGAAGCCCAACCATCCCCAAAAATCATGTAAAATAAATACAATTACATTTATGTCAACTCTTATTTTGTTTTCCCTCCTATTTTGCTAACTTCACATGCAAATGCGTCTTTTTATTTACCATGCAAGGTTTGGTATATGACCAATTTCAAATTTAATTAATCACTGCCAATTATTAAACTTTATAAAATCCCCATGTAACTCATATAGTTAGTTATTTAATCTAATTTGAATTAAATCTTATTTAAGAGTAACTTATTGGACTAATGATATTCAAATGATTAATTACAGTAATGTGCAATAGATAAAACAACCAAAAGGCCAAAAGGAGTTGTCAACCATAATTTTTCTTACTTAGGAATCATGTATACATTAGTATGCTTTAGGAATTAGAAATGTACCCAACTGTATAGATTTTGTGTCTACATTTTCCCCCACTTTATGTTGTTGAGTGAATACTTGATAGAATAAAATAGATAGAAGATGTGTACCTTGTAAACCATAGAGGAGTGTAGCCAATAGTGTGCCAAGTGGAAAAGTAGCCATGTGAAGTGTGAAGTAGTTGTAATGTGAAGTGTGACAACTAGGAGAGGGAGGTAGACCCTAGGGGTGAATCACTTCTTGCTTCTTGTAAGGATGAACCTATGAAAGAAGAGAAAATGAGTAATAAAAGTGTCTTATGTGAAAGATCAGAGTAACGTATGTTTATGTAAGTAAAAAGTGTGTAAAAGTAGTAGCTAAGGTAAGAGTGCATCTGATGCATGAGAGAGTATATGATAGAGAATTGTCTTGTTTATCTTAGAGATGTTTCCGGATGGGGTTGGAAGTGATCAGTTACCAACCAAGAAAGTGTCAAGCCATGGATTTGAGTGTCATGCTACCAAGGATCAAGTTTTTGGGTGATATCACACCAAGAGTGAGGTTTCTGGGTGATCTCACACCAAGGATGAGTTTTTTGGATGATCTCATGCCAAGGATGATTTTTTCGGTGATCTCACGCCAAGGATGAGTTTTTTGTGAGATTTCATGCCAAGAGAAGAGTGTTGAGGAGAGAGGAATGTTTTTCTCTCCTTCCATGATGCTTATCAAATGATAAGTGCCACTCTAGATTGGCACGCCGGATTTGTAACCGAATTATAGCCAAATTATAGCCAATTGAATGAATTTTATAACTCAAGGTAAGTTCTTGATACTGTCGATCTATATTGTAACCTACTAGAAACTATGTTGAACTGAGAAATTGTCTATTTTTCACCCAGGACATAATCCCCCACAGTTCTTATCTAATACTAGGCACTAGTGTCTGATCTATGCTTATGATCCAAGTTTGATTCTAGACCACTCTGTAATTGTGTGCGTTGCCAATTCTATATTGTGTTGTTTTGTTTTGGAGCTCTGTGATGTTGGAAGGGTGATTTATTCACCCAATAGTTTCCCCCCTCATTTAGGGTGCACATGACGAATGTAGGAGGATGTGGCCCAAATGAGAGGACCTGAAATTAATATGCATATTGTAGATTGGATACTTGTAGGGGGTATGGGATGTGCATGGCAGAAACCAAGGCGCATGTAAACAAGATAGACTAATAAACAAGTGTTAGTTAAAATGAGCTAGGATGCAATAGAATATAGTGTAGAAACTTTGAAGATAATAGGTACCGAAAATAGTTAATTGCATACATGGGACATCTCTCACAATGTCACGAGATAATCAAGGCCAAAACAACCATAAAAAACAATGATCAAACAACACATAGGGCATAGCTTGCAAACAATAACAAATAATAAGTAACAAATAACCATGGTTGTATAGTATCTTGCAAGGAAAATGCTACACACGAAGCATCCATTATCCTGTTAGAAATATAAATAGTATGTCAAAGCATGTATACATCAGTGAAAAGTAAGTGATGATGAAAAAAAGTAATAAATAGTGTAACAATTGGACTTGTGATGTCTAGTAGGAGAGTATCAAAGGTAGATTCCCCCAGGAGCCTCAGTGGGACTGGTAAAGAGAAGTGTCAAGCATCATGAATTGTCTAAGAATCTATAAAATTCATACATTCACCTCAAGATACCATGTGAACATGTATGTGTGTATAGAAAAATATAATGACATACTGAGAATCTAGTTAACCTAGGAATCAAAGTGCAACATGTAAATATTATAAGCTAACTAGAGTAAATACAACCAAGATAGGTAGATGTCATGTGAATGTGATCGTGTGATGTGATATGCAAGATGTGTAGATGATTTTCCCCCAATGGATGTGTGCGATGTGAGGTTCATTTAGGAATTACGCCCTCAACAGTCAATTATGAATCGTAGAACAAAAGTGCATCATTGGGTGGCGAGGTAGAGTATGTAGTATCAACATCGATTTGTATAGATATGAAGAAGTAATGGTATAAGAAATGAGGAGGAGGGAATTCTAATGCCCCCTAAGTGTGTATATCACGAGATTTTGGGAAATATATGTGATCATTGTGAGCAAGTATAGCCAAATTATGTATAGAGAATGACAATATGTATACCATATATATGAAGTAGTATGTGTATCACAAATAGAAGGATCCATAAGCAAGCATGAGGAGAAAATTGTGTATGGAGTGGCATAGGAGTGGAAAGGGAAGCCATAAACAAAGATAAATGTAACAAGGTGTGCTCATAGTGTAGATAAGAGAAAGTGCTACTAGAAAGCTTGAGATGAAGTGTAAAGCAAAAGGAAGGTATAGGTGTGTATGTGAGTAGTATGAATATGAAACTATTGATTAGAACGTGTGATTATGGGGGGAAGTTTGATTCCCCCAATTGTGTGAGTGATGGAGATATATCCAATCATGGGATATAAACCGTGCCAAGGTGGAAGATGTTGAAATGTGTCAAGAGTATTGGTATTGGTGTTAGGAGGATTAGATTGACCAAAGTAAGCTGTAGCATTGAGAACAAATGGAAAATGATTTTTGTGGTGGTAAGGGGGGAAATGGTCATAAGTTCCCATGTATTCTATTAGAGAATCATCATTAAGGAATGTATCTAATTCTGGCCAAGTGGGAGAAACGGGATCACCAATAAGCTCAAGGTATAATAAATGAAGATGATGAGTATGCAAAGTCTACTATAAATATCAAGAGAAGATGTGGTGGGGATAAAAGGAGCAGGCGACGGGAGATGTCTGATGCTGAGTTTGGTGGATTGTTTGGGAGTGGAAAGAGGCTTTGTGATTCCCTTTTCCTCTTTGCCTAATCTAGTTCCAGTGAAACCATAATAAAGCATATATTGATACCCAGGACCATATTTTGTGAAATTAGGAGCATATGTGGCAGAAGTAGGGGCTTCAGGTGAATGATCATTAGTGTTACAAAAGGAAAATGGGGAAGGATCTACTAAGGCATCATAGACTGCACCATGGTATAGGAATTTAAGGCGTGCATGAAGTGTTGAAGGGACCACATACATGGCATGGATCTAAGGTCACACGAGAAGAATATTATAATTGAAATTATCAGGAATTACATGACATGGGATGGGAAAAGAGCATAGCCCAACAGTGATGGGAAGTGTTATTGTACCTAAGACCCTTTTAGGAATATTATCAAAGTTGTGAACATAAATAGATGAGGGAGTTAATGAGGCTTAAGAAAGGCCAATTTGCTGAAGGAATGATAGGTTACAAATCTTAAGACCAGATCCATTATCAACTAAAGCTTGTTTAACCCCTATATTATGGATGCGAACTTGAATATAAAGGGGTGGATCATTATCTAAAAATGATTGAGAAGAAATTTCAACGTATGTAAAGGTAATATGATCTTCATTAAAAGATAATGCCATAGTGAATCTATGATAAACATATTTGGGAGAAGTGTTAGGATGAATGTAAGTGTTAGGATGAATGTATGTGTTAGCTAAAAATATTGTATTTTATACTCACACTCGAGATTGGCTTTCAAGAAATCAGGGAGAGAGACACTCATGTTGGTGAAAATGGAAGGATCCTAGGGTATCTAGGGTGACAAGAAAGATGGAGGTAATATGCAAGACTAAGATCTAGTGTTTGAATAAGGGTATGGGTTCACTAAATGATTTAATCTAATTTGAATTAAATTTTATTTCAGAGTAACTTACTGTAATAAATGATATTTAGATGATTAAGTACAATAATGTGTAAGAGATAAAGAAACCAAAAGGCCAAAAGGAGTTGTTAACCACTAGCTTTCTTGCTTAGGAATCATCTATACATTAGTTTGCTTTAGGAGATAGAAATGTACCCAAGTACATAGATTTTGTGTCTATAATCAATGACCAAATAAACAAAACAAAAATTACAATATTACCTTATTAATTACCAAGTTAATTGGTCATGAGTCATGACTTTCAATAACATTTGAAACTTAATTGCTAACCACGGTCAATGTCCACAAAGACATATCAATATAATTACCTCATGGTCCATGACCAAACCCAATAATCATAAACTTTAACAATGCTATGTGACATGGTCTATGACCATTATTTTATTTAATAACAATAAGCATTTAGTCACTTTAATATTTAAATCTCCTTTGGTTCGGGACTACTATAAAAGAAACAACAATGAAATTTTCCTTATAACAATAAATATTGCATCACAATCTAGGGCCAATACACCAACAATTTTCATTTCCCCTTGGTTTGTGTTCAATAAAAATTCAGGATTTATCATTTGTCAAACAAGGAAATTCAAACAATTACGTCGTCATCAGTCAGAGACCCTTATCTGAGCAACAATAAAAATTTCAATTTTAATGCTTTACGATCAATGACCAAACTTGCAATGTCATATAGAGAAGTTATAATATTTAAGAAATAGCCTTGCATTATGATTACTCACTATTTGGTATAAAATGAAATCATCATAAACTGATATTGATAACATCTCTAAAATAAACCTTTTATAAATAACAAAAAATACCTGCAACTAGTAATAAGGTCGATACAAGGCATTATCATGATGTTGACCTGGTAACGAAGCCAACTATAATAATTAACATGTAATAATGATAACCAAAAAGTGGTGGTTAGATAATCGACATCTCACAACTATGCAACCATGAAAATGGTTATTTAACAAAACAATAATTCAACGAAATAGTTGCTCACTGTAGACACAGAATCATGCACTTTGGGTAATTATCTAGTCATGATTACATACTACTATTCATATGATTCCTAAGTAAGAAGAGTACTAATCAACCCATGTCTTTGACAACCTTTCTTTGCTTTCTATTGCTTCTTTTGGTCTTACATCCTTACTTGCTTAGTCTTCATTTTTATACTCCGAATTTTACATCCTAGACACAAATGCCAAGCTAGGATACCTACATCAGACGCCCTCATCCCCTCTAGGAACCGCTGGCCCCTTTATACTTTATTCACACTTTTTGAGTCCTTTCTAGCTGTTTGAGCATCTTATCTTTTTGGTAGTCAGCCTTTTTGGGGTTAATTACAAAATTCAAGGAAATGAATCGTATAAATATAAAGTTATGTGATCATAATAAAGGCCCAAGCACTAAACATTAGCTATCACCACCTAATGTTACATCCATCAAGCATATAAGAGCTCTATTACATCCATCTAACACCATCACAAGGAGCATAAGGGATGACTATTCTACATACACTTCATAGGAGGGAAGTTCATTCTATTTCATGCACACATTTATTACATTTCTTTACATTTAGCTTACTTTCTCGCTATCAAGTGTGACACGCATAAGAGCCACCTAGGGCATGATTCCAAACACACATAGAACTACATTGGGTTTGAGATGTAGTGCAATGCTCAGTCATATGTTCACCATTGTGACATCTAAGGACAGTCTGACCCTTCATTTTTCATCTTTCTTTTTAGGCTTTGATGTCTATTTGAGGGTTTTACATGTTCATATTTCATTGTAGGTTTCCAGAAACCTCAAAAATCTTGGTGCGACATCAGAGTGATCAAAGGAGAAAAAAATAAAACAACTTGCAAACACCTCAGAGGAGGTTTTTTGAGCTTTTCCGCAGACTCAAGCACCCCGAAATAGGCCTAAGGTGCCCACGGGTGCCACTGTCCCTCTCTAGGTGCCCCAGTCTAGCTTATCTCTCCATATGTACATTTTTTTGGGTCTCTGTGAGACGCTCTTGCTGATTTTTCACCTAATCAACACTTTGGTACATTTCATAATTAATTATGAATAAACTAAGTACCTCTTTCTCCTCTTTGCAATTAGGGATTCATAATTTATTGCTTAGTTTCTTGGGAGTAATTTCTGTACTTAATTGCTATATTTATTTATTGCTACAATAACATTATATTAGGCATAAAAATCCACATTTAGCTTAATAATTTTGGTGAACCTGACTGATCAAACCCTTCTTTTATAAATATGTCTCCACCTTATCAAGTCATGACTCAATCATCTTATCCTTTTTTCACACTTACTAAGGTTTTAGGTATGGTTACTACCGATGCTGATTGTATGCAAGTTCATACTCAAAATCCTCCTCATTTTATTACACCTCAGGCTGATCCTTTTATTAATATAATAACTACTCATCACACTCGTCCTCCTATGGCTCCAACTTTTTCTATTCCACCACCTATCACTCCTTCAACACTTCCTACCACTTCTAAGGGATATGATATCATTAAATAACTTAAGAATATACCAGCCAAATCTTCCTCTATGACTTGTTGTGTAGTGCACCTGATTTTTGTCAAACATTAGAGGATGCCCTTTGTTCTATTCATATAGAAAGTGATAATTCTACGGTAACCTTCACACACTTCATTCAGTCTCTCAAAAATTTTCCACATGCTATATCATTCACTAATGAATACATATCTACATTTTCTAATGAAAATCCATGTGTACCTTTTCTTATTATCGCTATTATCGACACCAGTTGCATTAAATGTGTACTTATTGATAACATATCAGTTATCAACCTATGTGCTCATTCCCTTCTAAAAAAAATGGGCATTAATGATAATTTAATCTCTAAGAATTCTACTCTTATTCGGGGATATGATTCAACTACTTGCACATGCCTAGGAACTATTTCATTAGATATTCAAGTTAGGTATATGACTATCCTCATAGAATTATTCATTGTAGATGCTTCATTTCAATTTAGTCTAATTTTAGGTAGACCTTGGATTCATGCAATGCAAGTAGTTCCATCTACTGTACACCAATGCATCAAATTCTTACATGATGGATACAAACATACTATTACTGTAGATCTTGAACCATTCAAATTATGTTGCATAGACCATATTACTACTATGTCTATTCCTCCTTCACAACCTATTCCATTGATGCAGCCTAGAATTTACTAGATAACACCCTAGTCACGCTAGCACATCACTCAGCCTTGACTGAGCGCTCACCTGAAGTGTGAAAAGGTACCAGGACCCTCTTTAGGGTTGCTATAGGAGGATGTTAGCATGATGAAGGAAGAAACATACATATTAATAACTAATCCATCATTCTACAATGCATGCTTCCCTCACATCTATGAAAGAACAAGTTTAAACAGTAATCATGATTGAATCAATAACATGCACTACTCAATTACACACAGAATGACACTTAGATTTAGCCAATATCTTCCATCTATTAATAAGTACATAGAAGCTCCTTACAATAATGTCAATCTATATCAATGCGTGTATGGATTTGACATAGTAATTTAGTCATATACATATATCTCTATACCTCCATACATCCGTCACACACACATACTCTCATATATATTCTCTGTTACTCTTTTTTTTCTACTATGTACCTAACATCATATATACACATATATATAGGTTGGGGACTTTCCCTTCACCGCTTATCTATCCCAGAAATAGGCCTCATGCTATTGATGGCCACACACCATTTACAGGCATAGAAACACATGCAAGTGTGCTATCTATAGACCTCTTGTAGTTTAACTGAAGTGTCAATCCTATTCTTATCTCATCTCCATGTAAAACACTTCGATCCATGCTCCTCCAAAGATAGAAAATGCATGACACGCATGTATCTACATCATTGGTGTGTTTCGCATGCCATCTTCTAAAAATAGGTCTTCATGCTCAAAATCGGCTAAGTCCTAAAAGCTGAACTTGCCTTCCGCATGCTTGTGTCCTTCCTATCCTTTCACGCGCCTTTGATCCTTGCCTTCTATCCTACATGCAGACTCCTTGTGTGATCTTTGACCAAGTATTCTTTGATCAACATTACCCCACACTAATCTCATTGTCATCCCGACAATGGGTATTCCTCAAAAAATTGAAATAAAGAATAGAAGAATGGAAAGAATAAGAATGAAATAATGTAGATAAATAAAGAATTTATATGAGGTTATGAGGCAGCCTCCTTTGTATCAATTTACAAGTATCAACTCTGGATTCTCCTCCTTTATTTCAGCCTCTAAAACCTACCATTCAGTGAGTGCTTGTTCTTATTTTTTTGGGATGTCCACAGTAATGGACTCCAACTCATCCCTCATAATCTCTCCTTTCTTCATTCTGCAGAACCAACACAATGGTGGATATTGATGTCATTCTCCCTTCTAAAAGATCACATCTTATGTACAATCAACTTCTCAAGCTCTTTCAGCTGAGTCTTGTGCTACTGTTAGGTCCTCGTGCTTCTGCTTAACCATTGATAATATTTCTATGCGGCCCAATGTCTCATCCTTCATTGCTTTCTAGACCTCATTGTTTTCTTCTAGGGTCTTTATGTTGATAAGCACCTCTGGAGCCGTGCATATGTTTAAAGCATGGTATGTCTTTCTTCAATACTTCCTATAACACTTGCAACAACCCTTCATAAGATGCAATATTGTCACATCACTAATGATTTCTCTCATTCGAGCATCCTATGCTCTGAGCTCCTTGGTGCATTGGCATGCACAGAGGTTCATCTTTAAGTACCAAGTCCACAAACTTTCCTACATAGTGTACCACTGAAGGAAACATCTGTGGTACCTTGGCCTCCAAGTGTGGTCTTTATATAATGACATTATCCCTAATATCCTCTACGATGCTAATAAATACCTCATTTTTATTCTGTGTGATGTCCCTCTTCTATGCATTATGTGTTTTATCTCTGGATTCCTTTGTCTTCAGCCCCTCACGCAATGCTCTGATTGTTACAGTTTTTTCCATGTTTATTCTTCCCACTTCAGCAGAAACCTTCACTAATGCATTGCTGACCTGCTCATCTAACATGAGATAGTAGGCTTTACTATCATGTGTCTAGCTTGGGGTGCCTTCTTTAGTCACCTTGAAACACATGAATATTCACACACATCAAAGTTAGGCTCATCCATGTGGGTGTGCATTAACCACAATGGTTGCTTTCGAGTGCACACAAGTCATCATATCATCATCCATTATCTCTCATCTAAATAAATCCTTCTGTGCTATCATGCTCTGGAAGCGGGCGCAGACAATTTTTTCCTACATCCTTTTTATACCCCATGGCTAGTGGAATATGCTCTCCACTTGTTCTTCTAGAACATTGTTTCTTAGGGACTTTATCTTCCAAATTTAGGCACTTGTGTCTCCATGTCTTGAAAATTATCTGGTAGCTGTATCCTTTGGTCTTTTCTTGTCCTCTTCTTTTTCCTTTGATTCCTCACCCATGTTCTTCTATGTTCTCTAGAAGTGAAGGAGAATTAGGAGTGCGATTTCCTATGACTCTTCCTCCTCCTCATTTAACTTCAGTTTACTCCTTATTTACACAGTTGCCTCCTTTTACGTGGAGAGATTCTAGGTGATCTCCGCATCTATGGTTAAAGTATCACCTTGGGTCCTTGGTTCTCCTAAAACACCCTCTTAAATCATGTGCTTCCCTTAGACTACATTCAAGTCCTCATCATCCCCCTCTTGTGGCTGAGGTGGTGTAATGGCACGCTCAAATTTACCCATATTTGTAGGATTTCTCCTACCTCTATGCTCCAAACCACCACTATCTTCGTGCTCCTCCTCCTCATCCTCCACTTGAGTTGGCTTCTATGGGCTTAGGCACTGGGATGTTCTCCATTGTATGTTTTCCCTTTGGTGCTACTGGAAGTGTGAACTCACCTTCCACATACTTGTTATTCTCCATCTTTGGCTTTAGTTGTAGATACACCAATGCTACCCCTACATCTGCTATAGCCAAACTTATTGGCTTAGTATTCAGCACCTTCAAAATGATTCTCTCTGTATAAGCACTTCTTCCAGGATACACATATTTATTCCTCAATGTATGGTAGTCGCAGTCTACCTTATCTGCATTGAATAACTATTCAACGCATGTCTGTAAATATGTGAAAAGATGCTTGGAAATACCTTGCAGTGAATTCATAAGGTAATTTACACCAAGGGCTCTAGACTCCATCTTTCATTGGAAAGCGTGTGATGCAGAAATGCTGATATACAATAAACTGAACTTGTTTCCCTACCACTGCTGATAGGTCCTTTGGGATGTGCCACTCTTCCCAAAATGCCACGTGGAGCCTATCATACCATTTCTATGCCCTTTTCTTTATGTCATCTATCATGGCCCCTTTACATAGATACTTGTTGAATCTTTTAGCTGGTGACTTTTTCTCCATGGGGTATTCCCATACTTTTTCCTTCGGTCCATTTGGTACTCCAATTTCCATCAATACCAGTGATAGTAGAATAACCCCAAAGCTGATCTTCCCTCCTGTGTATTCTTCCTCAACTATTTGTTCTACAATATATCCTGCAATGTTGTAGATTTCCCCTTCTGACATATTATGCGCAACATGTAACCATAGTATTTACCTGTGACCACCACTCCTGATCATTCAAATTCGTAACAAGGTGTGTTGCTGCTTGCACAGCTGAACAATTCTTTAATTTTTCTATATCCATACCATGTGGACCCTTGAGGTACCCCAACTCCTATCCAGTCTTTAAAATCATGGCTTTATCTACAAGATCACTTTTTATGTCCTCTCCTATGGCCTTCAAACATGTAACTGATGAGATAAGTGTAGATGAGATTCTAACTCTGTGTCCTGCAAAGTAGACAAAGTATTCGTGCACTCTGCTCATGAGCCACTGATACAAGGGCTCATACTTCCTAAAATATGAAAGCTCATATAACTGGTAGACACCAATTCTCTTCAAAATATTCTTGCCTACATCATCATAAACTGGCATGTCATCCATTGTGCACTTGTTCATCCTAGTAGTGAGAAAGGAATCAATCTCTTTCTTGTTCTCTAAATTCTTGTGATTGTATTCACTTACTTTGCTCTTTCTGATGGGTAATTCCAATTCCTAGCTGACGATACCCTCCTTCTGGATATTGCATTTCTAAAAAATCACTTTCGGGTTTCCGTCTCTTCCTCCTCAATGACCACCTTCTTTTTTCCTTTTACTGCTGCTGTAGATGCCTTCTTAGGTGCCATTTTTATCTTTCAAACATCTCCTCTTTAACTCTACAACTTTGCAAATCAAACCCTATCTCGATTCAATCATGCCTTAGGTGGAAACTTCGTAACCTAACTCTTTTATATCTCCCTACTTCACTCAAACCCTTCACCACTGGGGATGCAAGATTATTTTTGCATAGGTTTGGTTGTCACGCTTGGTTTCACACCCTTCACACCTTAACCTGATCACTCGGCTCTTTGCACTTGGATCTTTCTTTAAATACTCTTAGTCACAACAGTAAAAATGAATCTGCATTCCATCCTTATATTTTTTTTCAAATTTTGATGCATTTATTGCTCCTTCACCTACCAAATATCCCCTTATTCATGGAACAAATTTGTTCATTCCATGTGGTACATCTTTGGGCACCCAGCTATAAGATTCTAGTGTGCATCCCTACACTCTGGTCACAGAATTCTCTTTAGCACGTGCCCTTACACCTGAGTACCTCATCACTGTACCTTCTCCTAGTAGTTATCATGGCCCTCAGCTTACCTCGTGTTATACTGTTCTTTCATTCATCTCCATCCTTGCTCACTTTTGAGAAGCAATCTTATTTTGACTTAAAGCACACCTCCAACAACTTATTTCTTTCACCTTTCAATTCCCACAGTCTTTTACTTGGATAACTACAAGAACTCCCCATGAAAGGTATGTGTTGTCCTCTACACATAGAAATTCTTCACATAGTAATTAGCTTCATGCGCACAAGTGAACACTTATTACATTAAAACAACTAAATTGAAAAAGCATAGCGACAATGAAGGAAACACATTAAGGAAATACATAATTAGAAAACCTAATCTAAATGGCAATAGTGCCTTATTACAAACACCAAGAAGACTTATTTATAGTAGGGCTTCAGCCTACTCCTGTTAAAGTAAATGGGTAGCCGTGTTCCATCAAGTGCTTCTAACTAGAAAGCACTTGATTCAAGTATATAAGTGATGACATATGGCCCCAACCAATGTACTTTGAGCTTTCTTGGATGGCGTAAGAACTTTAAGTCATAAAGAAGTACCATTTTTTCAATCTCAAACTTCTTATCCCTTATTTTTCTATCATGCCATGCCTTCTGTCTAGCTTTTTCCCACTTCTATCTCCATCTCCATCATCGCTTATCCAGTTAAATCATATTTTTGATACAATCTTCTAAAGCCTGTTCATTAGCTAGACCTCTAGCGTATGCAATGCATAAAGAAGGTAACATAAATTCTATAGGGATAACGGCTTCCATGCCAAACACCAATTGAAATGGTGTAGCTTTGTTCAATCTCTTGTAAGTTGTTCTATATGCCCAAAGAATAGCTGACACTTTTTCATCCCAATCCTTTCTTCCAACATCACAAATTTTTGTCAAATTCTGGCTCAAAATCTTGTTGAAATCCTCAATAGTTCCATATGCCTAAAGATGGTAGGGTTTATTTTTATGGTGTGTAACCATAAACTCATCTAATAGGATCCTAATTGTCTCATTCAAAAAGTGTGTACCCCTATCACTTGTCAAGCTTAAAGGACATCCATATCTTGTATGTAGTTGTTGTACAGTCCTTTGTAGGTGATGCTTCTTCCCACAATGTGAGATAATCTATGCAAGTAATGATATAGCACGATCCAGTCCTGCGCGTGTTTGGTGAAATAGGTCCTACAAAGTCAATGTCCCATTTCTCAAATGGTTCGGCACTAGTAATTGGTATCAAAGGCATCTCATCTCTTTGCCCTGGTTTTCCTAGGTGCTGACAATGATCACACACTTTACAATATTCTTTATAGTCCTTATACAATGTCTCCCACCATAATCTAGCAAGTAAGATCATTCGAGTAGTCACATCACCTGCATAATGGCATCCTTCAATACCACCATGGGCTTCATCCATGATATCCTTGCACTCATGCTTTAATACACAACAAAGTAATACTTCATCTCTGCCTAACTTGTAAAGGTCACTATTGATTAACATAGACGATGTCGTGCGTATAGCAAGATACTTCTTTTCTAATGCTTTCATTCCTGTTCTTAGAAAGATAACAATGTCTTCTAATCCATGGGCATGCATTATAACGTATATAATTGTGCAGCTGGCATGGTTTCTTCAATTGTCTATGCATCCTCTCCTGAATTGATTCTAGATAAATGGTTTGGTCTAGAATTTATTTTCCATGGCTTCACCACAACTGTGAAGTCAAACTCTTGAAATAGGAGCACCCATCTACGTATGCACCCCTATAAAATGGGCTTTTTTACCAAGTACTTCAATGCCATGTGATTTGTATAAAACACAAATGGTGTTGCTAATAAGTACTGTTGAAACTTGTGCAATGCATAGATCATTGACAAAGCTTTGCACTTTGTAGTTGTATAATTCCGTTCAGCAGGAGTTAGCTTCTTGCTAGTAAAATAGATTAGATGATCTACAATACCTTCGCTAGGTTGAGCTAACACAATGCTAATAGCCATGCCATAAGTGTCCACATGCACATGAAATGGTTTATCCCATGGGGGAAAGCGCAGAATGGGCACGTTAGTAAGTTTCTCTTTTAATATCTCAAACATGCATTGTTGCAGTTCTCCCCAATAAAATGTACCTTTCCCCTTCAATAACTCTTCCAAGGGTGCAACAATTTTGGCATACCCTTTGATGAATTTTCTATATTATCTTGTATGACCTAAAAATCCACACACCTCACTTTGACTGGTAGGCACTTCGAGGCCTAAAATGACTATAACCTTAGCTGGATCAACCAACAAAACCTTCCTTGAAGATTATATGTCCTAACAGTAGCCCAAATGGTGTTGCAAATATGAATTTATTGATGTTCAAAGAGATACTCAATTGCTCTGCACTATTCAAACATTAAGCACAGATTGTCACAATGATCTTTCATAAGCCCATATACTGTCCAATCATCTAGGTAGACCTATAAGAAGTTGTGAATAAAATATTTGAATTCCTGAACAACTATGCGTGAGAGTACAACAAGAACGTTTTTCAACCCAAAAGGCATCATAGTATAGGAAAAATTGCCCCATTCCATAGTAAATGTTGTCTTTTCTTGATCCTCTTGAGCAATCCGAACCTGATGATACCCGGAGAAAACCCATCTACGAAGGAATATATTTCACACCCTACAACTCCTAGTATTTCCTCAGTGAATGGCATAGGGAATGGGTCTGTGATGTATACAACATTCATCTCCCTGTAGTCCACACATATTCTAATTCATTCCATCCTTCTTGATACTTATCACCATTGGGTTAACCCATTCTGACTCATCAAGGGGCTTGATAATTCTAGATTTCAACATTTTATCAATTTCTTCTTTTACCTTTTCAGCACAAATTAGTATTCATTCTGTAAGGTCTCTTTCTAACTAGTCGTGCACCGTCCTTAAGTTTTATCTTCATTTCCCTAAGTGATTCATGCACGCCTTTAAGTTTATGATACCCTCGAGGGAATAAGTCATGATAATCCCTGAGTAACTCAATGATCTTTGCTACCTCCGAGTCTAACCAGTAGTCTCCAATTATGGCCTCCTTAGGCTAAGCCTCTGAACCTATATTCACCTTCTTTGTTTTCATGGGTTCATGATAGGTGTTTATATCCTTATCTACACTTTCTAAGACCTCGCACGTGCACCCCTTGTGAATGTTTAATATCTAGGTTCTCAAATTTCTCATCATCCACAATGTAAACCATATTTCCTTTCTCTTTCTCAAGGCAAGTGCATTCAAGTAGTATGGATTCCATTTCTTCTTCCTTTTCAAAACATGCTCCGGAATCTACCTCACTAAATAATTTTTAGAATATGCTCTTCGTACTTTTGAACTATCTCCTAGAGTTAAGAAACTTGACAAATTTTAATGCCTCTTTACACGAGAGGTTTAGTCAAGAAGTAGTGAAAGGTCTGGATCATTCCTACAGTCAAATATTTCCAGTTTCCAGTCTCTCGATGTAGTTCTGCATATACATACCAGGAGTGCATGCATCCTTGTAGTGTAGAATACAATCGATGCACCCAAATTGAAGGTGGTAATGCTTCTTGTCTGTTGTCCAGAGTGTCTCACACTGCTGAATGTGATGCTGAATAGGTTGATCACCATGATAAGTGTAGATTTACGTAGGTGCATTGTTCCTTATAAACCTAGTAGACAAAGTGAATCCAATCTCTTCCTCAGTTTATAAGATTATCTTTGTGGACTACCCACTAGCACGATGCTGTCCCATACAAGGTATATACTAACATAACTCTTCTCTTAATTTGATATGTCCACTGTGTTTCCATGGCCTTCAAAAATGCAGGAAGATCTTCTTCCCCTGTATACCAAGGTATTGTGCTACCTATCCGTTGGAATCGAATGAAATCCATTATTACGCGTAACCACGCTTTTTACCTCACACCCTACCAATTCATATGTACCATGAGCCCAATTGTCATAAGAAATACTCGTAGTATCACTAATAGAATGAGAATCCTCCCACTGTAGGATGCCTTCTTTTGATGGCTCATTGACCTTAGGGTCCTGAATAGCGCATACATAAACTTTGTTTAAGTCCTCCTCACTTAGAGGCTCAACATATGGTGTAGACTTCCCATATGTCAAAGGTATCACAACCCTTTCCTCCTTGTTTTCAAAGCTGATATACCCCTTATTGAACCTCAAATCAGCATTATTCACATAACACCAAGGGCATCCAAGCAAGGCTGGAAAATTGTCTACTTCTGCAAGTGCTAATACCTCAAAATCCCCAGTGAACTTGGCCCCTTGTATAGTTATAGATGCATCTTTCAAAACTCCTATGGGAGTGGCCTTAGTCTGGTTTGCCATAAATAACACATTAGATGATGGATGTAATGGAGGCCTCCCCATTTTTACCCATGCATCTAATGTAAGCACATTTACTTCCGCACCTGTATCAATCAATATGTTGCTCAACAGCCACCCATCCACAACAACATTCAGAGTAATTTCTTTTTCAAAGTCAAGGCTATCAGGGGGAAGATTTACATACAGAATATGTCGTACTGGTCTTCAAGACTTGTGCGCGTGGAGTATTCCCTTTTAACCAACTTCCTAATAGTGGAATAATGTTCTCTTGGTGCAACATCTTGTACACCTCTCGTAGATAATCAAAACTCAATTTGGAATATCGCTAATGCTTTCTTCTTGCTCCTTTAGATATTGAATCTCACCCTAAAGATTCATTAGCACTTCCATGGTATCTTGGTAAAATTCTTTCTGATGAGTAGGATATAGGTACCTTACATGCAAAACCTCCTCTTTAGTGATCATAGGCTTCTAGTGCAATGCCTCTCTTGCTTGCGATGCTTTAACGCATGTATTAATATTCACTGTCAATGCATCATGTCCTTTTGCTATCTTGAGCATCCACTGATCTTCTACGACGCGTTGGATTCTAACCATTTTGATGCCTTTGTTTTCTTTCTTATGCTGCTTACTCAGATGCTCATATAAGTTTGAGCAATCTTCATAGCTATGGTTCTTTTTGCATAAATAAGATGCAATATTCTAAGGACATTTGTGCCTATAGTGGTTAGGATATCTACACATATAAAATGTTCCACAAGGGAACTCACTTCTTCCTCCACCACAGCCTCATCCTCCATACCCTCCATGGTATCAACATCCCCTTCCACAATCTCCTTTAAAATGCCCTTCATTCCTATGTCATAGTGTGTTTAATTATGATCCTGATCCTAGTGCTCATTCTTCACCCTTAGAATTATATGTTATACTTGTTATTTCATACCCCAATGTCTATAGAATCCTGTATTTGACCAATCAACCAAAAATCCTGAGTATCATGGGTCATGGACCTACAAATCTTGTAAAAGCAAGATACATTCTTCCTTATCACACGCTGTAACAAAGGATAGTGACTAAACATCATGATTCAAATGACAGATATCACAATCCAACAATAATGAGCGTACAAATATGCAAGGGTAACTATCCTTGGTGTGACCTTCCACTTCACAATCTGTACACTTAATTCCTAAGTCACATTTCATGGGCTTAATTTGTTGATAGCTTCTATAACTAATTTTGGCATAGCTGCAATATGTGCCTATATGAATGGAATTAATGCTAGTGTCAATGCTCCTAACTACCTCTGCATGTAAAGCTATCTTCCAGTGCTTCACGTGGAGTCAGTGTATGTCTTATGTGACAACGTCATCCTAAAAGGTGTAATCAATCCTCCAATGAAACCATTGTGCATGCTGGACTAGCCGTGAACATAATAAGATAGCTTAGATAGAAGTGTCTTAAAATGCAGCATCATCATACTCACGTACACTCTCATTAGTGCCTTACTTGATATCCTTGAGTGCACTAATACTCTTATGCTAAAAATCATGGATATGGAACTCTTTCAAGAAAGCATCCTTCAATGCTACATAATCCACACAAGTTTGATCAGGGTCAAACTTCCTATACCAACTGGGTGCACGCACCTGTAATGTAGTAGCAAATTGAATTTCCTTACGCTTAGTAGCCATGATCCCCTTAGCGCGCCACAAGATTTCACATATATGTACATGTTTGGAAGCATCCTATATGCCTCTATATTCTGGGATATGAAAAGACATCTCCATATAAACATTTTGTGGTTACTGCGGACCTTGACCACCTGATCCAGAACCTCCTGTGTTCCCTCTGCCTCCAGAACCACCAGATCCACTAGAACTAGAACCACATATACCTCATGATCCTCCACCTGTAACAGGAATATGACCTATAGATGTACTCCCCTGTGCTCTGATAATAGTACTATACTGAACCCCTACATTCTGTGAGGCGTTTCCACTTCCAGAGGTGAATCCAACATTCTGCATGCTCACGTTCTATGCGGGTGATGTGCCTAAGAATGTTCCTCCAAATATCATTGAAGTTGTCTGTCCTGCCATTGATGTACTTGCTCCCTAACTTACTCCTGCTCTCTTGCTTCCCAAATTAGCTTTCTAGTTACTTGTCGTACGTGATACTAGAAAACCAAGCACAAGGGCTAGGTAATCAGGTGGATTAAGATGTGTGCCTATGGTCCAGGTAGTCTCTGCTGGTGCACTTCTATGTGAGGCCGAGGGGGGATCTCTATCATGCTTTCAAAGATGGGGAAGTTCCTGATGCTCTGGCTCCACGCCTTCTACGTGAGCTGTAAATCCTTCATGAGCCATCCCTCTTCTCAACGCCATACTTTCCACAACATAACACTACTTCTCTATCTCCCTCTCACGTGCCTCATTAAATTTCAGATGCCTTTCCTCTCTCTTCCTCTCTACCGCTAGGTCTGCCATCTTTCACCAAACATGTTCCTACCCTCGCGCATGGTGAATTTTAGTTAGCTATCGGTTTACTCTCCAGGTTCAAATTTACCATCAAGATCTAGATTGTCAGTGGAATACCTTACAAATATGTTCTTCTTGGATACCACAAAAACTGGAATTCAACTAGCTCCGGGAAAGAGTACGTCAAAATTGAATATTCCATAATATAACTGTTTAGAACACCTCAGAATCACGTATCCATAGTGCGAGTCCATATCAGATCAGCATTATAAAGGGCCTGAAATTATTCCTGTGTCTAGACAAGTGCACGATACCTCCAGTTCTGCTAAGATGCATAAACAGTAAGCCACTCGTATAGTTCTATTGGAAAGATAGTGAAAAATCTCTCATATAAGCTATCATACAGATTCTTTAGTACCCAAGTGTGTGTGTTAAACTTAGATCCAATACTGAATCACCATGCATATTGTATCCATTCCTTAATACTTGCTAGAGTTAATTGATTCATCTTCATTGCAAACCATCCTAAAAACAATAGAAAAAGAGGTCCTAGTAACAGAAACTAATGATGTAGCCTAGAATTTACCAGATAACACCCTAGTCACGTTGGCACATCACTCAGCCTTGACTGAGCACTCACCTGAAGCACACAAAGGTACCAGGTCCCTCTTTAGGGTTGCTATAGTAGGATGTTATCATGATGAAGGAAGAAACATATAGATTCATAACTAATTCATCATTCTATAATGCATGCTACACTCATATCTATGAAAGAACAAGTTTAAACAGTAATCATGATTAAATCAATAACATGCACTACTCAACTACACATAGAATGACACTTAGTTTCAGCCAATATCTTCCATCTATTAATAAACATAGAATCTCCTTACAATAATGCCAATCTATACCAATGCACATGTGGATCTGATACAATAATTCAATCATATGCGTATATCTCTATATCTCCATATATCTGTCACACACATATACTCTCATATATATTCTCTATTACTCTTTTTTTCTACTATGTACCTAACATCATATATATATAGGGTGGGGAATTTCCCTTCACTGCTTATCTATTCCAGAAATAGGCCGCATGCTATTAATAGCCACATGCCGTTTACAGGCATAGCCACACATGCAAGTGTGCTATCTATAGACCTCTTGTAGTTAACTGAAGTGTCAATTCTATTCTTTGTTCATCTCCATGCAAAACACTTCGATCTACTCCTCCAAATATAGACAATGCATGGCGCGCACGTCTCTACATCATTGGTGTGTTCCACACGCCGTCTTCTAAAAATAGGTGTCCATGCTCAAAATCGTCTAAGTCCTGAAAGATGAACTTGCCTTCCACATGTGGGTCCTTCCTATCCTTTCACGCCCTTGATCTTGGCCTTCTCTCCCACACGGACTCCTTGTGTGTTCTCTACCAAGTATTCTCTGATCAACATCCATATAGTAGTATTGATACATATGACATTGGTCAATCTAGTGCTTCACAATCTTATTTCCCTGCTCCAAGCATTTTGGCTATTTCTACTCATACTACTACAACAATCTCACGCACAATATTTGCTTTGCTAAGCACTATTGCTCCACTTCTTGAGGCTCCTCTCATTCCTACATCTAGTGCACCTCCTACCAATATTCTTGACGCAACTATACAACATGACAACACAAACACAAATGATTCTAATAACTTTGACAATGAAGTTGATACTATTGAACTTACTGATGAAACATTTGAAAAACTCAATTTCACTCCTATTCATATAGATGACTCTTATTCAATGACACTTTTGTGGCTGATGGTCCCCATGAATAAAAATTCAAGAACCCTCTTTCTACTAATGCTATGGTACTTTATCAGGGGTTTTTCCATACTTTGGATGCTATTTCAACCTCTCCATAGTAGTCTGAATTTGTACCACCTCCTTTCACATACGTGCTCTTCATGAATAACTCTTATTCTCATCATATTCCAATGGATCGTACTTTCTCTGATACTATTTTTCTGCCCACCTAACCCAATTGCTCTCAATCATTAGGCTCGGTATTCCAATCGAGAGTAGAAAGAACTGGGGGGAGGGTGGTTATGGATTTTGTATAGTTAGTTGACACTCCCGCACCCTTCTCTCTCTCTAGTGGTCGTAACAAATAAAGCAGATGGTCCAACCGCAAAACTTCTTTTCCATTATTTCCATGGTCATGCCTCATGGCACAAAAACACTTGTACTATTGAAATGGTTCGGACCGTTTTGTTTTTGTGGGTTGTTCTGGTCTATTAATTTTTCCTTGTGCTTATTTTTCCCTAGGTGGATGTTTCATGGGTACAACCTTTGTGAATTCATGGTATACTCATGAATTATCTAGTTAGGGCTAGGTATGAGTGGTATAAGGGGAAGGGGGTGTGGGAAAGATGAGTGGTATGTAGGTATGAGTGGTGGGGTATCTGGAAAGCAGGAGGGCCCTCGCCCGTAGAAATGGTAGAGGGGAAAAGTGAACATTCATTTGACCCATTGATCGACCCCTTATAAATATTCTCTCAACTATAGATAACCACCCCTGACCGCCTATATAGATATGGATACAAGGTCTAGATATATGAGAGATCGAGGGAAGCCCTTATTTTCTCTTGGGTTGAACACATCAGGAACTCTATAGGAATCAGGTTTGGACCCTCAACTCTAAGAAAGGGAAAGGAAGTCCCAATAGAATCATGGAGGTTCTCTCCCCCGACCTCTCTCTATTCAACCTCACCCATGCCGCGATTCAACTATTGTGAAAAGTTTTACATTAATGATGAAATAATGTAAAATGTGTGAAGAAAATAACTATATGCCAGCTTAGTATATATGCCAGCTTAACTAGGCTTGGGTTGACGCTCAATGAGATTCTCCCATCGCCTCACTCACCTCATCTTTATCATGGATATTTTCACATTAAAACCACCTATGGTATTAAGGTTTTACATTTAATAGTCTTTGTTGCAGTACCCCTCATACTTCTCCACTAATACTAGGGAAAATATGGGATTGATTATATTGGGGGCACTTTAGAATCCAGTCACATTTCTATCACTTTTCCCATGCTATTTGGTAGTGTTTCTATTGGTAGTGATTAATCTCCTAAACATTCTCAAAATATTACTCATTGGTTTGTACATGAGTGTTCGTCAACATTGTTCACCGACGAAGAATATGCAATGCCCATTTACACCTTACCCCAAAATGGCTCTTTATATGACCCCCCTCATACTATTTCCTATCAAGTCTTCAATGCCGCCCCAGTCAGCTTCGATCATAACAATGATGATCTTCTTGACAGTGGCACATGATCCATCATATCATAACACACTTGGGGGGCATCAAACCTATTTCTCCCCCTAGCATCAACATGTGTCTTATCTTCTCCTCACTTCACAAATAGAATTTCACATACAACATATACATCTTCACACACATTCATATCACCATTTCTTGATGACACACTTTTTTTCTTTGGTTCACACTTGATTGTTGAGGTCATCCTATACACATGAACCTCACACACAACACACTACATTACACATTACATATCACACATTTACCACCTTACAAATCTTTGATATCTTCTTCTTACATCTACTATACATCTTACGTGCTTTGCACTTTGTGCCCATTACATATTTTACACCTATAAAACCTATTCTTCTTCTTACACATCATACATATTGTGCACTTTCTACATATGCTATTCATATATTCTTCCATACATCATACACAATTTGTGCTACACACTATACACATCTTTAATAACATTTTCTGACATATACTAGGAATTATACGCATTTTGTACCTCCCACACTTACACATAAATCTTGCACAACACATTACACATCATCAACCTCGACACATTCAACACACATATTTCTAGCATTTATTAGTCACACTACATTTTACACATTACACACCTCACACAACATACGTTATACACACACGACATCTTCCTCTCAAAGAACCTACTCTACACATTCACGATATATCTTTTTGACATCTACTTTCACACATTGTGGTCATTACCCTATGATGCATTCTAGCTCCATGGTCCATACTTGACTTCTGAGGGTATATATATCAAATGAACCTTATCACACTCACACCTTTAATCACCTTTCTCATTCACTCACACACTTACACTCTACACATTGCACTTTGACAATCACATCTTTATAGTACACACATTCAAACCATTTCCTGATGATGCACTCTCATTTACAATTCATTCTTGACTGTTGATAGGGCATAAACAAATGAACCTCATTGCATACATACACATCCACTCAAGGGGATTGCTGATCCTATCATTGACACTGCATTCCATTCCATCTCATCCACATCATACTAGATATCTTGGTTTCATTTACTCTTGTTTACTTCTACTTTTACATGTTTAATTTATTACACATGCTAGATAGATATATTGTATGTCTTTATCTTTTATCATACACACATTGACATTAACTAGATTTTCTAGTTGAGATCATAGATTCTACAGATCTATTCCATGCAACATGAATGCTTGGGACAGTACCTTGTACCAGTCCTACAGCGGCTCCTAGGGGCATCCAATTTCGTACATTACAGGTGTTATTGATTCATAGCACATTAATTTATTGGATTATACATGCTTTGGCATACTTTTTATCTTTCTGAAATGCTAATGGGTGCTTCATGTGTAGCATTTGTTATGCATGACTACTTTCTTCCATGGTTGTTTGTTACATAGTTTGTCATTGTTTTCTCTTTCCATGCTCTTGTTTGTGGGATTTTTCCTTTGTCTTGTGTGCACACTTGTCTTCTTATGACCGTTATGGCCTTGATTGTCTTGAGACATCATGAGTGGTGTCCCATGTTTGTAACCCACTTTTCATGGCCTACATTATCTTCTTACATGTTTACATTACCTACTTGTGTCTTAGCTTACACATTATCTTTACTTGTCTTTTACATGCATGTTTTCTTATACTAACACTTGTCTTCTAACCACTTTTTTTGCATGTGCCTTGGTCTCTACCAAGCACATTCCCTTCCCCCTGCAGGGCACAATTTCAGCATAGTGGTTGGTCCTCCTTTGGGCCGCATACTCCTTCAACAAAATTACATGCACCCAAAATGAGGGGGCATCATTTGGGTGAATCAGTCAACCCATATAGAGTTATACACAACACAACGCAGTGCCGGTACAACACAATTATAAGTTTCAGACATGGCTCATAATAAAACTTGGGTTCTTAGCACATTGATGTCCTTCTTGGATGCCTATAACCATGGGGAATTACACAGTGATTGGTAGTTCAACAAATTCTACAAAAATCCACACAATGGATTTTACAGGGCATATAGTCCTTAACACTTATGTTTTTACACACCATCTGTAGTAGTGTTCCATATTTTAGTAAGTAGTCAAAGGTTGGAGAAAAACAATAGACCTTTCTCCCTATACTACTTCTGTCGTGTCGTATGATCTCCCAAAAAACCAACATTCAACATGCTCAACAATTCCAGGAAGTAGTTAAAGGTTGGAGAATGAAACTAGAACTTTCTCCCTACACTACTTCTACCATAGTGTGAGATCACCCTAAAGAATCACCCTTCATCGGCATCTTCAAGATCCTTTCTACACTTTTGTCTCATCACAAATTTGGTGCACATGTTCCTTTTTTATCATTTTCAACATTTTTACATACTTTTTATACATATACATTCGTATTTGACTACTTGTTCATTCTTCTCTTTTGTAAGTCTGTCTGTATAGGAAGAAATAGTCATCATCATCATCAACAACAACAACATCGACATCAACAACATGTACATCATGACATCTACACATGCGTTTCTGCCCTAGGTTCATTTTCATCACCACTTTTTAAAAATTTCTCCTCCTTAGCATCGACACTTTATTATTTTTCACTCCACTCTTTGTCTTATCCCTTGGAACACTTTCGTCATTGATCTACATGGTTATCAGGTACACATATCTATGTACTTTATGTTAGAGATATTCCCGCTCACCAACATAAATTGGGGGCAAATGTAGATAAAAAAATCATGCACTTTGGCTAATTATCTAGTCCTGATAACATACTACTATTCATATGATTCCTAAGTAAGAAGAGTACTAATTAAGCCATGTATTTGACCATCTTTCTTTTCATTCTGTTTCTTCTTTTGGTCATACATCCTTACTTGCTTAGTTTGCCTTTTTATACTCCAAATTTTATCATCCTAGACACCACCACCCAGCCAGGATGCCAGTGCCAAGAGCCCGCGTCCCCTCTGGTTTCCCCTAACCCCTTTGTACTTTAATCACACTTTTTGGGTCCTTTCTATCTGTTTGAGCATCTTATCTTTTTGGTAGTCAGCCTTTCCGAGGTTAATTATGAAATTCAAGAAAAGGAATCATATACATATAAAGTTATGTGATCATAATAAAGGACCAAACACTAAGCATTACCTATCACCACCTAAGGTTGCATCCATCAAGCATCTAAGACTCCATTGCATCCATCTAGCTGATTAACTAAAAATGGAAAGATTGATACTAGTTAATCTAAGCTATAAACAACTATAAATAAACTACATAAATGTAGGACATAAGTATATAAGTGACTAAGAAACTATGTAAAAAGTAAATGCTAACCCTAATGTGTAAGAGAGAAGAGGAAAGAACTCAGCTGAATAGAAGATGCTCACGTGACTGTGTTGTAGAGGTGACTAGAGAATTTGGAAGCAAGATTGACCGTGTAGAAGCTTCGAAAAGGATGTGTAGATCAAGAATTTTGTGCTTGTTACCTGTCCAAGTTAATGCACCAAACTAAACACAAAAACCCTGAAAAACTCCAATAAAATCGATACCTGATGGATTAGATCCGAAGATGTAGACGGATGAGGAAGCCGATGAAGACAAGACGGGTGCACACGAGCAATTCACACAATAGATCCGTGTATCCTGCAAAACACCGATGCTTGACAGAAAAAGACCACGTTAAAAGATATTTAGGTGGACTGCCCGAGAAGCAGGTCTAAGAAGCGATAAGCTTCCTCGGCAGATATCAGTCCACGTTTTCAATTAAGAAAATAAGCATACATGATAAAAGATGTAAATAAAGACTAGATTTTCTGATTGCAGTAATAAGAATCTAAACAGCAGACAGAAAGTACAGAAAACAGGGAACTATGAAATAAATGCTGGATTTGTGTTACCTGTATCCTTTTACCTATCTGCAGAGAAATCGGTGTCGACTGGGTAGAATCGGCATCGATTGATACTGGTCGGCGTCGATTGAGTAGGATCGGCGTCGACTGGATAAGATCGGCGTCGACTGGAGACAGATCAATCAATCAGGGACTGTGCGACAAGATTCAGGAATTGGAAGGTGAATGTGGTCTGCTGGATGTGCCGAAGTTGGCGAGATACTGGAACAGAGTCACCAGATGATAGATGGTCATGATAGGGACAGAGTAACGGTGCTCCTCTCAGGGATTGATTTGGACAGGATCTGTCCTAATCTGAGACAATTGATGCTAAAAAGATCTCTCTTTCTCCCACCCTGTATCTCTCTCTCGCTCTCTGTTCGTGCGTAAGTGCTCTCTTTTTTCGCCTGTTCGCTTTTTTCGCTCATTCGTGATCTCTTTTCGGTCTCTTCGGTCTTTAGAATTGAGTTCTAGACCTGCTTTTATAATCGGCGCCGCTCCTATAAAATCGGCGCCGACCATGTGGGTCGGTGCCAATCGCGGAGAAGACTCCCGAGGTGGCCAAAAATGATCGATTTCGAGAAAGATCATACTTATCCCGACTACGGGAAGATATCCCGCTTAGGGAAGATTAAAAATAGATGTGATACATGGATAGAATAAATTTGGGGTAGATAAGTGATTAAGATGCATGGGAAGAAGCGTAATTAAACATTTAATATTTAATCACTCATGGGTAAGATGTGATGGGAAGAATTAAATTTGGAATAAGTGATTAAATCACAAATTGGATAATACCCCAAGGGGATAGTTGGTGACGTAAACGTGCCCCAGGTTACCTAAGCAAGTAAATGGATGAGAGGGACACTAAATTGAGTAACCAATTTTAGGTGTCTACATTTTGCCCCTTTTTGTCAAGTAACTTGCGATAAGCAAGGTTATGAGACAAAAACAAGGAGATGGAAGAAGAGAAGAATTTGTGGTGATGTGATCCCCCTCAAACTAGGGATGGGATGGATGATAGAACAGACGATCCCGAGTTTGAAAAAGGTAGATTGAAAACGCAGGATGCCCCAGTCGGAGGTCTGGAGTAGATCTGGAGTAGATTGGATGACGCATAAAAATAAACAAAAAGGCAGCAACCTAAGGAACTCACATTGATAGGGAAAACTAGCCGGTCTCCTCATGAGACGACGTTAGTGCCTACAGACCCATGAGGGTAAGGAGAACTGCAAAAAAAAAAATAGTCAGCATCTAGAGAGAGACACACTGGTAGGGACAACTAGACGGTCCATAAATCAGACGACGTTAGTGCCTACAGACCCATTTAACTCTAAGCTGCCAAAAAGTACAAGTGTCCCACGCAAAGGGAACAAACCCGAAATAGACAATGATATCGAAAAAGATGCGTCAAAAGGCAAAAATTCAGCACACCACAATGATCAGATAGATAAGTAAGCCAAGCATCAACACTATGGAAAAGAGACATGAAAAATCAGCGGCGACCAAACTAATCAACGCCGACCAAAACAAGCGGCGTCGACCCAAAAAATCGGCGCCGACCAATCCAGACACATATAAATATACGAACGGAAAACGTAAACGATTTATTTGCAACGTGACGATTGATTCAGACAGAGCCAGAATTGTGATTTGAGCATCATGGAAGCCTCTGGGAGCGGACAGAAGCGCAGGAGGACACGACCTGGGGTAAGTGGTCATTCTTCGAACCCACTTTTCTTATTATTATTATTTTTTTTTGTTTGATTTTTTGTGCATGGGAGGCCAGGGTCTGGTTTACGCCCGGCCAGGTAGTCAGCGCCGATTGGTTTAATCGGCGTCGATTTGTTTTTGGATCGGCGTCGATTATTAGTAAACGGCGCCGACTTAAATGAACGACACCGATTTTACCAAATCGGCGCCGATTGAAAGATAGTCATTTTTTTTTTTTTATGGTTTTGGAAGATGAGATTAGGGGAAATAAGAGACTAATTATGTTTGTGATGTCGTGGATGCAGGCACGAGAGGCTCTTCATATGAGGGATGCCATCCCTGAGCTATTGGAGACGATCCTTCCTAATGTGACAGATGCAGACTGGCAGCATTTAGAGCTAGCCGGGCTCGGGGGTTTCAGATATTATAGACGAGTGCCATGAGATGTGGAGCTCATGCGGGTATTAGTGCGACGGTGGGGACAGCCACACGTGCACATTTTGGTTCAGGACGGGTGAGATGACGATCACCGATGAGGATGTACTCAGGATCCTCAGATTACCGATTACTGGGGACCCGATCGAGATCACACTTCGGGAGCAGCAACAGAGGGCCCTGGTGCGATTATACAGAGATAGAGCAGATGACTCGGAGATAGTATCTGGGGCAGTGAGGATAGCCTCGCAGTACAGACAGGATAGCCCTCGGAGCAGGCGGATAGCCTTGATTCAGATGGCTATCTCCTATTTTGCCCTGCTAGACTCAGGAGGTGGGAGATTCCCATTGCTACTGCCTAGACTGCGTTTGCGACATCTTGCAGTACAGACAGGTTTTTGCCTTTGCCGATGCCCTGATAGCTCAGGTATATTATGAGCTATGGATGTACACCACTGGTCAGAGGATAGGGATCGATGTCAGTTTTGTGCTTCATTGCTGGGCATATGAGCACATAGCAGTGATCAGGCCATCCGGGCTTCCTTGGATGCCAGCAGCAGTGGGGGGGGGGGGTTGATTATGGATTTCGGAGATGGCGGGCTGACATGGCCGCAGGAGATACAGGTAGATCAGCCAAGTGGTACTCTGAGCGTTTCAGGATGCTGACACCAGATCAGGTTATCTGGAGGCCGTATCGGGCATTCCCGACATGGGCTGGTCAGGACGCCCACTTGGCAGCATTGAGACGGAGTCAGGTGGTCAGGGGCCATAGGCCAGATATGTGGGAGCGAGTCCCGTTCATGCGGATACTGAGACAGTTTGGCCTAGTACAGACAGTACCGGCCACCTACACGCCGTATAGGTGGGATAGCAGGGAGACGGATTTACCGATTTTGATCCCGGCAGACCCATTGAGAGAGGCCCCACCCTCCACAGACAGTGATGATGACGTGGGGGTGGATGAGGGCTACGCAGCATGGTACGACACAGAGCTTCCACGACATCTCCAGGCCTCTATAGATGCTGATGAGGAGGACATAGCTGCTACGCTGGACAGATTAGAGGGAGAGCATGCCACCCTCACATAGACACATCAGGTAGTTCTGGAGGAGATCAGGGCTTTGACGGAGGAGAGGGATGTCCTGATTGTGGAGAGAGACACCGCTCGCCAGGAGCGAGATACAGCGATCCAGTAGAGGGACCGCTACTTTCGGCACAGGGAGGCCCTCAGGGCCAAGTATGGGGAGACAGGTGCCACATCAGAGTCTGGCACACAGGGTATGACCTTAGGAGGGGTACCACCAGCAGCGTCAGCAGCCCCAGCAGCACCAGCAGCATTGTTACGAGCACCGGGTACTGTGAGCCTGAGCACGTACCAGTCTCTCCTCGCTGAGGTGAGATATTACGAGGATGCCCTAGCACAGCATGCCCCAGATGTGCCTCGATACAGGGCGAGGAGGAGAGCAGCGACGGCTACGGCAAGCGGAGCCTCGGGTGGAGGGAGTACTAGGAGAGATCGAGGTGGGCCGAGACCTCCAGCAGCAGGTGCATCGAGCTCGATAGGCGGCGGCCAGGAGAGACAGCCAGGTGCAGAGGATGGTGGAGGGGATAGTGTCCTCCACGCTTTAGATTTTACTATATAGAGATTTGATAGATTTTGTATTTGTATAGTGATGTAGCCTCGATTAGAAGGCATTGTATAGATGGCTTGATTGGAAGCCACCCATTTTTGTACAGACACACATGTATATATAGATTTATCACGGTATTGGTCATATAGTTGTACTCATGCTTTTTAATTTTGGATATACATGGATAGATGGATATAGATAGAGGATAAAATAGATGTGATTAGATAAATATAGACTGATAGATGATAGAAATAGATGTGATTAGATAGATTGATATGTGGATATAACCTTGATAGATGTGGTGTGGTGTAGACTATGGACTGATACATGATAGATTTGATGGTTGGATTAGATACCTGGATAGATGTAATGTACCTATGGATGTACACTTGTGATGGATAGATTTAGATATAGATAGACATAATGTACCTTGGATGTACATTAAATAGATAGGTGGATAGATTGATGGTATGTGATTAATATATAGATTAGATATAATGTACCTTAGATATACATTTTGATGGATAGATTTAGATATAGATAGATGTAATGACCTTGGATGTACATTTTTTTTCAAATAGTTTGATGGATAGATAACTAGATGTGTTTGATATATAGATTAGATATAGGTAGATGTAATGAGAAATGAATACAGATGGATGTTTTGATGGATAAGAGGAATTTTGACAAAAGATAAAATGTGATTAAATTAACATGTGAAGTGTCAATTTAACATGATGCAAGAGCCAAGAAATGGGGAATACTCCTTGCAAGAGCCAAAGATGTAAAGCGGAAACAACCGTGACTTAGAAGAGAAGATACTCGGAGAAGAAGAAAAATGATAAGTTGGACTTCCAACCGACCATAGATAAAATCCATAAAGGAAACCAAAAGACCAAGCATACAAGGCCCTATATAAGATTAAAATAAATTTGACACTAACTAGTCGCGAACCAGATGTAGGATAGAAATGGAAAGAAAAGTAAGTATCTTGTCGGAATTTACAAGGGACAGGATACATGTCCATGATAGGAAAATAGGATTCTCCATATGATCGACAAAAAGGTCCTAAATCTCAGCTTCATGATTTTGACAGAAAAGCAAACTGATCAATGCGGGAAGTTTGCTTGATATGGAAAGACTGATCGATGCGGGAAGTCTTTCAGTGATGCTAAAAAGTGTATAAACTAACTGGAAGGCTGATTGATTACAAGAAGCCTTGAGTATTGCTTTGAGAAACAGCCGTCCTTCAAGGGAGCAGTCTGTATTTTGAATTTTAATGATAGCCATCCTTCGAGGGTATGGTCTATTTTCTTTTTGATTCACTTGATAATATGTATGGATAGCTGTCCTTCAAGGGATCAGTCTATCTTTTGGATAGCATCTTTTTCTTTTCTTTCTTCTTTTCTTTCTTTTTTTTTTTTTTTTTTGAAGCTTTTTGGAAGAAGCTGAGTTTAGACCTAGATAAATCAGATGAAGGGGAGGAGAACATAGAAGAACATGTACTCATGCCCCGAGCAGATCCGATTAAGATAAGTACTTGGGACAGATGAAGTGGTGATTAAGGTATTCCTACCATGAGGAGGAACATATCCAAAAGAAACGTGCAATGAGTAGAGCCGCAATACTCATATTTAAGGTAAACGAGGCAATAGGTGGAGAGCCACACAATTTCAAATCACCACGAAAGTAGATGACTGGTTATTAGGACGGATGAAAGATCTGAGTTGCGACTAGATTTGTGTAAGATAGATTTTAACAATAGAAGGGCCGTAAATGCAAAGCATTAAGAGGTTCCGCTTCAAGTACACCATCCATAGAAGACAGACGATAAGCTCCAGACCCATATTTATGAGTGATAATGTAGGGGCCCATCCAGTTGGGAGCAAACTTACCACGTTGACTCCTTTCGAGTGTAGTGACATTTTGATTTTCCTTAAGAACAAGGTCATCAATTTTGAAGTCACGGTGTTGCAAGTGCTTGTTGTAAGCACGTTTGACACGCTCAAGATAGACTTGATGATGCTCAAGAGCATTAAGACGCCGCTCATCTAATAATTCAAGTTGTGCTAGATGATTTTGACGATAATCCTCATCGGAGACAAATTCTCTGAGAGAAACACGGAGAGATGGGATTTGGACTTCCAAGGGAAGGACAGCCTCAGACCCATAGACGAGAGAGAAGGGAGTAGCACCAGTAGGAGTACGAATGCTAGTCCGATAAGCCCAGAGAGCGAAAGGGATATGTAAATGCCAATCCCTACCAGCTCGACTAGTTACCTTTGCGAGGATATTACGCAAAGTTTTATTGGAAGCTTCGGCTTGACCATTAGCTTGAGGATAGTATGGAGAAGAAAAACTGAGCTTGATATTGAAAGCGTTGCAGAGATTCTGCAAATCAGCGTTCTTGAAAGACTTACCATTATCTGTGATTAGCTTGTGTGGAACGCCAAAGCGACAAATGATGTGTTGATAGACGAAATCAACTATGGGTTTAGCCTTTGTTGAAGAAAGAGGGATAGCTTCTACCCACTTAGTAAAGTACTCAGTGGCAGTAATGATAGAATGATGACGCTGTGAAGAACGGGGATTGATGAGACCAATAAGATCAAGACCCCACTGCGAAAAAGGCCACAAATCCACCGCAGGTTGCAAAGCCTGACTAGGGATGTGCGTGAGATTGGAATGTTACTGACACTTGACACACTTCTTAGTGTATTCACAACAATCTCGATTAAGAGAAGGCCAGTAATATCCCAAACGTAAGATGCGCTTGGCTACAGCTAAGCCACTAAAATGTCCACCACAGATACCGTCATGGACCTCCTGAATAGCTTTAGATGATTCATGGGTTTTGAGGCATCGAAGCAAAATACCATCAAAGCCGCGTTTGTAAAGAATCCCGCCTAGGATAGTATAGCGATTGGCGCGTTGGACAAAAGATCTTCTACCATTGGAAGTCAGATCTGGAGGAAGCACCGAATGAGATAGATAATCAACTATCTGTTGATACCACTCATCCTGAGTATGGGTTGTGACAGCATTGATTGACGTTAGTTGCCCAAGATGAGATGGTTGATCTAATCGTTGCACAGCCACATAAAGACGCGAGTCTTCGGTAAAAGGCGGGATAAGTGAGGCTAATGAGGCCATGGTATCCGCGAATCGATTTGCAGTGCGAGGAATGGCTTGGATGGTGAATTTATCGAAAGATTGGAGTTGAGCAAGAACGATGTCACGATATTTTTGAAGGATATCATTCTTGCATTGATAGACACCCGTGACTTGATTAACGATGAGTTCAGAATCACCAAAGATGTCAATATGACGAGCGCCGAGATTAATGGCATTTTGAAGACCTAAGACAAGAGCTTCATACTCAGCCACATTATTGGTGCACTCAAAGTTCAATTTGTGTGCAACTGGGATAGGCGTACCCCAAGGAGGAATCATCACGAAACCCGCACCTCCCCCTTGCTGGCATTTGGATCCATCAAAGAAGAGCTTTACTTTAAATGGAGATAGACCAAAATCAATTTGTTGGATATACTCATCGGGGAATTGAGCAAGGGGGTCTTGAGTGTCCGGAAGAGGAGCATCTGCTAATTGATCTGCAATAACCTGACCCTTGATAGCCTTTTGCGGGATAAACTCCAGGTCAAACTCAGTCATAAGCATAAGCCAACGAGTGATACGATCATTGTGATAAGGTTTTGCATGGATTGTCTTGAGGGGATTGACACTTGTGACAATGTAAGTTTTGTGATTAAGGAGATAATGACGAAGCTTAGAAGTTGCGAAGAAGAGAGCGCAACATAGTTTTTCAGCTTCAGAGTAACGTGTTTCATACTCATGGAGGGTGCGACTGATGTAATAACAGCTTGTTCTTTACCACAAGTGTCCCGATGCGAGATCATGGCTCCCAGAGCATGGTCAGTCACAGAGATATAAAGATAGAAAGGCTCCCCCTCGCGTGGAGGTGTAAGCACAGGTGGAGAAAGAAGATAAGCTTTGAGATCATCAAAGGCCTTTTGGCAATGCTCATCCCATTCAAAATGAACATTCTTACGGAGAAGATGGTGAAAAGGTTGACAACGGTCCGACAATTGGGAGATAAAATGACGCACTGACTGAAGACGTCCTTGGAGACTGCGGAGTTGCTTCAAGTTAGAAGGGGGAGGCATCTCAAGGATAGCTTTTATTTTTGCGGGGTCGACTTCAATACCCCTGATGGAAATGATAAAACCTAAAAGTTTACCAGTGAGAACGCCAAACACGCACTTAGCTGGATTTAGACGAAGACAGAAGCGGATAAGCCTCTCAAAGAGAGGTGCAAGGATGAAAAGATGATCCTGACGATGCTTGGACTTACCGAGGAGATCGTCAACATAATCCTCCACAGTTTTGTGTAAGAGATCATGGAAGATGTATGTCATTGCTCGTTGATAGGTTGCTCCTGCGTTCTTAAGGCCAAAAGGCATGACACGATAACAAAAGGTCCCCCAAGGGGTTACGAAGGAAGTCTTATGTTGGTCTTCTGGTGCGATGAGGATTTGATTATATCCAGAGAAACCATCCATAAGAGAAAGCATCTCATGACCCGCAGTTAAATCTACGAGTTGGTCGATATTAGGAAGAGGAAAATCATCCTTTGGACAGGCAAGATTAAGATCCCGGAAGTCGGTACAAATTCGAATCTTCCCAGTAGCCTTAGTTACTGGTACTACATTGGACACCCATTGCGGATAATCGATGGGTTGGATGAAGTTAGCCGAGAGCAAGCGCTGTAATTCTTCTTTAACAAGAAGGGCTACTCTAGGGTGCATTTTACGTAATTTTTTGCTTAACTGGTTTGATGTTGGGAAGGGTAACGATATTGTGGACCACAATATCGGGATCGAGTCCTGGCATATCCTCGTATGACCAAGCAAAGGCTTGACGATGTTTGGAAAGAAAAGCGGTAAAGTCCCCTAATTCCTGTGGATTAAGGGATTGGCCGACCTTAATGATGCGAGGGTCTTCAGAAGTCCCTATATTAAGGTCGATAGTGGCTTCGTTGAGAAGGGTAGACGTGTCAGAAGGAATAGTCTTGGGAAGATATGAATCCTCTGCCCCTAGATAGGTGAGGACAGAATCGTCATCCGCACAGTGGATAGTGTTGATAGTGGGAGAATCGTCTCCAACTATTTCAGGGAAGATTAATGGTATAGAAGCGGACCGATTGTTAGTCTCGTAGGCTAACGGCCCTAAGGAAATGGTATTGATAAAAAAAAAAGTTAGGTGGGATGGAAATGTCATCGTCCACATCAAGTGATGCTTCTGATTTAGTGGGGGAAGGTGGTTCTTCAGTAGGAAGAGGCTCATCAAGAATAGTGACAGTGGCCTTTGAAAGAGGTTTAAATCCTAAACCAAATTTCTGATGTGGCATGAGAGTAGGAATGGACTTGAGGTCATGTATACCTTGTTCATATTTTCCGAGGCCAAAACCTTTCCACGCGCATCGATATAGATAAGTTTTTGCAAACGTGGGATTCTGTAGATAATCAAACCCTGTTAGGTAAGGTTTGGCTCTAGGAGGAGAATCCGGGCGATAATGAGGCGTATCAAGACCACCATAGATGAAATTGGTCTGTTGATTGGGCAGACCTAATGGTGACGATGCGACCGAGACCTGGTTGATATTCAGGTTGTTTGTCTGGTCTACCATACTCATTAGGTTTGAGATGGGCATCAAAAGAAAAGAGAGGAAGCTCTCCTAGTGAGAAACGCTGCAATGTCTCTTCTAGATTTTGTAAATCCGGTAGTTTGGTTGCAGGTATAGAAGAAGATGAGGCCTCGTCAGGAGAACATGGATTTTCTTTTAAAGGGGCAGATCTTGTGGTCATGTCGCATTGTGCGGAAGGAAAAGGATCTCCTGGATGAGTATATATTTTGCCCTCATATTGATATTTTAAGCATCGATGGAGGGTGGATGGGACACAATGCATTGCGTGAATCCAGGAGCGTCCGAGGATCATGTTATAGTGGAAATTTCCTTCGACAATGTAGAAGAGTTCATGAAGCAGCTTCTTACCTACTCGAATGGGTAAGACCACAGTTCCTAGAGTGACTGCTAGCTGATCGTTAAATGATCGAAGGGCGAAAGGCGGGGGTGACACCACATTCTTTTGTAACTTAAGTTGTTCGAATGTGTGTGAGGAGATGACGTTGAGTGCAGCTCCACTATCGACCATGACACGTTTTAAGGTAGTGCTATTGATTTGGACTGTGATAAAGAGGGGAGCCTCCAAATCTTCTGAAGAAAGAGGAGGAATTTCGGAATCTTTAAAAGAAATGGCGGTTGATGTTCCATTCAATCCAACAACCAACTCGAAGGGCTGGGGCTCATCAGAATTCACTGCGATGCGACACAGATTATCAATTAGGGCCTGGTGATGTTGTGGAGAGGATTGGATGAGGTCAAAAAGAGACATTTTGACCGGAGCCTGGGTGAGTTGTTTCATAACACTCTCCTCAACGGATACGGGAACTTGAGCCCGAGGTGCAGCACGAATAGAGACCCTGGTCGTGGTGCTGATGAGGAAGGAGAAACGCCTTTAGGGGCTGCAGAAATGACAACCCGTGGTCGAGATGCTGAAGATGAAGATGGGTTATCATAGTGTTGGGTTCTAGTGGCGATATGGATTGTGTCAATTTGAGAAGGTGGAAGATCAAGTGGAGTGGAACCACTAGAGGTCTGAGTGGATGGTTGAGGTTTGGAGGGGGCTAAGGTGAAAGGAGGTATTTGTTCCTCCCCCTCCAGCAAGAGGTCACTTTCTTCCAGAAGGTTCTTGATAACGGCTTGAAGAGCTTTACATCCCTCAGTATCATGACCCGGAGTACGGTGGTAAGCACAAATCAGATCAGAGTTAAACCAGGTAGGTTTCACTCCTTTAGGGTTATAAGGTTTAATCGGAGGAAGGGTTATGGATGAAGATTGGATAAGTTGATGAAGGATTTCGGTGTAGAATCCGGTAGACGAAGAGGAGGATAGAGATGATGGAGATGGTTCTTTCACATTAACCGACTGCCGAGGTAAGAGGACTTGCATGTTAGGTTTAACAGTTTGTTTAGGAATCCTCTTATTTGTTTGGACATTTGGAGGAGCAGTCTTGGGCACTTGAGATGGGAGTAAGTGAGACATGATTGACTTTGGTGGAGGAGGAGCCCCTAAAATAGATTTTGAAGATGATGGAGATGTGACAAATTTTGCGGTCTTTGGAGACAAAGGGGGTTGCTTGGTCGGATGTACTGATGATTTAGATAATGTCGGTTTAGAAGAGGAAGAAGCTCTCAAAGTAGGTGAAATCGGGGGAATATAGGGTGTCTTGGTTTTTGGTAATGAAGATGATGATCCTGATAGAAGAGGTGACGTCCTTTTAGTAGGTAAGTCTATTTTCCGGGGTATTGGTGAAGAATGTGTTGTAGAAGAAGACGATGGCTTTGATAAGTGTGTAGAAGAAAACGCCTTCTCAGCGGGTAAATCCAATCGTTTATGAGGCGTAGAGAGAGATTTTTGTGGAAGAGCACCAAGAGTCTTGATGGTCCGAAATATGGGCTTTCCTTTTTCAGGGATGGTGACGACTTCAACGGCATAAGGTGATTGTAACCTTTTTGGTGGAAACAAATGGGGAGGTACTGATGGTGTAATGTTAGATTTTGGTTGTCTCGGTTTAGGTTCAGGAACCGAGTGTATAGGTGTTGATACTACTTCTTTTGATTTTTCTTTAATAGACGAAGTAACATTGGTGATGGAAGAAGGGGTTGATGAAGAAGCAGTTCCTTGCGAAGGGACTACTTCTGATGCAGTAATCATGGGTGAAACTACTGTAGGAAAAGAGATAGGAAGAGTCAAAATCGAAGATGCTTCCGTTGAAGTCGGCACAATGATAGGTACGTTCACCAAGGGCATAGTTGCAGCGGGAATGGGAGCAACAGAAGTGGATGTGTCTGAAGTGGAAACTTGAAGGGATGTAATTGCCTCGAGTATTGAAAGAATGTCTGATGATGAGACAGATGAGGATGATACTGTCTCGGGTATGGATGGAAGGTCAGACAAAGGAACAGAGAAAGATGACTCCGTGCTTAGTAATGTAGGAATATTCAAAGGTAGGCCATATGAAGAAAATGGAATTCCAGTGATTGATGAAGTGGAAGGAGGTCCTGATTCGATTGATGGGTTTGTAGATGGATTGGTTTCAGAAGAAGAGTCCTCGGTAGAGATGAAGTTGATGGTGTGAGTGTTTGATTTTTGAGATTCTGAAGCATTATGGTTCGGGGCATGATTGGGAAAAGGTTGTTTAAAAACATCAAGTGCCTAATTTGGGGGAGCATTTGGGTTATCTAGAATGAGCTCGCCTTTATCAATGAATTTTTGGACAAGATTTTTGAAATTCTGACATCGTTCGATGTCATGACCTTTGGTTCTGTGATAATGATAGAAATCGTTTTCCCTATACCAGAATGGGCGCTCTCAGCTTTCATCAATATCCCTAATGGGAGGAAGTTCGATCATGCGAACTTCCAACATTTTTTCTAAGATAGAGGCATATGATTCCCCCAATGGAGAGAAGGATCGAGATGATGAAGCCCCTTTTCGAGCAGATGAAGGGTCTCTTCGTGGTGTTTGATTAGAAGTATTATCGGCTCGTGATGCTTTTAGTACGATGGCGTTGGTGGATCCTTGATTTTTGTCTTTAGAAGGAGAAGAATTTGGTTTGGTAAACCGAGAAAAATCTGGTTTGGATTTAGAGCGAAGTTTTAGCTTCCCTTGCTCAATGGTGCGAGATTCAAGTTTGCGTGCCATCGTGAAGGCTTCCTCAAAGGTATGAAAGGTTTGGATCCTTAAAGTAGAAGAAATGTGATTAGCACAAGATCGAGTAAACAACTCGATTTGTTGGGATTGAGGAAGGGAGAAAGACAATTGGTTGATTATCCCTCTCCAACGAGCGACAAATTCTGCAATAGACTCATCATCGAATTGGCGAATGTTATAAAGATCTGTGATCAAGATCTTATGTGTGATATTTATTGAAAAGTTTTCAACAAACATCTGGGCCAATTGAGAGAAGGAAAACAAAGAATGTTGAGGGATATTATTATACCAGTCTAAAGCAGGACCTGCTAGAGACATAGGAAAGGTACGGAGCATGAGCTCCTGATCTTGGACTATGAGATAGCAAGCATGTTTGAATGCTCGTAGATGTTGTTGAGGGTCTTCCCGACTATGAAATTTTGAAAATTTAGGAAGTTCCCATTGGGGAGGATAAGGCTTAAAAGCCACTGAAGGGTGAATGGGTTCATTACACACTTCTTCAAAGGAGTATGAGGGACGAGCCCCTTTTGTGGAGGCTTCCAAATCTGCGATTTTCTTGAAGAGAATTTGAACCACGTCCGATTGAGGAGGAGGTACATTGGTATGTCCTACATAAGAAGCAAGTGGTGGATGTTGTTGAGGTTTCAATGGAGGATTCATCTGTTGATGGATAGGATGATAAGAGGAATAACCAGGTGTTTTGGGTGACACCGGGTGGGGTATTTGCTGTGAGGTGGCTTGCGTATAGGCAGGCTGTGAGATAATAAGGGGTTGAGAAAATGAAGGTTGGATGACGGATGGAGCCTGTGATTGGTGGACTCCTATGTTTGTTGATTGGATCGGAATGGATTGAGGAACATGGGTGTTGGTTGGATTGGACATGTTGGGGAACAAGACCTGAAAGGGGCCTTCTACTGCCGGGTTCGGTATTAAGGGTGCCGATGTTAGTTGATGGGCGAAGGTCACAGTTGCTGGAACATTGGAGGAAATACCCCCTAGAGGACGAGAAGTAGGAGCCAACTGACTATTCGGAGGGGGTTGGCTCATTAAGAGGTACTGACCTTGGGACACAATGGAGGGCATAGATGAATTAACAACAACATGCGGGTGTGCAGACGCATTCATTATAGCAAGGGCAGAAGACCTCTCAGAAGTAGGTGGTGGAATATTCGAGGTAACTGTGGTGTTAGGGATAGGTAAGACTATTTGGGAATTAGTCGATATGGAAGGTGGAAGAGAAAAGGGAGGCATAGGGGCCTTGCCCTTCTCCGTGGCTCGAGGTAAAAGAGATGGTGCAAACTGCTCTACAAAGGCTTGGGATGATCCATGAGGATAATCGTACACTTGTTGGATTGGTGGCCCTTGATCAGATATTCGAATGGACTTGTGTACTAGGTAGTCCATGAGGGCTATCGGGTTACGGTCGAGGAATGCCTGGAATTCAGGATCCCCGCGGGGAACATACTCTGAGTCAGATGATATTTCCGAAGGACTAGGGGAAGCTGGACGTGATGGGATTGCTTTGGCTTGATGGAAAGGGTTATATGACCAGGATGGGGACCCAACTAACAGTGGTCCCGAGGAAGATTGGGGGGGGCCGAAACCTCCATACTAGTGGTGATCTCGGAGGAAGAAGGAACTAGTTGAGCCATTCTTCTGGATTGTGATCGGGTGATAACTGTCATAAACACACAGACAAGAAAAGTGACCTAACTAATGCACAGATAATTCAAGCAGCGCAAGTGATTATCTCCTTTAAATTTTAATGCTTTTAAGAAAAGAAAATGTTAGGGAAGGATTTTTAGAACAGGAACTACTCAGATAGCCAAACTAAGGATGGTTTGGGTAATGTTTGGTGAGAAGTCCCGAAGGCACTTCAGTAAAAGACCGGTACGTGGCTTGATATAGGGGCCTACCCCCGCACTTCACACACCGCTGCGATAAGGGAGTCGGGTGCTTTGCCAATATATACCAAAATCTTTCGTGAATTTATAGCGCGGCCCGAGTACCGCGTAGGCTCTTCCTCTTGGATATCACTTCCAAGTAGGCGAGGCCAGGGAAGGAGTTTTGTTTAGATGCTTTATACCTAGTGATTTTGGCTTTGTGTGCAAGGGTGAAAAATCAAATAGTGTCACTACCGATTTTGATCAATTTTCCAGCCTAATTAAAACTAGATGAAAAGCATGCATTTTTGGCAAAGGAACAGTACTTTTTAAGCACTTAAACACGAAGTGTTTGATTTCGATGAAGACAAGTCAAACAGATTTTTTTTCCAAATGCGATTAGGTTCATTGAAAGCACCAAGCAGCTAGAAGTGTTGGGATGATGATCAGACTACTATATGATAGAAATACTAAAAACCTAGGAAAACACCGAAAAAAGATTAGATAGATGTTGGTCATACCTCATACATAGGTGTCTTAACATCAAAGGGCACGTAAATGTTAAAAACATTACAAGGGAACAGATCCTATTTGGGCATGTCAATGGTGCACAACTAAGATAAATATCACACGATAGAATGCATAACAAGATCCGAAAAGATACATTTAGATAATGGCGAAAGAGAAACAATTCCCTCCTCTCTGAAAATTGGAAATACAGCAGAGTTAAAGATAGAGGAAGGTCGCCTAAACCCGCAAGTGTTGCTTTCTCTCTAAAAACAAAAATGCTCAAAGAGGAACTGAAAGAAGATCAGGGAGAGAGAAAGGAACAACCACATACAAAACCACATGATGAAATGAACATACCAATAAAGAAAAAAAAAGAACAAATCCCACCGGGCGTGAAACAGAATGAAAAACAAGACAAATCACGTTTGTTACAAAGAGAAAGAGAGATAATTGCACCAAGACTAAAGGGACAGGAACCCTGAAAAACCCGTCAAATAAGAATTGAATAAAAAACCTGATGGATAAGATTAGGAAGTTGTAGAATACCGATGAGGAAGCCGATGTAGGACAAGATCCATGGAACGCACAGGAAGAAATTCGCACAATAGATGCGAATAACCTGCAAAACACCGAAGCTTGACAGAAAATCTGACAAAGTAAAGAAGATATTTACAGTGGACTACCCGAGAAGTGGGTCCGACAAAAAGATAAGCTTCCTCGGTGGATGTCAATCCACGTTAAATATATGAACAGATAAAGAAGGATACCCAATGATAAAAGATGTAAATAAAAGACTACATTTTCTGCAATGCAAAAATAATAAATGTAGTACAGTCATATCAAAAAGGTATATAATGAGGAGGGAACTATGAAACAAAAGATTACCATACTTGTGAAATCAGTATCCTTTTAAATAAGAAGCGGAAAAAATCGGCGTCGACTGGGTAAAATTAGAGCAAGCAAACAATGGAAACCAAGGGTCGGCGTCGACTGGATAAGATCGGCGTCTACTTCCCAGACTAAATTCCAATCGATCAGGGACTGTGCTACAAGATACATGAATTGCCAGAGCCAAAAGTGGGCGTTCTCCCATGTTCCGAAGTTGGCGAAACTCACCCATGCACAGAGACACCACATGATATATGGACCACACCAAGTTGGACATTTGAGTCAAAAATGTTGTTCCAAGTCTGACAGGGATGTGGATTTGGACAGGATATGTACCAATCTAAGAAAATTCACAAGTTATTGAGGATCTTTAGGTTGGATCTCATGGACCCTGTATAATCTCTCGCTAATCTGTTCCATGGCAGATAAGTGCTCTCTTTTTTCGAGTGATCACTAAATAGACTACGTTCAATGATATGTTATATTTCGATCAACTTCGGTACTTAGAACTGAAATCTGGACAATGCTTGGATAATCGAGTAACAAGATCCTATGGGAAAATCGGTGCCAACTCATATGGGTCAGCGCCTATAAAATAAAAGAATCTCGAGGATGGCCAACAAATGGATACGATAAATCGAGCACAAGATAAGACTTAAAAAGAGGACGTTAAAATATGGAGAAATAAGGAATGGTGTCCTTAGATACGTTGTCATACATCAGTATAGTTTAAAATTATACCACACATAAGTGATTAAGATGCATGGGATTAAGCGTAATATGTAGTATGTGGGGATAGTTAATCTAAGCTCATGGAAAAGATGTGATGGGATTAAATAAATGTGGTAAAGAAGTATATAGATAACCTAAATCAACTATGCAAAAGGATAATATTAACCCTAATGTGCAAGAGAGAAGTTGGAAAAAACTCAGCTGAATAGAATATGCCTCATGGAACTATGTCACAAAGCTGATTGGAAACATATGGAAGAAGGACACTGACTGTGCAGAAACCCCAATTTTAGGTGTCTACATGGATCTAGAGTATCCAGGCATATACTGGAGGACCTAGAGCTGGACTGGGTGGCTTGTGGACGCAATCAATGGTCTAAAATTGGGTGCCTGAGATTCTAAATGCAAAACACTTTCGCACAGGTAACCGACATTGGTTAGTCCTAACCAGATGTTGGTTCCTGAAATTGTAACCAATGCTGGTGATGGGTCGCTAATGTAGATTCATTGTCATAACTGATGTTGGTTATTGTCACCAATAATACAAGCAAGTTTCGTATTGACATGTTAATCCAAAGTACCAAGGAGCTCCACAACTCAACATTTCTTTGCAGGTCACCTCATTCAACATGAATGATGTCAGACTCCTCCTGCGTACTTTACCACTTTCACTGGGCTTCAACTACCTAAAGTGGTATGCACTGCCTTTTACAACACAACATGTCAGTTACTTTACACAACTGAGTGTGGTGCATAATGTCCTACCTCAGGTGCTCTCGTGTCAGTCACACTTTCTGACAGTAGAGAGAAATAACTAAATGTAAAAAAGTGTACTAGAATGGATGTGCATGGAATAAAATATTGAAATCCCTCCCCCTATGAAACCTGATGCAGATTTCCTAGCCTTGTGTCATGTAATAAATAAAATTATATGGTATGGATCTGATCTACAATGAAATAAACTAAATGTAATATCTAAACCCTAGGTTTAATAGGGAGAGTAATGATGCTATGTCCCTTAGTTGAGTGGATTTCATAACTTGATATTTATAGGGTTCTGATGGATTGGAATTTCGTAATTAACTTGAGGAAATGGCCGAGCATTAAAAATATAAGAAGGATTAAATTGCTAGAAAGATCCCAAAATATGGCTGGGAAAGTGTAAGAGGGGACGAGGGCATCCCTTGGTGTTGACTAAGGTCCTCTATCACCACAGAGCTAATCTAGGATCCCCAATAGAGTGATAAAAGTATGATACAATAAAGTATGATTGGGCATGTGGATGTAAAAGGTTGGTAATGATGAAATAAAATAAAAAAAGATGGCCAAAATACAGATGGGGTTAATTAGTATTTTTCTTCACTCAAGAATCATCTTAATAGTAGTATGAAACTAGGATAAATTATGTGTAAAGTGCATGATTTAGTGTCTACATTTTACCGCCACTTTATGTTGGTGAGCGGAAATCTCGATTAACATAAATTAGATAGAGATGCGTACCTAATGTCCATGAAGATTGTAGTAGAAAGCATATGCCGAAGGACTAGACAAAGTGTGGAATGATAAAACAATATGGAGGAGCGTGGAAACTAAAGATGAAAATGTACAAAAAAGTGATGATAGTGAACCTAGGGCGGAACGCGTGTGTTGATGTTGATGTGTGTAGTGTACCTGCATGGTTAGTATTGTGTGTTGTGTTGTCTGTAAGTGTCATTGTTGATGTTGCATTGTTTTTCCCCCATTTGACTGATTATTTCTCATATGGTCAGATCTGCAAGGAGAAAATGATCAAGTAGTCAAATATGTATGTATGTATGTTTAAAAACATAATGTAAAAGATGCATGTAAAATTATGTAAATGTAAACTACGCAAATGAAAAGTGTAAATGGAACATGTGTACATGATCCATGTCGAGAGAAGAGAGTGATAAAAGGATATCCTGATGTACTGACGGGGTTTTTTGGGTGATCCAACGCCATAGGCCGAAGAAGTATATGGAGGAAATGATTTGTGTCCTTTGACCTTTAACTGCTTCCCTGAACTCGATGTGTGAAGAAATCTCTGTATGCTATCCTAGTTTTTTGGGAAATCTGACATTAGTGGCAGAAGAAGTATTAGGAGTAATTTTGATGTATCGTCCAACCATTAACTACTCCTCTAGGAATGTTGAGGACACCATGTCCTATAAAATCCACTGTGTATAGAGCTCGTATGACTAGTCTGAACTCACTCATTGTATGTAAACCCACAATACCAAAGGTGGAATGTGCATTGTAAAACTGGACCGATGTAAATGCACTGTGTTAGTATGTAAAATCCCAAATGATGCCCCCCTCTTTAGGGGTGCATGTAACATCACTAATAGGAGAATGCGACCCCAAGAGAGGACCAACCACATGAACTTGGAAACTCTACCCTGTAGGGGGAGGGGTATGTGCTTGGTAGAAACCAAGGCACATGCACAAAGATGGAAACTTAGCCAAAAACAAGTGTTAGTACGAAAAGGCATGCATGTAAAAATATAATGTGTAATCTACAAAAACAATGTGTAAGCTATGTAGAAATTGTTAAAACTACCAAGCAAAGTAGTGTAAACAATGCAAGAAGACAAGTAAGCCACACAAAGCAGGTTGTAAAGATGGGACATCACTCATGATGTCGTAAGATACACAAGGCCAACATAGATACAAACACATATAAATGTGCACACAAAACATATGGCAAGGCCCGCATACAAGAAGCAAACAAAGACAAACAATGTAACAAAAAATATGGAATCAATTATTCTTACATAACAAATTTTGCACATGAACCACCCGTTAACATTCCAGAAAGATAACTAGTATGTCAAAAGCATGTAGAGCTAAGTAATGTAAAGTGCTAAGTACAAAATAAAACAATATCACCTAGAAGATACGAATGTGGATGCCCTCAATGAAAAGTGTAGGAAGGGTAGAATGTGAGCATCCATGTTACATGTAAGATACCTGTATCTGTGATCACAAATAGAAAAAGACGTGAACATGCATGTGTGGATGATATAGATAAATGAAATACAAGTAATTTAACTAGCATGTGTAGTAAAGTGACCATGAAAAAAGACAAGTAAGCAATATTAAAAACAACCATAATATGCAATATGATGTGGATGGATGGAATGGAATGTAAAATTGAGTGATAGGAGCTATGTGCCCCCCAAGTGAATGGAAGTGTATTCAATGAGGTTCATTGTTTTCCCCCCTTCAGCACTCAAGAATGAACCGGAAATGAGAGTGCGTCATCAGGAAATGGTCAAAGGATGTTTTTTATTTCTAATGCATTGTGATGAATATGTATGTGTATTGATAAGATGTAACCTATAAATGATGTGTGGTTAACCCTATAACCAAAGTGTATATCACGGCCATGTGTAAGTGATGATTTATCCTAAACATATATCACTATGAGATGAATGATGAGTAGGATATTTAGCCTAAGCGTATATCACTACAAGATGAAAAGAGGGAGTGGTGATGTAACCTGAAGGTGTATACCACTATAAAATGATAGAATAGGTGGTGATTTATCCTAAAGCATATGTAACTAGCCTAGGAATGTCACATTATTCAAGGTCGAATAGTAAATGTGTAATGAGAGTAAGGTCAATTTGATTTGTAAACCCTTGATAGTTGAGTATGGACCGAGGAATTGAAATGCGTCATCAAGTAGTGAGAGCAACACATAGAAGACAATGTAGTTTATGTAAGAATGAAAGATGACCATGTGATGAGTGGAATGTGTAATGTATGATGTAAACTGATAAGTGTAATATGTGTTATGTAAAGTAAGTGTATTATGTATAATAGTGCAATGTATAGAGTAGAGAGAAATATGTGTAGAATGTTCCTAAGAGTTTATATTATTTAGAATGCAACAGTAATGTTTAGTATTAGTATATTATTTAGAATGCTAACAATATATGTACAATATAGAATATGTTTAAATTATAATTTATAGAGTGACATGTAAAAGGAGTAGCATATAATGTTAGATGCATGATGTGGAAGATTTTTCACAAGCAAAATGTGTATGGTATAATATGTAATAGAAGTAGGATGTAATGCTAGACTAGTATGATATGCGTAAATATCAAAGTGTTGTAGACTAAATGTAGAATATATGGTGTATGAGGTATAATGTGTGATGAAATATAATGGGTAATACCTATGGTGCAATGTTTGGGGTTCATGTGTAGTAATCCCTCAACTGTCAAGTGTGAACTGAATCACAAGAGTGTGTCATCAAGTAATGATGATGTTAGAATGTGTGAGGAATAATGCCTATATGAAAATGTAAAGATGATAGATGCTAGGGTGAGTGGGGTGATATAATAGATTAAATGACCCCTAAGTATATATGAGTGAGTAAAATATCCAATGATAGTGAAGGATGAGGGTCTTCCATCTAATTCTTGTGAAAGAGTAGGACCATGCTCTAACAGTAGTGGTAGGGTGACAAACATTGTACTAGTGAATGAAGTCTATGCGCATATGATGGATGAATATATGATGAATATTGTGGTGTAGTAAAATATGTCAGTGATGGAGATCTACGTGATATGGAATATGAAGGTGATGATAAACCACGTGGAATAAATCAAGGTGGGTACTTATGTCTTGATATAGTGACCTTCCTAGGAATGGACCTATGTCAATGTGTAGGACTAGCATAACAATACAGTCATGTATATGATGCTCGAGTAGGTGAACTAGGCATAGATTGTTCTTTGAGTAACATGGAGTGTGAAGTGCTAGATGAAGTAGGTGGTGTGTTAGCTACTGTACGAGGAGATGATGACCATGGTGTAGATGGAGGGACACCGTTAATACAAATGACTTGATTTTTGTGAATAAATTTGATTCGTAAATGATTCATATAAATAATATATTGGGAGTGATGATTCCAATTGAGACTAAGGATCATGTCAGAGACGTCAACTTTGTTTCCAACAAGGAACGACACAAGCATTGTAAGAGGACTAACTGTAACATGAAGTTGAACAATGCCCAAGGGTTTGCTGAAAGGTGCTCAATTTGTGATGGTGGAAATTTTATATCCTTAAGAAGTTAAATAGAGTATGCACTAATGAGCCATGATGGGTCAAACTTAGTGTTGTTAATGGAGTTCAAGCCAATAGATGTGTTGATGTGTAAATGATTAGATGTCAACTTTACAGGATAATCAACGTTAGAAAAAATAAATGATTAGTAGTGAAGATTCAGTGTTAACACCTAAGAAGTCCAGGGATCCTGATCTAGGAGGAGGTACAATGTGGTATGTATGATTGGTAGAAGATTCATATGTTTTCTTGTCAAGTTGTTGAGATCCATTGCTAAAGAGCTTGAGTTTACCTTTTTCATTGTTTGGAGGAGAAATAACAGATTCTAAAAACTCTAGCTTGTTGTCATCAATTAGGTCTTGAATGATTGTACGAAGCTTAAAACACCTATATGTATAATTTACCACGCATCGATGATAATCACAGTGTAATTTCTCATTGTAGTTCCAACCTTTTGATCGTGATGGGTCTAACTTGAGTGGTGGTGGAAGGGTAATAAGATTTCTTTCGATAAGTTACTTCAATATAAGATGTGGAACCATTAGAAGGTTATTAAACATGCGCTGAGGTTTCTATGACTGAACCTCCTAATTGGGGGTGAACGCGCTAACATTTATTTTAGTGTTAATTGGTTTGGTTGCAAATGGTTTGAATGGTGTCTTGTTTGGAGAACGAGTGGAGAATGAAGTCATTGCTCCTAATATTTAAGATTTCATATAGATAGGAGTTTGGTCTCATGAAGCTTAAGAGTATGAAAAATTTGATCGAATAAAGGAGAGGTTTTGAAGAGAACACTCTCTTTTAGGGGAAAGAAATACTCTAAATTAAAAATTTCTGAAGCTCAGATTCCGCAAGCACATTTTTCATCTTAGCTAGATTGTTGGTATATATCAAAATGTAATTAGCGAGGTGTTCATTTGATCCCTGCTTAATTTTTTCTAGCTGAGCATAAGATATCTTAGAGCCGATATTGATGGAGAAATGAGTAAGAAAATCATCGGTTAGATGTGTGAAGGAAGTTACCAAATGAATAGGTAGGTCGTAAAACCAATGCATCGCATTATCATGGAGACTACGAGGGAAGAGTTTACCCAAAATAATATGATCATCTACAGATTCAAGATAAGTGACATGAAATTCTCTAAGATGTTCTTGTGGGTCACCATGCCCATTGAAAAAGGGAAGCTTAGGGGTGAAAAATTTAAAAGGAAGTGGATAAGTAAAAATGGTAGGAGCAAATGGAGTATGCAACAATAAAGTAGAATCTAAAGAGGTGGTGATGCATGCAAAGTGGCCTATTGTATCTTATGAATTTGAGCTTGAAGGTCATGATAAAGAGAAGTTTTGGTAGCCAATGGAGGAGACTTATCGTATATGAGAGACAAAGGGTGGCATAAATTGATTGGTAGGAGTAGGAATAAAAACAAGGATAGTATAAATAGGAGGAAGAGTAGAAGCAGGTGGTTGATTAGAAACAAAAGTGGGTATGGTTGCAGAGGCGGTGAGTTCTGAAAGGTTAGTAGATTCCTCATGAGAAACATGTAAAAGTAAATCTAGATCTTGGGGATGCTCAGCAAGGTGATTGTTGATGGCCTTAATATGAGATTCAATAAAATCCTCATGAGAGTGAGCCATGGAAAAAGTAGGATAAACCCTAGAATGAGAAGCTAGGAAGGGAGATCCTAGAAGAATGTATGAGTGAGTCAGGTTCCCCAAAATGATTAACTAAAAATAAATAATATGTAGTATGTGGGGATAGTTAATATATGTTATGAACATATGTAAATAAAGTAAATAAATGTAGTAAAGAAGTATATAAGTGGCTAGATAATTATGCAAAAGGAAATACTAACCCTAATGTGCAAGAGAGAAGAGGAAATAACTCATCTGAATACTAGATGGTCATGGGACTATGTTGCAAAGGCGACTAGAAAATTAGGAAGCATGAACGACTATGTAGAATCTCTGAAAAGGATTGATATGGAGTATATAGCTAGACTAGAGCACCTAGAGAGGGATTGGGATACCAACGGGTGATCGGGTCTGTAAACTGGGTTCTCTAGTCTGTGCAAAATCTATGAAATTGATCTTCATAGGTTCGAAAGATGGTCTGAAACCCTCACTGTTTGTCACATTAGATTCACTGTTCTGTACTGAGTGTCATCAATAATCCAAGATGATGAAAAGACTTGTAAAAGACTAAGGAGTATCAAAACCCTAAAAAAATAAATATACCAATGAATGGGTCAGAATGACCTCATCTTCAACAATAGTGGGCTTACTAACTGAGTGGTGCACTACATTTAAGACCCAAATGTAGTTCTTGTGAGAGTGCATAATGTGCCCTAGGTGGTGATTAAAAGTGTTTAGTGCTTGGTCCCTTATTATTATCACATAGATTTATATTTATATGATTCCTTTGCTTGAATTTCGTAATTGTTATCATTGAATCACAACACCCTTTGATTTTCACAAGTGTGCGTGCTTGAGCTCACAGTGTGACTGGGTAACATGAGTACTATCTCCAATTTGTGGGACTTACTACTTGAGATAGACCTCTAGAGAAAGCTAGTTCTTACTCCTAAACTACCTGCCACAATTTACTCCTAATGCAAGAAAAATTATTTAATACTATTCTAACTTTACAAGGGACCAGGGAGAGAGAGAGCCTGAAAATAAAGCCTACACTAACAATGGTGATACACCAGAAAATGAGGGTATGAGAATAATCCCCCAATGTGCAAAAATGGAAGAAAAATGCAAATTAGAGAAGGTGATAATAGTTCTACACGGTCTAATAACAACATTCACAACACATTTTCATGCATACACAATAATAATAAATCCTTGCAAGAACATAGAATAGGTCCACAATATATTTGTAATGAGATTGAAGAGGAAAGAATAATGCAAACAAGCACAAGGGAAGATACATCCAAAAACTTGCATCTATTACTCCATTGATATACATAGATCAATATTTTACAAAATAAAGGCTCGGATCACCATGTAAGGAGTCCACTATAAAGGCCTGCAACACATTGGCTCCATGAAACCAAAATGACAAAGTTTTTCTACTCAAAATTATCCTCCTCTACAATGAGCCCAACACTTCAATTTATAGGATTTTGAGAGGAGAGAGAGAGAGAATGTAATTCCCAAAATTCCCTTTCCCACTGATTACAATTTATGACAAATGAGTGTGGTTGGTGATTTTGGACCTGCAGAAGCAATCCCAAGGTGCCTCATGACTTGTAACAGTGAAGAATGTTTTCCCATACTCATTGAATGCTCCTTCAACCAATTCTCAACCACCAAACAGCTGTGGGTTCATTTTCTTTAAAAATCTCCATCAAAACCTCATCAATTTGTGGATTTCCTGGTTGCTACGCATCAGGCTTAGGGCCATAATTCCAATGACACCCTTTTTGTGAAAATCAGTTGAAAATTTCTCTAGTTATGGTTTTCTGAGTGTAGGTAGCTATTTTGAGTTTGCTAGGTATTTCTTGCATTTTACAGGAATGAGCATTTAATTTTTTGGATTTGGAGGTATTTCTTTTCTTTTCACCCACCTACCGTCATTAAAAATGTCGAGAAATTTCCAAAAATTTCAATTTTGTCAAAATTGGAGCTCTGGGTCAAAAGTTATGCTTGTTTGAAGTTTAGGGTTGGGGTGTTCCACGTGGGCTCTCATAATTTGCAATACACGAGCTTTTTTACCCCCATTCACTTTGATATGTGGGTATTGTAGGTTTTAAGAGAAATCATGACAATGGGGTATAACGGCCACTTGGGCCTCCAAACTCTACTTTATTTGCGATGCACTCTGTCTCTTTGATGTGTGATAATTTTTCCTCTACAGGGAACTTGCGTCTCTGCGATACTTGGACCGTCTAGGCACCTCAGGCCCGCAACTTTTTTCTCACCTGCACAACACTGATTCAATGCCTCCTTCATTGTGCGGTGACTTCAAGTTCATGAGGAACTCATGTCCCTGTAGTACTTAGACTGCCCGGGCCCCAAATTTCTGCCTTTTCTACAATACATTGGATCCTCTTCAATGCCCTTTACAAATCGGTCAAGTCAGGATTTTGGGAAAGTCATGGACCGATGGAACTTGTGCCACCTGGGCCGTTGGGACCCAATTTACCTGCAAATCATTATTTCCTTATCATTTCAGACCCAAGTCGAGGACGAAGAACCCTAGTTCCATCTGCAACCCCTAGACCTGCAATAGATTAAAATATGCCCTTTTCCCCATTTCTCCAATTTTTTATAGCAATTTTTCACTAACTCCTTAGATTTTTCTTGAATAGGGAAGTTAGTGAAAAGCAAAAGAGTGCCCCCAACATCCAAATTTCTCATTTTCACAGTTATTTTCTCTCAAATTCTAAAGAAATTATGAAAGTTATCAAAATCACCTTGGGGTAAATTTCAGATAACAATTTGGCGACTCAATAGGGTTATCTGCTTGCCAGATGAAGTGATCAGTGGCCTTGTAAAATCTATTGGGCAGGGGTTAACCTGGTAATCTAAAATCTGATTTGAAACTTGACAACCAACATCCTTGAGACATTGAAACACTCTTGTTTGAACCTGGATCTGATTTCCGATACTAGGACTCTCAACTTTTATAAGAAAATCTTGAAATCAAGATTGTGAGACTAGAAAATTGTTTTAAAAATTGAATGTCACCCTTTCTTAGTAAATACAATCCACAAGGCTGAATGATGGACATCTGTTAATTTGGACATCATGGAACTCTATTAAGCTTCTCTTTCTTTCTTCTCCTGAATGTTCCATTCCTGATTTTGACAGGATGCTTGCGTGGGCATAGGGAGATTACTGTAGTCATCCTCGGAGATTATAATTGAAATATCCTCCTTGATTGATTTTAGTTGCTTTGCATTTATTTTGATTCAAATTTTTCCATTGTTACATGCAACTATGATATTCCTACTACAAAAAATGGGGACATGATGCACTGTACTGCCTAGAGCAACATGAAAAAAATCTATCTACAAATAAACAAATCATACATGCCTTAAGTAAGATGTGTAAAGTGTGCCCAAGCACTTCTTCTGCTGAAAAAAAAATCTACTCCTACCCTACACTAACCAGAGAAATTGGAAACTTCAAACAAAACTTGATATTGGAAATGCAAAGTAGTTTCCCTTTCTTACAATTTGCAGCCATGAAGATGATTTGGTAAAAAATCCAACAAATATTAGGAGTGAAAGGTTGGCTACAAATTAATTTTCCACTCCTTAATTCTTCAAGGTATTAACACGAGACAATATTTATACCTCTTCTAGTTATTGCTTGTTTGTTTCTAAGAGATATGGTTGTTGATCCTTGGCACATTGAGGTTCATCCTCATTCTCATAAATAAGCATTACTAGATTTGGCTTCTCCATTGGCTCAAATGAATCCAAGTACCTAATTGGGTAAGGTTTGGTCCTTTGAATGTGCCCATTGCTCTGAAATTTAACTCCAAAGGTGGATCCTTTTTGAAAAAGGGGATTGTTCGTAGCTTGATCTTCTTCTTCTTGCACACCTACAGACAACTCATGTCCCTTTTAAGTGAATGATATGGAATAGATGATGAAATATTCTTGATCTTTCCCTTACTCTTTCCAGTATGACATTTGGAAGATCAAACTCTTCCAACTTTGATTCAATAGTCATATTTCAAACCACAAGTTTACCTTGCACAATATCCTCTATGACAGTGGGTTCTTGTGGTTAAAGGATGAATGATGGGGCAATGAAAGTTGTAATTTCTATGGGCTCTTCCTCATCAAAACATTCCTCCAAGTATGATAGGAAATAAAGATCTTCATTGTCCTGTTATGCTAAATGGCCTTTGAATCTAAAACTGTTCCATCATGCTTTTCTTCTTCTTCAAAAATGAAGCTAGTGAGTTTAAACCCTTCCAAAAAATCAGATTTTTGGATAGATGAAGTGGGAGAAGGATATGAAATATCCTATGAAACTTGCTCATGATTCAATTCCTCTGAATCCATCTTGCTTACCTCCATGTGCTCCTCTTCAACCTGATTTGGAGCTATTTTTTCTTCCTCTTCTTGGATTGATTTTGCATCTTGAGTTGGGTCAGCAACCTCTTCAAACAAAATAAAATTATGGAAACTACATTCAGAGCATACAGATGGTTGGTCATCTTCTTGTTTTATTGCTACAGTAAAATCAACCTCATCCACCACTGGCTCATCAACTTTGACCTCCTCCTTTGGCTTTACCAACAAGGGAATCTTTTTGGTTCCAAATTTGAGAGCCCATTTTTTCATTTCCTATGTTATTTATTGTTTTTTGAACTCTTTTTTTTTTCCCTTAGCTGGTTTTTTGGTTGTTTTCATGCCAAGATAAATTTGGGACTACAAGAGGAGGGTTGGATTGGGATATATCTAATTTTGTAATTATTTTTGGTGGTGAGGGAGGTAGAACTTCCTTTTTTTTCGAGGGGATGATTGCTTCAAAGGTAAAAGGGTAGATAAGATAAGATGAGATGGTAAATTAGAGGATAGAGAAGGTAAATCAACACTTGGGACAACACGTAATAAGTTTGGGAATTGAGGCTCCGACTGAGGTGATGGAAATGTAGCAGTTTTCCATTGGAAAGAATGATTTACCTCTTGTTCAAAGGCCTAAACATCATTAATCCATTCCTCAAGGTGGGGCAACATCTCAAAAATTTCATAAAGTTTCTCTTGTGACCTATGATAACCTAAAAAATGAGCAAACCATGGACAAGGTACCTTGAATCCAATCCTAAATACCTTTACTTGAGCTACAACCCTGGTATGCACCAATTTTTCCTCCCAATTTTTCACTTTTAACTATAACTCTTCATCTAAATACGTAGGATATGCTCCATAATTTTCATACTACTACTCTCCAACAACTGCATAATCTGACATGTAATCAAATTGGTCTGCATATTATTCTTGTTCATATGGGCATCTATTCTCAAGGAGGTTAATAATAACCTGAAAATGAATATTGCATGTTTGGAGGTGGGAATGGACTATATAGAAATTGCTGCAAATGTGAATCCTACTACAGTAATGAAGCCATGATTGAACAACTTCATAGAATGGAGGAAAAGGAAAGAGATAGAAAGGAAAATGGATAACAATGAATGGAAGAAAAATTCTACGACTTTATAGAATGAGTTATTGACTAGATAGATTCACCAGATGTGTTTTATATGCTTTCAAAAGATGATATTTGAACAAGAAAACACCAACCTATTAAAAAGGAGTCTATTGTAAATGATTGAACTGCACACCTGTAAATGATCTTCAATTCAACTCTGTAGTAGAACACCCCTGAAAGATGAAACTTTGACTTTTTTGATGTCCCACTGGGCATGCCAAAACTATTACAACTAAATCAGAACACCCTCTGATTTACATAAGTGTGTTTGCTTTAGATCACGGTGTGACTGGGTAACATGAGTACTTTTTCCAAGTGTGGGACTTGTTGCTTGAGATAGACCTCCAAAGAAGGTTGGTTCCTCTTCCTACTCTTAGTGTAAACTGATTCTAATGAAATAAAACTACTGACTATCTCTATCCTATAATTTCCAAGGGACCAAGGAGAGAGAAAGAGCATGAAAATGAAAGAAGCTACACTACAGAGGTGATGAACCAAAAGAATGGTATGAGAATAATCCTTAATGTGTGAAAATGGAAGTAAAATGCAGATTAGAGAGAGTGATAACAATTCCCCAGAGTCTAAAAACAACACTTACAAAAAAATTCCCATGCATACACAATAATAATGAAACCCTGTAAGATCATCAAGTAGATATAATACACTTGTAATAGTATTGAAGAGGCAAGAAGAATGCAAACAAACACAACACGGGAAGATACATGCAAAAAATTGTATCTATTGCTCCATTGATATGCAAAGTTCAATATTTTACAAAATAAAGGCTTGGATCACCCTGCAAGGAGTCCACTATAAAGGCATCCAACACATTGGCTTCATATAACCAAAATGAAAGTGTTTTGCCACTCAAAACTATCCTCCTCTTCAATGAGCCCAACACTTCAATTTATTGGATTTTGAGAGGACAGAGAGAGAGAGAGGAAATTTGATTTTTGAAATTCCCTTTCCCACAAATTAAAATTTATGACAAATGAATGTGGTTGGTGATTTTTGACTTGTAGAAGCAATCCCAAGGTGCCTCATGACTTGCAGCAATGAAGAATGTTTTCCCATGCTCATTGAATGCTCCTTCAACCACTTCTCAACCACCAAACAAGACTGGGATCATTTTAATTAAAATTATCCATCAAAACATAATCAATTTATGTATTTTTTAGTTTTTATGCATCAAGTTTGGGGCCATGATTCCAACGACACAATTTTTGTGAAAATCCGTTGAAAATTGCTCTAGTTATGGCTTTATGAGTGCAGGTAGTTATTTTTAGTTTGCTAGACATTTCTTCCATTTTATGGGACTGCACATTTAATTTTTTGGAGATGGAGGTGTTTCTTTTCTTTTCACCCACATACCCTCATTAAAAATAAGAAATCCATTTTTTATTATGCCCATTTGAAGGTCAGGGTCAAGGTGTTCCATGTAGGCTCTCGTAATCCACAACAGACTGGATTTTTTACCCCACTTCACTTTGATATGTAGGTATTGTGGGTTTTTGGAGAACTCATGACACTAGGGTACAAGGGCTGCTTGGTCCTCCAAAATCCACTTTATCCGCAATGTACTCTATCTCCTTGATGTATGGTAATTTTGCCTCGGTGAAGAGCTCGCGTCCTCGCGGTACTTGGACCTTCCGGCCCTCTTGGGCCCACAACTTGTTTCTCACTTACACAACACTAATTCAATGCCTCCTTGATTATGTGGTGACTTTGGGTTCATGAGAAACTCATGTTCCTTCAGTACTTGGACTTCTTAGGCCCCGAATTTATGCCTTATTGGATCCACTTCAATGCCTTTTGCAAATCAGTCTACTCAGGATTTTGGGGAACTCATGGCTTGATGGAACTTATTTTTCCTGGTTGTCGGGACCCGATTTATCTGTAAATCATTGTTTCCTTATCATTTCAGACCCAATTTGAGGACAAAGAACCCTAGTTCCATCCACAGCCATTCCACCCGCAACCCCTAGACCTGCAATACATTGAAATAGGCCCTTTTCCCCATTTCTCCAAAATTTGTAGCAAATTTTCACTAACTCAGATTTTTATTGAATAGGGAATTTAGAGAAAAATAAAAGGGTGCCCCCAACATCCATTTTTTTTTACCATTATTGCCTATTCAAGTCTAAAGAATAGAAGGTGGAGAAGTGAATTCAACACTTGGGACAACATGTAATAAGTTCGGGAATTGAGGCTTCAACAAAGGTGATGGTAATCTAACGATTTTCCATTGGAAAGAATGATTTACCTCTTACTCAAATGCCTCAACATTATTAATCCATGCCTCAAGGTGGGGCACCATATCAACAATGTCATCAAGTTTCTCCTTTGAGCTATGATAACCTGAAAAAGGAGTTAACCATGGACAAGGTACCTTGAACCCAATATTGAGTGCCTTTGTTTGAGCTACAACCCTAGTCTACACAAATTTTTCCTCCCAATTTTGTACTTTGAACTACAAATCTTCATATTCAGGTGTAGGATATCCTCTACAATTTGCATACTCCTACTCTCCAATAGCTACATAATCTGGTAGGTAACCAAATTAGTCTGCATATTGTTCTTGTTCATATGGGTATGAATACTATTGATTATCATAATTTGATTTTGAAGGAGGTTGATAATAACTTGAAAATGAATTTTGTGTGTTTGGAGGTGGGCATGGACTATATGGAAACTACTACAAATGTGAATTCCACTACAGGAATGAAGCCATGATTGCAAAACTTCACAGAATGGGAGAAAATGAAAGATGTGGAAAGAAAGATGAATACAAATGGATGGAAAAAATGTTTGAAACTTCAGAGAATGGGTTATTGACTAGATGAAGTCACTGGATATGTTTTGCAAATGCTTCCAAAAGATGAAATTTCAATAGGAACATACCAACCTACCAAAATGAAGCCTCCTCTAGAGATGAACTGCACACCTGTAAATGATCTTTAATGTAACTCTACAGTAGAATACCCCTAAAAGATGAAAAATCTAACTTCTTTGAGGTCCCATCAGGTATGCTAGAATTGGTATCACCGAATCACAACATTGTCTGATTTTCACAAGTGTGTGTGCTTGAGCTCATGGTGTGACTGGGTAACATGGGTATTATCTCCAAGTTGTGGGACTTGCTACTTGAGATAGACCTCAAGAGAAAGATGGTTCTTGCTCCTAAACTACCTACCGCAATCTAATACTAATGCATACAAAGATATTTAATACTATTCTAACTTTCTAAGGGACCAGGGAGAGAGAGAGAGAGAGAGAGAGAGAGAGAGAGAGAGAGAGAGAGAGAGAGAGAGAGAGAGAGCATGAAGTAAATCCTACACTAATAACAATGATACACCAGAAAAGGAGGGTATGAGAATAATCCCCCAATGTGCAAAAATGGAAGTGAAATGTGGATTAGAGAGGGTGATAACAGTTCTCCATGGTCCAATAACAACATTCACAACACATTTTCATGTATACACAATAATAATAGATCCTCACAAGAGCATATAATAGACACAATATATTTGCAATAAGATTTAAGAAGCAAGAAGAATGCAAACAAACACAACACAAGAAGATACATCCACAAACTTGCATCTATTGCTCCATTGATATGCAAAGTTCAAGATTTTACAAAATGAAGGCCTGGATCACCCTGAAAGGAGTCCACTGAAAATGACAGTGTTTTGCTAATAAAAACCATCCTCCTCTACAATGAGCCCAACACTTCAATTTATAGGATTTTGAGAGGAGAGAGAGAGAGAGAGAGAGTGATTCCTGAAATTCCCTTTCCCATAAATTAAAATTTATGACAAATGAATGTGGTTGGTGATTTTGGACTTGTAGAAGCAATCCCAAGATGCCTCATGACTTGCAGCAGTGAAGAATGTTTTCCCATGCTCATTGAATTCTCCTTCAACCACTTCTCAACACCAAACAATACTGGGCTCTTTTTAATTAAAATTATCCATCAAAACATCATCAATTTATGGATTTTTTAGTTTTTATGCATAAGGTTTGGGGCCATGATTCCAACGATACCAATTTTGTGAAAATCCGTTTAAAATTGCTCCAGTTATGGCTTTCTGAGTGCAGGTAGTTATTTTTAGTTTGCTAGACATTTCTTGCATGTTATGGGATTGCACATTAATTTTTTTGGAGATGGAGGTGTTTCTTTTCTTTTCACCCAAATACCCTCATTAATAATAAGAAATCCAATTTTCATTGTGCTCGTTTAAAGTTCAGGGTCGAGGTGTTCCATGCGAGCTCTCATAATCCACAATAGACTGTCTTTTTTTCCCCCCTTCACTTTGATATGTGGGTATTGCGGGTTTTTTGAGAACTCATGACACTAGGGTACAAGGGCCGCTTGGGCCTCCAAACTCCACTTTATCCGCAATGCACTCTATCTCCTTGATGTATGACAATTCTGTGGGGAGCTCGCGTCCCCCTGGTACTTACACCTTCTGGGCCTCTCGGGCACACAACTTGTTTCTCAGGTGCACAACACTGATTCAATGCCTCCTTCATTGTGTGGAAAATTTGGGGTGATGAGGAATTCATGTCCCTGCAGTACTTGGACTGTCCGAGCCCCAAACTTTGGCCTCTTCCGCAATGCATTTGATCTGCTTCAATGCCTTTTGCAAATCAGTCGAGTTGGGATTTCGGGGAACTCATGGCCTGATGGAACTTATTTTGCATGGTTGTCAAGACCCGATTTACCTGTAAATATTTGTTTCTTTATCATTTTAGACCCAAGTCGAGGATGAAGAACCCTAGTTCCATCCACAGCTATTCCACCCGTAACCCCTAGACCTGTAATACATTGAAATAGGCCCTTTTCCCCATTTATCCAAAATTTGTAGCAAACTTTCACTAACTCCTTAGATTTTTATTGAATAGGGAAGTTAGAGAAAAATAAAAGGGTGCCCCCAACATCCAAATTTATTTTTTTACCATTATTGCCTGTTCAAGTCTAAAGAAATTATGCAAGTTATCAAAATCACCTTGGGGTAAATTTTGGATAACAATATTTGACCCCAAAAAGGATGAATACCAAAAAGATAAGATGCTTAAATGATTAGAAAGGACCCAAAAAGTGTGAGTACAATAAAAATGGGATAGGAGTGCCCAGAGGGGACGAGAGCACCTGATACTGGTGTCCTGGATTGGCACTGGTGTCTAGGATGAAAAATGTCAAAGAGTAAAAAGGAAGATTGAGTAAGGGTGTAAGACCAAAAGAAACAATAGAAAGTAAAGCAAGGTGGCCAAAGACATGGGTTAGTTAGTACTTTTCTTACTTAGGAATCATATGAATAGTTGTATGTGATCAGGACTAGATAATTACCCAAAGTACATGGTTGTGTGTCTACAGTGTACAACTAAAGCAAGATCCAATCCCGAAATAAATTTATATGTCCATGCAAATATATATTGAAATTCCATAAGAAGTGTAGTAAACACTTCTATTTCTTGTGGAGTTATACTAGCTCCAAGTTGTAGAATCTTAGGATGTTTGTTTGTTCCAATGTTGATGTCTATAATTTATTCTACCAACATTTTGGATATTGATTAACTAAAATTAACTAATACATAGTATGTGGGGATATTTAATCTAATCTATGAACATCTATAAATAAAGTAAATAAATGCAGTAAAGAAGTATATACGTGACTAAGAAACTATGAAAAAGCAAATGCGAACCCTAATGTGTAAGAGAGAAGAGGAAAGAACTTAACTAAATAGAAGATTATCACAAGACTGTGTCACAGAGCTGACTGGAGAATATAAAAGCATGAATGACCATGCAAAAGCTACGAAAAAGATGGATCTGGAGTATCTATTTAGATTGGAGCACTTGGAGAGGGACTGGGGCACTTACGGGTGCTCTAATTTGTAAACTGGGTACCTTGGTTTGTGTAAAAGACCTAAAACTATTCTTCACAGGTTCGGTAGATGGTCTAAAATCCTTGTTGTCCATTGTATTAACTTCGTCTCACTCCTCCGAATGTTGCTGATATTCCAAGATGATGTAAAGACCTACAAAATACCAATAGAAGTATCAAAACCTTAAAAAAAGATGCAAATGAATGGGTCAGACTGACCTCAGTTGCCACAACAATGGGCTTACTAACTAAGCACTACATTACATTTCAGACCCAAATGTAGTTCTAGTGAGTGTGTACATAATGTGCCCTAGATGCTCTTGTGCTAGTTGCACTTTGTGAAGTAGCGAGCAATAACTAAATGTAGAAAATGTAATAGAATGTGTGCATAAAATAGAATAGAATCCCTCCCCTTATGAAGTGTGATGCAGATGTCCTAGCCTTATGCCTTGTGATGGAGCTATGTGGATGCATGGGATCTCCAATGTAATAGATGGAGGAAACTCTAGATGGATGATAATAGTGAATGATGGTAGGTACCTCATTATGGTCTCATAACTTTATATTTATAGGGTTCTCTTGATCTAATTTCTTAATTAACCCCGAAATGGCCAGCCACCAAAAAGCTAAAGATCTAAAATGGGTAGAAAGATTTCAAAAAGTGGTGGGAAAGTGTAAAAGGGACCGGGGCGCCCATGGGAGCCCTTGTATTGATTTGATGCCCCAATCGAGGCTAAAATAATGGGAGATGACAGAAGTTGATTGGGCATGTGGATGTAAAAAGTTGGTAATGACGAAATAAAATAAAACAAGATGGTCAAAAGATGGGGGTTAATTAATAATTTCTTCACTCAATATCCTTTTAAATAGTAGTATGAAACTAGGATAAATAATGTCTAAAGTGCATGATTTTGTGACTACATTTTCCCCCCACTTTATGTTGGTGAGCAGAAAACTCGGTAACATAAAGTAGATAGAGATGTGTACCTGATATCCATGAGAAATGTAGTAGAAATGTGTCGAAGGATTAGATAAAGTGGGAAGTGAAAAAAATATGGAGCATGGAAACTAAAGATGAAAATGCACAAAAAGTGATGAGAGTGAACCTAGGGTGGAACGGTGTGCTGATGTTGATGTGTGTAGTGTACCTGCATGGTTAGTATAGTGTGTGCTATCGCGAAGTGTCATTTTTGACGTCGTTGTTTTTTCTTGTTGTTGCCCCCATTTGACTGATTGTTTCTCACACACCTATACTTGCAAGGAGAAAATGATCAAGTAGTCAAACATGTATGTATATATGTGTAAATATGTAATGTAAAAGTATGTAAATGTAAAATACGTAAATAAAATAGTGTAAATGGAACATGTGCACCTGATCCATGTCAAGAGAAAGAGTGTAGAAGGATATCCTGTACTGGCGGGGTTTTTTGGGTGATATGATGCCATAGGCCAAAGAAGTATAGGGAGGAAATGCTCTATGTCCTCCAAACTATAACTGCTTTGTTGAACTATGTGTGAAGATATCTCTGTATCATCCTAGTTTTTTGGGTGATCCGACATTCGTGGTAGAAGAAGTAAAGGGAGGAATTCCGTTGTATCCTCCAACCTTTAACTTCTCATCAGAATGCTAAGGACACCATGTCCTATAAAAGCCAGTGTGTATGGAGTTTGTAGACTGGTGTGAACTCACTCACTGTATGTAAACCCACAATGCCAAGGGTGGAAAGTGAACTGAATTGAACTAGTATAAATGTGATGTGTTAATATGTAAACCCAAAATGATTCCCCCCTCATTAGGGGCGCATGTGACATCGTTGAGAGGAGAATACAACCCCAAAAGAGGACCGACGACATATAATATGAAAATCTACCCTGTAAGGGGAAGGGAATGCGCTTGGTAGAAACCAAGGCGGGAAAAAACAAGGATGGCTATCCAAAAAAAATGTTAGTATGAAAAAACATGTATATAAAAAATAAGTGTAAAGTATGCAAACAATGTGTAAGCTATGCAAATAGTGTAAAAATTACCAAGCTAAGTAATGTAAACACGCAAGAAAACAAGTAAGCCGTAAAAAGTGGGTTAAAAACATGGGACATCACTCACAATGTCGCAAGACACGCAAGGCTATAATGGCCACAAAAAACAAATAAGTGTGGACACCAAGCATAAGGAAAATCTTGTGTACAAGAAGCAAAGAAAGAAAGACAATGTAACAAACAAGTATGGAAACAAATATCCCTGCATGATAAATGTTGCACATGAAGCACATGTTAGCATGTTAGAAAGATAACTAGTATGTCAAAAGCATGTATAACCAAGTAATGTATAGTGCTAAGTACAAAGTGAAATAATAACACTTAGTAGAGATGAATGTGGATGCCCCCAATGACCAATGTAGGAAGGGTAGAAGCCGGGTTTCCATGTTGCATGTAAGAGATATGTATCTGTGATCACAACTAGAAAGAGGTGTGAACATGCATTTGTTGATGACATAGATAAATGAAATACAAGTAAGCTAACTAGCATGTGTAATAAAGTGACCATGAACAAACAAAAGTAAGTAAGAGTAAAAGTAATATGCAATATGCCGTGGATGGATGGAATAGAATGCAAAATGGACTTATAGGACCCACATGCCCCTTGAGTGAATGGAAATGTATGTAGTGAGGTTCATTTATTTTTCACCCTCAGCAGTCAAGAATGAATCGTAAACGAGAGTGCGTCATTGGGAAATGGGCAAAGTGTGTGTTGTGTCTAACACACTGTGATGAGTGTGTATGTGTGTTGATGATATGTGACCTAGCGATGAAGTATGCATGAGCCCTATAACCAAAATGTATATCAAAACTAGATGAAGTTATAAGTGATGATTTATCCTAAGTGTATATCACTATGAGATGAATGGATGAGTGATGATTTATCCCTAAGCATATATCACTACAAGATGGAAAGAGAGAGTGGTGATGTAACCTATTGTCCTCTCAAAATTTCCCCTCTTTTGAAAGTCTGAATTTTGAAATTTTTGAGTTGGCACCTTTAATAATGTCCTAGTGAAAAGGAAACTTGAAGAGATGGTGAAAATTGGCATTTTCTAAGTAGTCTTTTTAGTGTTTTACGGGTCTGTCGGACATTTTTGTCCCCCATGTCCCGAGTTCCCCTGGGCCTTCTATTCACCGATCGGCCACTGCTTCCCTGCAAAATCTTAAGCTGTCTGCTTTTTTGGAAAACTTTTTGGCCCGTTTATCCCAAGTTCACCTGAGGCTTCCTGTTACCCGATCGTCCACATCAGCCGCATCAGAGTACTTTGCGTACTTTTGTCCGATCTGTCCCAAATGTGTCTAGGATTTCTTTTCCCACTTTTCCCGCATCAACATGACCTCAGCTGAATTACATCCTCACGTCTCGTACGTCCTTGCATCTTTCGCGTATCAAGTTTCGGGACCGCCCCGTGCTCATTTGGCCTACTTTCCCGCATTACTACATCGGCCGCATCGCATCTTCACATCCCCTCATGTCCCAAATGTACCAAAGACTGTCTGGGTGAAGTTTTTTCCACTTTTCCCACTTTTCATATTTTTGAGTTCGGTGCGGGGTGTATTTAATGTGCATTTAATAACCTTCTCTCTCCTAAAATGGACTATTTAATTGGACTATCCTCCCTACGCATTTGTCACATTGCTCGCTTGCCTTCTCTTGCTCGAATCCTTGCCATTAAAGTCGTTTGCTCGTGCCCCTGTATCCCTTTGCATTCCCATCATGATTTTTATCTTTGGAAGGCTATCCCCTACGCATTGCAAGAATGAAGATCAAGTTCTAGGGTCAAGAACATGTATCACCTCTTGAATCCTCTGTACCAGATATCGGAGACAACGAGGTTTGGCACTTAGATTTCATAGATTTTTGGGGTAGATTAACATGCTCTAATCCTTCTCCCATGGCACAAATGATTAGTGATAGTGGACTTGCATACGCGGCTGGTTTTCCTATCTCTGTATACAGTGTGTGGACATGGTGCTTGCCTGCGGATCCCATTTTAACCTGGATACTAAGGAACTCACCAATGTGCATGGTGAATTAATTACGTAAAACTAGATATTGCCGCCATTACTTACTACTCTATGCATTCCAGAAACTGAAGATTCCATAATTCTCACTTAGTGCCCAAGCCCAAATCATGTTCGACCAAGAAAGTGACAAATACAAGGCACGTATAGACAAAATCATGGTTAAAGAACCCTAAGAAGGGAGCATCCTGACTCTCCAAGGCATTATACAGGGTTGATTTTAATGAGGAGTTGTCTGACTTTATCATTTTTCTTGCTCCTGTATCATGGGGTTGCCTTCCCACCAATGAGTTTCACTTCTGGATGTGCCCCTTCATCAACATCATCTGTGCAAGGGCAAGCAGAACATCAATTGGGCCGAGATTGTTCTGCATGAATTTGACTGAGCAGTTGTCTAGTGTTCAACAGACTAAGAATTTCTATATGACTTCTTATCTCATGTATACCCTGGCTGCATCCCAGTAGTGGTTTGGTTTCACCTACATAGAGGGCCAGAAGAATGAGCCTATTTATGCATACTGCCCTCAGTTTACCCTAGAAACTAGCAATCACAATTTCAGAAGAGTCAATGATGCTTTCACCATGTACATTGTAAGACTCTTGGAGGGAAACACTGTCAGGAGATTTTCTGATGAAGCTATGACCCTGATAGCCAAGTATGGGGATTTCTTTATCCAATTCAGGAGGTTTTCATACATCAGGCTAGCTGGCTATGAGAACACACCCCTCAAGCTCCCTATGTTCTATGGTGATAAGATGGCCCTGGTTGAAATATGCAGGTAACTTGATAAGCTACATAGGACATGCAGTAGACAAGAAGATCACTGGCCTGCATTTCCCTATCTCTTTGGGAAACTATACATGTAATACAACCTTGGATGCCCAAAATGTAGAAAGGGCTATTACTTCTATCACTGTTCATTTCTTCAGACCCAGATCTTGCTTTGATATGAAGAAGTTTATTGAGCAGAACCTCAGGATAAACTATCATCACAAGCAATATACTGAGGATAATGGGCTGATTGTGCAGATGATTTTGAGGCTAGATGGAGGCACTATGGTAGACTCTCTCTACAACACATCAGAGATCTCAATAATTACCAAGTTCCTGAAGGACTTAAGGAGGATGATGAGGACTTACAGTCCTTTGAATATGAGACAAAAATCAAACACACTCCTTTGGAGGATCTGGATTGGTACAAGAAAGAGAGGGATGATTTGGTTGAGATTATGGCCCCTGTTCTTGTAAGAACTAAAGTTTGGCTTGATAGGAAGGATTCGTGAGTTCAAGAAGAGTCAAGGTGGATCTTCTTCTAGAGACACCTCTACACCAGGGAAGGAAGCACATACAACCAGCACTGAGGTTCTTGAGCAAAACCCCTCATTCTTCCTCAATGAAAGAGCCTGAGTCATCTACTCCTTCTTCTACCCAAGTATACCAAAAGAAGATCAAGAGAAGTCAAACAGGAACCAATTGATGAAGAGTCTCTTATTGAGCATCCAGAGCTACCTTCAGGACTAGAGAACATTATTGTTCTTAGTGAGAGTGATGATGGTGAAATACCAAATCCTGTAGGAAAGCTCCTGAAGTAACAGTTGAAAAAGAAAAGGAAATGTCTAGTGCAGAGCCTCCTAGTACCACAGAAATCCTCTACAAAGGAAGCTCCTGATACTCCCACCACTTCTATGCTAGAGGCAACAGTGGTCAATACTCTAAGTACTCCATGGTCCATGAGTTCACTTGCTCTTGGGCCCCTTGTTCCTTCCTCTTCTTCTTCTACTTTTGCTTGGGTGCAACCCATGGTTGACAACAGGAAGAAGAGAGCTTCTTCTCAGATAACAGGGCCTAATTTTGATGCTGTGGCAGCCCTGCTAGGAACTACTCCTCCTCCTCCAGCTAAGAGAGCCAAGACAACTTCAAGGATAGTAATTGATGCTCAAGGCCAACAGTTCCTGGAGGTTGCAAAGTCCCAAGGTTGATAAGGCAGAGCGGAAGGATCTCTTGGTCTCTGATTTAGAGCTTTCTAGAATCCCAATGGGGGAATCCACTCCTGAGAGTGAGGTTCATAACCTTCAAGCAAATAGTGACAAAGGTTATTGAATGAGTAGAGAAGGGCAAGCAAACTATAGAACAGTTGGAAGAAAAGAATCAAGTTCTTTCCAACTTTATCAAATCATTATTGACCAAAGATAAGGTTTTGGATCCTACCCCACTGGCTTCTCTTCCACCCCCCATGATTCTCAGCCAGGATGAAGTTCAGAGCATCAAAGATATACATAGGTATTCTACTTATGGAAAGGCTATGGAAGTCCATGGTTGATGATATGATTATAGCTGGCTTGAATTTCATTGAGGAAGCCTTCAAGACCAATGAGAAGGTGATTAATCTACAATAGAAACTGCACTTCCTCAATAAGGGATTATGGATAAAGAGCTTAAGCTTTGGGTTAGTTTGTATTACAGATCTTCGCCTTATGGGCCAAACTGATGAAAAGATCCTTTTGGTTAATAGTATTTTTGATGAGGCCAAGAATAACTTGTCAAAGGCATGGGTTTTTGGTGTAGAATGGAAGATGAAGGTGTTGGAAGAAGCACTGGGTGAGCTAAATAACGTATGGCAGAAAGGAGAATCTTTCAAGACTTGTGTTTCTTCTGCCTTTAAAGATATTCATTGCCATCTTCATGATGAAACCTCAGGTGTTCCTTTCTCTCTTCAAGAGATCAAAGCTCAGTTCAGAAAACTTTTTCAAAGAAGACTTGTTCAAAGAAGAATTGATTACCAAAGAGAAGATAAAGGACATTTGCTCCCTTCAATCTGCAATTGCTGAGGCAAATAAAGAATACCTGGATCACACTGAATTTGATAAAGAGATGGAAAAATGTCTAGGCACTTGGTCTCACGCCATTTCCAACACAACAATTCCACGAGGTATGGAGATAGTTGAAGCATTGAAGAAATTTAGATATTAGAATTCTCAAATCAGTGGGCCCGCCTCAACCATAATCAGATGTTTCTTCTTCTGGCTTCTCTTTTTCTCCTTCTATTTTTAAGTGCTGAGCTCCTTGTAAATTAATTAAGGATATTGTATTGAGCATTTCCTTAATTAATCTTTTAGTTAAAAGAAACGGTTACCAAGTGTAACTAATTTGTAATCTATATAATGAGCTCTCCACACCATTCTTAAGGGCTGGAACTCTGACTATTTTTAAAAATTTTTCAAGAGTTTTTAAAAGCTATCAATACAAGAAGACTCCTCTTTCTGTTCTATTTGTGGTTATTCCTCCTTTCCTATCTGTTAAATTATTAAATCATTTATCTATTTTCTGCATCAAGAAGCTTTGTATTCCCCAAGATGTCATCTCTAGAACTTTGTGTCTATGGAATGCACATCTTATGGTTTAACAGAAATGATTTTGTTCTATATGATCCTAAATCAACAGTTATAAGGAATTATTTTGCTATCTATATTTCCTGAGAATGCCACTCTTCCTTTTCCCACTTCCTAGTTCTTTGTCTTTTTGCATTGATAATCGGTTATATAAAAAACACTTGCCATGATATCAAGTGTTCCTCTTTAAAACTAGACAGTTGTACATTTCTGAAATAGGTTTTTTGCCTTTAAATAAGGGAACCTCTCCCATTAAAGAGGAGGGACTTTTTTCCCCTGACTGTTGCTTCATTAAAGTCCTTATTTGACAACCAACAATTTTTGGAGACTCCGCTGAGAGATTCATTTTGATGGATTCCAGTTTTATCAATAATTTCTTAATCTAAAAATGATCTGGGTGACTCTAAGATTTACCCAACTTAGGAGGGCTCTTGGGATCAAACATTCAAAAATTTCAACTCTTGGAGCAGCTAAGGTTCTCAAATCTTCCTTCAATAGTTAGCTATGCATTAGAGGAGAGCCAACCTTGCAACATTGGATAAGGATCAGAGATTAGCTTGTTAGCGTTGAAGATGACTTGATTGTGTCTGGTAAGTTGAAAAGAGATCCTTCCAAATCTAGAGCCCTTCATTTTTCCTCTTCTTCTGCTCTCGGAGCTAATGTACAAATCCATTAGTACAAAAGCTTGCTAATGACCTCATTTCCATCAAGAAACAATTTTCTTAGCATGCTCCTTATGACAAATGTTCCAATGGAGGAATTTTTATCCTAGATATCATTTGTCCCTCCTCTTAGACAAGGCTGGCAATTGAGGGACCTCCCATATAGGTCCTTGTTAATTTAACTTGTGAGGTTGACGAACTTGATGATGAAGAGATTAATGAAAATTTTGAAGAACCTGTAGAAGAGGTTGATGAAGAACTGGAAGAACTTGAGGGGTATCGAGTTAATTTCTTCACCACTGAAGGTGTTTGATGAAGAAGATGATTATGATGACGTAGTAGTAGAAATGAACAGTGAGTTATATGCTGTTATGACTTAGGAACAGTACAAATAAGAAGGAGAAAGTGATGCATCCCGTTAAGCAGGTCCAAGGATCATCCCATGATTACCCCCATAATTGCAAAAATGGGGATCTCCTATTCCCACTACATCCACACAGAAGGTGAGTTTTGCTAATTCTTCTTTTCCTAATTCTACTGCTAAAACTTCTTTTTCTCTAGCTCCTAAACTTGATAACGCCTAGGATTCCTAGTGATGATAGCCCATCCACTCTCTAGATATTTTGATATCATTGATCACCTTAAGAAAGACAAAAATCTAAATTTCAGGAGGCTGCGTACTATCAAACTCATCCAAAATCCTTTTCCAAAATGGTCCACCTTTGTCAAATATCCCATTCCTAGAAACTTTTCCCAATACTTCAAAAGGTATCTTTCCCACTCCCTCCTCCACATCCCAACCAAACCTTGTGGTTGCAGTCACCTCACCTTAGTGAGAAAATCAAACCATTTTATATGACTGTCCTCCTTATGATAGGCCATAGAACTTAGTAACTATGTCATAGACTCAGGGGCGTAAGATAATGTCATGCCCTGCCAAAGGGGCTCATGCTTTGGGTCTTACTCTCACACGCACTTATGGGTCCTGCTATTCTATAGAGAGTAAGGAGGGTGCCTTTGGTTGGAAGGATTAAGGATGCACAAGCAGCTTTTGTTGCTTTACCAGAAAAGAAGGTTTTAGCTACTATACTTGGTAGCTTATATCCCTCCTTCATATGGTATGTTGTTGAGTAGGAACTTTTGTAAGGATGTGGGAGGAGAAATTCAAATGAATTGGTCGCATGCCCTTATAACCAGTTAATGGAAAGATGAAGAAACTACTTGCCCGAGAAGCAATCTAAATATATTGTGCAAAAGACAGATCATCTCAAAGGAAAACATACTCTATGAAGATATTGGACATGGACAACTATATGATTATGTCTCTGGGATGAAACAGAACATCCCAAATAATTACTTCATGATCCTAATGTGAATTTAGAATTTGAAATTTGATGGAAGTTATTCCTTGGTTGGGTCTGGAGCTGGTGTGGTGTTGATATCTCCTAAAGGAAAGGTTCATCCTTTCTCATTCAAACTATAGTTTGAGAACACCAATAAAACTGCAGGAATCTGAAGCTCTCATTCTTAGACTTAACATGGTAAAAGAGAAATGTGTGGAAGAATCTTCTGGCTCATGGGGAGATGCGGAGCTGGTTATTAAGCAAGTCAGAGATCTTTTTCAAGTAAGGAATAGAAGATTAAAGCATTATAGGAATCTGGTTTGGGATTCTATTAAATTTCTTGATGCCTTCTCCATCGAGGTAGTCCCAAGGGAAAAAAACACTAGGGCTAATTCCCTAGCCGTGTCAAGGATCTTTTCTCATACCTCATCCTGATTTCCTCGCAGGATAAATTCACCATTGAAATGATCCATAGACCCAGTGTGTCGGATAATGCAAGACAACTGGCATGTTTTCAATGATGATCAACATTTACTATCTTTCTTGGAACTCAGGGATAACTTTGAACAATTATACTTCGAAGGAAGTGACATTTTTCCCCGAGAGAGTGTATCTTCCAATGAGGAGGGTGTCAAAGAGGAGATAGATCAAGATGGGTGCATCAGACTAAAAGGTAACAAGATCCCTAAGGGTTTGGTGAGTCTGGAAGAATTGTTTGATAAAAATGACAGGTATGTTAAGGCTAAAGCTTCTAGAGGAGCTCAACAATCTACTGAATATGAAAATGTTAACATTGGGAGTTCTAATGACATTAAAATGGTGAACATTGGGAAATGTTGCACATAAGAAGAAAATAAAAAGGTAGTAAATATTTTGAAGAGGTACATTGATGTACTTGCTTATTAAACTTGGGATTAAACCTTTCAAACAAAAGTAAAGGTAGTACAATCCAAAGATTGCTGACACCATTTTTCAGGAGATACAAAAGTTGTTAAAGGCCAAGATTATCTTCCCCATTCATCATTTAACTTGGATTGCTAACATTGTGCCTGTTAGGAAGAAAAATGGCGAGATTCAGATCTGTGTTGATTTTAGGAATCTGAATCAGGCTTCTCTTAAGGACAATTACCTCCTACACATGATGGACCAAGTATTGAAAGCTGTTTCAAGAGCTGAAATGTTGTCCATGCTTGATGGTTTCCCATGATACAATCAAGTAGAAGTCAACACCACAGATCAGCATAAGACTGCCTTTAGCACTCCTTGGAATACTTTTGCTTACAAGAGGATGCCTTTTGGACTCATTTATGTTGGTTCCACCTTTCAAAGGGCTATGGACTTGGCCTTTGGAATCCTAAAAGGAAAATGTATTGTCGTGTATCTATATGACCTAACTGTATTTTCCAAAGATAGAGCAGATCATTTTCAGCATCTAGAAAAGGTTCTTTTGAAATGCAAAGAACATGGGGTCTCTTTGAATTCCAAAAATTCTATCTTTTGTGTCATGGAGGGAAAATTGTTGGGACATGTTGTCTCTAAAGAAGGAATCAAGATTGATCCTGAACGAGTCCAAGCTATTCAGCAGATTCCTTTTTCTACAAGTAAAAAGGGAGTGCATTCTTTCTTTGGTAAGATCAACTTCCTGAGAAGATTAATTCTTGATTTTATAGAGCTACCTTTGAATATATCCCAAATGATGAAAGGGAAACAAACATTTGGTTGGTCCCCTGAAGGGAAAGAAGCATTCAAAGGCATTAAAAAGGCTATTGTTAGGACTCCTATCTTAGCATGTCCAGATTTCAGCAAAGACTTTATTATCTATTGCTATGCCACAGAAAGTACCCTGGTGGCTATGTTAACCCAGAAATACTTTGAAGACCATGAGCTCCCAATTGCATTCATGAACCATATTCTAAAAAATCACAAGCTAAAGTATACTATGATGGAGAAACATGCTTTTGCAGTAGCTAAAGTTGTTAAGCAGTTTTGATTTTATATTCTTAACTCTCACTTGGTGATATTGGTGCCCGATACAACCATCAAGTCCATTCTTACACAACAAGAATTTGGAACTAAGAGAGGAAACTGGGTCATAGTCCTTTGAATATGAGACAAAAATCAAACACACTCCTTTGGAGGATCTAGATTGGTATAAGAAAGAGAGGGATGATTTGGTTGAGATTATGGTCCATGTTCTTGTAAGAACTAAAGTTTGGCTTGATAAGATGATTTGTGAGCTCAAGAAGAGTCAAGGTGGATCTTTTTCCAGAGACACCTCTACACTAGGGAAGGAAGCACATATAACCAACACCAAGGTTCTTGAGCAAACCCCTCATTCTTCCTCAATGAAAGAGCCTGAGTCATCTACTCCTTCTACCCAAGTATACCAAAAGAAGACCAGAGAAGTAAAACATGAACCAATTGATGAAGAGCCTCTTCTTGAACATCCAGAGCTACCTTCAAGACTAGAGAACATTATTGTTCTTAGTGAGAGTGATGATGGTGAAATACCAAATCATGTAGGAACTCCTAAAGTAACAGTTGAAAAAGAAAAGGAAATTTCTAGTGCAGAGCCTCCTAGTACCGCAAACTCCTCTACAAAGGAAGCTCCTGATACTCCCACCAATTCTTTGCTAAAGGCACTAGTGGTCAATACTGTAAGTTCCATGAGTTCACTTTCTTCTTAGGCCCTGTTCCTTCCTCTTCTTCTTCTAATTTTTCTTGGGTACAAACCATGGTTGAAAACAGGAAGAAGAGAGCTTCTTCTTAGATAACAGGGCCTAATTTTGATTGCTGGTGGCATCCTTGCTCAGAACTACTCCTTCTCATCTAGTGAAGAGAGCCAAGACAACTTCAAGGATAGTAACTGATGCTCTAGGCCAACAATTCCTAGAGGTTGCAAAGCCCAACGTGGATAAGGCAGAGAAGGATCTTTTGGTATATGATTTAGGGCTTTCTAGAATCCCAATGCAGGAATCCACTCCTAAAAAATGAGGTTCATAACCTTCAAGAAATAGTGACAAAGGTTATTGAACGAGTAGAGAAGGGCAAGAAAACTACAGAACAATTGGAAGAACATAACCAAGTTCTTTCCATCTTTATAAAATTATTATTGACCAAAGATAAGGTTTTGGATCCTACCCCACTGTCTGCTCTTCCGCCCCCCATGATTCTCAGCCAAGATGAAGTTCAGAGCATTAAAGATATGCATAGGTATTCTAATTATGGAAAGTCTATAGAAGCCATGGTTGACGATATGATTATAGATGGCTTGAATTTCATTGAGGAAGCCTCAAGACCAATGAGAAGGTGTTTAATCTACTCCAGAAATTCACTTCCTCAATAAGGTCTATGGATAAAGAGCTTAAGCTCTGGCTTAGTTGTATTATAGATCTTCGTCTTATGGGCCAAAATAATAAAAAGATCCTGTTAGTTAACAATATTTTGATGAGGCCAAGAATAACTTGTCAAAGGCATGGGTTTTTGGTGTAGAATAGAAGATGAGGGTGTTGGAAGAAGCACTGGGTGAGCTAAATAACGTATGGCAAAGAGGAGAATATTTCAAGACTTGTGTTTCACCTACCTTCAAAGATATTTATTTCCACCTTCACGATGAAACATCAGGTGTTCCTTTCTCTCTTCAAGAGATCAAAGCTTAGTTCAGAACCTTTGTCAAAGAAGACTTGTTCAAAGAAGAATTGATTACCAAAGAGAAGATAAAGGACATTTTCTCCCTTCAATCTGCAATTGCTAAGGCAAATAAAGAATACCTAGATCACATTGAGTTTGATAAAGATATGGAAAAATGTCTAGGCACTTGGTCTGATGCCAGTGCCAAAACAACAATTACACGAGGTATGGAGATAGCTGAAGCATTGAAGAAATTCAGATATCAAATTCTCAAATTAGTGGGCCCACCTCAGCCATAATCAGATGTTTCTTCTTCTGGCTTCTCTTTTTCTCTTGTTTTTAAGTTCTGAGCTCCTTGTAAATTAATAAAGGATATTGTATTGAGAATTTCCTTAATTAATATTTTAGTTAAAAGAAATGGTTACCAAGTGTAACTAATTTGTAATCTATATAATGAGCTCTCCACGCCATTCTTAAGGGCTGGAACTCTGACTATTTTTAAAATGTTAAAGAGTTTTAAAAGCTATCAATACAAGAAGACTCCTCTTTCTGTTCTATCTGTGGTTATTCCCCCTTCCCTATTTGTTAAATTATTAAATCATTTATCTATTTCTACATCAAGAAGATTTTTATTCCCGTAGATGTCATCTCTGGAACTTTGTGTCTATGGAATAACATCTTATGGTTTAACGTAAATGATTTTGTTCTCTATGATCCTAAATTAACATTTATAAGGAATTATTTTGCTATCTATATTTTCTGAGGAATGCCACTCTTCCTTTTCCCACTTCCTAGTTCTTTTGTCTTTTTACATTGATAATCAATTATATAAAAAAACTTCCATGATATCAGAGTCCCTCTTTAAAACTAAATGTTGTACATTTGTAAATAGGTTTTTGCCTTTAATTAAGGGAACCTCTCCCATTAAATAGGAGGGACTTATACCCTTTGACTGATGCTTTAATTAAAGTCCTTATTTGACAACCAACAATTTTTGGTGACTCCGTTGGGGATTCATTTTGGATGAATTCTAGTTTTATGAAAAATTTCTTGATCTTTGTCTGATCTGGAAACTCTAAGATTTACCCATGGTAAGAGGGCTCTTGGGATCAAAGATTCACAATTTGAACTCTTGTAGCAATAAAGTTTCCCTCTTCCTTCAATAGGGAGAGATAGAAGAGCTCTTTCTACAAGAACACCTCCTGTTGAAAATAGAACCCTTGTGAGTGGTATCCCTTAAGAGCAACTCATCCCTAATCTCTGTGCTTTGATTCTTGCTGGCATTTCAGTTCCTCTTCAAACAGTGTTTCTAAGGATGGTAGTTCCATTACCCTGGGGCCATCGTGTTGGGCCTCTTTCCCTTCCTCAACATTTTCATGAGTTACCCAGGGATAACAGGAAGAACTTCCCCAAGTTCAGAGGTGATGGCAAGGTGCATCCTGATGAACATATTGTAGCTTTCATAGTTACATGTGGAGTCCTCAGAGTTGAGCATGAAGATGTATTAGTGAGGATTTTTGTAGAGACTTTGTAAGATAATGCAGTAGATTGGTTCTATCATCTTCTTGCTGGGGCCATTACTAATTGGACCACGACGAGAACAAGATTTGAGAACCATTTTAAACTTGCAGAGGATGTGCATGCTTTGCTAGCTCAAATTTATCAAATAAAGAAAGAATCATAGGAGCCTATGAGGGAATTTGTGGCAAGGTTCAACAAGTTGTTTAAAAAAATTCCACCAGATACCTAGCCTGTGGATCAAATTCAAAAATGTTTCTTCCTGAATGCTCAACTGCCTGAAGTTAGCTATACATTGAGGAGAGCCAACCTTGTAACATTGGATGAGGATAAGAGATTAGTTGTTAGCGCTGAAGATGACTTGATCATGTTTAGTAAGTTGAAAAGAGATCCTTTCAAATCTAGAGCTTCGTCTTCTTCTTCTTCTACTCCTGGAGCTAATGTAGATCCACTAGTTCAAAAACTTGTTAATGATGTGATTGCCATCAAGAAACAATTGGCTTAGCATGCTCCTTATGTGGATGTTCCAAGGAAGAATTTTTAGCCTAGAAATCATTTTCCTTCCTCTCAGAAAAGACTGGTAATTGAGGGACCACCCATCAAGGTCCCTATTAATGTAACTTGTGAGGTTGAAGAACCTAAAGATGAAGAGATTAATGAAGATTTTGAAGAACCTGAAGAAGAGGCTGATGAAGAACTGGAGGAACTTGAGGGATCTTGAGTTAATTTCTTCACCACTGAAGGTGTTGATGAAGAGGATGATTATGATGAACTAGTAAATGAAATGAAAAGTGAGTCATATGCTGTTATGACTTGGGAATAGACAAATAATAAGTAGAGAGTGATGCATGCTGCTAAGAGGTCCAAGGAGCATCTCATGACTATCCCTGTTGTTGCAAAAAGGGGATCTCCTATTCCCACTGCATCCATAAAGAAGGTGAGTTATGCTAATCCTTCTTTTCCTAGTTCTACTGTTAAAACTTCTTCTTCTTTAGCTCCTAAACTTGATAAGCCTAAGATTCCTAGTGATGATAGCCCATCCACCTCTGGATCTTTTGATATCATTGATCACCTTAAGAAAACAAAAATCAAAATTTCAGAAGCTGAGTACTATCAAACTCATCCAAAAGCATTTGCGAAAATGGTCCACTTTTTCAATTCCCATTCCAGAACTTTTCCCAATACTTCTAAAGGTATTTTTCCTACTCCATATTCTGCACCCCAACCAAACCTTTTAGCTGCAGTCACCTCACCTAATGAGAAAATCAAACTATTTTATGTAACCCTCCTCTTAGCTGGCCATAAACTCAGCAACTGTGTCATAGATTCAGGAGCATCAGATAATGTCATGCTTGCAAAAGTTTCTCACACTTTGGGTCTTACTCTCACATGCACTTATGGGTCTTGCTATTCTATGGAGAGTAAGGAGGTGCCTTTGGTTGGAAGAATTAAGGATGCACAAGTAGCTTTTGCTACTTTACTAGAAAAGAAGGTTTTAGTTACTATCTTGGTGGCTGAAATCCCTCCTTCATATGGTATGTTGTTGAGTAGGAACTTCTGTAAGGATGTGGGAGGAGAAATTCAAATGGATTGGTTGCATGCCCTCATACCAGTTAACGGTAAGATGAAGAAGCTGTTACCTGAGAAGCAATATGAGTATATTGTGTAAAAGACAGATGATCCCAAAGAACAAATACTTTATGAAGATATTGGGCATGAAAACTATATGATTATGTCCCAGGTTGAAACTGAACATCCCAAAGAAGTACTTCATGATCCTCATGGCATTTGGAATTTGGTATTTGATGGAAGTTGTTCCTCGGTTGGGTCTGGAGCTAGTGTGGTGTTGATATCTCCTGAAGGAAAGGTTCATCCTTTCTCATTCAAACTACAGTTTAAAAATACCAATAACATAGTAGAATATGAAGCTCTCATCCTTGGGATTAACGTGGCAAAGGAGGAAGGTGTGAAGAATCTTCTAGCTCGAAGAGATGTGGAACTAGTTGTTAAATAAGTCAAATACCTTTTCTAAGTAAAGAATAGAAGGTTGAAGCATTATAGAAATCTGGTTTGGGATTCTATTGAATTTCTTGATGCCTTCTCCATCAATGTAGTCCTAAGGGAAAAGAACACCAGGGATGATTCCCTAGCCGTGTCAGGGTCTTTTCTCATACCTCATCCCGATTTCTCTTAAGAAAAATTCACCATTGAAATGGTCCATAGACCGAGTGTGAAAGAAAAGAGGGGGAGACATAGAGGAAAAAAAAATAACCACTTTACAATGAGCCCCGACCCTTCTTTTATAGATTCAACACAGAGGGGAGAAAGAGAGAGAAGTGGGAAAACCATTCTGATGCTCAACCACTACCATCAACATCTCTTACAAAATCTGCCCCGAAATTTGTCTTGACTGAATCACATTCTTATTCAACGCCTTGAAGGAGGAGGAAACAATGAAGCAAATCGAATCCGATCTGGTTGTTGGGGAAAAATAGATCCTGTATTGATTGCCCTGAAGATGTTTCTCCATTTTTCTCCCACCTAACCTCCCCAAACTTAAAGTTTCAGATCCCCATGGCATAAACAAGGCTAAGATCTTTCCAATGGTGTCAAATTCGTAATATTTCAAGCCCTGAGTCGAAAGATTTGTCCCTTCAAAATTTGTATTGGGTCCATATAAAAAAAGGTGGGAAAACAGTTTGAAAATGGGTCCCCTTTTTAAGTTGGACACGTGGAAGGCTGGCACATGTCTGAGGGTGGCCTCTGCATTTTTCTTTTGGAGTCGCACGGTGTTGACACTTGGTTTCTTCCGTGGCTTGCTTGATTTCCCTATATTTTTTTCCTAAGTCCTTTTCTCAGTGGGGTCATATATTTGACTGTGGACACGGGGTGGCTTGAAGCTTGCTTAGAAACCCCCTTTCAATCTTGCTCTTGAACTAGCCTCATTTGGACACTTGGCACTCTCCGCTGGTCTATCTTAGTGTTTGACTATTCAACCTAAACAAGTTCCCTTTTGAAACAGGACACATGGAGGCTCTGCGCTTGCTTAAAATCCCGATCAAGATTTGCTTTTGAAGGAGTGTCGGGTTGACACTTGGAAGCCTCCATAGGTCTTTGGAATTTTCAATGGCCCCTCTTACCTTTTTAGAACTTGGGCTACATGGTGAGCTGGTGCTTATTTGAGTTTCCACTTTTGGATTTACCCTTGGAGATGCGCAGAGTTGACACATGGCTTCTTCTGCGACCACTTTTATACTTCACCTTTTTTGAGGCCTGCCCTGTCCGCTTTTGACTGTTAGCTTTGACTCTAGCTCCATTTCAGGTTTGGGACACATGGAGGGCTGATGCTTTTTTGAGCCTCCCTTTTAGGATTTAACCTTTGGAGGTGTGCCGCTTTGACACTTGGTAGCATCCACTATCTCCTCCATACTTAGTCGATTTTTGGATTCATTCTAAATTATTTTGATCCTGAAGACTTCAGATCTTTTCTGTTTCTTCTCTTTCTTGCTCCTGGCTTCTCTATGATACTTCTCCTCTTTTTCTGATATTGTAATTCTATTTCTGAGCCCACCTGTAACCTATTAAATAGATTTAAGACACGGATTCACACAACAGATCCGTTTCTTCTCTTTCTTCTTACATAGGGTCATTTAGTCTTTCGTAGGCCCTGCCACTCCATTGTTGAGTCCTTCTGCGACCCGTTTGCAAGATTAAAATGTGTTTTCTCTTGTTCTTTATATGCAAGGTCATGGCTGATCTAATACTTTTCCTAGGGGTGAAATATGGATAGCAAATATTGATCTGGGTGTGCACTAGACTAGTCTTGCAAGTACTTCTAAGGATGACGATCATTGTTATGAAGGGTGCAAAGATGGAGGATCATGTGGAAGATGTTTTTGTGGAGGATTTTGTGGTTACAGTAACTGAGGTGGAGAACAAAGTGAGTTCCCGTGAGGAACCTATTATAACTGTGTATCTACAAAGCATTACAAATAAGAGTGTCTTGATCTATTATAATGCTCATGGCATGGAAGGAAACATAAATACGAAGAGTTCCCAGAGATTTACGAGCATATGAACCAACAAAACCAGAAGGAAAAAATCATTGGGATGGTAAGAATCAAGAAAACTAATTCACAGTGGATGCCAAGAGTAGCGCATGAGTCAAGACTAGAACCTGCTCTGGTGACAACATGAGTAGAGGCCGCATGCACCAGGGAAATGCCAAGATAAAGGACACTAGTTATAAGAGAGGAAGTGTTATATGTAATGTATTCAGACCCTGCTCATTAGAAGGAGGTGTACCAAGAGGCTATGAATGTGATTTAGGGTTTGCAAGGGGAGATCCAATTTCTAAAGGAGCATTCAAAGCAATTAGAGAAAAGGAAGAATGTCGAGGTTCCAAAGGATGACTTGGATGAAGTTAAGGAAGTATGTATAATGTTAAGGCAAGAGAATATTATTCCCTTGTTAGGAGAATGGATGAGAGAGAAGGTACCACATACTGGACCAAAGAATGAAAGGTAGGTTTTACATGTCAAACCTTCCTCCTCATACAGCCTTGACTATGATAAGGAGATTACTTTGAATACAGTTATTGATGTATGGCTTCTAAGTAATATCCTCATCAACATGGGGAGTACAGAGGTCAATGCTCTTACCTTATATTCTTGACATCAAATGGGAAGGCCCACATTACAACCATCTTTGAATGTGATTGTATATGGAAAACAATACTAAGGAAATTGCCCATTGAAGTCCTGAAGGATGCAGTTATCACCATTCAAGGGTCCACAGTTCATTGAGAGACTTCGAAGTCTTGGAGCTCTTGTCGAGGCAGACAACTTTCCATAGCATTTCATGGGCATTCCCATGGTGTTATAAGAACAATGATCGACCTACAGATTTAACAAGGGGTACATTAGCTTTGAAAACAAGGAAGAAAGGGTGATCATTTCTTTGACAGATTAGGAAAGTCAATGCCCTATACTGAGCCCATTAGGAGAAGAAGTCCCTTGATAGAATCTATGTGCACTCCATCTTAGATCTTGAGATAATTCATCCCACAAAGGGAGTCATCCAGTTCAAAGATGCTCAGGCCTTGAGTGATACCACTAGTGTAGTCAGGTGACAATTGGGTGCATGGGACTTATGAGTTGATTTGGTGATATTTGAGAGGATGTATAACAAGGGTAATAAATGCACACTCAGTCAAGTGCATAGGAGGAAATAAGTTATCCAATTTACTCTGGAGGAGCATTTCCTAAAAAAAAATCTTATGGGAAATGGAGGCTCAGTGGAAAAATGAGGATGAGAGAAGAGGAATGCTCACATTATAACTTACTTGGAACCATGTGCACGCTAGTGGGATACACATCGAGAGATCCTCCAAGAATGGCGCAAGGTAATAATCGCATTCTCTGTAAGGTTTTCCAGAAGCAACGCGCCCACTATCATACAAGAATACCATGGTAAAGAAACTACCTCATTTCATATCCAAGCGTGTGAGAAGGCCTGGATGGGAAGCGCAGAAGATTTACCACCTTCGTTATGGTTGTATAATTTTATATTCCACCTTACAAGGTTTATGCACATGCATGGTATATTCATTCAAAGATGCATGTCGTCAAACAAGTAATTGACAGGAGTTAGAGGCTAATCTACATTCAAGCTTCGAGTATACGAGTACATGAAGCAATTAGTGGATGAGGTGAATTGCTAGTAATCAAGTGCCTTATGATGGGAGATAGTGCTATGACAAAAGATAGGCTGACTGGAATTAATGGATGATCCTTATTTGAAGACGTGCCTCAATGAAGAAGAATCAAAGGAATTATAGCTTGAGCGTGCATGCATAGAAAAGGAAAAAGGAAAGATGGTCTATGTAGTAGATGGAGAAGAGATGGAAAATTTTGGATGTTAGCCATTCTGAAGGTACATGTGAAGTCATTGATAACGCTAATGAGTGAGCACACGCCTACAATGAGCCCTTGAAAACAAAGAAGGTTAACATTGGGATGGAGACAGAACCTAAGGAAGCTATCATTGGGGACTATTGGTCGGAAAAATAAGTTTCAAAGATCATGGATCTATTGCGCAAGTTCTAGGATTTGTTCCCTTTTGGGTACCATGAACTCAAAGGCATTCACCATTCATTAGGGGAGATGAAGATCAAGTTAAAGGAAGGTGCACGAATAATTTAGAAGGGGCCTTATCAGATGAATCCAAATTTACGTGTATGGGTCAAGGAAGAAATAGAAAAGATGATAGCATCTAGTATCATTGAGGCAGTGGAAGAATTAGAATGGATAAGCCCAATGGTTATTAGTATCAAGAAGGAAGGAAGGATAAGAATTGGTATTGACTACAGGGATTTGAATGCAGTATGTGTCATCAATCCTTTTCCAAGCCCCTTTACTGAAGAAATTTTGGAGGGAGTAGTTGGGCGTGAAGTCTACTCTTTCATGGATGGGTTATTAGGGTATCACAAAGTCAGGATTGCAAAGGAAGACCAGAGGAAGATAACTCTTGCCATTGAATGGGGAAGTTTTTCCTACATGGTTATGCCTTTTGGATTGAAGAATGCACCTATTGTGTTTTCACACATTGTGGTATAAGCATTTTAGGACTTCTACCTGAATGATTGGACTATGTATGGATCGATGAAAGACCATTGTGACAATCTGAGGCTGATGTTTGAGAGATGTTAGAAATTAAGGATATCCCTTGGCATTAATAAATGTGTCTTTGCTACTCCATTCGGAACCCTGTTAGGACACATTATATGCAAAGAATACTTACTAGTAGATCCCGCTAAAGTTACAGTTATTATAGGATTAGGGGAGCCAACTCGTCAAAGCGCAATGCACAGATTCCTTGGGCATATGGGGTACTACAGGAAATTCATCAAGGGATATGTTAAGATCATCATGCCCTTGGAGGAATTGTTAAAACACAAGCGTGACTTTCATTAGGGAGAGCCGTAGTAGAAGGCCTTTAACAATTTGAAGGATAGACTTGTCACGACACCCATACTACATTTTCCTTCTTGGGATAAGCCTTTCTATGTGCATATTGATGCCTCAGTGAAAACTATGGGAGCAGTACTAGCACAACCTGGTGAGGGAATTGTTGATCATCCCTTGTGATTTGCAAGTAGAAAGTTGACACCAGCAGAACATAATTACATGACTACTAAGCACAAAGTGTTTTCCATAATCTACGCGCTACACAAGTTTATAAAATATATTTTGGAAACACCATTTATATTCTACATAGACCACATGGCATTGAAATACTTACTCAAGAAGCATGTGATACAAGGGTGCATATTTTGTTGGGTCCTATTGTTTCAAGAGTTTGAGTTCATAGTGGTTGTAAAACCATGAAAGAGTAATTCAGGACCTGACCACTTATCAAGGATTAACCCAGGGGAGGATGTGCAAAGCATTGAGGATACCATGTTAGATGTGCAACTATTTAGGTTGAGGCACACACCCTCAGACTTGGAAGATATAATAGTGTTCTTAAAAATAGGTGTGGTGTCAGAAGGGATGAAGGATCTGGAGAAAAATCAACTAGCAATATGTGTCGCACCCTACATGTTGATTAGTGGAGACCTGTATAAGTTAGGTCATGATGAGGTTCTGCGCCGATACATATTACAACATGAGCGCGTGGTAATTATGAAGGAAGCACATGGTGGGATTACAGGAGGACACTATGTAGTAAATGCCACCGCATGAAATATTTTACTTCAGGGCTTTAATAGGAAACCACCTACCAGGATTTTATTGAGTTTTACAAGGCTTGTGACCATTTCCAGTGTTGAACCATTTGAATAAAGGGCAATCGACTTTTTAGGGCCAATTGCGCTATCCACATGAAGGACTAGTTTGAGGTATATCATTACTTACACAAATTACTTAACACGTTGGGTAGAGGGATCACCTACAAAGGATTGAACCGTAGAAACAGATGCTAGATTTTTATAGGAGAACATAATCAGCAAGTATGGTTGTCCTTTAAATTTAACAAGTGATAGATTTACACATTTCCTCAATGAAATGGTCAAGATTATGCTAGCAGAATTTATGGTGGTCCATCACAAGACTACCCCTTATCACCCTCAAGTGAATGGAACTGTTGAGGCATTTAACAAAATACTACGTCACATGTTGACTAAGATCTGTGATGTTAGAAGACAACGTTTGGATGATAAGGTATCATCCATTCTATGGGCATACAAGACAACCAACAAGAGTTTGAACAAGGCCACACCATTTCAATTGGTGTTTGGCATGGAGGCTATTTTTCCAATTGAATTCATGTTACCATCATTGTCTATAGCGTGCATAGGAGGGTTAGCTGATGAGAAATCACTGAAAGAAAGGATTGATAAGTTGATGTAGATAGACGAAAGGTGATCACTTCTTAGATGGATTCAGAAGACATAAAAAGTAAGACAAAATACATGGCATGATCGTCATATCAAGAACAAGCAGTTTGAGGTTGGGAAGATGGTGTTGTTGTATGATTCTAAGTATCTGCGCCATCATAGGAAGTTGAAAGTGTTATGTTTGTGGAGCCTATTTGCATATTAGAATGTGGCACACCTTCTATGCGTTACACTTAGGTATTTTTACGGTGGTCCCGCTCACCAGTGAGCGGGTCAGGTGGGTTTGGGGGCGAAGCCCCTGAAGAAAATTTTCATGGGTGGTTTATTAACCCATGGGTAATGGGTAACCATTATGGGCTGTTTTGGGCCCATGGTTTTTTTCAGTTTTTTGCCCATTGTTTTGATACCCACGGTTTTTTCCCTTGGTTTGATACCCACGGTTTTGTATCAAACTGCTTAAGAAATTGTCTATTTATATGGTCTTATGCATATGATAGAGCGACAAGCAAATGAATTGTAGATGTGTTTTGAATTCAGGTGTGAATTCTGTAGAGGTTGTTGAGCATAGCTCCAAACGGATCTGGGAATTGTATTGAGAGAGTAGAGGCTTGTAATAAAATCTGAGCAAGTGATTCTTGGTGGACGTAGCCCAAATTGGGTGAACCATGTTAAATCTTGTCTCTCTGTGTTGTGTTGATTATTCTGCACTTTTATTTGAGATCTGTAATATTTTTGCATATTAGTTTCTACTGTTGCGATTCTGTAAGGGATTATTCCACATATTTGATCTCTTATTTCCTAACAATTGGTATCAAAGCCTGGTTTGGTTTTTTGAAGTGTTGAATCGCAGGGAAAGTTTTTAGCTTGAGTGGGAGCTATGGAAGATGAAGGAAGATCTAGAGTTGATAATTTCAACGAGCAGAATTTCAGTCTTTGGAAGATGTGGATGGAAGATTACCTTTATCAGAAGGATCTTTATACTCCGTTGTCTGAGAAGGTGAACAAACCCTTGAGTATGACATATGGGGAATGGGATTTACTGGATAGGAAGGCACTTGGGACAATCCGGCTGTGTCTTGCATCTTCGGTATTATTTAATGTTTCAAAGGAAAAGACTACAAAAGATCTAATGGATGCATTAGGGAAGTTGTATGAAAACCCCCTCTTCCTCTAACAAAATATTTTTAATGAAAAAGTTGTTTAATATGAAGATGTCTGAGAATAGTTCTGTAGCAGATCATTTAAATGATTTCAATATGGTTGTGAATATGCTAGCTTCGGTTACAATAGAATTTGATGAAGAAGTTAGGGCTTTATTAATTCTGTGCTCTTTACTTGAGAGTTGGAATAGCTTGGCAATGGCGGTAAGTAACTTGGTTCCAGCTAACTCGAAGTTGAAGTTTGAGGATGTTGTAGGGGTGATTCTAAGCGAGGAAATGCGAAGAAAAAGCTCTAGGGAATCTTCTACTTCAAGGAATTCTTTGACAATGGAAACTAGAGGGAGACATAAGAATAGAGGAAACTGTGGAAAATCAAAAGATCGGGCAAGGTCAAAATCCAAGAACAAGATTGTATGCTGGAATTGTGGAAAGCCTGGGCATGCAAATAAGGACTGTTGGGAGCTTCGGATAATGTCAACACCATGATAAGAAGAAACAACGGGAAGAAAACAAGGACGTAAATGTGGCATCGGGTAATGTATGTCAGGATGCTTTGATTCTTTCTTTGCATAATATTACTGAATCTTGGGTTTTAGATTCAGGGGCTTCTTTCCATGCTACTCCACATAGGAATTATTTTATTGATTATGTTCAAGGGGATTTTGGGCATGTTTTTCTTGGTGATGATGAGCCTTGCAGTATAGTTGGAAAAGGTTTTGTTCAGGTTAAGATGTAGAATGGGAATACATGGCTATTGAAGGATGTCAGACATGTGCCTACATTAAGGAGAAATTTGATATCGGTGGGGCAATTGGGAAGTGATGGTTGTACTGTGATATTTACAGCTAACTCTTGGAAGGTTGCTAAGGGTGCTCTTATGGTGGCAAGAGGTAAGAAGGTTGGAACCTTGTATTTAACCACTAATAGTAATAATGATTGTAATCTTGTGGCTTCAGATGCAAATACAACAATTATGGCACTATAGGCTCGGTCATATGAGCCATAAGGGCATGGACATCATAAAGAAGAATTTTCCTGGATATACAGAAACAAGTTTGGATTTCTATGAGGACTGCATATATGGGAAACAGAAGCAAGTAAGGTTTCTCAAGGTTGGACCTACAAAGAAAGAGAGTAAGTTAGAGCTGTTGCATTCTGATGTGTGGGGGCCAGCTCAGGTATCATCTCTTGGGGGTTCAAGTTATTATGTTACTTTTATTGATGATGCAATAAGGAAAGTTTGGGTTTATTGTATTAGAAACAAATTTGATGTATTTAACACTTTTGTTAAATGAAAAGCCTTGGTAGAGAATGAAACAGGTACTAAGCTAAAATGTCTCAGGTCAGATAATGGAGGGGAGTATTACAGCAATGAATTTAATGATTACTGTTCTAAGAATGGAATTCGTAGGAAAAAGATGGTTCCAGGAACTCCACAACAGAATGGGGTATCAGAAAGGATGAACAAAACAATAATGGAACGTGCAGGAGCATGAGGTTACATACAGGACTGCCTCTTTCTTTTTGGGTAGAAGCGGTGAGCACAACGGTGTACTTGATAAACAGAGGACCCTCAAGTGCCTTGGATGGAGGCATACATGAGGAGGCTTGGTATGGTAAGAAAGTTGATTATTCATTTCTTAGAGTCTTTGGATGTGAGGTGTTTGTTCATATAGACAAGGATGATAGGACCAAGCTAGAGGCTAAATCAGAAAAATGTACTTTCATCGGTTATGGTGGTGATGACTTTGCATATAAATGTTGGAGTATTAAGGACAAGAAAATCATTCAATCTAGGGATGTGGTATTTAATGAGAAAGTCATGTATAAGCAGTAGTTGCAAGAAAATAGGAACAGATCCAAGAAAGAATATGCTCAAGAAAGAATATGCAGTGGTAGAGGATCTTCCGGATGGGAAAGTGACACATGAATCAATTCAGGAACCCCCTCAACAGGAACCCCAAACTCCTATATTGAGGAGGTCTTCTAGGGTAAGAAGAGAACCTAAATTTTTTTATCCTTCTCTTTATTATTTATTACTCACTGATAGTGGAGAGCCAGAGAGATTTGATGAAGCAATGCAGGTAGATGCCAGGAAGAAGTGGGAGCAAGCCATGGATGAGGAGCATCAGGCTCTCATGGACAACCAGACATGGGATTTGGTGAAGCTACCTGAAGGAAAAAGAGCATTACATAACAAGTGGGTGTTCAGAGTCAAAGACGAAGAAGGAGGAAAGAAAAGATATAAGGCCCGGTTGGTGGTCAAGGGGTTTGCACAAACAAGGTAATTTTGATGAGATTTTTTCTCCTGTAGTAAAAATGATTCTATTAGAAATTGTTCTAGGAATAGTTGTAGTTCCTGTAGTAAAAATGACTTCTATTAGAATTGTTCTAGGAATAGTTGTAGTAGAAGACTTTCTCTTAGAACAACTTGATGTAAAGACTGCATTTCTCCATGGTGATTTGGAGGAGGAACTATATATGCAACAACCAGAGGGCTATGAGGTCAAAGGTAAAGAGTAGATGGTTTGCAAACTGAAGAAAAACTTGTATGGCTTGAAACAAGCTCCACGTCAATGGTATACGAAGTTTGATAGCTTCATGATGGAGCAAGGTTATATCAAATGCCATTCTGACCATTGTGTATATACAAAGAAATTTGAGGATAGAAGTTATATTATCCTGTGTTTGTATGTTGATGACATGTTGGTTGCAGGTAAAAACATGCAGGAAATAAAAGTACTCAAGAAGTAGCTAAGTGAATCCTTTGCTATGAAGGATTTGGGTGCAGCCAAACAAATCCTTGGTATGAGGATATCTAGGCATAGGAAGGAACGAAAGTTTACTTTATCTCATGAAGAGTACATTAAGAAGGTCTTGGAGAGGTTTAATATGCAGGATGCTAAACCTGTTGGGACTCCTTTGGCAGGCCACTTCAAGTTATCAAAGAAGCAATGTCCCAAGACAGAGCAGGAAAGAAACCAGATGTCAAAGGTACCTTACTCATCAGCAGTTAGCAGTTTGATGTATGCTATGGTGTGCACTATGCCTGATATTGCCCATGCAGTGGAAGCTGTGAGTAGATTTATGAGTGATCGAGGTAAAGAGCATTGGCAAGAAGTAAAGTGGATCCTTCGATATTTGAGAGGGACCCTGGGGACAGTTTTTTGCTACAGTGGATCAGACACCACTTTACGTGGTTATGTAGATTCAGACATGGTTGGAGATGTAGACAACAGGAGGAGCACAACAGGTTATATTTACACTGTAGGTGGGACAGCAGTGAGTTGGATTTCACGACTATAGAAGCTGGTGGCTTTGTCAACCATGGAGGCTGAGTATGTTGCTGCCACAAAGGCAAGAAAAGAGATGAAGGTAGGTGATTTGGCTACAACAATTGCGTAAAGGAAAGAATAAGTTCCTTCGGCATTGTAGATTCATGCGTAAGATTCTTCAGTCAAGTTGGATTTTTGCATGCCAAAAGGTTGTAAAGGATTTTTTGTGTAGGATGTGATGCGTGGGTAAGGGTGCTTAAATTCGGCTCAATGGAAAAATCCGTATTTAATGTTAAAGTACGTTGGTAGTGGCATATCATTTATTGTTGGAGGGAAGCAAAAACTATAAATACAAGGTCGGGTAAGTCATTTTCTATCTTTCTATTATGAATTTTAAGCACTCTCGTGAACTAGGGCATCTAGAGAGAAATTTTCGCGAAGGAAGAAGAATTTCATAATTTAAGTGTGTGACTAGAGTAGATTTGCAAACTAGAAGGAAGGAGTTCACAGGTGAGAGGAAAGGTTGTGTGAAGGGGCATCGTCTTATGGAAGGTTTTTCTAGTTAGGGTTTGACAGCTAGGGCACAAAGATATAAGGATTGATTCTAGGAGTTGAGCTTTGGAGTTGAGTTTAGAGTGTAGCAGAGTAGCAGAGCAGAGTAAGGAGTTTTGCAGTTATCTTGATAGAAAGCATGACACCCAAGAAAGCAACTGTCTCACCGAAGAAACCAAATGGAAAGGGAAAATGAAAGAAAATTGTTGTTGTCACGAGATCCAACAAAGAATTGTACATGGAAATGTAATACCCATATGGAGTATTGCTAGTAAAGGAATGGGTGTCGCATCTAAGGAAAATGATTGTGAGTGATTATAACCATCGCACAAGCACAACTGAGAAAGAAATGGCACTATATTTGGTTCGCCCAACTAACAAAAGGATGTTAGATGGGATGCTTATTTACAACAACGAGGTGAAGGTTAAATCAGAGAAGGAAGGATCATTATAATTGTATGCTTTGCCTTACTTTGGAAAGCCTGGGCACCTTTATCAATGGTTTATGTCGTGCGTGCATAAGGATCACTTTTATTTTACAAGGCGCAAGATGTGCATAAAACCATAGCTGATATCTAAGTTCACAGGCCTTATTTGTGAAGGAGAAAGTATAGATGATGACCTGAGTGACAAGGAGGCTATCAAGGAAACTATAGCAGCATATGACTACAAGAAGGGTTCACTATACTTTGACATCACTGAGATTCCAGGCCCTATTATGAGGATGGCCACACACTTGGTGACCAAGCTTAATGATTAGGAACGATGGACACAAGTGAACAAAGCATGGCTAAATGTATGCCGGAGGATATCAGAGGGAACCATCTATAACTTGTCTGCTTTCATCGCGGATGAGATCATAAGCAGTGTGCAGGAGGGAGAAAAGATATTATTTGGTAATGTCCTCCTCACCATTTTATTTTCAAAAATTGGAGTTCCATATGGGATGGAATTTTTTTTTTCAGAGTTTCCAGAAGAGGATCCCTTGCACGCAAAGAGATTTGAAAAATATAGTTGTGAAACCATGATGTCTGCTCACAAGGCATTCCTGGAGAAGTGGTATAAATGAATGCGTGATGAATTTGAGGCAAAGTGGAGGATCCTAGAACATTTTCCCATGCTCGTGGATGTAGAGGAAAAATTTACAGTGTACTAACATTTTTGCATTGGAAGATTTACTTTGAAAAATGGGACTAAAGGTCCATGGTGCAAGTTTCCGTTCTCCTTCACCGTGTAATACTTCCAGGCAGGGGAAATAGGTTTAAGGAAGCTTCAAGACTAAGGTTAGACCTTATTGAGGTAGACCGAGACCACTACGAGCTACGTTGAAAGCTCATGTATCCTAAAAAGTGCGTGTATGTGGAGAAGTATGTCTCCCACAAGGTTCAAATGATGAAACCAATAACGTTGCCAATCGCTGGAAGGGCTGCAACAAGGATATACATTTGAAAAAGGCCAAATTTTAAAAAGGTGCATATCTAGAGAATGATGTCTTCATTCTAGAAGACCCCACATGAATAAATAAATCCATGTCAAAGAATAGAGAAAGAGAAGAGGGGCAAGAGAATAAAGCACTAAGTGTGTAGACCGCACAATCGATGGGCGCGCCTGAAGCAGTCACGAAGCCTTGCACTTACACACAGAGAAATAATTCATATGTTAATGCAAAGACCCCAGAAGAAGAGGTGTCAGAGCATGAAGAGAACCTCACCCATGAGGAATCACCAATGAAGAGATCACCTGTCAAGGAGAAAGAAAAAGAAGAATCTCTTGTATTGGAATCCCTAGTAAGGAAGAAGCACAAGGTGATAGATGAGGCAGACTCTAAAGTTATGGAGAGTCTAGATGCCTACATCGGCAACAAGGATGATGATGACAAGCCTAATGGAGGTTAAGACCATCTAGTCTATGATGTACATGATTCTAAGGAAGAAGGAGATGAAGAGGAGTATAACAAGAAAAATGAGGAGAATAATGACGAGGAAGAAGTTGAGGCTCAAGGCAAGGGGGTGAGCGAAGAAGTAAGCACCAAGAACCAAAGAGCCCCAAGCCTCACCAAGGAGTAAGTAGAGACATCCGATGAGAGATAAGTGGCAGGAATCATGAAGAAGTTAGTAGAACATGAGTTGGAGAGAAGCGCAAATGAGATTATAAAGGAGATAGAAGAAGAGAACGTTGGGAAGGAGTATGGTAGTATGGGTGGAGATCCCAAATTGGCATTAAGCTTCCCAAAAGCTAAAAAAAAGGTGGGAAAGGCATAGTAGTGGCACAAGGGTAGGGAATGGGATACATTTATGATCCTCCACAAGGTGCTACGCGCACGCTTCTAGAGCACCATACCAACGGAGCAACTCCTAGCCATGTCATCGTTTGATGAGGAAGGTGCGTACCCACTGACAAGAAAGATACTATCTTGGAATTTTGAGTCCCACGTGGATGAACCAGAATTTGAGGTAAGTCAGAGAGAGCTAATGAAGGTTCCAAAAACCAAAGGAATAAATCCATTGGTGAATAATCAGCAACTATCAAATGAAACAGGTCTATAATGCGCTTAACAAGGTTTCATTCAAAATTGAGGGCCAGACTGTTCGGGAGAAATGATGGAGTGAAATTACTAGATGAGGAATTGGAGAAGAAGAAGAAGAAGCTCATGGAGAAGAGAAAATACCTAAAACAAGAGGATCTGATTAGCACTCAGTAGAGGAATGAGCTGAAGGAAGAAAAAGATAAGGTGTGTGAGGTCTCCAAGAAGGTGGAGATGATTACAGATGCAATTTTCCTAAAGCACCTTGATTTAATGCCTCTCGATCAGAAGTATGAGTCTGCCTTGCAATGTCTAGAGGATATGACTTGCATTCTCACAATGGAGAGGTGACCACTTGCTTTAGAATCTACAGAAGATGCACAGGCACGTCAGGAGAAATAAAACAAGATGAAGGTTGTTGAGATTGTGGCTTGATACACTAAACTTATGGCAGAAGTAAAGGTTGCCACGCAAGTCGTTGAAGCTGCCTATGATAACTGCACTGATAGGGATAGAGCAGCAAGTATCTTTGTTTCCAACCATGAGACAGATCTCAAGGAGTTACAAGAGAAAAAAGGGGAATAGAGCGGAGAGATAAGATCCTAGCTCAGGTGGAGAAGAAATCAGAAGTAATTGAGACCTTGCGAGGCTCGATCAAAAGATAGTTGAAGGAACTTTACCCCCATATCACCCTTAGGATGGATGCCCTTGAAGACTTGGGGAAGCAATTGGAGGCTATTGTCAACACCATGAGCAGCAAAGGAGAGGATTTGAGTTTTGAGGAAGTCAGCGCCCTGTGTGGGTGACCTCTGTCAACAAGCTCAAAATGAGGTCAATGCTTGGGAAAAGTTAGAGGCTGAATTAGGGAAGGATTTCCCTCTCCTCCTCCAACAATGAACAATTTCTTCATTCTTTCATTCTTTCTACCAATTCTTCATTCCTTTATTCTTTCTTTCCAACCATTGTAAGATCCTGGCATTCTTTATTCTATTGAAGATTGTTTTCGAGGACGGAGAACAGGTGTAGTTTGGGGTGATTTTGGGCCCCAAAATATTGGCCAAGTACAAGAAGGTGCATGGGTGCATGGGACCAGCTATGGATAAGGGGCATGTGGGTTGAAGGCGTGTATGGAAGGGTTCTAGCAGGGTTTTGCAGAACACACGGGCACGTGCGCATAAGGAAAGGCAGGTTTTGGACTTAGCCATATTTGGCATCCCAGGTAGTACATGAGAAAAGTGTGACCCTTCTAGCATTGTGGATAAAGTGCTAGCCTAATGACTATAGGATAAAAAATTGAATATTCCAGGCATGCAACGGAAGGTTCTAGAAGAACATCATTACACAGAGATGGAGATCTCAGATCAAAGAGAGGGGTTTTCTATTGGAGGACCACTTGGAAACTTGGCAGACCGATCTACTACCTCATAAGGCATGGCAGTGGAGGCATGAAAGCTAGATAATGAGGTGCGTGGATGGTAGAAAGGGGCAATGGGTATGTGTGCTAACATAAGATAGAGTCAGTGATTGGGAGTGTGGTAGGTACTGGTGAATGAGCAGGTGAAGGTATTCAGAAATATGATGAAGAATTTTATGGGCTAGGATTAGAGAAAATATAAGAGTGATGGCATACTTAGAGGGATGTGTCTATATTCATCATCTATAATGTGATGAACATAGTGTAGTTTTGATGCATGACTTGGCTCTGCATTGTTTATATGAGGGTATGTTATGAGTTCACGGGATGTAATATGGGTTACTGAAGATATTAATATGAATATAAGGATTTGTTATGAATCATATATTTGTTCATGAGTACAATACGTTATGCATTTCCTTGTATGTATGAACCATTTCTATATGTTTTTTTGCTATTTCTCTTTTCTTGATGCAATGAGATGGATAACTCGTCCTAAGTTCTCAGAATGATGCACGGTTATTTTCTATTCATTCTCCATTTGAATGTTTGTTATAAGATGATGCATTATCACAAGACTCACATAAAGGAGAGGCTTGATGCACCCACACATGCCTCGGGTGAGTGCACTCAACACCTGCTGGGTGATAGACCGATGCGCACAGGAGTGGGCTATTAGTCTAAGGGTATAAAAATGACTATAGGTAGCTAGCCCTTGGTTCCTCCCTAAGAAATAAAACAAGTTTTGGATCCACACTTATACTTCACATGCCCACAACCACTTATAGCTCCACTAGGATTAGATACCCCTCCCCTTGGTTCTACCAAAACAAGACCTAAAGAGGGAATATATCCATCACTTAGAACGCTACTTATCCCTCCACTGATAAGTAACATTCCCCAACACACAACACCACTTGAATTCCCACAATATAATCATGTAAGCTTCAACACAACACTTAGCCAAAAATTAACACATACCTAAGTGGGTAACCAAAACAACAATTTAGAAATTAGGAAAGAGATAAAATGTACATAACCTATATGAAAAAAAATTCAAGTGAGTCATACCTATTGGTTATTTGTCCCAAAATCCTTCAAGTATGCACTCTAACCTATATAAAAATCCTCCAACCAATCCTCAACGTGACAACACTACCCTAAAACTAAGTGAGATACCTCAAAAACAATGCAATACTTCTATTTATAGGAAAATATTAAAGTGGAGGATCCCTTAGGATCATTCCATGTGACATGCTCCATCCCCAAAAACAACTCCAATCCCCAAACATGAAGAGAAAGCCTTACACATTCACATGGGTCCTCCTTACAATCCAAAACTTCACATCTTACATGAATTGACTCATACTCAACCCTTATCCCCAAAATGATCACATGAAATCAAATAAATAAATTGATGTTGGAAGCATAATGAATGAGAGGGTGGGTGAATTAGTCTGGTAAAAAATTTCAATCAATTAACCATGTAAAATTGTAAACCTATACGCAATAAGATGATTAAACCATGCACATTGAAACACATGCATTAGAAAATGACACAATTACATAAGATATAAAGTGGGAAACCCTAAAGGGAAGAAAAACCACTCAAATTCTACATATATTACTCAACATAAAGGACTCCTGTGAATATTACACATCACAAGAGATTTATTTAGTGAGACACCAATCCCACAAGGAGCCAACCCCTATCTAGTAGAGCACCCACTTTAAAAGGAGGCTAAAACCCCCAAATATGACCAAACACCCACTTAGCCACCTATATATGAAGATCACTTGATGACCTTGTTGCTCAACCAACTGATTGTGATCAATTTTTCATCTCTCTTAACTCAAAACCCTCTCAAACTGCTCTCTTCTTTTCTTTGCTCATGTATGCACCAAAATGTGCTGATTAGGTCATATGAACTTGAAGTTATGATCTTATGCTCTTCTCAACTTCTCATCCTCTTCTCTACTATGGCATAGATCCCTTTAAAATATTCACACACTTTCTCTTTCTCACTCAAATCTCCATCATCCCCACTATCTCAAATGAGCTTTACACTTTTCTTTATATACATGACACATGCCACAAGACCATTTAGGCTAGAAAAATACCATTAGACCATGCAAGGTCGGTCATAAAAAGTAAAAATATACATTACATGAATTTAATAATTACATTTCAAGACCCATTAGGTTGGCATAATCCTTACAAACATAAATAATACACAATTAGGACTAAAAATTAGGTCTTCACTCCAACAGACACAATTTGAAATTTAAGGGTACTAAGTAGCTCCACAAAGATTCCATCAGCTCCATACATTCCAAAAAAAACCTCTAGACTCCATATTATTGCTTAAACAACTATGCTATATCCATCTTTAGTGTAGACTACTTCATTTGGCAAGCACCACTTATTAAGTTTAAGCACCTAATAATTCACTCTCCAAAAGCAAACAACTTTGCACACAAAAAATATTCTCCAAGGCACATGTGGCATATCAACAGAAAATTATTGACCACATGTAACTCATGTAGCTCATATAATCCTTTAATTCAGGGCACAAGAACCCAAAACACTTCCTTCTCTTAAACTGCTCAAACCTGGTTCTAGGTCTCAAGAACCAATCTTCTACTCATCAATATCTAACACCTCCAGGAAAGCTTCTAAGAAATTACATCACTTTGAACCTTTCAATTCCATCTTGACTTACCTCACTAAGAACTCATATGCATATTTCACATTTAGAAGAATATTGCACTTGCATATATATTCCATAGACCTTCTTGATAGGCCTACTAGGGCCGTTTAGGCCATTAGGGATTAATCATGAAAAAAATTCATCTGATCAAATAATGAGCTCAAACATATCATATAGGACCACATAAAACTATGCATACTCATAAAATAATACTACAACATTAAAAAAATAACAAACCCCTTTGGTCTTTCATGGCTGGTTTTGCATCCTGTAGCCACCACTTTTCTATACCCTCGCCTCCCATCCCATGTTTGCTCCCTTTCATTATAGACTTACACATTCACATTACCTTTCCCATCATAGATTTATATTTTCCCTCCTAAATTCCCAACTTAATCCCATTATTATTAAACACCCTTTTATCATCCCTAATCCCATCTAATTATCAATTTATTATCTTAAACCACGCCATCCTCACCTTAATATTATAATTATTTTATTTATCCTAAAATCTACCCACGTTCCTAGGATTCTACCCATAAATTTCCCCATTATGACCCCTAGTATTCCCACTACCCTTTTAATAACCCCGCATCATCCTATCACCATTTATTCTCCTCCCATGTGCCATTTATTCATTCAAAATTATCAAAAACCTAATCTTATCCCTTTTTACACCCTTTTCCGCAGTCAAACCTTAGCTCCACCTTCCAAGTTGACAGTATGATCTAGTCACTAGAGACCTAGGTGGGTCTCCATTGACCATACTTATACACCCCCACCCCTCTCAAATAAATGAAGAATTTATAGATTTCAAGATTTCTTACAAACTTGTTGTGCTTTGCTATTCTTGAGATCCACAGTTTGCAATTTGGTGTACCCTCAAGAGCATTGCATGCTATCTATGGGAGCTTGAAGACCCTGAGTTTTCTTGGAATCCTCCTTTAGTATTTATCATTTCCTTCTTGCAGGTTTTTACAGGTCATCTTGGAGCTCAACTGACTCATCATACTTCTCTGATCATTTTAGATCCCCCTTTTCAATCTTTTTCAGCTCATCAACTCCCACATCCTACTCCAGTTTCCATCGAACCATCCTATTCACCATCGACCCACCTTATGTTAGCACTTTTTCCTATCTATATCACTACTTACCTTTGTTCCACAACTCCTCCATCATCCAAAACACTCTGCTTCCCCCATCCCATATGCATGGTAACCTTGATATGGTTTTCTCAACCCTAATCACCGTCGACCTGACCCAGTTGCCATCAACCCTATCAATGTCTCCATCAGATCATATCTCAATTACATTATCTATGTTATCCATCTTTCCTAACCTCAAATATAACATCCTAGAGTAGGCACCAGACCCATTTTTCTACCATCTATTGATCAGTTTTTTAGTGGTTATTGTCGACCATACCAGTCAATCTCAGGTCATCGCCAACCTAGGTAGCTTTAATTTTCCTTTATTAACATTTATATTTTCATATCTCATATCTCAACATCTATCACATCTTATATCTCTAGTATATACATCCTTTTATCAATTATAATTTTTTGATATTTGTTATCAAAGTGGGTTGACATCCATCCTAGGAAGCTATCGCTTTCTCGGGACTAACTTTGTTAGGAAACCCACCATATTATTCGCTAATATTTTTTGTGTTAGTTCCTCTTTGTGTTGTACGTCATCAATATCATAGTGGGGAGGATCTTTTGCACCATTTTTCCCATCATCATCTTCATCATCCATAGGAGGAGGTAACCTTAAACCATTACATAGTTTTGAGTTTCTTGATTTCTTGTACCTTTTACATTAACTTGTAAAAAGAGAAGGGATTCTCGTTAAACATTATGGAATAATCGATGGGTCACACCATTTATCTTTGGTGAGTCCTTTATTTTCTTCATTTTATTTCATATTTTTCTCCCTTATTTCCACTAACCCCGTAGGTAAGATCTTCTCTTGCTTGCATACATGGTCATTTTATTGCTTTGGTCAATAACACACTTGCTAAAATAATAAAATAGTAAGGAAAAAATATTTTACTCAGGTATTATTCATTTTGTCCTTATTTTCTCTTTTTTTCATATTCTCTCCCTTCTTTTTATGCTTCCACTCATCATATATAACATTTAGATTTTGGTTTAAAATGAACACCTTCATACTCGCTTGCTCATCTAGTCTAAGTAGGGGATAATCCTCTGCATCCACTTATCTCATGCACATCCAAACTCACACATCAACTTACACATCTTAAAAATATTCTACCAAGTAGAACTATTGGGATTTAATCACCTGATAGGAAATCCTTTGTGGTGTTCTGGTTGCATTATAATTTTTTCGACAATTGGCATATCAGTTAAGCACCCGATACCCTTATTGTTGTGGTGCATGAAGTGCGAGGCTAGGCCCTTATATCAAGACACATAGTAATAGTCATCATAGATTTGGGCCTCATGTACCTTCAGTTATATCAAGGATTCCATCTAAAAAATCCTAAAACCAACTTTAGATTGACCAATTATTAGGTTCCCTTTGAGCCTTTTATTTTTATTTTTCACATCATCTTAACTAAACAAGATAATTAGAATATAATTGTTTATCTTGTATATCTTGTTAACATCTACATAAGTTCTTATTTGTTTCATGCCCATTATTACTAGATATTAAATTAGAAAAATGGAAAAAGCCTCCTTATCCAAAATCCCCACCTCTAAAAAATGTTTCGCAATAAACATTGGCTCTTGCTATTGTTTCTCCCACTCCTTTGATCACTTATTCTTTAGTTCCCTAACCTATCATTTATATGGATCCTTCTAGTGATCCCTTTATGGTTCAAACTCATTCCCATGTTAAAACCAATCCTTTCATCCACCATTATTCTTCTCCCTCTAGACTAGCTACACCCCCATCTGATACTTCCTTAGAGACCTTTGGTCATCCCATCATCCCTTACGAATGTTTGGAGTTACAATAACTCTTGGATGCTAACCCTATTTATCTTCAGGACTATCTTCTCCATAAATCCATCAACCTTCCCATTGACGGATCCCCTCTTGAAAAAATCCATGCTTATCAATCTCACCTCAAATCCACTCAAGTCCTCACCTTGAATCCACTCATAGTGCTTTTCCCTAGAGAAATGAATGAGCTTGTCATGGTGGAACATGAACTTGGCTCTCATAAATATTCCACTTTGATCCATCAAACTCATAAATCTAATAAGCTTGTGGTTCTCATTCTGCCTAATCTTCCTTGCATCAACACTCCTCCCACTTCTTCCATTCCCATCGCTTCATCATCCACTATCATCATTAACACCCCTACCAACACTTTACAAGAATCCCATCTACTTCTTCCACCCCTTGAACACCATGATCAAATTTCAGTTCTTATCCCTACATCTTAATTCCACACAAATGTCATCACCTCATAACCTCACCCTTCAGAATCAACCCAGACTCATTAACCTCCTCCCTGAAGTGTCTTCCGCCATATCCTTCCTAGTTAACCTACCAAAAACTCTTAATCACCCCATACCTATAACCCCACTCATCCCATGAAAATATGATCTAACATCCCCACTTCTCAACAAATGTAATCATTTCCATCTAATTATGTACACATATATCAACAACATCCTATCTCCTAGCCTATTCAATTACAATCCTTCAACTATCCCCCCTTTTACCAACCACCTCTGTAAATAACTACTTATCCTGAACACTATCAAGCTCATCCTCAACCCAATACTTCCACTTCTTATGATCCATAACCTCATTTGTAAACTTCTCATCCACATGCTTTCAATGACCTTATGCAATATTTGTTAAGTAGGTTGGTGAACCTAGAAGCTGTCACCTTGGGTCCTAAAATCTCATTCAATAGTAAGGAGGACCCTCAATAACACCTTCGTGCCTTTAGTCATGTATGCTATCTCATCACACATGACCAGGACCTTATCCTCCGTACTTGCCCATGTCGTTAGTTGGTCCTGCCTTGGATTGGTAAAATGAAATTCCATAACATTTTCTATTCTCATTCACCCAACTCACGTAATTATTTTAGAACACTTCTCCATTAATATTATGTGTAAAGTTAGTATCACCGACATGTATTCATTAAATATTTTGATGACAAATCCATCATGGATTTTGTTGCTAGGTGGCATAGTATCATCAATCAGTTATCCTTATTTCTTCCTCAAACCAAGATTATCGATCTCTCCTCCCGATCATGTGACAAACATATCTCATCAACCCTTAAAATATAATCCTTTCAAATATTCTAAGAAGCATTCACCATGGCTTGTAAATTGGAACTCCATGCCCTTTGTAACATTTAGATCTTGGCAATTACTATGATAACTTATTTTTGATATGCTGCAAATGTGGAAATGAATATTGTCATATGAAGGTGTATTCCTTGACCTTGAAAGTCATGTTTGCAATAAGTAAGTATTTCTGTTCTGAATTCTTACATACTAGATACGAGAGATTGTTTGGTTATTTTGGAACAACAAGCAATGGGCAATGAGGAGGAGGAAGAAGATGCTAATATTAATGATTAGCCACCTCCTGTGGACAACACCAATGGAGGAAATCTGGGTGTTGATAATAGTAACATGAATGTTCCTAATCAACCTAAAAATAAAAGGGAAAGATTAGTGGCTGAACTGACAAATTATATAAAGATAATAAGTCCTCCAAAGTTTGATGGAACTACACTTGGGGAAGGAGCTTAAAATTGGCTCAGTGAAATGGAAAAGTACTTTGCGATAAGAAACTTCTCTGAGGAAACAAAAGTAATATGGGGAGCGTATCATCTTTCTCATGAAGCATCATCATGGTGGGACAACCGCAAGGTTGAGTTGAATATTGTCGAAGCAGACATAAATTGGGATCAATTTAAAAGTTATTTTAGGCTATGATGGCTTCCTCAACTTTTTTATGATTAGAAAATGACTGAATTTCAGAACTTGTCTTAGGAAAAACTGACGGTGACAGAATAATGGGAAGGGTTTACTAAACTCCTTAAGTATGTACCGCAGTACCAAGCTGATGAGAAGTTCAGAATACGAAAGTTCATAATGGGACTGAATCCCATCATTAGTGGTGAGGTGGATGTCCATGGTTCGAACAGTATCGAAGGAGTTGTCGAAAAGGCAATAAGACAAGAACAGAAATTGAGAGCAATCTCTGCTCATAGGGAGGAGATTAGGAAGAAGATTCCCAACTCTTCTTCATCTCTTGCACCTAAAAAGGGACCCTGGAAGAGGTTTGGCATGAAAAATAATTTTTTTGTGGAAAACAATAAGAAAACAGGGATGAACCAACCTATTGCTAGTATGCATAATGACTTTACCAAAAATAGTGGTAATGGACAAAAGTCCTATGGAAGCCAGAATGATAACTTCAAGGCTAGAAATAAATTTGAGCCTAGGAAGGGGCCCGTTGGATGCTATTTCAATTATGGAAAGGACCATTACATGAGTCATTGTCCTTTGAAGAAGGACGATCACGATCATCAACACAGGATACATGCTGCGGTGGCTAACAAACAAGCTGAAAAGCAAGTCACACCTATAGAAGTTCTAGGTAAGTTATTCGGTATACCTGTGGTTATAATTTTTGATACTAGAGCTACTAACTATTTTATATCTACTAAATTAGCATTGAAATTAAAAAGAAAAGCTGAACAAATGGATAAGACATAGACGGTGCATTACAGAAATAATGATGTCCATACAGTTGATATTTGCCTTTTTGGGGCAGTCCTTGACTTGCCTAGTTTTTCCACAGAGGTTGACCTGTATGTTACCCCTTTGGGGTCATATGATGTAATTATAGGTGTTAATTGGTTGGTAGAACATAAGGTGAAAGTCGACTGTTATGAAAAACAGATTTGTTGTTTTGATGACTTGCAAAAAACAACAGTCATTCAAGGTGTAAAACATGGGATTGTAGTTAGGAAACTAACAACTATGCAATTAAAAAGGGATAAAAATAGAGGCTACACTTTATATGCTATAAAAATGGTAGAAATTTCCAAGAAAGATAATGAATTTATGGAAAAATATATGCTATTGAGAGATTTCAACGATGTATTTCTTGAAGAATTACCGGGTCTTCCACCCAAATAGGAGTTTGAATTTGTAATAGAGATTAAGCCAGGAACTGAGCCCATATCCAAGGCACCCTATAGAATGACCACCATTGAATTGGTGGAACTTAAGGCTCAGTTACAGGAAATTTTGACTAAGGGGTTGATAAGACCAAGTGTCTCACCATGGGGAGCACTGGTAATTTTTGTAAAGAAGAAGAATGACACCCTTAGATTGTGCATTGATTATAGAATGTTGAATAAGGCAACCATTAAGAACCGATATCCACTTCCTAGGATCAATGATCTATTCGATCATATGCATGGAACATTAGTTTATTCAAAAATAGATATTAGATCTAGATATCATCAGCTGAGAATAAAAGAGGAAGATATTTATAAAACAACTTTTAGAACAAGGTACAGACACTATGAATTCACAATGTTACCTTTTGGGTTGACAAATGCACCTACCGCCTTCATGAATTTGATGAATAATATTTTTCAAGAGTACTTGGAAAAATTTGTGCTTGTATTCTTGGACAACATTCTTATATACTCCAAAAATGTCAAAGAACATCAGGAGCATTTAAAGATAGTTTTGGAAATCTTGAGAAAGAGAAAACTATATGGTAAATTGTCTAAATGTTCCTTTTATGATGTAGAAGTGCATTATTTGGGACATGTTATAAGAAAGAAAGGGATAGCTGTAGATCCTTCAAAGATCACAACTATAACTGAATGGCCTGCGCCCAAGAACATGCATGAAGTTAGAAGCTTCATGGGCCTAGCAGGGTACTATAGAAAGTTCGTTAAGGACTTTTCTAAGATTGCTACACCAATCACATCATTACAAAAGAAAGATAAGAAATTTTTTTGGAGTGAAAAATGTGAATCTTCCTTTTAGATTCTAAAGGATCAGTTAACTACAACACCTATTCTGATTGTACCTGACCCAAATGGAGATTTTACGGTCGTAATAGATGTATCTGGAGAGGTATCCTATTACAAAATGATCATGTCATAGCATATGAAATTAGAAAACTCAAGTTACATGAACAGAATTATGCTCCACATGGCCTAGAGCTCACTGCCATCGTTCATGCACTTCAAATGTGGATGCATTACCTTCTTGGTAAGCTGTTTGAGCTAAAAAATGACCATCTGGGGTTGAAGTATATTTTTACTCAACCAAACCTAAATGCAAGACAATGAAGATGGTTAGAATTTCTATCTTAGTATGATTTTGATATAAGTTACATAAAAGGCAAGGAAAATAGGGTAGCAGATGCTCTGAGTCGTAGGAAGAACATTTCTACTCTTATAACATTATGAACTCAGTTTAAAGATGAGGTGAAAAGTGTCATGGAATATGACTCTTATTTTCAGCAAGTTAAAATAGCACTTGCTGCAGATCCAAAAGATTTGAAGTATAAAGGTTTTCATTTTGACAACGAAAGAATTATGAGGTTTGAAAATAGGGTATATATACCCTTGGAAAATGATTTAAGAAAGAAATTACGAACTGAATTTCATAATTCACCTTTTTTAAGACATCTCAACATTACAAAAATACTTGCTGATATGAAGCAACAATATTTCTGGAAGGGAATAAAAAAGGATGTGATGGAATTTGTGACACACTGCTTGGAATGCCAACGTGTTAAGGTAGAACATATGCATCCCGCTGGATTGCTATACCCCCACAACATTCCACAGTACAAATGGCAAGTGATAACTATGGATTTTGTTCAAGGATTACCTATGTCTAGGAATAAACATGATATCATCCCAGTTGTTGAAAAACTAACCAAAGTGGCACACTTTATTTCTAGTAATCTGAAAGATAATTCACCAGTGTTAGCAAGAAGGTTTATACATGAGATTTTCAAGTTACATGGAATACCTGAATTGATCATATCAGACAGATATCTGAGAATCACATTAAGGTTCTGGAACACGCTTAATGCAGCCTTGGGAACTAAGCTGAATTTTAGTTTTGCATATCATTTAGAAACAGATGGACAGACTGAAAGAGTCAATCATGTTTTAGAGGATATGTTAAGAATGTATTGCATGGATCAGCAGTATAAATGGGAGGAGTACCTTTCACTGGTTGAATTTTCTTATAATAATACATATCATGCCTCTTTAAAGATGGCACCTTTTGAAGCATTATATGGAAGGAAATGCAGAACCCCTGTTAGCTGGGACAACGTAGAAGATAGAGAAATAATTGGGCCAAAAATCGTCATGGAAATGGAACAACAAATTAAAATGATTCGTGAACGTTTAAAGGAGGCTACTAATAGGAAAAAGAGTTATGCAGACTTAAAACGGGTTGAAAAGAAATATAAACTTGGTGAGAAGGTCTTTCTTTGGGTTAAGCCGAAAAAGAGTTCTATAACTTTTGGCAAGGCTGCCAAGTTGTCGCCTCGTTATGTGGGACCTTTTGAAATTGTTGAAATAATCAACCCTGTAGCTTACCGTTTAGCTTTACCTCATGCTTTATCATGAATGCATGATGTTTTCCATATTTATTTGCTTAAGAAATACGTGTTAGATTTATCACATGTGATGAATTAGGATTCTTTCTAGGTCCAAGACTCTGGAATAATCGTGGTTAAGTCCATTCGAGTGCTGTGAACTCGCCAGTTGCACTTAAGAAATCGCGAAGTAAATCAATGTAAGGTCCAGTGGGACCAGTTTAGTGAAGAAAGTGCAACTTGGGAGAGTCTTGAAGAAATGAGATATGCTTTTCCATACTTATTTGATCTAAATTAAGTGTGAAAAACTAAAAAATCTGCCAAACTTGGGCAGTTACTGAACTATTTGATGGTTATTTTAAAATACTGTTTCAAAAAAACTTAAATTTTGTTATGTAATGAACCTATGAATGGAAGGATGATAACTAAATTTTGTCCTAAAACACATAATTTGGCTAATTTGATCATCGGGACGATGATTCTTTTAAGAAGGGAGGTATGTAACATTTAGATCTTGGCAGTTACTATGATAACTTCTTTTTGATATGTTGCAAATGTGGAAATGAATATTGTCATATGAAGGTGTATTCCTTGACCTTGAAAGTCATGTTTGCAATAAGTAAGTATTGCTGTTCTGAATTCTTACATACTGTAAACTTTACTTACTTGGGACTGATGTCGTTATCACTTGTGTTTTGCAAGTGTGAACCTGCAGAATTGCTTTTGTATTTGATGAACTCATATTTATGTTAACAACACACCTTGAATCAATTCCATTGATCCAAGGTATGCTTCGGCCTTCTTTATTGTCGTCTTGTCGATTGAATTTCTAAATAGAACGAAGTCTGGAACTAGGCTGGAGATTGTTGTAAATTTTAAAGAACCTGGTTACAGGAATAATTACTTGGCACCATGCTGCCAAAGGTAAGATTTGATTTCTGGAATACATATAAATTGTAACGCTGGAAAGCGTAAGGCAGTAAGAGGTTTGATGCAAAGTGAACAAGGTATATATTACGCATTGGACGGAACGTCCTGCATTATACTGTTTTTAAACCTAAGTTGGTAAAACCTACTTGGAACCTATTAATTAAAATACTATGGGTTATGTTTTAACCTATGACCTAATAACTATCCTATGTGGATTTTAAATTAAAGGGGATGTAAATTATTACAAATCCTAATGATTTGCGACCTAGATGGAAACCTAACCATTGACATTGTAACCTAAGCTATTATTAACCCTATGGGAGACCTAAGGGGAAATACATGTCAAGTGGGAGGATAAGGGGGAAGGTTTAAGCTTTAATGAAGGACTTAATTTCAGTCCTTGTAGTTTTAATTGCCAAAGTTGGTGGGAGCATGGGAGTTGGAGGTATCTAATTAGCAATGTAACTAAATTCGAATTACATGCAAATATTTTAAAAAGTGAAACTCACCAAATTGAGTTAGCGGTGGTGTGGAGAAAGAGAGGGAAATTGCATTCAATGCATTAATGGTCTCGGTTTTGGTGACCAGCCCACCTTGGAAGGAGGAAAAGGGAATTTTTGTGGGTTATTGTTGTCATTTGGGTTTCAAGTTTTTGGCTATGCATTTTCTTTGTTGTTGTTTCGTTGCTCTTTCGAGCCTGCAAGTTTGTTCCGGCCATTGTTAGTTCGACTGCCTCCGAGTGGTTTCTGGGTCTGTGGAAACTTGGAAGAAGAAAGAGATCTGGTTGAATAACTTGTTGGAGGGAAGAAATTAGGGAGAAGCTCGGCTGTGATCTTCCACGAGCTAACCAGAAAGATATACAGGCATGTTAGGCTCTTATCTTTAAATATTTTTGCTCTTATTTAAGTGTCTTCATTAAAAGAACTCTGTTTTATAACTGTGTGTTCTTGTGAAACTAAAATATTAGTATGTTTTGATGAGATCTCTGGTTTGAATTTTCATTTTAAAACAAATACGACTTGGGTATTTTCTTGTTACATTTTAAAGAAAATGGGTGTTTTCTTGTTGAAATGGTAAATGAAACGAACTTCATCTCTGTTGTTTTGAATTTCAAAAGGTAATGGGTATTCGGTTTTATTGTTATTATGGGTCTGAAATTGTTGAAGAAAATAAGGATGTATATATTGTTTCCTGAGTTTTGTGTGCTCAAGGTTTTGGAATCCGTATGAATACTTTAGCAGGGCTTTCTGTGTGAATTTTCCTTCCTTGTCATGTTACAGGGTATGCTGATGTGAACTCTTTTAGGAACAATGGAATTATTGTATAGTCTTTGCATTGCTTGATTTAAAATGATACAATGTTCCTCTTGTTTGGTTTTTGATACCCAAGAATGATTGTTGGGAAGTAATTTTTATTAAACCTGGAACAGAGTAATCTGGTAATTTGATGGATGGGTTAGAGCGTACCATTTTATTTCTTCCTTGAACTCAATGGTGATATATATATATATGAACTGCTGTGGATTTGAACTTCTTCATTATTTTTGTTGAAACTGAACTTGAGTAGATTCTTTACTCTTGCAGTTGAAAAATGATTTCTTTATTTATTACAGTGAAATCATAGTCATGTTGCCTTGCTGTATACTCTTACTCATTTCTTGCTTGGATGAATATGACTATTTTCAGTGATTATAAACTAATGGAAATGATTTCAATTGAAATTCAGTTGTTATTGATACTTGGGGTTCGGATGCAAAAAGAAGTCTGGAAGACTTTCCTTGAATGGTAGTTAGAAAATTTTGAAGACTGTAATAGTCTAGTATGGAAGGAATTAACCTAATGGTAACAGGCCTGCACTTTATAGTTGATACTCGGCTAAGTATTGAGAAGAAAAAATGTGAATTTTCTTCCTTTCATTTGATTATTGACTTTTAATTGCTTTCTCTCCTTGACTGTTATCTTTAATTATTAGCTCTTCTTGTTTAAATCGTTCAGTTCGGTTGTGATTAAAGGAAAGAGATTATTGAGTGGGTAACTGGAAGTAATACTTCATTTCTTTTCTTATCCTATTTAAATTTCTAATAAGGGATATTGAAATTAACTTGCAACTACCTTCGGGCGTATGCAATTGCACTTAATCTGCTGTTCTTCCCTCTCTGAACTGAAAGAATACTATGTTGATTGTGGAATTTTGGAAGGTAACATAGGTTATTATCATGATGTATGACTGCCTTCTTCTTCTGCAATTGAATTGGTTGAAAATAAGTGAGTGGTATAAAGGTGAAGGAGTTCTGTTTAAAATTTTAGTCAATTCTTTTCTTTGAACCCCATATATAATGATGGAATGGAATTGAAAGTGGTTGCATTAGGACAGTAATACCTATATATCAGTTCTTATAAAGGTTTCTAATATGAGATTATTTAGATAAAATGATTCTTGGTAACATTGTCTAAATCTAGAATAAACTCTTTTCATTTTTAAAGGAAACAATTAAGGAAATGATGATTTATCATTGTGTGTTTGCTGTGATTAATTCGAGGAGTATTAATTAATATTATTGTCTGATTTTTGGAGCTATTTATTGTGGCTGGGTTGTTTAAATGGTTCATCCTTATCAGAATTTAACTCTTAGGTGATGTCCATCTCTATTTCGAGACGTTTCATAAAAGCAGAGTTCTTTTATTGAGACAGTTAGTCAAGAGCACTTCATTTTATTGTTAAGTGCTTAACATGCTCAGTTCGATGAACTGACCTGTGCAAGTAAATTTTAGATGGATTCCGTGAGTAAAATGAAGACATGTTGTTTTATGATGCTTCTTCTGATTAACTAAGGGATGGATCTTTTCTGAGATTTTATTGTCCTTCTCATGGGAAAGGGAAAAAGAAAAAGTTGTATTCTTCTTTCTTTATGAATTGTTATTGTTGATTGGTATGAATGAAGTCCGGCTGTGTGGACTTGTAAATTGTATAAATTTCAATCTTGGGGAAATGAGTAAAAGGGAAAGGTGTGTTATTTTAATTGTTGTATCATTATTGAATTATTGAAGTATAATCAGTAGTTAATCCTATTCGATGAAATTGTATTTATTCGATGATGGCTGTTAGAACTAAATGGACATAATGTCTAATCTTCACTTGATCACAACTCTTAAGTTGGAATGTACAATTAATTGATACTTAGGTCTATATGGGTCTTTAAATTGACATTAGTAAAAGAGTACGACATATATATGAACTCTTGTATAAATGAAATTCGGAATGGAATTTTAAAACAATGAATCTTAATGAAAGGATAGTTGAATTCTGTAATCAGATTTCATTAATATTCTTTGGGATGTTTTACCCAAAGGATATTCGGAAAGAGGAATCATATCTCCTCTTAACAAACCTTAGACTGAAATAAGGTAATTGTAAATAAATGAAAACACCTATATGGGAGATAGATCTCATATAAATGACGTCTAAAGAAAAAAAAGGGAAACTTGAATTTAAAATCAGTTGTGGATAAACTTGAATAAGCTTAGTAAGTTAATCTTACTTCGTTAAGCTACAATGGACTGTAAGTCTGAAGCTTTAATTAATGAACCAAGAAAGGAATATGTAATCCTTCGGTAAGGAGGAGTGAATGTATATTGAGCTATGAGACATTTCACATCATTCCTAATTATGCAACTGTAATGAACTATGAGGTTAGAAAATCAGCAAGGTTGCTGAAACTTATTCTTAAAAATGATTAAGATAAGAATCTAATCAAACTTTTAGCTGGATGTGTAATCCTTGATGGGAGGATTCCGTGGGATGTTGGCACACGCCAGCTGCAATACGGTGTCTTCATGAAGGCTAGGTCTTCATGACGACACAATGTTGCAGCTGACATGTCGCAACACCCTTCCGAATCGAACCATCAAGGTTTACATAAGCTTGGACTTGGCCTTAGTTTTACTTTGGACCAAGCTAGAAATATGACCTCGTATGTGGAGAAACTCACGAGGACTAAAGGTAACTAGACATACGTGGTTGACTAGGGTCAACAAGGTATGTCTTTGTACCTTTAGTCATCACGAGTGCCTCTCTATACTCCTTCATATTGCTATCTTGGGTTAAAGTTCAACCTTGGACAAGAGGACTGACAGAAGTCAGAAAAGACCATTCTAGGTAACAGATGAAGTGAGGTGAAGGACGTATTCCATTGATGTGTATAACGTCTAGGAATATGATCATGCTAAGCATGTGAAAATCTTTGGCCAAAGTATCACAAGCTGTTGGTTGCGTTGTCCTAATCACCTGGTTTAAGAAGCAGGATTTCAGATGAATATCGGTAACAAATATTCAGATAGGCCTCTTAAATGGAACACTTCAATAACCAAAATGGTAAAGAAAACCAAGTATACTTAGTATACAATGCATGGATTAACATGAAGGATCGGTAAGTAGCCGAGTCATGAAATGAGAGATCAATGAAACTCTGAGCCATGAAATGGGAGATCGGTAGTTCTTCGAGTCATTACAGCAGCATATGGTTATCTGTTATATGATTGAATGGCATTGGATGTGTGTTCCATATTATGAATATGTGAACAGAGAACATTGGTTTCAATAGCATTGTGTGTTCTAAATTATGTCATTTAGAACAGAGAACAATTATTAAAACTTGATCGTGTGTTCTGAATTACGTAATTTAGAACAGAGAACGTTATCAAAAAATTTTTTCCCCTTGTTCTAATGTCTTAAAATGGGACTAACTCCACCATGCACAAACCGACCTGACTCCATCATGGCTAAACTGACCTTACTCCACCATGCCTAAACTAACCTGACTCCATCATGCCTAAACCAACTTGGCTCCATCATGCCTAACTGACCTGACTCCACCATGCCTAATCCACCTAGTTTTCATCACATACCAACAACAAAAAAATTACAACACATGTACATCACTTATCTCATAAATATCATCAATCTCATCATAAAAGTATGTTTATGCATCCAATATACACTGATGCAAAATAATATCAATATCTCAAAAATATCATATACAACCTCACCATATTCGGAAGGTAGACCAGTATATGATCAAAAAATATCAAAAATCTCATATACAATCTCTATCTTCGGTACGTAGGACGGTATATAATCAAAAAAATCTCAAAACTCTCATATACAACCTCACTATCTTTAGCACGCACACTGGTGTATGAAAAAACAAATCTCAAAACTCTCATATACAACCTCAGTATCTTCGGCATGCAGGCCGGTATCTATCAAAATCATAATCAAAATGTCGACATCAATCATTGGCCCCTCTGATCTCTAGGTCTATCTCATATGTCTCCTCTACTCCTCCTATCTAGTGACATGCCAACATCTCTCCCCCTACCACAGGTATAGGTATCACCTCCACTGGACTTTTAGTTGGGTCAAGCCTTCGCAAATTAGTGGCCTCACCCTAACCTTGTCTATGGGCTAGGTGGCCCCCTGTACTCTCTGCACTATGCGTATGGGATCTCGTCCTCTCACTCGAGGCCCACTGTATCCTGTGCTCTACATAGGAGGGGAAATTTATCTCGATATCTGTCAAATGATCTTGATAATAACATGTCTCATTCAGGGCATCCTTGAACCGTGCCATTGATATTTTCTGTGGATGTGCCATGGGCCTCACTGTCATCTATGTACTATGACCTGCTATTACTGGCCTTAAGCCATGTGCTTGTAACTCCTGTCCTTGACCCTATGTGGGTACACGTACCACCACCTGTCCCTAGGTAGTAGGTAACCTCCCATGTAATGTAGTCACTTGGCACTATAAGGTGGCTACATGTGCTTGTAATACCGCTAGCTAGCTCTATAAACCCGTGACCTGTGCCTGCAATGTGGTAATTTGTGCCCCATCTTGTCCTGACCCCTGTGCCTATACTTCTGCTAGCTGTCCCTGTAAAATAGTCACCTGACCCATCAGGGTAACTACATGTGCCTGTGTAGCAGCCAACTATACTCCCAATGCTATCACATGTCCTTGTAGTGCATCTCTCTACACTATCACTATAGCCAAATCAGGTTACCCCAACCATAGAGGTGCCTCTTGTAAATTTTCATCCCACCACTTTCTGTACCCATCAGTCACCCCTACATCATCAATCTATCCATCCACCGACATCTCTACCTGACCTACTGGATCTGTAGGGCGAGGTAGAGGAAAATGCCTCTCCAAATGTTCTCAGGGATATTGTATAATAGGTGGGGGCACATCCTGGACTAGTCCAAAATTTCACTGGAATCTATCCACTAGAATCATCTCATGCTCGCCGAAACATCTACCCTATATCCATCGCAATAGAGGAAACCACCGCATCTCTCACCTCATACCCCTAAATGCTGGGTAACCCAGATATGACCGCCATACGATATCCATCACATAAATCCCATCCAACCTTTGCCTATAGTTCACAACATCATAGGTGACCTCCTCACCTCGTAGGTGATCCCCAACTACCACCCACCTCCTGTAACATGATCTTTGTCTACCTCTATGACAATCTACTACTAGAAATCCTCATAGCCACACTATCACTATGTGCTGATACACCCAACAATGAAACATGAATGTACAACATAGGCCATAGTGGTGAATCCTCTGGTAACCCCAGAGCTCTCTATGTAACTGCACTAAATAGATAGGTGCACAAGAAAAGAATACCCGATCCTCTACCATCTCTTGCAAAACCCCCATCAAACCTAAGGGAAACTGGCCACCCTCTGAATCAAGTAGAGAATAACACCCCACCACAACCATCAGCAGTAACGCTAATCATGTCTCCTCTGGGTGTGCTGCATACATTGCCCCATATACAAGGCTAGCAATGTGCTCATTCAACTCAATTGCCATCTCCCTGAACACTGTGATCATCTCCTTGAAGGCCATATTGGCTGAAACTATATACACTGGCTCACAAAGAATCAAAATTCACAATATCTGGTAGACATCCTCCAGCGTGATCATCATCTTGTTGGTAGGTAAGTGGAAAGTGTTGGTCACAACATCCCATCTATCAATGAGTGTGAACATGAGGCTATGATCCCATTGGATCTGCCTATACCATCTGATGCCATCTAGGCCAACCGCTCAAATGTGCCCCCAATCCTTTATGGTGACACAAGGCCATATCTCCCCCAACAATGGTGGGAATCTGTTCCGCATCGTGAGTTGATGCCATGCCTATACCCATACAACTCAACCATGTCAAAAGTGTTACACACCTATCTATTCCATACCTAAATCCCTGACCTGTCATCTACCCTGCACCCGTTTACCTGAACCCAATATTATCTTACCAGGGACATTAGTTACCTAACCCCCATCTTCCTACCTCACTTTCCATCCATCTTCTACCCAATTTTTACCCATCTCTATTTCCACCCAATCTTTTCCCTCCCAATCTATCCTTGCCCCACTTATTATGACCGATATCGATCAGTACTGACCGTTATCGGTCACACATGACTGACATCAGTCACCTAACTGTGACCAATACCGACTTAGTGTGACTGACACTGGTCTTTATTTCAGCTCCATAACCAAAACCCCATGTCCCCAAATTTTCTAAAATTTGAAAAAGGCCCTAAAACCTACCTAAACGCCCAACCAACCCACCCATAATCATTTTTACTACCTACATGACCTCTATGGCCTCTCCCCATACCCAAATCCATTCATTTTACTTAATTTTTTGATATTCTGAAACCCCCCATTATTTCCATTTTTACCTAAACAATTTAACTCAAAAACTACAAATGGATCAAATCTTACCTTTACACGCAGGTGCCTCCTCACCAAGATGTTTGGCCTCCCCACTACTAGAGTACTCACACCTCAACTTGCTATTAACATGTCTCCCATCATCCTCCTGAGCCTTTGATGAATCACCTCATTCCACCTGCCCTTTTGGAACCATTTGTATCACTCCACCAACCAACCAACTACCACCACCTCAGCCACATTCACTCACTTCGTCCACTTATCCATGTCAAAAACTTCACCCTCATCACAACTCATTTTCCATGCATCAAATGCAAAAATGAATAATATTTCAACTAGATTTTTACTTTTTTACCCTACCCCTGACCCGACCAAAGTCAGTTTAACTTGACCGACATCGGTCGTGTGCCCTAGTCTACCATAGTCACTTTTGCTAGACTGACATCGGTTTGCCATAACCTATGTCAGTTATCCTTTTTTGACCCCATTGCACCAAATCTACTTGCCGGAAACCTTTTCCCACCTAACCCAAAGTTGACCCTGACCTTACACCTCACCCTTATGACCTTATTCCTACATCTCCTTTATTGCATCTTAGGAGTTGTTATTTTACCTATATCTTGGCCTTACCCATGCCATGAACTATTTTCCTAAACCCGACCTACTTGGTGTGACCCTTGACCTTATGCACTCATTATACCTTACGATGCTGTTACCTATGTTTTTTTAGCCTACCATACCTTACCTATGACCATCCTATTTATCCTGACCAAACCTTTGGTGTACTAGAACATACCTAAACGTTCCTACACCTGACCTACGTTTTGTTTCGGGACCATATCCTACACCTTGGATACCTGAATAACCTCACCCTTGTTTGGATAAACCTATCGACCTTAGATGATGTAGAGTTTGCAAGCTCTTCAACCTGGTACCATGTTACAATCTATATGTGTGTGTGCATTTGATTGCCATCACCCATGACCCAATTTGGACCCTTTCCTACAACCTATTACCCACATTAACTACCACCCATTCTTTTAATACTCAAACCCATCCCTTCCTATCTTCACCCACTACCCATTTTTCAAACCACTCACCAATTCCATATTACACCTCATCAATGCCTGGTTTGAGGGGGATCACCTTCACCCACACATGGGGCAATCACTTCCTATTTTTTTAGCGTCACTTACCAATACAAGCTACGTAACAAAAGGGGCCAAATGTAGACACCAAAATTAGGTCACACTCTCCTTGGTCCCTTTTCGAATAACCAACTTAAATATATTCACCTAACCATGACCTCTGTACGCCACATTAATATTAATTTAATTATTTATAATTAAATTAATACTCATCCTCACTTCATTCATTATTTAAATACCTTAATTAAAACTTATTTCCACATCAACTCACCACCTCACCTAGAAACCTCACCACAAACCTATTTTTAACATATTTCCCCTTTACTAGGACTGAACATTCACTCACCATAACTAACTAAGGCTTAGTCATACCTACCTTAATGAACTAATACTTAGTGCAACCCTAAAATCATATGCCTATTATCCCTTTAACCACATTCCCTCTCATTAAAACATAACGTTCCATTTTTATCTGTGAGAATAGACTTAGCTGGCCTAAAAATATTTGCTAAGATCAGAAATTTTTAGTATATCTAGGATTTCCCGCCTTAACCGACACCGGTCACCCTAAACTGTCGTCAGTTACCTTATATTCCTTTTAGTAACCTTGTTTGAGAGGTTGGCCATATTATGGAGTTTTTGGAATGAAGGATATCTGCATGCAAGAAAGTACCAGATCCCTTTCACACGTCCAGATAGCCATAGCCAACACCAAGACTGATTATAAGGTATTTGCATTCACGATATAATTTTGGGAAGCAATGAGCACCATTCCACAGATCAACCATCACTAGCATCACCAACCACCTCTCCACCACTAAAGGCATTTAGAATCCTTCTAAATTCAAAGTATGTTGGTTTCTCCTCTGTCACTTGCAGTTGTATTCTCTATTTTCCTTCATCTATTCACTGTTCTTACTTAGATATATCCCTCATCTTTCTCTGTATCAACCACCCCCTCACACCCCACCTAAACTTCACAAAAACCTATCCCAAAATAACCTCCCTCATGTAGAACTTACAAAAACCCTCCAAAACGTTTTGTGTAATAACAAAGAGGACCCGAAACTTGATTTACGACATCTTCCAATTCCCCATAGTCACCAACACTAGTTAACCCTAACCATGGTCGGTCCATACTATACCAACATTGGTCTCCTTAATTGACATCGGTCACTATGACTATCAACCCAACATAAAAAACCAACCCTTAGCCTACCCCAAATCTCACTAAAAACCTTACCACACCTATTTTGGACCTGTCACCTCACCCACCCCCACAGAGACCTCTCTAATTATCTGTTTTAAGACAAAAGAGATCCCAAACACCCTCCACCTTGACTCCCTACCACTTTCCACAGTGAACGATATCGGTCAGCCTAAACCAGTATTGGCCATACTAAAACCGACATCGGTCATCTTGACTGGCATTAGTCTCCATGTACTGCTAATATAGTTCTACACCAATAACCTAATTACCTCCACCCAAAACAACCCAAAATCTCACCCAACCTTACTAAGACTCTGTTTGTGATCTACAAACCACCTGTGCTACCCACAACCCAACCCAAAACCTTACCTGCATAGCAACACCTTATTATTTAATCAGATCAACGCTGATAGTAATCTGAGGCACCCAAATCAGAACGCTAGCACTAGATTCTTTTACTTACATGTTTAAGTTATTTTATATTGATTTATAAATAGTGGATTGACGGCCTTTTCTAAGAAGTATCACACTTCCCAGATCTAGCATAGGCTAGGTAGTCCACTATTATATACTATTTAACTCTCTTTTGTGGTCCTGCTTTGTATTTCAAGTAGTTCTTCCTAGCCAAAAGGAAGCTCTCACAGTCAGCATTGGATCAAGAAGTCAGAACACGCACAACGACCTTTAAACTGACTATCATAACATGTATTCCTTCTTGGCCCATACCCTTATCTATTTCATTCATATCCTTAGAAATCAGTGAAACATTTTGGCATGCCCGATGGGACCCATCAGGGGTTCTTTTGAATTTTATTCATTCTTAGATGAAATTTGTGTGTTTGTTTCCATTTTGAAAAGATTTCCACATTAATTTTCTTCTCTAGAATCTTCCCCTCTTTCTATTGTCTAAAAGCAATTGTGTTTTTGGTGCTATAAAAAGAATAATTCTTTTCTTTCATTAGTATTGCATTAGTGAAAGAGCATCGCTCTTCCTATTCATTACTTGCTACATCAAATTTCACACTTTGATTTGGGCTTAAAAAACTTTCATAGCATTCTGATTTGTTGAATTATATCTCACATTAAAACTGAGGGAAACCTATACACTAGAAGTCATGCCCAACTGATGGTTGACATAACTAAATCGTAGGAAGAACATTCTTTCTTCTCTGTCTTTTGCCAAACTGCATGAATTAGAATATATACATCTTCTTAAACAAAATCCCACCCGAAAGAAGCTATCAAGGATCACACGATCAAAGGATTGACAGTGGGCACCCAACTGGTTATCTCTTTCCAATACCCCATCATAGAATAGTCACCCCCACCATAACATAACCTGAGACCTCACCTTTAATATTTCCTTCTTCATAGGAAGCCTTCCCGACCAAAACCTCTACTCTAAATTCACGAGTCAGTATCTTAAATAACATAAGCTAAACACACTAAATTCACTTATAGGATTTACGTATTTTTTCTTAGCTTTGTGCTTGACTTGCATTTTGAGGTGTGAGGTCATATTCTCCATTTTTCTCTCCTTTCACACTCCATAATCATAGTTGGCATATTCCAACTATTTTTGAGTGTGTCAGGGCTCATTTTTACCATACTCAGACTTCTAGGTTGGTGTTTCATTCCACTTCAATTCACAAAAGGAAACATTTTTCTTCATTCTTCAGATTTCACAGTATAGCCAACATCGGTCCAGCAACCATTGTCAGTTTACATCTGACCCACTGTCAGTTTACCTAACAGGTGTTAGTTCCTTGTTCTTTTGGTTAGTTTACCCAAAGGAAACTTATCCCACATTCTCTTCTATTTAGAGCCTCTGTGTATCATTGTACTCTCTGTACTCTTATAACAATAATCAAATACAACTTTCTTTGTCTGGCAATCATTAGTTTCTGCCTCATTTGCTGAAACTATTATTTTCTCATAGTAACCAATATCAATTCCTTGTAACCATCATTAGTCACCCTTGACCATCATTAGTTACTCTTGACTGCCATCAATCACCCCTTAACCATCATTGGTTTGCGCAACTGGTGTTAGTCACTATGTTTTTGATTTTAATCAAAACATTTACCAACTTTCCATCTCAGAATATATTTTGTCCCATATCTGCTATTCGTTGTGTCATTTACAGAGTATAGTTCACCTAATATATGCTAATTCACATGGTGTTGAATCACAACTAAACTAAAACCCTCGTATTTCACTCTAGCTGTCAGCCACTCCCACCTAGTCCATCACCGCCATCCATCTTTTCACCTATGGATTTGACTCAACTCATCCCCATATCTACCGGCGACGAGGAGTTCACAAAACTCCTCGACTAGAATTCCATTGCCCTCCAGTACTACCTTACTCATTTTTCCACTAAGGATTCCTCAGGATAGTTAATATATGACATGCCTGTATCTATCCCTCATTTTTTCATCCTCACTTGTACATCAGTTAGCACCAACTCAGCGCTACTATCGCCCACTTTACCACCTGTGGTGCTCTCTGCTAGATCCCACATCTGCTAGAACTGCAACATCTACATCATCTATCACACATGCAACATTAATTTTCCCTCCAATAGACACTTTAAGTATAGCCCCATCTGCACCCTCTGCTTCACATATACCCATTGCATCACAACCATCTCCAGTGTTGGTAGCTTACACCCCTTTTCAAAACCTCATCCTTTCTATTTTGTAGTCCTTACCCCCAATCACCACGAGAGCTGTTACGACTACCCCACCCACTTACACATACTACTATCAACCCCCTACCTCATCTATTGCTTATTCTAGCTATGTAATGCCTACATCTATTCCTCCTACACAATTCTAAAACTCAGCACCACCATACATTGGCATACCACCCACTTCATACATTCAAAATCAACCCCCTTTTTCTACAGGGGGCACCCATTCATCCCAACCTACTAACAACATCATTAAAACGATGATGGAAAAGATGCAAACCTTAGAAGCATCTATTTCTAGCTCCGGTAATTCTTTAAATTATGATGAAATCTATAACGAGCCTTTCCATCCATCTATTCCCATTCATCCCTACCATGTGCATTGGGAAATTCCTAAATTCAATCACTTCAACAATAAAGAAGACCCACAACAACACTTGCGGTCATTCAAACATGGGTGCTACCTAATTGCCCATGATGACGCTTTGCTCCTATGAACTTTCCCAATGTCCTTGATATGACTAGCATTGGATTGGTATAGTGGACTACCTCGACATTGCATTTATTCCTTTAATCAAGTAGCCCAAGCTTTCTTAGACCATTTTTCAATCAATGTTACCAAGAAAGTCACCATGACCGATCTCTATTCAACCCGATAGTATGAAGATGAATCTATCACAGATTTCGTTTCCCGCTGGCAGAGTCTTATTAACCAATTGACGTTCTAACTACCTCAGACTAAACTTATTGAGTTGTTCACTAGAGCTTGTGCCAGACACATCTCACCAACTCTGTAGGTACAAACCTTCCAAACCTTTGATGAAGCGTTAACCATGGCATGAAAGCTGGAAATTTGTGCCATTGAAGAAAAGAAAATCCAATTACGAAACAAGAACACCCCATTCAAATCAAATGACTCTTCTTCATCTTCAAAACCCCAAACTAACTATTTAAAGCCCAAAGGATTTTCCAACGCGGTAGTCCTCAAGGAAGGACCACCTCATCCTTCTAATCAAGCCCAACCTTCTTCCAATCTTTCTCCTATCTAAGCCTTTCAACTCCAGCGGGAGCAGCAATGGAAGTACACTTCAATTGGAGAGCCCTATTCTTCAGTCTTGGAAAATCTTCTTAAAGCTAGCTCCATTACACTTCCTCCCATAAAACCTCATACAAGTTTTGATCCTGCTCATCCTATGCCTGCATGGTATAAAGAACATGACTACTATAATTACCATCGCAGTTAAAGGCCATAGTGATGGTAACTGCATAACTTTTAAGAACATTGTCCAAGAGATGATAGATAATGGAGACCTTGTCAGTGGACAACCCGAATGCGCCAGCAAATCAAAATTTTCACATCTTTAAAAATATGTTCCCTAATCATAAACCATCGTCTAATCAAAATAGTGAACCTTCATCCAGCAACAAACAATGTCCGTGAAGTCCACACAGTTTTTGATATCATACCAACCGTTCCTCAAAACCTACCTACTTCATCTATTGAGGAAATTTTGGACATGAGATCCTCTACCCATAGAGGAGCATACCACTTGTACTCCTTCACCCACAGAGGAGTCCCCCTCATCTCCCCCTGCTCTCATGGAGGAACCCACACCTTCTACCGATGCCATTTCATCATCTACCTCACAACCTACCAAACAGTCAACACTTTTAATTCTCCCATCCACAGAAGAATCATCATCACCTTCTCCTCCACCAAGGGAGAAGTCTGCCTCACCCACCTATTATCTCTCCTACCCATGGGAGACTCTTCAGACATACCACTACCTGTTGGGGGAAGTTCCCCCAGCATCCCAAGACCCCATTGACATGATCTCAGCTCTTTTACCTACAGAGTCTGAGGCTAGCCAATTCCCTGCCTCATAGACATATTTTACAGGGATTGTCACCCAACCAATTCCATCCTCTTCTTCAGTAGTCCCATTTTCATGGCTGGTTGATCATGCTTGGATTACGTTGATCATTCCATGCTCTAGGGACATCTTCGGCTCCCCGTTTCGACCCAAATGTAAATGTTGCCTGAGGATACTTCCACAATCTACCCAAAGGTATTTTTGGAAACCAAATCAACACTGACCATGCCAATTGGAATAGCTTCTTCTTCTTCTTCATCATCCCTACCTACATCCAAACCTCTACCCACAACTAAAACCATTCCCAAACCTAAAAACCTACCCACACCTATCCCCTCACCCATATCTAGACCCATCACTACTTTGGGTGTCATGCCAACATCAAGCCTTACTCACCCACCTATTAGATTGGACTTAGCCACGTGCATCTTCCCAATCCCACACCAACATTATCCTCCCGCCTAAAAGGAAAACCCAACCTTCTAGGCCATGTACACTGGTCTCGCGTACCACACCTTTGTCACCTTCCCCCCTTCCGTCCATCCTAGGGCCCCATCCATCAACCTTGACTAAACAGTCTCCTACCCAAGGCCAGTCAAAATCTAACCAGCCTATTGCTTCATCATGAGCCTTTGTTACACCTCATTCACCCAAAAACCAATCACCCTTACCTTCACCCATGTAAACTTCTTACCACGTATACCTCCACTAGTTACTATAGCCCCAACCTTTCCTATATGACTTCAACCCCTGTCTATCTACCCAACCTCTACCAACCACTTCCACCTCAACTCGGTTGCCCCCATGGGTAACCTGTCCTCTTCCACCATCTGCTTTCCCTTATGCATCCTATACCCCCATGTCACCTTTACCTAAGAAGGTGCAACCCAAAGATAAGAATCCACTACTCTCCAATAAGGTAGTCAAACCAATAAAACCTTCTATCACCAACTCTTCTACCCCACCTTTACCCAAGATAGATGCCATAAAAACATAAGACCATACCGCCTACCAAACTAGTGGACCAACCCATTCCTCCTCCTATAAAACCTCTTCCCTCATGATCATCCGTACACCTGTACCCAAACCCACACTCACTTCCCATTGTGATCCATTAGCGGGGTCCTATGCCAACATTTTAACCAATCTCTTAGAGACATCTGTCATCACATTACCTTCACTTCGACCTTACGATCCTCTCAAACCCAAACCAAAAGGGTTTGATGAAACCAAGATTTGTGCCTATCATCGTGTGTCAAGGACATGATGTCAGAAAATTGTAAGGCTTTAAAGACCGTTCTTCTCCAACTTTGTCCTCCTGAACAAAATTTTCGATGATGATGACCTTCTTGATGAGGACCATGTTCCACCTTCACCTGTCACCACACATCATCATCCTTTACCCATTCAGGGATCAATATCTCCACCCCCACAACCATTTTATCCACCTCCAAAATTTGAGATCAACATGGTCTGTATTAGAGAATTAGCCAAATCACCACCCAAATGTCTGTTGCGCCCTAGCTCACTTCACAAGGATTTTTTCCCCCGGTAGGTTTTTTCCCATCATGCCATTACACCTCTCATCCTACACCTTCTCCATTTACACCCTCCCCTCAGATTAACATGGTTCATGTTGCCACCGCACGCTCAGAAAGACAAAGGAAAAGAAAAATCAACTAACCCATCAACCAACCCGTACCCAATATACCATCTATACCCACACCCAAAATCACCATCCTGTGACCTACATACCCTATCTCTGATGGGGTCACCCATCGCGTAATGATAAAACAATTACATCAGTCCTCTCTAAAGATGTCATTGTATGATCTTGTTCAAACTTCTGAATCTCATAGACAAGCCCTTATTGAGGTTCTGCAATCCATTGAATTTTTACCCAATGATCCCACACTAGTGGCCTCCATTATTACCCCTCACCATGTGGCCTCACTTACCAAATCATCTCCTTCTTCTACCCCCATGCCCACTCCTCAAGTCACCACCCTCAGCTTCTTTGATGAGGAGATTGTACCTCTCTAATCAGATGACCCTGATCCCACCCTATTCATTTCCATGTCTATATCGATAACACATGTGTATGATGCGTCATGATCGATGGTGGTGCTAACATTAACATCATCTCCTCTACACGCATACAATCAAATGTGTATCCCTTCTAACTGTATGCATAATAACCCAGTTATGCTGTGCTCCTTCAACGATGCCATCACCTCCACCCTTATCACCATTATCCTTCACGTTCACGTAGGCCCATGCACTATTGTCTCAGAACTATTCTAGGTCTTAGAGGGGGAGTTCTAGTATAATCTATTGCTTGACAGACCCTGGATTCACATCATGGGTTGTGTCCCTTCACCTTTACACCACTTGTGTAAAATTCAAGCATGAAGGACATAACTACACCATCCCCGCTGATCCGTCACCATTAAAAACTTGTAACATGTTGTACCGACCCAATGATGTACTTGTACCAGTCAAGGCATCTACCACTACTCCCACTTCTCCTTCACCCAAAATCCCATCCACCAATGCTGTCTGCCACCTCTCCCACATCTAACTCTTCTATACTTCTTGCAGCCTTCCTAGCTGACCACTCTACTTCCCAACCAACTCGATATCCCCTCTCATGCCTAAACATCTAGTGAATCATCTATCTCTAGCCACCCACATACCTGACTATCGATCCCTTAGAAGGTATTTTTCAATGCCTCACTGTGGGGGAGTACCAGCTATACAATATTAACACATTCCTCACTCCGCAAGAGTATGGGAACCTACGTCAACACCCTTGTTATGACTACCGCACAGGCGAGGTTTTTCCTTATGGTCCTCCCCACCTTCACACTAACCTAACATATGGGGGACTTGACATGACTACCTATTCACTTGAACCTCCATCCCAAACATGACCATTTTCATCGACCTCCAATCCCTTACTAACCGCCACTTCACCCCACTTTATTTCACCATTACACATGGAAAGGCTTTTGCTTCAATTTTTACGAACAAGGCCGCCATACTGTCATTTCATGTACCACCCGTAAACACAATGACCGTAGTGGAATTGGATTTACTGTACACCACCTTCCATGAAGGCCTGCATCAACCTCATTGAGGAAGACAAACCTTCTTCACCCCATTCACCAACGTCACCACCTTCACCCATGGAGTCCATAGATCCCGAATCTATTCCTCCTAATTTTTTTTTCGTAAACAAAATTTCCCTAGGACCTCTAACCTATCAACGTGATGGCAAGGTTCCTTCTTCTCTTCCCTTCCTATATCCTGACATGATTGATGATGATACACCTTCTATTAACTGTTGTTCAATGTCAGGACGATGAGTCTATCCTCACCTACCTATGGGTGCGGAAGATTCTTATATTCACCAGTCATTACCCTCTGAGACGCAAACCATGTTGAATGAATCGACTATCAGAAATCAACATTAACACTCAGGATGACCCACACAATCTAAAGATAGGCTAGTATTTAGATGTTATTGAAAAAGAAGCTTTTACCTCTTTCCTCCAGGACCATAGCAATGCTTTTGCTTGGTCTTATGCCGATATGCCCAGTATTGACCCAAAAATCGTGGTCCACAATATCGTAACCATTCCTGATGCCAAACTCATAAAACAAAAGTAGCGGAAAATACATCCTCCAACATGGCGAGGTTCCTTTGCTCTTCTTGTCAAATGAATAACTTCAATTCCTTTTCTCAGTTTCCTTCATCCTACCCATTGTCTATCCCTGATGGATTTCTAACATCATTCCCTATCACAAAAGCAACAAGGGGACTCCACATTTACATAGACTTCCGTGACCTCAACCTAGCTTGTCCCAAAGACAATTTTACCCTAGATGGCATTGACCAACTAGTCGATCTCATGGCCAGCCATGAAATGCTATCACTCATGGATGGTTTCTTAGGTTATAATCAAATATTACTTGCTCCAGAAGATCAACACAAAAATGCCTTCATCACTCCTTGGGGGACCTTCTGCTATTGAGTCATGAATTTTGGCCTTAAAAACATTGGTGCTACATACCAATGAGCCATGACTTATATCTTCCATGACACCATGAATCACATATGAGAAGATTACGTAGATGACCTTCTTGCCAAATCCAAACATCGGGCCAAACACATTACAGTCCTTAAGGTTATCTTTGACCGCCTCATCAAGTATTTTGTTCACCTTCAACTAATAAAGTGTTTCTTTGTGGTACTTTAAGGAAAACTCCTTGGTTTCATCATTTCTTTGCATGGTATAGAAGTCAATCCTTCTAAAGTAAAGGCTATTCTAGAAATGCCTCCACCTACTAATCTCCAAAATATTTAAATCTTGTAAGGTAAGTTGTAATCAATTCATTTTTTTATCTTGCATAGCTTTCTGACCACTGTCAACCATTTCATCATCTCCTCAAGAAGGACATCTCATTCAAATGGGATGATGAATACTGCAAATCCTTTGATTCCTTAAAAAAATAACTTCTTCAACCACCAGTGCTCATTGATCCTAAGGATGAACAACCCTTTTACCTATACATTTCCGCCATTGACCATTCTTTAGGTGCCATGCTCACTCATCACGAAAAACAACATAGAGAGCAAGTGGTTTATTACATAAGCCATACCCTTTTGGACTATAAAACTAGATACACCCATGTTGAAAAAATCTTCTTAGCCTTTAGTTTTTGTCACCACCAAAAGTCACCATTACCTACTCAACCACAAAACCTTTGTTGTCACCAATACTGACCCCTTACATTACATGTACACCAAACCCTACCAACATCAACGTGCCACACATTAGCTCATGCTTCTTGCCGACCTTGACCTCAATCTCATCCATTAAAAATCCATCAAAGGCCAAGCCATCACTGACCAACTAGCAGACTCACCTCTTTCCAGGAATCAACCCTTCTAACTTCAATTTCCTGGATGAATCCATAGCTACCCTCTCCTTGGATGATACCACTTACCAAATGACCCTCTTCTTCAATGGCTCCAAGTGTCTGTGTGGGGGTGGATCTAGTGTTATCCTCATTCCTCTTGATGGTGAACCCATGCCTTTATCTTTCAAACTAGATTTTGATTGTACAAACAATATCGCCATATACGAAGCACTTGTATTGGGTCTCCAGGATGCTTATCTCCTTAGATGTTAAGTCAATCAATATATTTGGTGATTCCTAGCTAGTTGTAAACCAAGTCAATGGTATATTCCAGTGTATTAATGAAATAATTTAAAAGTATAAACATCATGTAGACATAATTTTGACTACCTTTGACCATTACGAACTTCAAACCACCCCCCATTCTACCAATAAATTTGCGGATACCATGTCCTACTTGGCTTGTTAGAAACCCGCTTTACCCGCCAACTCTAAAATATTTGTCACAATATAAAGGTTACAATCACCCTCTTATTTATCTCGTGAGGTCTACTCCATCAGAACCATTGCACCTAACTCACGTGACCTTTGGTATAAGCAGTTTGTATACTATCGTTCCCTTTCCATTCTACCTTCTGATCTCACCCGTAATGGACAACGTGCCTTTCTTAAAAGTGTCTATCGCTATGTCATCATGGGTGGTCTCCTTTATAAGTGTGGCTTCGATGGTATTCTCTTACAATGCCTTACAAGTTCTGAAATTCCTTACACCATCAAGGAAGTTCACAATAGAATTTGTGGAGGCCACTTTAGTGGTTTAGCTGTCGTTAAACGACATTATTCACCTTGGCTATTATTGGCCAACCCTAAACCACGACTCTTGTGAATATTGTCAACTGTTGTGTGAAATTCCAGCAAGCATGTTAAGTCTTCATCACACACCTAGTCATGCCTTACAGGTCACACGAGACCTTTGTCCTTTCTCTTAATGGGGTTTGGATCTCGTCGGAGAGATCAATCCTCAGTTCTTCACAATGCCATCAGTGGATTACAACTGCTAATGAATATTACACTAAATGGGTAGAATCCATTCCCCTCATTTCTACAAAATATGAGAAGATATGTGAATTCATCAACCATCACATCATTTGTCACTTTGGTGACCCTCACCATCTCATCATTGATAACAGAAAACAATTCAAAAATAAAACCCTAGGATAATTTATGTGACACTTTTGGCATTCAAATCAGTTTCTCGTCACCTTATTACCCAATAAACAAATGGCTAAGAAGAATCAACCAACAAAAACTTGAAAAAAATTCTTATGAAAATAGTTGACGATACTGGGAAAGATTGGCATATGCACATTCCTTTCACCTTGTGGGCTTACCACACTAGTATTCACACTTTGAATTCTGCCACACCTTTCTCTTTGGTCTATGGTATCAAGGTTTCCTTTCCTCTTGAAGTCCATATTCCAACTCTCCGCATCTCACTACAAAACATGCTCAATGACGATGACTTTCGCCAGGACTGTTTAAACACAACTTGAGTTGTTAGATGAATGTTGTCTCAATGCTCTTGACCATATCCAAAACTACTAAAAATGTATCAAGCGTGCCTATGAAAAACATTTCCATGAACAAATCTTCCCGGTTGGTGACCTCGTCTTAAAGGAAAATCAACATGTAACCAAAGAAGAGAAAAGTAAACGGGGAATATTTGCTCCTAATTGGCTTGGACCCAATTACTACGCCCTTAACCTATTTCTTGTATTAGGATATGAGTAGCCAACTTATGGCTTACCATATCATTTTATTATATCATTTATACTTTCTCATGCTTAGTAGGTCGGCCTTAGTGATGGTCGTAGCATATGAATAGTATATATAGGGGGATTATAGGTAGTATTTCATCATCATTTGAGCATTTGAGTCTTATTATATGGTTTGGAGGTTGCCCCCTCGAAGTGGCGAAGCTATTCTAATTGCATATTGAGATCATTATTCTGAAATATTGTGTTATTTGGTGTTCTATTGTTTCTCTTAATCTGAATTATACAAGTAATTTCATTACAAGTGGTATCAGAGCTGCGATCTGGGCCGAAATTAGGGCGAAAAACCCTAATTTTTTATTTCCACCACATATTGCGAACCAGAGCGAATTAGTGGGAGATATTTTTACCAGATTTGAGAAGCATTTCAAGTAAGGTTCCCTGAAAAAATTTTAGACTTTTTAAATTTATTTTTCAAAAGTTATTACAAACTTAGGTTTTTTCATAAAATCGCTCCCTAGGGTGCAAATTGTAGAAAATTTTCAAGTTCTTTACATTTTCAGAAATCTCTAAACAAAATAGTATTAGTATCTTCTCTTTGTTTTTTCCTGTTCGGCTGAAATTGTATCGAAACCATAAACCCTAAGATTTGACATCATGGCAGGGCCTTCCACAAGAGCAAAAAAGAATCCGGTTACTCCTGGTAAAACCCCAGATAAAGATGGGGTAGTGATTGAAGAGATGGAGTCATAAGGGGTAAATACAGATTCCTCAGCACTAGGGTTTACCTCAGTTGATCATAAGGTTTGCCAACTTGAGTATGAGTTGCGAATTGTACAATCAATGAGATGGCCTCTAAAGGAGACATAGACCAAATTAATCATCGGTTGGATGATATCATGCAACATGTAAAGGGTAACCAGTATGGCCCAAATCTAGCCCATATCAACCAAGGAGGACCTTTAGTTCAAAATCATGGACAAATTAACCATATTGGATCACTTTTCTAGTCCCATCAGAATCAAAATTATCCGCAACCACGGAACATGATGCCGAAAGTGGATATGCGCAAATTTGATGGTAAGGATCCCCTGAATTGGATAAATCAAATGGAGAAATTATTTGAGTTACATCAAACACCATCAAGACAAAAGGTGACATTGGCATCCCTATATCTTGAACGCGACCAATTTGTTTGGTATCGATGGTTATGTGCTCAGAGGCAGAAGAATGGTCTAGGTGTCACTTGGACAAGTTTTTACCGAGGAGTTGCAATTGCACTATAGTTCCAGTGTTTCAGAGAACTACTTTAGTCAATTAGCAAAGTTACGGCAAACAGGATCAGTCAAATATTATGTGCATCAATTCCAAAACCTATCCTTAAGGGTGGAGAATATTCTAGAAGAGAATCTGAATGACCTGTTTCTTGGGGGTCTTAAGGACCACATCGAGCATGAGGTACATATGTTTAATCCACTCAAGCTTTATGATTCTATTATCATGGCACATCGTGCAGAGGAAAAAGTTCTTTGTAGTAGGAGGCCACCTTTCATTAACACCAAAGACCATAGTATCTGTTCCCCTTCATTTGCTAGGCCAATTAGACTGACTCCTCAACAAATGGAAGAAAAGAGAGCAAAAGGATTATGTTTTAACTGTGATAGAAAATATGGACTGAGACATAAATGTGCTGAGAAGAAGTTGTTCTATATTGACGGAGGTAATGAGGATAATGAGGAAGCTGAAATTATAGGAGAGGCTGAGGAACCAATAGAAGATGAAGTAGAGGATCACCAACCTACAATTTCTTGCCATGCATTGTCAGGTATTAATACTCCTCAAACACTCAAGGTTATTGGCTATCTCAAAAAAATAGAAGGTGACGGTGTTGATTGACTCAGGGAGTACTCATAACTTCATAAATAGTAAGTTAGCTGCCCGCCTCAATTGTTTTATTTACCCAGCTCCAGAAATGCAAGTTATGATTGCGGATAGTGGGATAGTCAAGTGCACAGGAAAGTGCCATAGTATCAAGCTTTCCATGGGAGACTACATGTTAGACTCACCTATGTTTTCTATTTCTATGGGAGGGGCAGATATTGTTTTGGGTGTCCAATGGCTCACAACCTTAGGTACTATAGAGATGAATTTCCAAGAATTTTTCATGCGATTTCATTCAGATGGAAGGACAATACAATTGAATGGGATGGTAGCTAAGTCTCCACAGATTATTAGCTCTCATTAGATGCAGAAGGTTCTCAGAAAAGGAGTGGATGGATTTATAACAAAGCTATTTTCCATAGAAGTACAAAATACAAAGTCTTCAATGCCACCCGATCTTCAGAAGATTGTGGATGCTCACTCATCTATTTTTGATGCAATTCCAAAGGGACTACCACCAGTTAGGGATCATGATCATGCCATTTAGTTGATTCCAGGGAGCCAAACACCTAACATCTAGACCATACAGATACCCATATTCCCAGAAAAGTGAGATCGAGAAAATAGTGGAGGAAATGTTGAAGGTAGGTATCATCAGGCATAGCCAGAGTGCATATTCTTCACCAGTGGTCATGGTACGTAAGAAGGATGAAACATGGAGGATGTGTCTAGATTACCGAGAACTCAACAAGTACACCATCAAAGATAAGTTTCCTATTCCAGTAATTGATGATTTACTTGATGAATTGCATGGTGCTGTTTATTTCACAAAATTAGATCTTCGTTCAGGGTACCATCAAATTAGGATAAAAGAGGAAGATGTTCATAAAACAGCTTTCAGGACTCATGAGGGCCATTATGAGTTTTTGGTAATGCCTTTTGGTCTTACAAATGCACCCTCAACCTTTCAAAGCTTGATGAACACTATTTTTAGGCCGTTTTTAAGGAAATTTGTATTATTTTTCTTTGATGACATATTGATTTACAGTAAGACATGGGAAGAACACTTACAACATGTAAATAACGTGTTGGAAGTTTTGGAGAAACATACTCTGTATGCAAAGCCATCCAAATGTTCTTTTGGTGTACAAGAGGTAGAGTACTTGGGTCATATTATATCCCATGAAGGCATCAAAGTTGATCCTTCAGAAGATCAAAGCTATGGTGGAATGGCCAAGGCCCAAAAATCTCAAAAATCTTTGTGGGTTCCTAGGACTAACAGGGTACTATAGAAGATTTGTGTAGGGATATGGTAGAATAACAACCCCACTCACTGCATTGCTAAAGAAGGATGCCTTCCATTGGATAGACGTAGCCACTAAATCCTTTGAGAAGCTGAAGGAAGCCATGTGCAGCACCCCAGTTTTGGCTACTCCCAACTTCTCAAAAACCTTCATTGTTGAATGTGACGCTTCGGGATCAGGATTGGGAGTAGTTCTAATGCAGGAAGGAAGACCAATTACATTTGAGAGTTGCCAATTCAAAGGAAAAGATCTGCTCAAACCTGTCTATGAGAAAGAAATGATGGCTATTCTTCATGCGGTCAAGCAATGGAGGCCCTATCTCATGGGTAGACACTTCAAGGTAAAAACTGATCATGATAGTCTCAAATAATTTTTGGAGCAAAGGTTATCATCTGAGGAACAACAAAAGTGGGTAAAAAAAATGTTGGGTTATTGTTAGTGCAAAATCACAGCATCCGCCCCTGGATGCACATCAGGCTGATTCTAGGTTGATGTTCAGGCAATCTCCAGTGTGATTGCACAACATGGAAACCTCTCTCCAAGCTATTGGGACTTGTGAAACATATCATAGAATAAAAAGAGAGAGGAATCTCAGCAGATTAGAGGCTGGTTCCTCAAACTCCTTTGATTTAGATCTATATTTTGCAAAACTACAGAGGTTTAGATCCTAATCCTATTCTAACTTGCAAGGAGACGGGAAGAAGTGCAAAAATTGAAACTAACTAAAGATGGTGATGCACCAAAAGGAGAATGTTGGACATCTATCAAAACTGCCATGGGACAAAGAGAGGTGAGCAATGGGAAGGATGGACAGATGCATCACAGGCCCAAGGATAGATTTCACACAAAAAATGTCCCAAAACTCCATGAACACAGCTCCAAACCTGCAATGAACATTTAGACATGCACAGATACCTGCAATGAAGAGAGGCAAGAAGAGAACAAGCAAAAACGAGGAAGGATGGACAGATGCATCACAAAACACGTTTTGTTGCTCCAGAAGTTTGCACAGAACATCATTCCATTAGTAAAAGGAAAAAACACCATTACAGAGAAAGGGAGGAGGTTTGAACTCCATTTTCAACCCTAGAGAAGAAAAGAAGGGAGGGCAGAGCAGAAAGAATGAACCACCTCTTTTCAAAATGAGCCAAATCTGGCTTTTACATTGCATGGGTCGAGCCCAGGGGACAGAAACGTAGGAAAGTTAGATGCAAGCCCATTCCTCATGACTCCAGGTGCATTAAATTGGCATGGGGGACCTTACAAACCCATACCCTATTACCTTGACCAGATTACAGGAGAATGCGACCCATTCTGCATTAAATCTGGTCGCTGGAATGTCATTTCTGGCCATGAACATGCGTCAGAGCCGTTTCTCAATTTTCTCTCTTTAGACTGCACCAAAACTTGAGATTGATCCCAGAATCGTGTAGAGAATTTCACCAGCTTTCCGTTGATATAAAGAACGTGCAAATCCGAGCTCTGGATCGAAAGTTATGGCGATCTGAAGAATTAGGGCACGAAACAGGCGAAAACGGATTTTGAAATACTTTTTTGCGCTCTGCCACCTGGATGACACGTGGCAGGCTCTGATTGGACTGAGAAATTCTCTCTCCTCCATCTTTCGTGGGCTTTCCTTTGAAATTTCCTTGTGGGGTCCTTTAGCTGGGACACGTGGCACTATCCCATTGGTTCGGGCTGACCCTTTAAAACTTACCCTTTGACTTTTGACTTTTCTTCTTGAGACACGTGGCATGATCTGGTTGGTTCTCGGCCTTGCCGGCTCTTTCGCGCCCTTCGCGTCTTTTCATCCCAGATGTCCCAAATGCTTAGTGCTCCTTGTGCTTGATTTCGGACTGCTTGTTCCCAACCGGCCGGTTCGCATCCATTTGTCCCAAATGTCCCACTTTGCTTTGGACTGCCTCGACCTTTTTCACCGGGTTTGGCCGGTTCGCGTACTCGCGGCCCGCTTGTCCCATTGTGTTTCGGACCATTTGTGCTGATTTCACCATTTCGGCCGTTCGGCCGGTTCGGGCCTTTTTGTCCCACTTGTCCCGAACTGTCCCTCTCAGCAGTTAGTCGATTTTCTCTCGGTCGAACCGGCATTTCGCGCCCACCGCGTACTTTTGTCCCAGATGTCCCTGTTGCTATTTGGGCCGCTTGGAGGCTTTTCGGCCGATCCGCGCCTTTTTGTCCCAGATGTCCTGAGCAAATTGCTCCTAGGACTAGGACTTAGCCGATTTTCACCATTTTTTACTTTTTGTCCCATTTGTCCCAACTGGATCCCAAACTCAACCTTCTTGCCTTCTGCAACCTTTTCCCGCGTTTTCTCAGAGCTTGCTCCTAACTACCTGGACAGGAGAGTTAGAAAAATATCTGAGAGAACCTCAAAAACATGATGTTTTCTCTAAATCAATCAATGTGCCTGGGACTTGAATATTCTGATGCATGTTATCAAAATTACCCAGGGGGGGTGAAATTTTGACAACAGTTTGGCGACTCAATGGGGTCATCTGCCTGCTAGATGAAAAGACCAGTAGCCTGAAGCAATCCATTGGGCATGGAGTTGTTCTCACCAAAACCACTGAAATGAACTGTGCCAGAGAAAAACCAGCAACACCAAAACTATGTACAGAACTGAAAATCATACATGCCCCAAATGGAGCATGCAGAGTGTGCACGAGCACTTCTTCTACTGAAAGCAAATCTACCTACTCTACTCTAGCTGGAAGCAAAGGCAAGCTAAACAAACCCTGCAACTGGTTGTGAGAAATAGCTTCCTTTCTTCAAAATTGGCAGCCATGCAATTGATTTGGCACTGATCATGGCTGTTTGGATGGATGGAAAATCAACAAGAAGCTGGTCTTCTATCCAAATCATCAAGGTATTACTGAAAAATCCAATACCTCTTTTAGTTGCTCTGCATTTGGATTGGAGAGGTATGGCAGCTGATCCTTGGTACTTTGTAGCTCATCCTCATGCTCAGAAGCAAGCATGACTGGTTGTGGCTTCTCCTTTGGCTCCAATGAAGCCAAATACCTGATTGGGCAAGGTATGGTCCTTTGAGTATGCCCATTGCTGTGATTTTCAACTCCAAGAATGGAGTCTTCTTGTAGACCCTCTTGAATGGATGATGTGGAAGAAATGGTGAAATTCTTCTGTCCTTTATCTTCCTCTAATGAAGAACAGGGAAGATTAGAATCTTCCAATTTTGATTCCAAAGGGCTGCTATAAGATGCAGGCTGCTGCAAATGAAAGTTCTCCTTCATGGCAGCAGGCTCTTGTGTTTGGAATGTGGATGATGAAAGAGAGAATGGTGAAAACTCAACTGACTGTTCTCCATCAAAACAGTCCTCCAAATCTGACAGGTAAACTGCCTCATTGTTGTCCCGCTGTTTGTGTTCAACTTCCTCCATGGTGTCCTCTTGATCTGCAACTTGACCACCATGGTTTCCTTCACTCTCCAATATTGAGTTTGAGAGATCAAACTCCTTTTCAGTAATAGAACTTGAGAGAGATGAAGTGGAAAGAAGAACTGAAGGTTCTTCTGTAGCCTGCTTTGTGCTCAAAGCCCTTGGATCTGCACTTTTCTCCTCCACAGCTAGAATGTGCTCCTCTTCTTTTGGATTTGGAGCAGCTTCTCCTTCCTCCAATGTTTGAAGAGAATCTTGCTCTTGATTGAACTCCTCCTCCAGCATGAAGTTTGTCAAGTCAAACTCTTCAATTTGTTGCTCTAGAGGACAAGTTGGGACTGCAAGATCTTCTTCTCCAACAAAATCAGTCCTCATCACCATTTGTTCAACCTCAGCCTCTTCTGTAGGCTTAACCATCAAGGGGATCTTTGTCATCCCAAATCTAAGAGCCCAACTCTTTAGACTGTCTGTCACTTCTTTTCTGTTGTTTTTTTGGCTCTTCCTCTTGTTGTCCTTGATGACTGATTTTTTCAATTTCTTCTTTCCCACATGGAATTGGGGATGCAAGAGGAGGGATAGGTTGAAACTTAACTGATTTGACAATTTTGTGTGGTGGTGGAGGCGGTGAAACCTCTTGTTTCTTTGGAGGAGGGGGTATTTCTGTTAGCTCTTGTGGAGCTTCATTGCCAAACTGACTTTGGCACTGCTGTTCATATGAGTATGCATGCTGATCTGGAGGACTTGTAAAACATGTTGGAAGTGGAAAATACTGCTGTTGTTGTAAATGTGAGTTCCATGATGGAAATGAAGTCATGGTTGCACAACTTCATGGAATGGAAAAGAATGAAAGGGATGGAAAGAAGGATGAATGAAAAATGGATGGAAATGAATGGAAAGGAAGGTCTGCAATTTCAGAGATGGTTGTTGACCAGATGGAGTCGCCAGATGTGTTTGCAAGTGCCTCCAAAGGCTGAAATCTTCACAGGAACACATCAACCTGCAAAAGATGAAGTGAAAGACCTCTAAGGTCCCACCGGGTGTGCCAGAACTGTTAGTGCAAAATCACAGCACCCATAGAGTGCACATCACAGCTTCTAGGTTGATGTTCAGGCATCCAGTGTGATTGTACAACATGGAAACCTCTCTCCAAGCGTGGGACTTGTGAAACCGAGAGAGGAATCTCCAGATTAGAGGCTGGTTCCTCAAACTCCTCTGATTTAGATCTATATTTTGCAAAACTACAGAGGTTTAGATCCTAATCCTATTCTAACTTGCAAGGAGACAGGCAGAAGTGCAAAAATTGAAACTAACTAAAGATGGTGATGCACCAAAAGGAGAATGTTGGACATCTATCAAAACTGCCATGGGACAAAGAGAGGTGAGCAATGGGAAGGATGGACAGATGCATCACAGGCCCAAGGATAGATTTCACACAGAAAATGTCCCAAAACTCCATGAACACAGCTCCAGACCTGCAATGAACATTCAAACATGCACAAATACCTGCAATGAAGAGAGGCAAGAAGAGAACAAGCAAAAACGAGGAAGGATGGACAGATGCATCACAAAACACGTTTTGTTGCTCCAGAAGTTTGCACAGAACACCATTCCATTAGTAAAAGGAAAAAATGCCATTACAGAGCAAGGGAGGAGGTTCGAACTCCATTTTCAACCCTAGAGAAGAAAAGAAGGGAGGGCAGAGCAGAAAGAATGAACAACCTCTTTTCAAAATGAGCCAAATCTGGCTTTTACATTGCATGGGTCGAGCCCAGGGGACAGAAATGTAGGAAAACGTGCAAGCCCATTCCTCATGACTGCAGGTGCATTAAATCGGCATGGGGGACCTTAGAAACCCATACCCTGTTACCTTGACCGGATTACAGGAGAATGCGACCCATTCTGCATTAAATCTGGTCGCTGGAATGTCATTTCTGGCCATGAACACGCGTCAGAGTTGTTTCTCGATTTTCTCTCTTCAGACTACACCAAAACTTGAGATTGATCCCAGAATCATGTAGAGAATTTCACCAGCTTTCCGTTGATATAAAGAACGTGCAAATCCGAGCTCTGGATCGAAAGTTATGGCGATCTGAAGAATTAGGGCACGAAACAGGTGAAAACGGATTTTGAAATATTTTCCGTGCTTTGCCACCTGGATGACACGTGGCAGGCTCTGATTGGACGAGCAATTCTCTCTCCTCCATCTTTAGCGGGCTTTCCTTTGAAATTTCCTTGTGGGGCCCTTTACTGGGACACGTGGCACTATCCCATTGGTTCGGGCTGACCCTTTAAAACTTGCCCTTTGACTTTTGACTTTTCTTCTTGAGACACGTGGCATGATCTGGTTGGTTCTCGGCCTTGCCGGCTCTTTCGCGCCCTTCGCGTCTTTTCATCCCGGATGTCCCAAATGCTTAGTGCTCCTTGTGCTGATTTCGCGCGAACCGGCCGGTTCGCATCCATTTGTCCCAAATGTCCCACTTTGCTTTGGACTGCCTCGACCTTTTTCACCCGGTTCGGCTGGTTCGCGTACTCGCGGCCCACTTGTCCCATTGTGTTTCGAACTATTTGTGCTGATTTCACCCGGTTCGGCCGGTTCACACCTTTTTGTCCCACTTGTCCCGAACTGTCCCTCTCAGCAGTTATTCAATTTTCTCTCGGTCGAACCGACATTTCGCGCCCACCGCGTACTTTTGTCCCAGATGTCCCTGTTGCTATTTGGGCCGCTTGGAGGCTTTTCGGCCGATCCGCGCCTTTTTGTCCCAGATGTCCCAATTGCTCCTAGGACTAGGACTTAGCCGATTTTCACCATTTTTTCTGGATCAACCTTCTTGCCTTCTGCAACCTTATCCCGCGTTTTCTCAGAGCTTGCTCCTAACTACCTGGACAGGAGAGTTAGAAAAATATCTGAGAGAACCTCAAAAACATGATGTTTGCTCTGAATCAATCAATGTGCCTGGGACTTGAATATTCTGATGCATGTTATCAAAATTACCCAGGGGGGGTGAAATTTTGACAACAGTTATGATTTTGAAATCATATACAAAAAGCCGGTGAAGAAAATGTAGTAGTTGATGCGTTGTCCAGAAGGGATACATCTGCAGATGCCTTACTATGTGGAATGTCCATGTTGACGGCTGATTGGGTGGATGAAACAAGATTGGAATGGAATCAAGATAAGGATACACAATATCTAATACAGAATATCAAACAAGGATCTATGACATCTAACAAATTTGAGTGGAAAGATAATGCCCTATGGTACAAGGATAAGTTATACTTGAGTAAAGATTTTGAGTTGAAGCATAAGATTCTTGCAGAGCTACATGCCTCACCTGTTAGAGGAAACTCTGGGTTTTTGAAGACATCATAGAATAAAAAGATAATTCTTTTAGGAAGGATTCAAGGGGGATGTACAAAATTTTGTATCAGAGTGTTTAGTGTGCCAACAGAACAAAGGGGAAACAATTAAGACACCAGGTTTGTTGCAACCCTTACTAATTCCTAGCCAGAGATGGGAGGAGGTCTCCATGGATTTCATCACTGGATTGCCTTATTCAGAGGGTAAGAATGTTATTTTTGTGATTGTGGTTAGGCTCACAAAATATGCCCATTTTGTGTCCTATCACATCCATTTGCAGCTAGTACAGTCGCAGCTATTTTTTTGAGACAGTTCAAAGGCTACATGGAACCCCAAAGATAATTGTAAGTGATCGTGATCCTATTTTCACAAGTCATTTTTGGACAGAATTATTTTCATGTTTGGGTACTCAGCTAGCTCACATTTCATCTTATCATCCTCAAACTGATGGGAAAACAGAAGTGGTCATTAAATTCTTAGAGGGGTATTTACGTTGTTTTGTATTAGATAAGTAGGAAAGGTGGATTAAATGGCTACCATTGGTAGAATGGTGGTATAACACATATTTTCATACCTCTTCTCAAATGACCCCATTTTTAGCATTATATGGTTACCATCCACCTTCTATCACTTCCTCCTTAAGGGTGCAAACTAAGGTCAGAGATGTTGAGGAACAAATTAACAATCAACAACAAGTTTTGGCTAGTTTGAAGGAGAATTTAGCATTAGCACAAAATAGGATGAAACAACAAGCAAATCAACACCGTAGTGAAAGAAATTTTGAAATTGGTGACTAGATTTTTGTACATCTCCAGCCTTATAAACATATGTCCCTAAAGCAATAGAAAAAGGTAAAAAAAACTTGCTTCTAAATATTATGGCCCTTATCAGCTTCTACAGAAAATTGGTAGTGTTGCTTATAAACTAGAGTTGCCTCCATCTTCACACATACACCCAATATTCCATGTTTCATGCCTGAAGAAGGTTATTGGATAGAAAATTGAAGCCTAGACAGAGTTACCAGAACTTGATGAGGAAGGAAGAATCATTTTGGAGCCAAAGAAGATTCTGTAAACATGTACTAATCGGCTGAGAACTAGAGACATTAAGGAATATCTGATCAAGTGGAAGAATCTAAGCATAGAAGAGGCCACCTGGGAGGATGAAGGTTTTTTGCAGCAACATCCAGAATTATTCAATGTTGAGGACAACAGTGGTTTGAAGGGGAAGGGCATGCTACACCCTTAACCTATTTCTTGTATTAGGATATGAGTAGACGACTTGTGTCTTACCATATCATTTATACTTTATCATGCTTAATAGGTCGGCCTTGGTGATGGCCATAGCATATGAATAGTATATATAGGGGATTATAGGTAGTATTTCATCATCATTTGAGCATTTGAGTCTTATTATATGGTTTGGAGGTTGCCCCCCGAAGTGGCGAAGCTATTCTAATTGCATATTAAGATCATTATTCTGGAATATTGTGTTTTTTGGTGTTCTATTATTACTCTTAGTCTGAATTATACAAGTAATTTCATTACAACGAGGCTGTCTTTCCTCTCAAAGTCTAGGTTCCATCTCTTTGTATCTCACTACAAGACATGCTCAACGACGATGGCTTTCACCAGGATTGTTTGGTGCAACTTGAGTTATTAGATGAACATCATCTCAATGCTCTTGACCATCTCCAAATCTACCAAAAATGTATGAAATGTGCCTATGAAAAACGTGTCCACGAACAAACCTTTTAGGTTGGTGATCTCATCTTAAAGGAAAATCAACACGTAACCAAAGAAGAGAAAAGTAAACGGGACAAATTTGCTCCTAATTGGCTTGGAATCTATATCATTACCCATGCCTATGGATCTTGTGCTTATCATTTATCTTCACTCGAAGGTAAACCTAAACCCGAGCCCCTCAATGCCTTACATCATTGACCATTTTATTGTTGACATCAAGTCCTATATCACTTTTTGTCAATTGACCACTTGTCCCTTGAGTGTTGTTCAGCTTCCATATCACCCGTTTTTGAGGATCACTGACAAAACAAGAATCATGTAGTTACCTGTCACCTTTTATCCTTATTTTCAATACGAGTACCATGACTCTACTCACAACATGATTCTCATGGATACTTTTCATCTTTTTAAAGATGGAATCCCATGGTTTTTCATCACTTGAAACTACCTCTTTCATAGTTAACCTCAGTGTCCTATGGTTTTTTCTTCTAAACAAGAACTTAATCTTCCTCTAAAGTCTTATTCATGACTTAAAACGTAAAAAAAAAATGGGATTCAAATCCTTGAGTCAAACTTCCAGCAAAAAGATGACTCCCTCAGTTGAGACATCTCTTCTCTCTACCTCGCTACTATAAATAGACTGATCCCTTACAGGAAAACTATATAAAGTAATTACAAACATATAATAAAATGTTCAGAAGCTTCCTGCATCGATCATCTTCACAAAGACGTCAAGGAGATAATATTATCATCCCATATAGACTTCCTGCATTGATCAGTCTATTAAAAACAAACAAATGAAGAAAATGATAAATTTTTCGTTATGGACTTGCTTACTTTTTTTTTTATCTTTGGTTTCTTACTAGGTAAACATACTGTCGTACACTAAATTACACTAAACCACCAAATTTCACCTCATTGTATTTTTACCCTAATTTTCTCTCTTCTTAAGGGACTTACCACAACTGTGACATTTCATGATCATGTGACTTTCTTCACCCTTAGAATATTCCATTATGCAATGCCTCTAGGGTCTCATGTTCATAAGCCCATCTTAGGTATGATAGATTCATTAGAGTTCTTCTCACTTTATCGAATCTTTTACCACCTCTTACCATTCACCTTCTTCATTACTTATTGATTATCCTATACAGAACCAGACCATCAACACCCACATTTAAACGACTCAACCATGCCTATGACCTAAAATATTCAATTCCTAAATAACCTACACTCAATCATACCTAAAGCATACCAACCCATTCCTCTACCTCATCACATTCTTCCCTAGCTTATGGGAGAACTACATCGGCCTGAGGCCCCTTTTCGCTAAGGCTATGTAGACAACATTTCGAGGGCATGGGGCCCTTAGAGGTTAGCTCAGCCACCCTTTACCCTAACCCATTTCCCCCACTTTCTTATTAACATTCTACCTTTCTTAGTTTCCTTTTTTTCTCAACACTTGGAAGTTAAACAATCAACAAACACACATATCTACCATTTGATCACATCATAAAAAATCTAATCAATCATTTCACATTTCCATGATATCACAAAATTTTTAAATCTACAACATAAACTCATCATTTGTTTCCCATGTTATCAATAACTTGGAAATTAAATCAAAAACTAAAAACAAGACTCAACCATGCCTAACTAACCTAACTAAACCATGCCTAAATGATCTAACTCAACCATGCCTAAACCAACCTAACTCCACCATGCCTGAACCGACCTAACTCCATCATGCCTAAATTGACCTGACTCCACCATGCCTGAACCGAAATTACTCCATCATGCCTAAACCGACCTGACTCCATCATACCTAACCGACCTAATTCCGCCATGCATAATCCACCTAGTTTCCATCACATACAAACAAAAAACACAATTACAACACATGTACATCACTCATCTCATAAATATCATCAATCTCATCATAAAAGTCTATGTATCCATCCAATATACACTGATGGATGTAAAATAATATGAATCTCTCAAAAATATCATATATAGCCTCACCATCTTTGGCATGTAGACATATATATGATCAAAAAATATCAAAAATCTTATATACAACCTCACTATCTTTAGCACATAAGTTAGTATATGATAAAAAAAATATCAAAACTCTCATATACAGCCTCACTATCTTTAGCATGCACGCTGGTGTATGATCAAAAATAAAATCTCAAAAATCTCATATACAACCTCACTATCTTTAGCATGCAGACCAGTATCTATCAAAATCATAATCAAAATGCTAACATCAATCATCAACCCCTCTGATCTCTAAGTATATCTCATCTGTCTCATCTACAACTCCTGTCTAGCAACCTACCAACATCTCTCCCCCCACTATAGGTATAGGTCTCACCTCCACTAGACTTGTAGTTGGGTCCGGCCTCCGCGAACTAGTGGCCTCACCTTCACCCTATCTATGGGCTCAATGACCCCCTGTACTCTCTTCACTATGCATATGGGATCTTATCGTATCACTCGAGGCCTGCTTTACCCTATGCTTTGCATAGGAGGAGACATCTATCCCAACAACCGTCGAATGATCCTGATAATAGTGTGTCTCATTCAGGGCATCCTTGAACCATACCAATGATATTATATGTGGAGGTGCCATAGGCCTCATTGCCACCTATGTACTACGACCTACCACTACTGGCCTTAGCCCCTGTGCCTATAAATCCTATCCTTGACCATGTGCAGGTACATTTACCACCACCTGTCCCTAGGAGTAGCCAACCACCCCTGTAATGTAGTCACCTAGCCCTATAAGGTGGCTACATGTGCCAGTGATGCCACCAGCTAGCTCTACAAACCCGTGACCTGTGCCAATAGTGTGGTAATCTGTGCCCCCATCCTGTCCTAGCTCTTGTGCCTATACTTATGCTAGTTGTCCCTGTAAAATAGTCACCTACCCCGTCAAGGTAACTACCTATGCTTGTGTATCAGCCAACTACACTCCCAAATGCCATCACTTTTCCTTGTAGTGCATCTCTCTACACTATCACTGTATCCAAATCTAGCTGCCCCAACTATGGAAGTGTCACTTGTAAGTCTACATCCCTCCACCATCTGTACCCATTAGCCACTCCTGAGTCATCAATATGGCCATCCAATAACATCTCCACCTGACTTGCTAGATCTATAGGGTGAGGTAGAGGCAAAGGCCTCTCCACATCCTCTCAGTGATATCGTAAAACAAGCGGGGGCACATCCTCGACTAGTCTAAATTGTCACCGAAATCTATCCACTGGAATCATATCATGCTCACTAACACATCTACTATGTATCGATCGCCATAACAACAACCCCTGCAACTCCCGCCTCATATCCCTAAATGTTGGGTAGCCCACATAAAACCACCATACGATATCCATCACATAAAGCCCCTCCAACCTCTACCTATAGTGCATAACATCATAGGTCACCTCCTTACCTTTTCGGTGATCCCCAGCTACCACCCACCTCATGTAACCTGCTCTCTTTCCACCTATATGCCAATCTACTACTACAAATCCTTGTTGCTACACTGTCACAATGTGCTCATACGCCCAACAATACAACTTGAATGTACAACATAGGTTGTAGTGGCACATACTCTGGTAACCCTAGAGCTCTCTATACAACTGCACTAAATAGGTAGGTGCCCAAGCAAACTGGACACGATCCTTTACAATTTCCTGTAAAACTCCCATCAAACCTCAGGGAAACTGGCCACCCTCTGAATCAGGTAGAGCATAACACCCCACTTCAACCATCATCAATAACATCAATAGACTGAGATGGCCCAAAAATATTTCCAAGATATGGAATTTTTAGTAAACCTAATATTTTCTGCCTTAACCGACACCGGTCACCCTAAAATGTCATCAGTTACCTTATATTACATTTAGTAACCTTTTTTGAGAGGTTGGCCACGTTCTTGAGTTTTTGGAATGAAGGATATCTACATGTAAGAAAGAACTAGAGCCCTTTCACATGTCCAGAAATCCATAACCAACACTAAGACTGATAAGAAGGTATTTCCATTCATAGTAGCATTCTGGGAAGAACTACCGTAACACTGCGCACCATTCCACAGATTAACCGTCACCAGCATTTCCAACTACCTCTCCACCAATACAGACATTTAGAACCCTTCCTAACTCCAAGTAAGTTGGTTTCTCCTCTGTCATTTACACTTCTAGTCTTTATTTTCCTTCATCTATTCACTATTCTTAATTAGATATATCCCTCAAATTTCTCTCTGTCAACCACCCCCCTCACACCCCACCTAAACTTCACAAAAACCTATCCCAAAATAGCCTCCCTCACATAGAACTTACAAAATCCCTCCAAAATCTTTATGCAATCATAGAGAGGACCCAAAAAAACGTTCTACATCATCTTCCAGTTCCCTCACAGTCACTGACAGTAGTTAACCCTAACCATGGTTGGTTCATACTATACTGACATCGGTCTCCTTAATCAACATTGGTCACTATGACTGTCAACCCAACCTAATAACCCAACCCTTATCCTACCCCAAACCTCACTCAAAACCTTATCATACCTATTTCAAACTTGTCACCTCACCCTCCCCCACAGAGACCTCTCCAATTCTCTGTTTCAAGATAAAAGAGAGCCCAAAACACCCTCCACCTGACTCCCTACCACTTTCCACAGTGACTGATATTGGTCACCCTAAACCTGTATCGGCCATACCAAAACAAACATTAGTCACCCTAACCAACGTTGGTATCCATGTCTGCTAATACAGTTCCATACCAGAAACCTAATTACCTCACCCAAAACATCCCAAAATCTCACCCAACCTTACCAAGACTCTGTCTATGACCTGTAAACCACCTGCGCTACCCACAACCCAACCCAAAACCTTTACATACATAGCATTTTAGAATTTAATCGAATCAACATTGATAGTAATATGAGGCACCCGAATCAAAACGCTAGCACTAGATTCTTTTATTTACATGTTAAGTTATTTTATATTGATTTATAAATAGTGGATTGATGTCCTTCTAGGAAGTATCACAATTCCCAGATTTAGAATACACTAGGCAGTCTACTGTCATATATTATTTAACTCTCTTTTGTGGTCCTGTTTTTTATTTTAGATAGTTCCTCCTAGCCAAAAGGAAGATCTCATAGTCAACATTAGATCAAGAAGTTAGAACATACGTAACAACCTTTAAACTGACCATCACAACATGTATTCCTCCTTGGCCCATACCCTTATCTATTTCATCTATATCCTTAAAGAGAATTGTGAAACACTATGATTCCTTCTGATCTTATCAAATGTATCATCTAAAAACCACTACCATATTTGATTCTCACACCTTCAATAAAACCTACATTTGTATCACCTAATTCTCCCTCTAAATATATCTCAGTTAAAATCATCACGATCCCCACTAGGGGTAAAGCCTCACAATAAAAATCCAAGAACCTTGGCTCCCACTCAAAAATACCTCACCCATCTACATAAAAATTTGGATCTTTCCCCCTTGAATCCTTGTGAATCCAAACCATCCAACATCTCATCTTGTATCTTAGGACCCCACCCATCTATTTTGGGGCCATGCCCTTCATCCAAATGCACCATCACTCCCAAATATGTATCTAAATTATCTATTCCTTCTTCTAAATTTGAATAAAAATCATCCACCTCTTCCCTAAAGTCTAAATCACAAGCATCCAAAGAAAGATCTAAATCCAAAACCCCCATCAAACCCCATAAAAGTATAACTCCCATATTTTCTTCATCATCTTCCCCCAAACCAAATCCATCTAAAGCCCATATGAATTCATCGTCATAAAATCCCATAAGATCTTATATTAAAATCCTTCAGCATCTAATAAAAGCATCCACAATCACCCTACCTCTTATCAAGCCCTTTAACCTATAGGGATAGAATCCCATGTGGTTTGATTCCAAAACCATATGTCCCTACAATGTAGGGCCCTTCAAACCCTCATCGACAATCTCATCAAAGAGGATGACCTTCTCATCAAATAAGACCACCCTTTCCCATCTACTAGCCAATCCACATCTAAACTAAATCCCTCTATCAAGTCTATAACTTCCAAAACCTCTAAATCTACGTCCTCATCCACATCTTTTTCCACCATCCCACCACCAAATTTTACCTCTCCTAATTATGGTCCTCCACTTTACATATATGTTATCCGTATCATCACTCACTCTCATCCTCACGAGCCCTAACCATCTACCTAATCCAAAGAAAAGGTTATCATGACTACTCTTTTTGATGAGCATGTTCTATCCACTTCTTCATCCAATGTTTAGGTGTCCATCATAGCCGCACCACTAGCCTAAAGGCCTAGCGCCATTGAATAAAGCATCGAAAGACAAATACATCATGCTCCCATTAAGATGTCCCTCTATGAACTCATCCAGAGTTCACCTAACCATTGATATGACCTTATTGAGGCCATATAACATATTCCCATCTCATCTAAAGAATCCCACCCCTTTGCGGCCCTTATTGGGGCTCTTACAACTTCCACCACTATCTGCTTTAATGATTCAGAAATTCAATACATCTTACTTGAGGACCACGACCTCTCTCTTTTCATCACTATTTACATTAATGACACATTTATCTACCTCTCTACGATAGGCAACGATGATAACATCAATATCATCTCATATTATACCTTTAATACACTTAAAATTCTGAAATCCATTTTTTCTCAATCACCTAAGGTCCTTCATGCCTTCAATAATGTTGTTGCCCCCATTTTTGGCACATTTATCCTCCCCATCTATGTCGGTAAAAAATTCCTCCATGAAGTCTTCTAAATCATTGAGGGGGAGTTTCAATATGATGTATTGCTTGGATGCCCATGGATTCATGCCATGTGTTCCATCCCATCCACTCTCCACTGATGTATCAAATATGAAAATCTGGGGAAGTTCCATACTCTCCCCGCCAACCTTCCTCCTTTCAAGGCAGGTCATATGACCTATCAACCAATTGACATGCTTGTCCCAAAGAAAGACTCATCCTCCAAAGCATCCACTAGTTCTTTTGTACCTGTATCTAAACTACCTAATGATGAATCTCTTGACAATGTGAGGAGACATCTATCTCTGGGGGAGTATTGACTCCTCACTCTCAATTCTTGCAAATTGAGCAACAAGGGTGGAAGCCTGATTATCTTTATTAAACTCAATCAACAATTTACTCAGAAAAGAGTTGCAATACTTATAGGTATTGTATAGTTGAATACAAACAAGAAACTAAGTTGCACATGTGCAACCATATTCTAGATTACATAAGCTTCCAATATTACATCCGGGGAAGCATAAATGAATAATTACAATAATATTGTTAAAACAATATAACATCACATAATGTATGCAGACATATAAACAAATATACGGTTATGAAGAAATAAAACCAAATAACAACATTATTTAATTAATAAAATTAATTAAATAATTAATTATATAATGCATAATTAATTAACCTATCATTTCCCCCCTTAATTGTGCATTGTCTCAAGGGATGATGAGATGAATTATCTAAACAACTCGAACTTGTCACATGCAAGTGACTTCATGAAGATATCTTCTCGTTGTTCAGATTGTTGGAAAAAATTGAAGTTGGATGTTGTGTTTCAACACAAGCTCACGTATAAAATGAACTTGTACCTCAATCTGCTTTGTTCTCTCGTGAAAAACTAGATTGCAAACATGTTTGAGAACACCTTCATTATCAACATACGTGGTGGTTGGTTTTGTCTTGTGGTATTCCAAGTCATTCTAGTATGTGATGTAGCCATATTGCTTCACAGACAGCTTCTCCTGCAGAAGGATACTCAACTTCTATGGAAGATCGAGAAACAAAGTGTTATTTCTTGTTTCCCAATGATATTGGTCCAGATCCCATAAAAATACAAATCCTAAAGTGGATTTTCTATCATCAATATTTCCTGCATGATTTGAATCCAAATATCCAGTCAAGAAGAAGTTTTCATTCTTCTTGTATTCTAAACCAAGATCCACTAATCCTTTGAGATATATCAAGATGTTCAACTTTTTGCTTTCCAATGATACACTTTGGGTTCTTGTATGACCTCTGGATAGATAGCTTACTACGAAGCTGATATCTGGTCTAGTGTAGGTCAGGTAAATGAGACTCCCAATTAACTGTCCGATAGAGAGTTGACATTTACCTCAGGAGATGGAAATAAATGAGATAACTACAATTTGTTCTCCATAGGTGTAGCAATTGGAGTGAAATCAATAATCCTAAATTTCTTGAGCGTTGTCTTGGTATATTTCATTTGAGAAATAAAATATGTGATTCTCTTTCTGACATACTTCCAATATAAGACAATAGTGCATCAGCCCAAGATCATTCATGTCAAATGACCGATTAAGATCTTTCTTTGTTACATTGATCATCTTCATTGAACTATCTAGTGATGACTAGATCGTTGACATAGACAACAACAATCAAAATCTCCCCTCCTTGGTTTTTGAGGTAAATATTGGGATCCTATGGATTTCTAACAAATCCATGTCATACGTGATGCTCATCAATCTTGATGTACCATGCCTCGGGGTGCCTGTTTAAGGCCATACAGATATTTCCTGAATTCTGCATACCTTTCCTTCTTGACAATGCACTACATATCCCTCAGGTTGAGTCATGTAGACTTCTTCTTGTAAATATCCATTTAGGAAGGAAATTTTTACCTCCATCTGATGGACTTTCCATCCAAACTGTGCAGCCATAGAAAAGATCATCTTGATCCTTTTAATCTTAGTTGTGGGAGAAAATGTCTCCTCATAGTCAATGCCTTCTTTTTGTGCATACCCCTTTGCTACTAGTTTTACTTTATACTTGTCCACTATCCCATCTGATTTATAATCCATTTTGAATATCCATCTACATCCAATGGGTTTCTTCCCTAGTGGAAGATTGACAAGCTGCCAAGTGCTATTTTTCATCACTAATTGATATTCAAAATCCATGGCATCTTTCCAAGATTTTGACTATAAGGCTTCTTGCACTGTAGAGGGCTCATCAGATTCAATTACTCTACTCATCAAAGAAAAGTTAACTTCTTCTCTTACTTTACTATGAGTCTATGGTCCAAGGGTGGATGTATCCAGTGGAACATCCATTCTTGCATCTCATAATGTGCTAGTACACCACTTGGGCATACACTAAATTGTTCCCATGGGTCGTGGTTCTATCTGTTCAACACCATCATCCCCATCATCACTTTCATCATATGAGGGAACATTAGATTTAATTTTACAACTGGAGAAAAATCTACATCTAGTGATTCTGGAGGAGGAGACTCAGCTTTGTTCTTCTCAAAAAACTCAACATCTATGCTGGTGTATACTTTTTTGGTCTTAAGATCCATCAATCTATACCCAAGAGTCTCTTCATTATACCCAATGAAGATGATTGTTTGTGACTTTATGTCCAACTTATTTCTATTTTTCTTAGGTATGTGCATGCTTACTTTGCACTCAAATACTCTAAGGTGTGAAATAGATAGTTTCCACTTTCACCATGATTCTTGTGGTGTTACTCCTTCAAGAGCAATTGTGGGCACTCTGTTTAACAAATACACTATTTTTTTTTCCTACTTCTACCCAAAATGTCTTTGCAAGTCTAGAATCATCGATCATGCAATGCACCATTTCCATGATAGTATGATTTATTCTCTCAACAACACCATTCTGTTGTGGTGTGTGTGGAGGAGTAATTTATCGACGAATCCCATGAATTTGTAGGTAGTAATTGAACTCATTACTAGTGAATTCCCCCCTTGATCTGAGTGGAGAGTTCTAATGCAACAACCAATTTTGTTCTCAATTGCTACTTTAAACCTCTTGAAGGTTTCAAAAGCTTCACTTTTCTTGTGAAGATAAAAAATCCACATTTTCCTTGAATAGTCGTCAATACAAACAATGAAGTACTGGAACCTAGAATGACTTGGTTGCATTAGACCGTAAAGATCGGTATGAACCAAATCAATCTTACCGTGAGCTTGATATGTAATCTTTTGGAATTATGCTCTGTGTTTTTTTCCTGCTAGGCAGTGAGGACACTTTTCAGTATCCTTCTGAAGAGATGGTATCCCATGTACCATATTACACTGGTGAAGTGTCTCGATATACTTGAAACTAACATGACCAAGTATCTGATGCCATAACTATGCTAATGTGGAGTTCTTAGCCACAAGTGCTTGATCATCTCTATGAACAAAATCATGTTGGAACATAAACATTGGATGCTTTTGCAACTATTTTTGAGCCTCTTGATTTGTCTTGAATCAAACATGTTTTCTTGCTCGAATGACTATCAAAGTCAATTTTTTAGGCTATGATCTAGGAGTTAACTGACTAAAAGAAGATTCTTTGTCAACCCAGGGACATATAAGACATTTGATATTATACAGTTGCGTGAACCAAGGGGTAGAGAAATGTTCCCAATCCCCTGAACTGTATATGAAGAATCATCTCCCAACAAAACATGATTTTTTGATGGTGTGCCCCTCATTGAAGTAAACTAGCCTATGTGGCTGGTCATGTGTCAAGTGGCCCTCTAATCAACATACCAAACATCACTAGATGACGTGGATGGTTCACTTGATCGAACTAGTGAACAAATAGTCTTCATTGTCTGACTGTTCTTGTTGTTCAACAATATTTCCTTGCTGATGGGGTCTTCTTTTCCAATTCTCATTTTTCTACCCATGATTGTTGTTAGAAATTCCATTTTAAGATTATTATTGTGGAGGTCCATAGTTTCTTGATGAACCTTTCTTGTAAGTATTATACCAACAATCTTTTAAGTCATGTCCTCTTTTACAAATTGGACATTGTTTCTTCGGTTGTCTGTCTCCTTGATACTGATTTTGATTTTGGGAATTTTGATAGGAATTAGGTTTTCCTTTACATTTTCCTTTCCATTTTTGATATGAAGAAAGTGTTTGTTCTTCTTCATCATCCTTATTGTGAATTTCTTCCTCTTGTTGCAGTAAGTTTACCAATTTTTCAAAACTAACTGTCATATCTGACAAGTTTAGTGTTGTTACAAAAATATGGTATGAAGAAGGGAGTGCTCTCAGAAAAATGGGAATGAGATCATCATCTTTGACTGCTTCTCCTAGGGCTAGAAGTGAAGCCCTCAATTCTACAACTCTTCTTAAGAAAGCTTCTATTTTATCATTCTGCTTGAACTTCAATGTGTGTAACTGACTCTGCAAATTCAGTATAACATTCTTGTTTTTGGCCTCGTATACTGTGCTTAACTTATCCCACACTTCTTTGGCTATTTTGGCATCTCGAATGTGGGGTTTCACATCATTGGACACTCTAAAAAGATGATGATTTTGGCCTTCTGATCTACTTTATCAAACTACCACTGTTGTGTTGTATCAGTAGTTGATCTGGTCAGAGTACCATTCACAGTAGGCCAGATCTCTTCAAACTCAAGTTGTGTCTTGATTTTTGTCTTCCATGTAGCATAGTTATTTCCTCTTAGTAGTTATGAATCTGGAAGAAAAAATTTGGGGGCATTGGTGCCCATTTTATAGAAAACACTGACAGGAATTGGCTCTTATCACTCCAGGTATAAGGTCTCCCAATCTATATATCATTAGTCTGATATACCAAACCTTTCTATATGCACCCCTTCGATATACCCAGGGGTACAGTGGAAGAAGCTCGCCCTTTCTATATACCCAGCAGTACGTGAAAGAGGCATTAACGTACGTGAAAGAATTCAATACGTGGTACCAAGACAGTACTGAAAGGGGTCTGTGTGATTATTGACACCGACTCAAAGAAATATCCTCATATGCACGCGTAATTTGCTATATACTTGGATAATTTCTCAGTCTGGATTTATGTCATGCAATCATTCATAGATAGATGGGATGGCTCATAGTGTGTGCACTGTGACCTTATTACTCCATGTTGATTTAAAGGGTCGATGCCCAGACGGATGTTGTTGTAGCTATATTAGGCATTAAGTGTAGTAGTAGTCGCGATGGCTTTACCCATAAGTGTTTCCCAGAGGCACTGTATATAACCAAATGTTGCGAATGAGATCTAGGATCTTGTGAGTGTTACAGAACCAATTTTTACTATTTTGGATTACAATTCTCTACCAAATTTTGACCAGTTACAATATTTGTGGTTGACTATGGCAACCTACAAATTAGTACAATATATTGCATCATGAAATTACATTCAAAAATTTATAAAAAATTGAATGGCAGGTAATTTTTGTTTTGTTTTACGGGCCCTGGTGTCCTCCAGAGCCCAATATGACCCACTACGCTAGAAACCATTCAAAAATATAGCCCAAAATGCAATTTCTTAGATAGTCCTCCTTTTGTAAAATGTTGCCCGAAATGAATAAAATAGGCTTAATGGAGGAAATTTTTTTACCCTAAATTTAGGGATTTTCTTGCTAAATATTTAGTGACCTGTTTAGTTATAACTAACAGGTTTAGTGAAGGTTTTTCCGCCAAATCTACCTCCAAATGTGGCGGTTTTTCTAATTTTTCCTCCAAATTTTAAAATTCAAAAAACTTGTGTTTTTGGTGTGATTCGAACCATGCACCTCCCATTTCTAAGTCCTTCCTCTCAACCACTTAGGCTCAATGAGTTCTTAGTGTATGAAGATGAAGAAATTTGTATTTGAAGTAGATGAAAAATGAATTTGACTCACCTTATTAAAAATAACATGGCTAGAGGTTCCACATGGCCTACATGTTGGAGGACAAGCTTGCATGTGGATTAGGTCTTCCCAAGCTCGAAAAATGGATCTCATTATTATACAACCAGTTTTGATTTTAATCACCATTGATTTTTATTTTCTCCAACGTAAATTTCCATACAATTTTTTCTTGCCTTTATCTTTGCTTATTTGTTGCCCTTTTTTATTGATCATCCACCATTTTTAATTTTATTCAGCTACTTATTATTGATTTGTTTATTGTTCTTGTTTGGATGTAGGTCTACGTGAGGAGGTCATAGCTCGTGGACTGTGCAAAACCATTTAACGCTGGCAAGTGGAGGGAGTTTGTGGTTGTAGGTTGTGGGAGCTTAGACGTGTGAAGGGAAGACTCGAAAAAAATTCATAGATATTTTGATGATCTCACCAATGGAATCATGTCAAAACATTTGTGCAAACCGATTTCAATTCTCAAATGCAAAGAATTTCATGTCAGTTGTGGTCGATCAGGTGTCTCAGGGGCTTGCACAGTTGACACAGTTCAATGGTAGGCTTTGCTTGCATGACACAAATTAAATTCGATTTTCCTTTTTGGAGATACAACTCTATTGTTGGCTCGGCCATGACTAACTCGATCCTTGAGATGCAGATCTAGAACAATTTTAGCATAAAAATCCTCTAGATTTGGCAAGACCACTTGTGTTAGTTATAACTAACACTGGCACCTCAAATTTAGAGACAAAACCCCTGAATGGGGTTAAAAATTGATTTTTTTTTTAAATAAAAATAAAATACCTGTATATATATAAGCTCTAGAAACAAATTTTCCTAGTGCAGAGTGCACCAAGGCAAGAAAAATTTACTTTCCATTTACCTGGAAGAATGCATAGGCGGTTGTGAGATTGCAGGGAGGTCTGGGAAGCTGCAAGAGGCAACACTAGGCTCTCCAGTGAAGCAGATTTCTTCTCCATGAATTCTCCTTCCTCTACAACCTTCTCCAACCTTGCTAGGAGCTTCAATTCGCTCTAGTACCAAATGTAAATTGAGAAACATGGGATGAAGCTTGATTATCTTTATTAAACTCAATCAACCATTTACACAGGAAAGAGCTACAATACTTATAGGTATTGTATAGCTGAATACAAATAAGAAACTAAGTTACACAGGTGCAACCATATTCTAGATTACATAAGCTTCCAATATTACATCCGGGAAGCATAAATGAATAATTACAATTATATTGTTAAAACAATATAACCACACCTGTATGTTTAGACATAAAGACAAATAGATGGTTATGAAGAAATATAACCATATAACAACATTATTTAATTAATAACATTAATTAAATAATTAATTATATAATGCATAATTAATTAACCTAACAATTCTCTCCCCTCATTTAATCTTGGTAGACCTGATAAAACACCTATCTATCAATCCATCATTGGGGATATCATTTCGTTTGGTCTACCTCATCTCAAAACCAACCTCATCTATGGCATAATTGATCTCCCTTCCTCCCAAATCAATAGTCAACCCCACACCAAACCATACACCAACAGAATTTATTTCCACCATAACAAATCCTTCACCTACACCTACCTTCACTACTGCATGTGGAAGGGATTTGATATGGGATGCTATGAACAAGGTATGCATGATCTTGTTAGGAAAACTAATGTTCACATTGTATTAGGTAGTTACCGTATGGTAAATGGTTAATAGTTATTTGGGTGGTTAGTCGTAGATATTGTTGAAACGACAATATATCACAAATATATTATATATTTGGTTAGTTTTTTATACGAGTTATTTGTTAGTGTAGTTTCCTATTAAATAGGATTTTGGTTTACTCTAGAATGGATATATAATGGTCAATGTATCATGAATGAAATATATAGAAGAAAATAATATTGTGTGCATTATAATATGTATAATATTTGTGTTTAGCTCTTTCTGATTTCTTATCAGTGGTGTTAGATAAATTTTGATCCAATTTTTAATAGAGCCACTATGGGTATGTGAGAAGCTTCTAATACAACCATGTTTTGTCAGCATATTTTGATCTTATACACAATTGTTTAATGTTGTATTCATCATGATAGGCATACAGACTGTGGCATGGATTGAAAAATAGATATTGTGTTTAGTATGCATTTCATTGAATGCTAAATGCCAATATTTCTAGCATCTGATCCATGTCCATATCTATGCCATTGAGAAATCTGATGCATTCCTAAGCGTATCATCCTTACGGATTGTATAAGATTTTGTAGATTAATGCCATCTGAAACTTTGGATCCTAGATTTATGTCATAATTATCTTCCAGGTGTCGTGGTTCATTCAATATATCTTTTTATAGGCATCTGTCAACATTCTAATTCTCACTCCAGTAGTAGTGCAAATGACAATCTCCACATCTTCAAACAACAACAATATCAATTCTACATTTTTGAGATAAACCTAGAATAAGCGTTACATTGAAGGTTATTCATGTTCACATTTACTGCATTGGATGTAATTTTTAAAGTTTTGTATATATTTTATTCTTATTTTATATTATTTTGTATTGAGTCATTTGTAGTGAGGTTTAAATATATGTTTTTCAAGGCATGTCATTAAGAGTGTTTATTGTCAATAATATTCTCATAATATTATGAATTGAAGTCATTGTCATAGTGTCAATGTATGTTGATAAAGTTAAGTTGAAATAATCAATTTTTTTTGTTCCAATAGTCATTAGTCATTTGTTGTGTGTCAAATAGGTGATTTTAGGATTATAGTCTTATAAAGGTCATCATAGTTAACCGTTAGTAATAATGGACAAGTGGAGTCAAATTGAAAAATTTGAAGGGAAATATTTCCACACATGGAAAGTATGAACCCAATTTTTTCTAATAAACAAAGACTTGTGGGATATTGTTGATGGAAAAGTGAAGAAACCAACAAATACAGATGAAGTAGCAAAAGGGGAAAGAAAATATCGAAAGGCTATGATGATTATTGGATTAGGGCTATCTAATGCTTATTTGCATCATATAAAGTTAAAAAATTCCTCTCATATAATTTGGGAGACATTGAAAAAATTGTTTAGATCACAAACTAGAAGCAAAATGATATCCTTGAAGCAGAAATTGTTTGGTCTCAAGATGGAAGAAGTCAAGATCATGGTGGAGCATATTAGTAAGTTTCATTATATTTCTAATCAATTATCAGATGTGCCTGATGAATATTCTAAAGAAATATCACTTAATAGCAGGCCTCTAAGCTATTCTAACACAATATTTACATTGAGTAAAATAAATCTAAGTTTAGAAGATCTTATTTCTTCTTTACTAGATGAAGAAAAGAGAATAATGATAATTAAACCAGAGGAAGAATCATTCTATAGTAAAAAAAAAGATAAAAATAAGATATAAATCTTCTTTAAGGCATGAGTCATCTTCCAAATATTCAAAGAAACAACTCACCTATTACTACTATAGACACTTTGGTCACTTGTCTATAAATTGTAAGAAAAGAGCACAAGATTTACCTGATGGATCAAATACTGCTCACACAAAAAATATCAATGAAGAATACTACCTCTATTAGATGTACATGATTAAGGAAGAAGGTATAAGAGGCTGGAGGAAAACCAATGACCTCTTGTCAGTCGCTTACGATGAGGCCGTGTGAAATGATTTGGTGGCGTGTGTGTGATTATTTTAGCATGCAATGTGTTTGTTTTTTGTTTTTCAACATTTTAGCGTGGTGTGAAAAATAAGAACAGATGTGATATGTTCTTGTTCACTTGCGTAAGTGAGTATTCCTAATACATCCCCCTAATGTAAACATATAGTGGAGAAATGGAAACATAGACAAAAACAACATCTTGATTCTTGAAGAGGTTGAACAGTAATATATGTTCGTATTCAAACCTAGGTTTGTGGTTAGCCTCTAGAAAACCATTGAAGGCTGTTTATATGTGTTCCTTCTTGAGTTCGCACACTGTCTAGGGAAGATGTGTTCCCTAAAGTGACTAGTTGATAAGAAGATGATTCCTAAGTGTGTTCTCATCCTCGTCAGTCAGATGTGTTCCTGATAGTTCTTGGTTGATAAGAAGTTGATGTGTTCCTTCTTCTACCTTCATTTTGAGTGTTGTAATAAGATCATGAGTGAGTAGAGGCAAACAAGCTACAAAATAAGTGTGATAGTTATTTGCTACCATGTAAACATTAAGGGGGAATGTTAGGAAAATTAATGTTCACATTGTATTGGGTAGTTATCATATGGTAGCTGGTTAATAGTTGTTTAGGTGGTTATTCATATATATTATTGAAACAACAATATATCATGAATAGATTATAGGTTTGGTTAGTTTTTTATATGGGTTATTTGTTAGTGTGGTTTCCTATTAAATAGGAAGCCAGTTTGCTATTAGAGTGTCTATATAATAGCCAATGTATCACTAATGAAATATATACAAGAAAATAATATTACGTGTATTATATTATGTAAAATATTAGTGTTCGATTCTCTTTGATTTCCTATTAGTCACCATTGAATAATCCTGCAAACCTCATGAAAAGTTTAGACTAGGTTTCAAAGATCAACTCATTAAATCTCTTGTGCCTTCCTCATCTAAATATTCCATACACTTCGATTAATCAACCACTCTTCCCCTATCTGACAACATCATGGAAATGGATGACACTGTGTCCCTTTCTTCTGACTTTTGTAGTCTCCACTATCACATTGGGACTGGTCACTTACCATATTGGGTGTGAAATTATGTCTCTTCCTCTCATATTTCTAGAGATGATAAATGATGATTCCCTTACAATCAAAGTTCTCCAGTACAATGATGATGATTCCATCCTTTCCTACATGGGGGTAGAAGATTCCTATCTTCATGAGACCTTACCTTCTAACACATTCACCATTTTCAATGAATCCAAATTCAACATAAACATAGAGACTCCCTAAGATCCCCGCATCCTCAAAGTTAGTCAATATCTTAATCCACTAGTGTTAGAGTCCTTCACTACCTTCATTTCTAAGCATATCCAAGCTTCACATGATCATAAGACGACATGCTAGGACTTGATCCAAAATTTTTCACCATCCTCGATGCTAAGTTGGTTAAGTAGAAGCTATGACACATGCATCCTCACATTTCCCTCCTTATTAAAGAGGAATTACAATGTATTCTTTCTGCTAACTTCATCTAACCCATTGACTATACGAAATGGTTTCTAACATCTTACCCACCATCAAATCTTGTGAAAAGCTCTGCATCTGTACTGAATTTCAAGATTTAAATCTCACTTTCCCTAAAGATGACATTCCCTTTCCTAACATTGATCAACAAGTCGACTTAACATATGACCATGAAATGCTATCTTATGGATGGTTTCTCTAGTTATAATTTGATTCTCATTGCACCAGAAGACCAACATAAGACATCTTTCATCATCCTTTTGGGAACCTTATACTATCGTGTCATTCCCTTTAGTTTGAAAAACACGGGGACCACCTATCAACATGATATGACCTACATCTTCCATGATATTATCCAAAAAATAGTAGAGGACTATGTTAATGACCTCTTGGGTAAATCCAAGTATTAACAAGACCATCATTCTATCCTTAAAATACTCTTTGCACATCATGTCTATTTCTTCCACCATCTTAATTCTACCAAGCGTGTATTTAGAGTTGTCACTAGAGAACTCCTTGGTATCATTTTTTCTATCAAGGGCATTGAAGTTTGACCCGGCCAAAATTAAATCCATCCTCGAGATACCTCCCCCTTATAATCTTAAGAAACTTTATAGTCTTCAAGGATAACTTTAATCGGTCTATCGCTTCATGTCACAACTTTCTTACCATTTCCAAGCTTACCATTACCTCCTTTACAAAGACACCCAGTTCAATTGGGATGCCAATTGTTAAAAATCATTTGATGATCTTAAGCAATATCTTTTATCATCACCCATGCTCATGCCTCCACGTGAGGGGGATCCTTTCTATATTTACATCTCTACCACCGACCATGCTCTAGGTTCCATGTTGGCACACTACGATGAATAAGGAAGGGAACAAGCCATATATTACATCAGCCACACTCTTCATGATTATGAAACCCACTACACTAAAGATGAAAATATGTGTTGCTCTTTTCTTTTCCACTTCTAAAATTCATCACTATCTTCTTAATAAAAAAACCTTCATTTTCACTAGCTTCAATCTCCTTAAAACCATGCATTCCAAGCCTTATCATAATGATCGAATCACTCAATGGCTCATGCTCATGACTAAGTTTGACCTAGAGTTCATCTCTCAGAAATATATCAAGGGCCAGGCTATCACCAATCAATTTGTTGAAGCCCCTCTTCCTGACAATCATCTTCCTCATGAATAATTTCCTAGATGATTCTATTCATACCATCGATCATGAAATTTATCCCCTCATAATGACACTTTTATTTGATGGATCTAAGTTTCGGAAAGGGGAGGTGCTGGAGTTATCATCATTCCTCCTTGGGATACCCCTATCCCCATTGCTTATAAGCTTAACTTTGAATTTACTAACAACATGACTGAGTATGAATCCCTCATCCTGGGTCTCCAAACTACTATCATGCTCGAGTGTCTAAATCATTCAACATCTATAGTGACTCTTAGCTCATCATCAATCAAATTAAGGGAAACTAAGTACATAAATAAAGTCCTTAAAAAATATAATGATTTCGTCAAAATTCTTCTTGAGGCCTTCGATCAATATACCATCTAATTTATCCCTCAATCATCCAATTGTTTTATAGAAACCGTGACATCCCTTGCATATCTCTCATCCCTTGGGAAACTGAAAAATCCAAACTCTTCGTAGTTGTTCATCATCCTCGATCAACCATCTCATGCCCATGAGATTTCTTGTGTCAATAATGTTGGCATACTAATCAATTTGACATATGGTACACTTAGATCTTTGACTACCTATCCATGTATCCAAAAATATCTCTCTGACCTATCCAATAATGATAGGAGGTCATTCCTTCAATGTGCTAACTGCTAGGTCATCCTTGTCAGAATACTCTAAATACGTAGTTTGATGACATTCTTCGTCAGTTGCCTCCAATCCCATGAATCTAGCCACACTATCCAAGAAGTCCATGACGACATCTATGGTGGAAAATTTAGGAGTTTGGCCATTTCCAAGTGTGTTCTTTGTCTGGCTTATTACTAGCCCATAATTAATCAAGACTGCCATGAATATATTAAAAATGTACATCAAATTCCAAAAACATTCCGACCTCATCCATATCCTTAGCCAGGCCTTACTATGGCTCGGGTCAACACTTTTGAATTTTCACATAGTGGGGACTTAAGCTTATTGGCATCTCATCAATCCACACTCTTCTCAGTGTAATCATTCCATCATCACCACTAGTGATTACTTCACCAAATGGGTGGAAGTCCATTCCACTTGCATCCACCAAAGCTAACAAAATTGTCAATTTCATCTATCATCATATCATTTGCCACTTCATTATTCCTCATAAAATCATCATAGACAATGGAAAGTCCTTTTAAAACAAAGAGCCTAAGGAAATTTGTGAATCTTTCAACATTAAGCTTAGCTTCTCTTCTCCTTACTATCCTCAAGCTAACAGCTAAGCCAAATCCACTAACAAGACTCTTCGGAATATTCACGCTAAACTATCAATAAATCATAGGGAAATTGACATCTTCACATTCCCTTTTCCCTTTGGGCCTCTCGGACTAACATCTGCTCCTCTACAGGTGCTAATCATTTCTCTCAACTATAGATATGAATCCTATTCTTCCTCTCAAAGTTTAAATCCCATCTTTCTTATTTCACTTCACAACTTCATCTCTGACAAGGACTATCATCAGGAACATCTAGCCCAACTTGAATTGTTAGACGAGCTGTCGACTTAATCACTCTTTACAATCACCATGTTTATCAAGAAGTGAATCAAACATGCCTATAAAAAACATCGAAAGGAATGTGAATTTAACATCAGTGACCTTGTCCTAAAATAAAATCATAATGTCACTACTCTAGAGAGGATCCAACAGTGGAAATTTTTCTCCAACTAGATTGGACCATATATTATCATGCATAAAGTATGGGTTCGAGAGCCTATCATTTAGCCTCCCTTGATGGTAAAATGGAAATATAACCTCTCAATGCCTTGCACTTGCATGACCTTTCTATTGTTAACATACCTACCAACATGACTCTTAGTCACACTTAATGATCTTGCATCCATCATTCTCCTTTTCCATATCTCATCATAATGATTTGGAATTATGTGGTCTTCCATCACTATCCTATCTATGACCTTGAATATGGGCACCACAACTTTACTCATAACATATTCCTCATAGAAAAGTTCCTCCTTTTAGGTAGGAAACCCACAATCATTACATCCATAACCTTCTTATCCACCTGCTGGAACCATGCTAAGGGTCCAGGTGTCAGCTTGTACATCTTATCTTCCCCTCCCCAAGTGGTCTACTTGGATTATCCCCAACTCTATCCTAAAGTCAAAATTAATGGATGCTCATATCAAAAGCTATCTTATCCAAAAAATAGACTTTCCCCCTTGAAGGAAAAGTTGTTCATATAAAGAAAAAAACATCAAAAGGATATATTGATCCCTCAAAGGATAACTATCATGAATATTTTACCCTTCCATCTAAAATAAAAAATCAAAAAAAGAAAAATACTAATCATAGACCACTCCCTCTAGAAGGATGGATACTCTTCTTATATCATGGAAGTGAAGGCTTCCTGTATTGATCAACCTTTTAAAAATATCAAAAAGAAAAATAAAAATTCAAAAGCAAGCATCCTCAAAAAGATTCCCACATCGATCGTCTTTCCCATCCTAAATAAAAATTCCCACATTGATTAGTTTGTTCCATATTTCTCAGAGTTGGGGCATAAACCTAGGACTACTACCTAAGGGATCCTATTTTCCCCATACAAGCTCCATCTTAATCCATTTGTCATGTGTCTACAGTGGGTCTAATAAGCACATCATCCATCTTTCCCTCATGATCTTAAATGTGACTAACAATTAGTTATGTGTTAACACCTGGTCAAGTCACAAGTGCATTCTTTTCATTGTTCCCTCTCATGATTTACCTCCAACCTAGTTCAAAAAGCATCTTTTCTACATGTGCTCCTCCCTATGATGAAGTGCACTCCTTCCCGATTGGTCACTCTATTAAGGTGCACCCTATCCAATTTACACTATCCTAACTTTTACATCTAGTCCATCATATCACACCTAATCTAATTCCAATCACTTCCTATCTACATATATAACATCATTTAATCAAAATCCACCATATATTCCTACTTATCTAAATTCATAAATCATCATCATGCCTCAAATATAAGATCATCCATATCAATATCCATCTCATCAAAATCCTAACATCACATCCATCTATATCTAATCATATTATCACATAATTTCCATGTCATCTAAGCTAACATTTGCATCTAATCTATCACATATACATCTTCCCATCTAAATCCATCACATCTATTCTATCATCCAAATCAATATCATCATCACACAACCATATCAAAAAAAATCATTTTCATCTAAAATATAACATCATCACATATATCATATCATCACATCAAATATTTAATCTAAACAACACATCACATATATAATAACATCAAAATCTTATCTAATCTACATCATCATCTCATCACATATATATATACATATATATATATACATCATATCATATATATATCATCGAAATGTGTCTATACATCTATGATAGGCCTCGAACCAGACTCTATCTCAAAAATATATACATCAAAATAATCTAAAAATCTATATATAATGTTCACCCACTAAGTAGTGAACTACAGATCAGATTACTCTAAGCTCAAACCCTACCCTCTAAGAGTAGGGGCCTATCCACCTCCTATGTCCACCATTTACTCCATCATCTAGACCACGATCTCGCCTTGGCTGCACCACACTATCCATGCTCTAGATTTCACCGGTTGTGTTGATCACCCTAGTCTCCTCTCTCCTCAACTAGGTATGCCACATAATGTAGACACATCACGTAGTATAGCTATAAAAATGTACTCATAATAGCACACCTCCTCACTTAGATCCTTGTACTATGCTAGTGATACATTGTACTAGGTAAAGCCATTTGGCCAACTCCCTATGAGGCCTCTTGTGCCTCACTCCCTTCTCACCTGTGGTACTAAATATCCAGGCTTGGCCTGTATAGGCCTCTCTCTTCCTGTGGTACCTATCCATGCTGTTGTATAGCCAGGTCCCTTCTCTTAGCCCATCCTACACTAGCTCCTGTCATGTGGTATCCCTCTCCTGGCGTGTAGCATCTAACTATGCCTATAGCCAAGATATCTTCCCAATCCCTCCATCTCCACCCTCTCCACCTATCGGTAACACTGCCTCTCCTCCTCATAGGCACTACTACCTCTCCTTACCTGCCTGCATGGCCTCCTCAACAACATTGACCACCCACTACTATGTCCACCAATCCACATAGCCCTCTCCAACCCCCACATCATCATCATCCCATCCCCTTCTCTGCCAATGGGTCTGCCATCATAGGGAGTGGGAAAGTACCTCTCTATCTCATCCCACATATACTGATAGGTACTCTAGCCACTTCCTACCACTACCAAACTAGTCTCATCATCGTGTAAATTTACATCACCCCAATCATCTTGGGCCTCTTCCCCTGCACCCATCTAATCAACCTCATCCCTGTCTAGATGGACATCTATACCTGGCCATGTAGGAGAAAAACCTATATGGCCTCCATCTGAAACCATCATTGTCCATCTCCTAAATATTCCTCATACCAATCCTCACCCCTGCTCCCATTGTCTCCATGAGCTTGATCCATCTCAAGAATCATTAGCTCTATAAATCCCCTGCTACCTAAAGAAGCCCTGAAGGCCTCACTACAACTATGTGCTCATATCCTAGTAGTGTAGTAAAAACCCACATCCATACTTTTCCTCCTCCCAATGTATACATCCATAACTCATAATAAACATGTGCAAGAATGCTACACCAAATGTAAACACTTTCTGATGCTCCAAAATATCCACCAACACCCCTGCTAGTGACCATGGGAATCTGGCCCCAATTAAATCTGGTAAAGCATAACATGAAATCACCATCATAATCAAACATATAAACTTACTCCCTAGCATCACTTGACTGATATCGTACCTCAATATGAAAGGCCCCCTGAAAAAATACAATTTGTGTGGTCTCTACTCCAAATAATCATGTCAATACACCCATCCTCCTCTCTGCTGTAATGGGACACTCGCATGCCCCTGTATTGGTAATCTCAAGATGTGATACACATCCTCTAGTGTAATCATCATCTCACATGTCCTAAACCATGAATGTGCTTGTCCACAGATCCCATCTATCAATCAAGGCTATCATAAGCCTTGTATCTCTATGGCACCCTTGGTAGTGGTGGAATCCACCTAATGTCCCACTGCCTCTAGATGATCCCACTCTACATATGTAACATCCCCTCTAATCCTAAAAAATAGGTTTGGGACTCAGTATCTTCAAGTATAAAGTGTCTCTGGACCTACAAAAACCAATCAAATAATCACCCATCAATACCTCATCATCAAAAATAACCATTTCCCATATAAAATTATTAATCTACCAATATCAATGACATTGAACCCCTTATGGTCGATGCCAAACTTGCCTTTGGTCTAAGGAGACTGGCCCAGTTTCCACCGACTGATCAGCCCTTGTGCCTATCAATTTTCCATAAAAATCAAAAAATCAAAAAATTAACTAAAATTAAAAAACTAAGCTAGGGTTTTGATTCTTACTGCCCTCTGGTCCTCTGGCGCTTCCTTACTCCCCCATTAGCTTCCATCTCACTCAAATCACACACTTATCTTTCTCTATAGCTCTCAATCACCAAGCTTTCACATTCAAATGAGCCTTATCGAATCCCCATCACTTATATACATGTGCACCGACCCTAGTCGCCATCGACTTGCCCTAGTCATCATCGAACCAAGCCAAGTCACCGATGACTCACCCAGTCATCATCAAACCAAACCATATTTTTTATTCTTTTCCCTATCTTGACCAATCTCCTTAATTAAATTTTCCTTTCCTCCATCTCAGGCTTGTGTGTCACCCATAACACACTTTGGCTTATCCTGCATAGCTCATCTTGCCTTTTGACCTATATCTATTGCATCTTTCATCACATTTGTGCCATCGCTGTGTCCCTTCTTGGGGTACCATTTCTCATCTTAAAGCCTATCCTCATGGCCATATTTCATCTTAAATCCCACCCATGATGCATATTTTTTCTTCCTTGTGTTTGTAGGACAGTGCATGCTCTCTTTTCCCACTTTGTTTTCCGGCCATCTGTTAGACCATGTCTTGACCATCCTCACATTTATTTGTGTATATGTTTGATGTCTACCTTTGACCACAGGTCCCATAGCTTTCACATCCATCCAAGTGGATTCCCATTGGATTCCCTCCATCTCGCAGTGATTTTTTTGACTCACAGGGTCTGTAGGCCATTAACATCACCTCCATCGATAGGCCATGCTATGTCCCTACCGATGTGTTTCCAAGGTCACCACCATATTTTTGTTTTATTCTTTTTTTATCCCATCAATGGTCCCCCCCTTCACTTGGGGCATCTTTTATCTCTTTTCTCCATCTTTTTCTTTTCCTAATTCCTCCATCTATCTCTTTCAAACTAGTAATCGATTCCCATTCATGTCATCAATCCCTAGTTTGAGGGGGAACACCTCAACCATCATCTTCCTCATCACTTCTAGTTTTTGTCTCATGGCTTTCTTAAACAAAAGCCACTTGACAAAAAAGGGGAAATGTAGACACAACTTTTTGGTACCATCATCCCCCATCCTACGTTTGACTCCCTTTCATTGTCATCTTTACACATTTAATTTACCTTTCCCATCTTCAAATTTCTATTTTCCCTCGTAATTTCCCATCTTAATCCCATTTATTATCCCCCATTATCCATATTAATCCCATCTTTATCCATTAGCCTAATCCCATCTAATTACCCCATGTATTATTTCCCCACCCCATCCTAGTATTTTTATTATTTATCATTATTATATTTAATCACCCTAAAACCTACCCAATTTCCTAGGATTCTACCCATAAATGTCCCCATTTATGACCCCCATGATTCCACACCACCCATTTAATCCCCCTTATCCTCCCATCACCATTTATTCTCCTCCCACGTGACATTAAATAATCCAAAACGGTCAAAAACCTAATCTTAGCCTTTTTAAACACCTTTTTTCCGAGATTAAACCTTGCCTCCACCTTCAAATTTGATAGTCTGCTCTAGTTGAAGTGACCCAGGTGGGTCATCCATTGACCCTACTTATACACCTCCACCCCTCCTCTAAAAAAATAAATAATTTTTGGATTTTGGGATTTCTTACAAACTTGCTGTGCTTTGCTATTCTTATGAGCCACAGTCTACAACTTGGTGTCCCCTCGAGAGCCTTACATCCTATCCATGGGAGATTGAAGACCTTGAGTTTTCTTAGAATCCTCCTTTTGGATTTATAATTTCTTTCTTGTAGGTTTTACATAGTCATCTTAAAGCTTAGTTGTATCCTCATCAGTCTCTGATCCTTTTTAGACCCCCCTTTTCCATCTTTTCAACTCCTCAAACTCCCACATCCTACTCCAGTCACCATCGACCCATCCAAGTCACTGTTAACCCACCCTGTATTATCTTTATTTTATGTTTCTATCATCATCTTCCTTTATTCCAAATTTCCCTTATCATCCAGAAAACTCTACTTCCCCCATCCCATCTACATGGTAACCCTAATCTAGTCTTTCAAAACCCTAATCACCATCCACACGACTTGGCTTTCATCAACCCTATCATTTTCTCCATTAGATCTGATCTCGGTTGCATTATCTATGTTATCCATCTTACCCAACATCAAATTCAATGTCTTAGAGTAGGTTCAAGACCCACGTTTCTACCATTTGTTGACAGTTATGAAGTGGTCGCCATCAATTTTACCCATAAATCTAGGGTTGACGTTGACCCAGACATGTTTGTTTTTCCTTTATCAACATTTACATTTTCATATCTCTATCTCAACATCTAGCATATCTTATATCTTTGTAATCTACATCCTTTTATCATTTATACTTTTTCGATCTTTGTTATCAAAGTGGGTTGAAATCCATCCTAGTAAGCTATCACTTTCTCGGGACTGACTTTTTCATGCAACCCACCATCTTATTTGCTAATCTTTATTTGGGCTAGTTCCTCTTTATTGTAAAAATCATCAAGCTTGCAGTGGGGAAGATTATTTTCACCCATATTTCCATCATCATCATCGTCATCTAAATCATGAGGTAGCCTTAAAATCTCCCATAGTTTTGAGTTTATTGATTTCTTTTACCCTTTGCATTAACTTGTAACAGGATCAGGAATTCTCATTAAACACATCCTTTAGGCCATTATTGGTAGGAAAATTTGGTATACATGATTCAAAAATTTATTGCATAGAATCTATCGCAATATTTTTATGATCATTTAGCTCAATTACTAAGATTTATCAATAACTAATCTTTCACCATGACATTTGCAACACATATCTATATGTAAATCTTCACAAAATAGAGGTTTTTTCTGTAGCTTACCATCACACCTAGAACATGGCACCACCACCAAAATGATATTTGATGAATTCTCTACATGCATGAAGCTTCATACTAGCCTTTCCAAGTCATTTCATCTCCAAATCCTTCATATTTTTTCCATCACTCTTAGACTATGGTTTTAGGAGGGTTTATACCCACTTGGCTTCTTAACAATGGTTTGTGAAAGTGTGACAACCAAATAAACCCATTCCACTAGGAAAAGTTTCTCAGTTCCATACCTTAACATCTTAAAAAACCTTATGTCCCCATGTAAAGTACACACATGTGGTTGAACACTTGAAGTTGACCATCAATCTAGGAATGACAATTGTGAGAGCTTGGTAAAGTTCAAAAAGAGTTTTCATGCATTTCGCTCATATTCCTGACCTAAAAATTTGCATACACCTCTTGGATGACCTCCTCCATGATTAACAATGCTCATTCTGACTACTTACCTATAAAACTCACCATGCTCTCTGGTTTTCCTATGCATTCTTGCCTTATCTTCTATGTCCTACTTCAATTGGACCTTGAACATGTAATGTAAACCTGAACCATGACCTTGTACACCTTCCAAATATGTTATGCAATTTCAAAACACTCCTCACATACTTACACTGACTTACCTTGGCATGATTTAAGTCATACCTTATACCATGCTTGCACTAGGTCTAGGAATAGGCGTAGTTAGGATTGTATTATTGGAGAAGCACCACAGATCTATTGGTTCAAAGAATGCATAGGTGAATGATGCGAAACATGAATTTTTCCATGAAAAAACAAAGCAAGCATACAAGACTCAAAATTACGAAAAATACAAGAGAGACAATTATAATAACACAAAAATAGCTCCAACTCAATGCGATCAAATATAATAATACAAGAGATGCACATATATGAGGTAAATGTGTAACATACTCCTATAATCATGGTAATATCCACCTAAAATATTGGTAACCAACACCTAGAATGGTGTCGTCAAGTGGTAACCAACAACTAGAATAATGTAATCAAGTGATAACCAACACATAGATTAGTGTAGTCAAGTGTACACATAAGGAAACATATCCAATAAGTTTAGTGAAAATTCAAGTGAGGTGGAATATCCCAAGTTGGATAATAAAAATAAAAATGAGGAAAATAAATCCTACACTAACACCCCCCATAAGAAAAACTTAGGTGGGCAGTGAAAAATGAAAGTGGTTCCCAACAAAAAGGCTTGATGAGGTACCCATGTACAATGCATCTCTCACAAAGATAGATTATAAGGAGAAAAGCCAATGGGAAAAAACTCCCCCCAAAAGATAGATAAAGAAGTGAAGGTAGGACTAGAAATCCCAACTCAAAGCTACAACTACTGGTAGCCATTTGATATCCTACAAAGTAACCTCCTGGAGTGACCGTGGCTTAGAAGTAGATGCAGTGAAGAGTGGATCACTATGTAAAAGTGAAGGTAAGCTCCAAGTGTCTAATAGATCTTCAAAAAAGGTTTGATTTCTATCTAAGGAACTATTGTCCCCATGCATGATAGAAGTGGCAAATTCTCTATGAAGGAATGATGTATCAGATGCAGAAGTGAAGAAATATTGTGAAGGATTTTTTAGTTGAGTAAAAGAATTCTTGATTTTTGACAAGTCTTGAATCAAGACACATGCTCCCTAAAAAGTCTGAGGTAGACCAGAAGTAGGTGGATCAAGCAATAAATCCTATAAAATTGGAATGTGATAAGGAGATAGTGGAGGTGGGTCCCCATCACTCCTGTAGTCATGTGTGCCATAAGATAAGTTCTCATAAGAAATGTGCTCAAGATTAGAAGTGTCATCAAGTACAGGTGAATCTGGTGAAGAATTTGGAGGGACAAAGTGAGAGAAGGAATATATCAAATTTTAATGATCGAATACACCTACAACAATTATAGTGTCACTGTGTAGCTCTCTAACATAAACTGAATCTGGAGTGAACTCAACCTAAATGCATTGACTAAGGTAAGTAATCTAGTAGACTGATAAGAGATTAGTTGATAGTGAGGGAATACTAAGAACATTATTGAATGTTCCTCCATTCACTTTAACAAGACCTCTCCCAAAAACCTATCACCCAATCATATAGTAGACATATCACATGGATCTAATGAAGTGAAATCCACATGTGAAGAAGCCATATGATGTGAAACACCATAATAAATAACCCATGTAAAAGGTGGTGGTACAACTGCAAAAAGGGATCTCATTTTTTTATCCTTTCATGATTCTTTCTCTTTCCCTTTTACATTTGAATTGGAGGATTCATTGGGTGATGCATATTGTTTAGAAGACTCAGGGTCACCTATCTTGTTCTTTTCAAGAAGACTTGTGAGGTGGTCAATCTCTTTCTTCAAATATTTTCTTTCATCACGTCTCCCTTTGTAATACCCACATTTGATCATTTATTTCTTAGAATTAACAATAGAAGAGGAAGTTTCAGAGTTGGATGTAGAGGTTAAAGAATGTTGACCCTTAGTACTTTTTTGATCCTTGTTACTTGGAATATACTCTTTGCCTAATGATGGCTTTTGTTTTCCATTCTTCGAAATGAGAGCTTGAGGTTTGGAGGACTTCAAGGTACCCATTTGTATTAACTTATCCCACTCCTTATTCAAATCAGAAATAAAGACATCTAAATATGACATAGACCATGTGGCTCTAAGAGCCCTTTTGGTAGCATAGAAGGTAGAGTCAAAGATAAAGTAGTCAAGACCTAGATAGGAAAGAACTGAAGAACTAACTATTCATCCTTATTTTTTATTCCACATTATTTTAACTGTAATCATAAGGACTTGATATTGGTAAAAAAATATTCTAAGCTGTAAAACTTGCTAGGACTTAAGCTGATAAGTTTGATTTCTAGTTTATGACCCCTCAAAGTGTTAACTTTTCCAAACAAGGTTTTTAAGGTTTTCCACACCTCATTTTGAGATTTGGCTATCTCTATCAGAAAGAGGAGTACATGAGACACTGAAAGACACAAAATACCAAAGGCTTCATCACACTTATTAAACCACTTAACTTTTTTTGCAACTTCACGAGGCTCAGGTTCTAACTCCATTGTGATATGGTGCAACCCTTTACTCCTAAGTGTAATGGTAATTTTTGATTTCCATTCATGGTAGTTAAAATGTGTAAGTGGTTTAATTGAAATTAGACCCATTAGTGTAGAAATATAAGGTTATGGTAGTTGTTACAGAAAACAAAGAAATGTCCAGAAATAAAGAAGTTCTGAACAAGAGAGGAAACACATTGTACACCCCCTGGAAACTATATAAGGAAGCCCCCCCACAATTTTGGAACTTTATAACTTAGTGAGTTTTACAAAATAAATAAGTCCAATTCTTTGGGAAATGAAAAATATTTAAATTTTTCTAAAACAGGAAATCGATACTGAGCTTCCAATCAAAAGTTTTACAAGCATTATTTCTCATAAATAATCCTTATTTTAAATGAGCTTGCACTAAACTTGAAATTAACATTTTTCAGTATAATATAGTTTTATCAAAAGGAAGGGAGTTTTGATGAACCCAAGATTAAACACCTTTGATTCACATTCATCAGGAATGAATGAAGTCTAAAAAATGCTAGGGGGTTGCGGGGGGCTAGCGTTAGCCACCCTATAGAGCTGGAGGTTGTTTTGGTGAGGCTGTTAGGCCAAGATGGAATTTTTCTTGTCTATAAAAAGGTTGTGCCCACATTGGATCAAGAAGATATTCACTGTGGCTCTAAAATTTCCATAGATCTATGTGTAGCAATTTTTTTTTTGATAAGACTTACAAGAATAACTCAAGCTGGATCTTCAATATATGTATGGGCTATTGGAAAATTTATTGCTGGTCTAAAAAAGCCTCTTGATCAGGACAAATGCCCTTTGCAAGTCTGAACATGCATGTAAAGCACTACCAAAGGTGAAAAATGAAATTCATAGGTCTGAAAACACCTAGATCTAGATAAATCTTCCAAGGATCCTACAAAAATGATTTAGAGCCTACAAAACAATGTTCTCTAGAACGGTATATGCACTAAGCGGACCTGTAAACCTCAAAATTCTGCAAATAGGATATATATAAAAAAAACTAGGCAAAACCAACACCAAATAATTTCAAATAATGATATAAAATTAAAATACATTTACAAAATAATAACTAGAAAAAATCAATACCACATCTACTCTGATACCATATTGAAGAAGCGCCACATATATGCTCATTCGAAGAATGCACATGTGAATGATGCGAGAAGTGAATTGTTCCAAGACAAAACAAAGAAACTATACAAGACTGCAAATTACAAAAATCCAAGAGAGATAATTGTAATAACACAAAAATATCTCGAACTCAATACAATCAAATATAATAATCCAAGAGATGTACATATAGGAGGTGAATGTGTAGCCTCCTCCCGGAATCATGACAATATCCACCTATAATATTGGTAACCAACACCTAGAAAGGTGTATTCAAGTGGTAACCAACACCTAAAATAATGTATTCAAGTGGTAACCAACACCTAGAATAGTTTAGTCAAGTGTACACATAAGTAAGCATATCCCATAAGTGTATGGAAACTCCAAGTGAGGTAGAATATGCCGAGTAGGATAATACAAATAAAGAAAGGAAAATAAATCCTATACTAACATGTATAACCACATGACTCTTGTAAATAGACATGTTTTGAATCCTTAAAGCTCATTAACACATTTACCACCTCACTCTGCATGTATTAGACCATATAACACCTTCATATAACCTCTGGAGCTCACTCACTAGTCCATACAAGATGAAACATCTATTAAACCATGCAAATACACCAAGACACCATGTCACTTCACCAATGCAACACTTCATGACCTAAAAACATGACACTACCATTCAACCTTCATGCTTCTTGATGATTGACACCTCATGTTGAATCCTATGCCACCTAGAAACCCTTTTCCATCAATGCAACTTAACATCAATGACAACACCAATGCCAATATTTCCAACAATTGAAAATAAAATAAATGGCTCACATCCGTAAGAATTGATTTACAAGCAACCCCCAAAATTTCAATTCATAAAATCATAATAAATAAATGCATATCCAAAGTGTCGTACAAAATTCAAAAAGTAAGAGAAGTACTTACACAATCTCATTTAGAAAAGAGAGAAATATTACAAGCAATAAATGAGGTACTAATGATATCTCAAGTGGCCAAAGTGGCTTAAAAAGGTACACCTACCATGAGTAGGTGTATGAGAATTTTTTGGAGTATGGGATGAGGATTACTTGTCCCATACACCTTCCAAATTTTTCCCTCTAAGACTAAATTCTAATTTTCCATAAATGGACAACTTCACCACCACAAAACATAAACCCAAACATCCATATTAGAAATGAAATTAAGTTTACAACCTTCTCTAATACCATTTCCTCTACATATTGAAGCTCCCAATCATAATATAGCCTTAGTCCCAATAGTTAACCATACTCAACACTCCTTGTGATATCAAACCATAATGAAATAGAAGGGATGTACAAGATGATGCAAAAATCAGCAATGACTTTGTCAAAGTATAAAGGAATATAGGGTGTAATGAAATCAACTTTGGAGGATATTCTTACCAATATACAAATTTCCTAAGTCAAACTCCCTTGTTGGTAATTTTAAGAGTGTATAAATTAATATTTGATCTTTATCTCCCACATTGATGCAAGGTATATAACATAGGCAAGCATGGAGAATTGGACTGCTTAGTGTTCTACAATAATTTTGAATCTAACCATAAGGAGTTTGAGGCTATGATCCTAATGATAGAGATCCACATGAGGCAAGCTAATATAAGAAGATAAATTTCATGTTCTTTAAAATGGTAAGTTTTACATCTCAAGAAGATAATGAACATAAATAAAATATTGAAGAAATCCATTCATTTTAAAATGATCAAAAGAGTAATTATGTCTTGAAAAAAGATCCATTGGGCTACTTATTTTCTATTATCTTCATCTATCTGTCTATTTTTCTTCTTATCGTGCTTATTTTTGTATCTGGGTTGTATATCCCCTTTGTAACAAGGTAGGGTCCCTAAAAAAACCCTTCTTTTACATATTATCTAAAAGAAAGAGCAATTGAACGAGCTTGAATAATTCCACTCCACCAAAAGGAGACACCTCACCTGACTCTAAATATAACAATAACCCACCTCCACCCAAGGGAGGAGAGATGAAACATGTCTTTGTAACTTTTTCCAAGATAGGATATAACATAGTAGAAGGCACGAAAAAATATCAAAACCAACGTACCTCTCTATAAAATAGCCCAAATATTTGAACAAAGAGATGTGATCCTTATGTATTTGATTGATAAATATAGTTAATAAAAGAGGCCTTCCCACATAATTGTGTCCCTCTACAAAGAAAAAACTGAGGTTCCTACCTTATTACGTATAGTTAGGATTTATGTAAAGAATGTTTACAATTTTTTTGTGGATTCAAGTGTGTTTGTTAATGTGATGCCAATTAGAATTTGTAAGAAACTTGGGATATCGCCATTCAAGTTAGATAGAAGGGTAATAGGGATAGAAAAATAAAAAGTAAAAGTGGTCAGATAACTACTTAATGCTCATGTAAAGTTGGCCTCTGAACCAATAGTTCAACACTTCATGAATATAAAAATGGTAGTCATACATGAATCTTATGGGATGCTACTGAGAATATATCAGTTCAATTATTTGAATGGGGCATGTCCATTTATTTATCACATATGTGGCTTACTTGGAGAGGTTTGGTTAACTGAATTAGAGTGGACAATGAACCAAGGATGAAACATGTGATCATTAAATATAAAACCAAAAATGAAAGTATAAATCTAAATTCTATCGATGTTGGCGTGTATGATTTAAAACTGACAATGAAATAAGATGATGAATCCAAAACTATCCATAATAACACATGTACAATATACTTTTATGGAGAAAATTCAAGAGAAGGAGCTAGTGTTGACATATCATTGCATCATTTAGAAGGTAAACGTTATCAAACTTCATATCATTTAGATATCCTTTGCACAAATAATGTTATAAAATATGAGGTATTAGTTTTAGGATAAATATTTACTCTCATACAGGGCATTAGAAGACTGGGTTTTTTGGGAGACTCTAAATTAGTGGCAAACCAATTCAAAGAAAATTTTCAATGCAATCTATCTTACCTTAGGAATATAGAAATAGAGTCTAGGATCTTATTGAATATTTTGATGGATTTGGAATTTTTGTTGGTCCTAGAGATCAAAACAAAGAACCAGATCTCCTAGCCACTTCTAGAGTCACATTACATCCTATTGGGGGAACATAATGGGATGTTTTCTTCATAGATATTATCACTTGTCCCTCTATGATAGAAAATATCAATAAATTTCAAGTATTTACTAAGGACCAATTTGTTTTTGTAATTTTTAACCAATTTTGATGTATCGTCCTCTCATATAATTGATGAGTGTAACTGGAATGATAAAAGCATATAATTAGAAGAAAAGAATTGAAGGAGTGAAGGATGAAGACCTGGAAGGAATTCACGTGCATCAAATAGTTGCACTTCACCAAAGTGTAGGAGTTGTGAGATTAAAGTAATAAAGCTTTGTAAAGCAATGTGCATGCATATGAGAGCTCAAGATTCAAAAAAATGGAGTAGAATGGAATGGCTTGGCTTGGCTTGGCTTAGGCTTCTCATAGATCAAAGGAGGTGAGTAAAAATAGGGGAGTGAATGTGTAACTCCCATGTAAGAGAATATTCCTCCATAATGGAGAAGAGGAGTTACTTTCCCAAATGGGAATGTAACTCCTATGACACACTTACACATATGACAGATTCTGTAAGAGAATCTATCATAACTAAGATGACACCTAGATCCATGTCCACCTAAGTGAGATGACTCACCTCAGTGAGGTGGAATAACACTAAATAAGTGAAGAAAAATACCACCTACACCAACACCCCCCCTTCATGGTAACTTAGGATGAGGTGGAAAGTCAGAAAAGAGAAATGGGTCCTCGGCACAAAGCTTGATGAGGTACCCACGTACAAGAAACTCTCAAAAAGTGGAGTAAAAGGAGAAAACCCAGTGGGAAAAACTCCCCCCCAAAAGAGAGACAAGTCCACTCTCTAATCTAAGAAAGATGCCAAGGATGGGTCCCGGCCATAGATGAGCCTGTAAAGGTACCCATGTACAAAGAGGCAATCTCTCAGAAAGAAGAAGAAGAGAGAAGAAGAGGGAGATGAGAGGAATGCAGAAGATGCCATGGACGAATCTGAACTCTACAGCTCTAGGAGGTCTCCCAGAAGAATGTCAATGACGAGATCCTCTGCCTCTAGACTGAAGAAGAGCCACCCACACCGAACTGTGTGCCTACCCTTAGGAAGGACATAAATGACGTGCTGGAAGTCCACCCACTCCACGAAGGAAACTAAAGGCAGCAACACAAAGAACTCTGAGTCTGGTCCACGAAAGTGTGACATAGGTCTAGCAAGTGAGTGCAAAGGAACCAAAGGTAATGTCACGAGTGCAGAACTGTCAGAGTGTGAAGAGTGAACACCCATAGAAAGGATTTCCAAGTGATGTGAAGGTAACAAAACCCCCACAACAGAAAAGGGATCCACAAGCAAGGGTGGATCAATGAAGGTCTCTAGAAAAGTGGAAGTGGTAAGAGTCCCAGAAGGGGCACTCCCAACAACGGAGATAATGAACTCCTCTGAAATACCTATAGATGGATGATGAACCTGTAGTACATCACAAGTGTACTCTATGAAAAGATGAACAAGGTCAGGCAGATACTCATCCCAATGAGGGGGCTCAACAAATAGAAGAGTGATGTCAGATAGGTATGAGTCATCCAATGAAGGTAGAGGAGTGAAAGGGGCCTCACACACTGAAGGTGGAAAAGAGGTGGGTGTGATGACTGTATGAGACTGTATAGGAGACTGCTCAATATCTGATGAGATGTGGGATGTGTCAACACTCTCTAGAATAGTGAGAGAAGGAGGAGAAGAGTCCTCTGTAGTACTCTCGACATCAGAACTGGGTGCACAATCCTCATCATCAAAAGTAGAACCAAGCGAGTTAATGTCAGTGGAACTGTCATCACATGAAGAAAAGAGGAGACAACTAAATCAACAACAACAACAATGGTGGCAGTATGTGAAGGGTCTCCATAGAGGGACTGAAGAATGCTCCAGACACGGTGGGGTGGATCTGAGTCTGCCACGTGAAACCAGAGAGATCTAGAGACATGCATCATCAAGTGACCAAAAACATGGTCACAAGTGTCAAGGAAATCCTCTAGATGACGATGATCAGTGGGTGTAGGAACTAGCCCAAGTAAGAAGGGTGAAATACCCTCGTGAGCGAAGTAATGTTCCATGGAAGCATGCCAAGCTGAATAGTTCCCTCTCCCGGTGAGAAGTGGCAGAGGCTGTAAAGTGATCCTACGATGCTCAAGTCTAGAAAGAGCACCCTCCATGATGCAGAATCAAAAGTGCAAGATGCACGAAAAGCAAGACGTCGGACTCGGCCGATAATGCGTCTGCGTGTAAAAACCCAAGAGTACTAGTGAACCCCCTAGAATGCGGCACTTTATAAAGTAGTGCATTTACAAAAATTGATAATTTCATCACGTAATGTGCAAGAAATCATGCAACTTTGACTAAAGAAGTGCTCAAAACTGAGCAACGAGTCAAAAGTTATAGCAAAAATACAATTCCTGCAACTGATGGAAAATGCCAATAAGCTTTGCAAACTGATTAAAAAAGTTCCCGAAATGGGTGCAAAGGGTATTGTGTGGGTACTCGTTGGAAATGGCATCAAATTTTAGTAGGGTTTGTTTTTCTTGTGAGGGGGGATTAGCCTCCTACCAACCCCGGACCTCACCCTCCATCTTCAAGACACGAATGAAGGACATAATACAAGCAAAATAAGCCTAAAAATTATTACAATGCCATGAAATAAATGTTTTTACCTTAAAACATTAAAAATAGGGATTGTTTTGACTTCCAAACATTTCTAAAAGGGAATGGATATGATCAAACCATGTGGATGCACCGAGTGGGTACTTACGTGGAGTAAGCTGGAAGCCACGTGTGCCAAGATGGTAGATAGAGTTGGTAATCCGAGGTGGCAATGTTGAGTGAGTCAAGTATGGACATTCCATGTGGAGTGATGAATGCACCGGAGAAGCACCAAGTTAGAAGCCCAAGTTGGCACGGCATAGGTGAAGATGGCCTGAATTTTGCGCTTGTGAACAACACAGTTGGTATTAAGACCGAGCCAAATGGCAGAAAGATTGCATAAAAACCCAAGAAGACCATAAATGGTCATGTTGGAGCCAGTGGATAAGAGCCAGATGGTGTAGGTCGCAGCTAACAGAGAAACAATCACCTAAGTAAAGTAACAACCGTGTATGAAGGTAAACCTACATAGCTGGTGGAGACAGACAAGTTGGCTACGTGATGTGGTAACACCTGATCTAGAAGGAGGTAATGAAACGACTTGGAAATGGATGTCCAGAATTCCATCATGAGCAACACACTGAGATGAATGGGGCTAGAACATAAAACGGTCATGCATGAGCACAAGGAGTTTAGAATGAGCCAATCCCAAGAGCCAGAACTTGCGAACCAGGTCTCAACGCAGGTGTAATGTAATGGACCAGGTCTCAATGGAAGCTTGAACAACCTTAAGCAACAAACATGCAACTAGCCAAAAATGGAGCCAAAGAAGTGAATGTAAATGTAGCTTAGGGTGGCCAGAGTTGAGTTCAGGAGATTCAAGTTGAGTAAAAACAATGCACACGACAAGACACGACCCGAGCCAACACAAAAGCAAATGCCGTGATCTAGAGAAAATTAACACTGCCTAGAATGCACCAGTGGAACACCATGTTCAAACTCAGAGATGAGCAGGTTTCTAATTTTCTAGAAACCTGAACCATATTCTATAAAGCAAGTGTTGGATCATGAGACTGAGAAGCACCTGAAGGTTGATTTTCAGACCTGAGCCCTTGAGTCAGGGAAACCACGATTTGAAGACCAAGGCACCGGGTCGAGCCAAGATCAAAGAAAATGGAAGTGAGGAACCGTAGAAAAACCGAGTCAGACTGAGTGAGCCAATGTATCCAATGTGAGTCTAGGTAAATGTGCAAATTGAGCCCACAAACCAAATCATAGAGCTGAGTTGAGGATAGCTCAAGGAGCCTGGTTCAAGAGAAGGTAGCGATCCCTGGTTAGAGATCTTGAAGCGAGCTGGCTCTTGCTGAACACATTAAACCCAAAAACATACACCCACAAGAATATCAAAATATGCAAGTAAAGCACATGCAAAAATGAGAGCTTGCACAAGCAACTACACAGTGGAGCAACAATGGTGAGCAGAGTGATTCTAGTCCCTGAGCTCTGATACCATGAAGGAGTGAAGGATGAAGACCTGGAAGGAATTCACGTGCATTAAATAGTTACACTTCACCAAAGTGTAGGAGTTGCGAGATTAAAGCAAGCAATGATTTGTAAAGCAATGTGCATGCATATGAGAGCTCAAGATTCAAAAAAATGGAGTAGAATGGAATGGCTTAGGCTTGGCTTAGGCTAATCATAGATCAAAGGAGGTGAGTACAAATAGGGGAGTGAATGTGTAACTCCCATGTAAGAGAATATTCCTCCATAATGGAGAAGAGGAGTTACTTTCCCAAATGGGAATGTAACTCCTATGACACACTTACACATATGACAGATTCTGTAAGAGAATCTGTCATAACTAAGATGACACCTAGATCCATGTCCACCTAAGTGAGATGACTCACCCGATGAGGTGGAATAACACTAAATAAGTGAAGAAAAATACCACCTACACCAACAAGAACAAGACATGGGGAGAATATAGAGTACTCAAGCTAAAGGATAATAATATTCCAAAGGGGTTGGTGTCATTAGAGATATTTTTTTGATCTATATATCCCTCTTGATAGATAGGGTTTGAAAAATTATAAATCATATGAAACCATTAATCCCTATCTATAAACTATAAGTAAACCCTGAAACATTATCATTGGTAAAACTTTCACCCTTGAAGAGAAAGAATAGATAAGATCTCTTCTAATTGAATATAAGGATGTTGAATCTTGGTGCTTTGAAAATTTAATGGTATTTGATCCAAAAATGATGACTCAAACCATTACTCTTAAAGAGAATCACAAGCCCTTTAGGAAAATACAAATACATGTACATCCCATTCTTGATCCAAACATCCACAAAGAAATTCAAAAACTACTTTCTGTTCCCAATTTTTTCTCGATAAGACATGGCAAGTGAGTAGATAACTTGATCCTTATCATAAAAAATAATGGGGAGCTTGGATTGTGTGTGAAATTTATGAATCTAAATCAAGATTCAATAAAATATAACTACTCCATTCCATCCTTAGATGAATTCATTTTAAATGGTTAATGGTGTTGAGATGAATTCCTTCTTTGATGGATTCTCATACTGTCCTTGTGGATGAAAATTGACATATTTAAAACTATATTCACAAATAAATGGTTTTGAACACTTGCTTATAAAATAATTCCTTTAGTATAATAGATGCTAGATCCACATTCTAATGAGAAATCGATGAAGATTTCTAAAAATTTTTAGGAAAATGTATTGTCATTTACATGGATCATCTCACTATGATTTATAAAGAGAGGTCTCAATATTCAAGACATTTGGCAAAAATCTTGAGAATATGCAAATAATTTTCCACATCTCTGAATTTTGGAAAAAATATCTTTGTAGTGAAAATGGTAATTTATTGGGACACATAATCACTAAATAAACTATCAATGTTTACCCTAGTAGTTCTCAATCAATATCTAAAACTCCATTTCCAAATAATTGAAATCATTTTTTGGTAAAATTAATTTTGTTAGAAATTTATTTTTTAGATTTTCTTATATTGTCAAACAACTCAATGATATGCTGAAACAAGATTATAAGGTTGAGTGGAATATTGAGACAATGGTTACATTCAAAAATATTAAGTCCACCATTATGCAAGCTCCAGTTTTGATTAGTCTAGATTTCAAGAAAAACTTCCTTTTATATTCATTTTCCTTAGAATATACCATTACAATTGTGCTAACCCAAAGGAAATAATATCAAGAACATCCCATTTCCATCATGAGAACTAATCTAAAGGGTGTTGAGATAAATTATTCAATGATAGATAAACAATATTACGAACTTGTAAGCATTGTCAATAAATTTAAACTGTATATTTTAAGAAATAAAATTAATGGAATAGTGCTTGGCTCAACGGTCAAATAAATGTTGGGTAGAATGATATGGGATGAATGTGTGGCATCTAATCTACAAGAATTTTACTTGGTGATTGAGCCAACAAATTTGATTAAAGGAGAAAGTTTGGTGAAAACCATAGCTTAGTTTGAATATTTTTTCAAAGCTTTCATTCGAGAAAATGTGTTCCAAAATGATTTTGACAAATGTGCATATGCCTTAATTTAAGTCATTTTTCTAGATAATTTTTTTCATCTAAATCATTTTTTTAATTATAACTTGCTATTGATGTTCTCAATTTGTATTATCTCAATGATTTATTCCATCACACATTCTTTCATGTAAAAAATTTTCTATTTATTACTGATATTACAAAAGGAAGGCATAGCTTGAATGCCAATAAAGGAAAAAATGAAGACTAATTCACTAAAGAGAATTTCGGCCATGATAATGATTAATTTTCATGATGTAAATGTACACTCCATGTTACTTTCTTGCATATTGGTCAAAAGACAAAGGAGGAAAAATATGGTGGTATGGTAAGGAGTGTATTCTTACATTGTAGTAGTAGTTTTCTTTTACAATGTAAATCTATGTGACTTATGTGTTGCCAAAACCCATGTCATTTTCAATATAATTTATTTGAGGTTTTCTCGAGTTATTGGAGGGATCAACACATTCTAAGGATTATATTAATCCCATATTAGGCCTATATTTTTTCATATATAAAACTACAAACATTGGAAAGTTACATAACATGTTGACTAATGCATAAAAGGAATTCATTATCCAATTGTTCATCATTAACACCTTCTATTCCCAAGTGATTTGTATATTTATCAATGCTTGTTGCAATGGGCATGTATAGAGATTTAAGAACTTTCTTGTTATGTAGTTTAACAAATTTTTTTACATATAAATGAATGGATGAATCAAATGATGTGCTTACATCCTGGCTTAAACATGTGTTTATTTTGTTTATCATAGTTTCTTTGTCATCAAAATAAGGTTTCACACTTCTAATATTTTAAAACTTTATTCAAAAGATGAAATATATGTATGTTGAAACTAGAAACTCCTCTATGAATAAGGAGTAATAAAGGGCCTTTTCCATATATTGAGAAAGAATCTAATGCATGTCTAATACATTTGATGAGATATGATATACTAGTTCGAACTGTTCCTTGATAAATCATTTTTAGTGGATATTTAACCCCTACATGGTCACAATGACCTATTACTATAGAATATGAGATATTTTTATATTTAGATGAAATTCCTACATGAAAAAGGTATCCTCATCTAACATTACCTATTGGCAGTGAGAAATAAATGTTAGTTAGAAAATGTATTTATGGCTCTTACAATGTTGAAGGAATATCATTTTGGCCCCAATCGTGTTCTTGATCATAGTCTTGATGACCAAACAATTCAATATAAAACATTTTCATATCATTATGGGGAACTAATCTAGATAATAAAACCCACTCATGCATGTCTTTGTAGACACCAAATTTTGGTACACTTGTCCCCCATCCCACATTTGATACCCTTTGTTGTCATATTGCACACACATACCTCTTTTTCTATTCGAATTCCTATTTTCCCTCGTACATCCTAAGTTCTCAATTTACCATCTTTATCCCATCATTTATTTTATCTTCCCTAATCCACCCTTAATCATATTTAATTACCCCTAAACCCATCCATTACCCTAATCTCTTCCCTAAACACCCCATTTATCATCCATAGACATCCATTTACAACCATTCAATGCATTTATACCCTCCAACCACCTTTTATCTACCCTATGCAACCCTAACCCCCCTAAAGAGTCCATAACCCTAATATTCCCTCTTTAGGCCCATTTGTATTGGATTGATAACCATATCCATCGAAAAAATCAAGGGTCATCTGCAATTGATGGAAACTCATGTGGGTCGCCATCAAAATTATAAGTGATCCCATACCCCTTATCCTAATAATATAAGTTTGAGAATTCAGGTCTCTTGCGAGTTTTTCTATGTTTTTATCTTCTTTGGATCTACAACCATCAATTTGGAGATATTTTCAATATCTTGCATATCATCTTAGGAGATTTGAAGTCCATTTCCTTGCTTCGATCCCACATCATATATTCATCAACCTTTTGCATCAGTCTTGCACCTCTTCCAGTTATCTTGGTGCTTCATTGTTATCAACCTTTATTGATCTTTTTCCCACAATCATTTTCCCATCCATTTAGTCCAATCAAACCCTAAATATACACTCGGTCACCATTGAACCTACCTCTTCATTGTCAACCTGATCCACATCAACTTTGTTTCTATCCCCTTCTTTATCTTTCATATTCCCTATAACTTCCTTCAACAATCATGCCTCTTTATTCTTGTGATCCACACGTTTAGGAGCCTAGATTTCATCTTCACTACAATTTTTTCCATTGATATAACCTAGTCAGGTCAAAAATTTCTACATTTATCAAATATTTCAAATTTCTTGAATCATTTTTGTCTCTCCCACATTTTAACATCATATCCATGGCCTTCTCAATGTTTTAGTTCATGTTACATATTTATTTTCTACATTTTTTGATCTAATCTACTATAGTCACCATTGATTGTCCCTGTTAGTCTCAAGTTGCTATCGACCAGAACAAGTTCGATATTCCTTAACTCATCTTTATCATTAATTATCTTATCATATCTTTAGCGTATTTTAGATCTCTATTTTATTATGTTATCTGATGCATCCTATCCATCTATTATCATTTATCTATATTTTATACAAGTGGGTTAACATCCATTCCTAGGAAGTTATCACTTCCCTGGAATGACCTATTTAGGAAACCCACCATCTTATCTACTAATCCTTTTTCATGTTTATTTTCTGTTTGTTGTGCAGGTTATTGAGATCATAATAGAGAGAATATTTAGTGCACGTATCTTCATCATCATCATCATTATATATCAATAGGTAGCCTTAAACCCTATCATCATTTGGAGTTTCCAATTTTCTTGTATTCCTTTCCATTAAAACATTAAAAAGGATTAGGAAAATTTGGTCAACATTTTGACACGCCCAGTGGGACCCACCCTTTCTCTTTGGCAAGTTCTTTCTTTATTTCATTTCATATTCCATTTCTTTCTTTCTAGTAACCTCACGGGTTGGAGTTGCTTGATTGCATTCTTTGGGGGTCTTACTTGCTTGAATCAACAACGCGTGTGATTAAAATAAATAAAATAAACAAAAAGGAAAATAACGTTATCCAGGTATTCCTCGTTTTGTCCCTATTTGATTTTTTAGTATCTCTCTTCTTCCATTGTCTGCATAATTTCATCGGATATAACATTTCATTTTGGGATTTAAAAATAACACCTTCATGCTTTCTTGCTCATATAATCTAACTAGGAGGTAAATCTCCTTGTATTCACACTTCTTCCATATAAAACCAAACTCACAAATCAATTAACACAACTAAAACATCTTTTACCAGGTGGAACTATTGGTATTTCATCACCCGATAGGAAATACGCCATGGTGTTTGGGATTTGTAATATTTTTTTTTATTTTCGGTATAAATGATAAACACAAGAAACCCTTATCATTGTGGTGTGTGAAGTGAGGGGTTAGACCATAATACCAAGGCATGTACTGGTAATCATCACCAATTTTAACCTCACTTATCTTTAGGTACATCGAGGATGCCAAAAAAAAAAAACATGAAACCATCCATATATTGACCACTTCTTATGTTCCCTTTGAGACCCTTTCTTTTCTTTTCTACTTTTCTAATAAACAAGATAATTAACACCATGCTGCTTGATTTGATTTTCATATTAAAAAATCAGCATAAGTTCTTGTTTGTTGTTTCATGTCTGTTATAACTTATTGTCAAGATAAAATAATGGAACAAACAACCCTATCCAACAACATACCCACTTGTAACAATTTTTCCCAAAAAACCTTCGCACTTGCCATTGTTTCCTCTACACCTATGATCATCACACCTTTGGTTTCCCAACCTCTTGTTTCTATGGTCCCTTCTCACAAGACCCATGGCATCCAAAATAACCCACATCTTGAAACCAACCTATTCCTCTATCATTAGTATATTTCTTATAGACCAGCTAAACCTCCATCTGCCGCATCCTTTGGAGCCTTTGGACCTCCCACAATCCATCATGGATGTGTGGAGTTTCACGAAATTATTGATGCCAATACCATTTCCCTTTATGACTATCTCATATGTAAATCCACCAATCTCTCCATTGATGGACCACCCCTTCAATAACTTTATGCTTACCACTCATAACCCGAATCTACCTAAGTCCTTCTCAAATTTCTATTTTATTTCCAAGAACCATGGACCAAAATGAACATGTTCCATATGAATCTTCCATCATGGTACCTTAATCCCATCAATCCACTCAATTGGTGGTCCCTATTATACCCAAATTACCTCACATCAACACCGATCCTATATCCTCTATCCACGTTACTTCTTCATCTATCATGGCCATCAATGCTTCTATTCAAACCTATCAAGAATCCCATATACTACTTCTACCACCCAAGTAGTATCTTCCAAGATTGGTGCCCATATCTATATCCCAAGTCCATGCCAATGTTGACATCTTGCAACCCCATACGTCAGAGTCTACTCAAACTCATCAACTTCTACTATGAGGTTCCTTTCAACACATGTCCCCCCACTCAACCTATCTAAGTATCTCAACCACCCCATACACATATCCCTATGCATGTCTAATATAATATCCCCATCTCTCAACAATAATCATAAACCTAACCATTCAATTATATCCCCATCTCTCAACAAAAATAAAAAACCTACCCATCCAATCACATCCCCATATGTAAAAACATTTTATCTCCTAACATATCCAATTGTAGGATTTCAACTATCTTTCACCTTATCAACCACCTTCACAAACTCCTACTCATCCATAACAATAGAAAACTCATTCATAACCCAACCCATCCATTTATTATAATTTGTAATGTCACCAATCATTCGCTCATCTTCAAACATCTAACGACCCGATGAAATATTTTCTAAGTAGGTTGGAAAAATTGGAAGTTGCTACTTTGGGTCCTAAAAGCTCTTTCACCTATGAATAAATCTGCAACAAGGCTATTAACCCATCGATTTCTGTCAAGCCTTATCCTTCACACTTGGATCTCCCAAATTTTTCTAAATTCAACAGTAAGGAGGAACCTCAAAAGCACCTTTGTGCCTTTAGGCACACATGTTATCTCATTTCTCACAACCAATACCTCATGCTTCACATTTCCCCATGTCATTAGACGAACTTGCATTAAACTGGTATAATGAAAAATTCTTCAAAATTCCCTCTTCTCATTCACACAACTCACACAATTGTTCTTAGAGATCTTCTCCATTAATATTGCATTCAAGATCACCATTACCAACCTCTATTCCACTAAGAAATTTGATGATGAAACCATCACATATTTCATCGCTAGGTGGTGTGGCATCATCAATCAGTTATCCTTCTATCTTCCCCAAACCGATGTCATCAAATTGTTCACTTGATCATGTGTAAAGCACATCCTGTCCACTCTTTAGATCCAATTTTTTAAACCTTCGAAGAGGAATTCATCATGGCTCGTAAACTGGAACTCTATACCCTAGAGTAAGGCCATGTAAAAATTCATTCCAACAAGCCAAAAACCAAATTTACCAAATCATCTACCCATTTTGACAAATAAAAGAATGTAGTTGATGTCATCGTTGTCAAATCCTCTTCTACATCTACTTCTCTTTTTGAGCCTCCACAAAGGGGCTCCTGAACCCACTCCTAACTATATGCCCCTTAGAGAATCCTATAGTTCTATGTTCAACAAAATCATGGCTACATACCTCATTCAACTTCCCCCCATTCTATCTATTGACGATTCACATCCCAAACCCACATGGTACCATGAAGACCACTATTGTAAACATCATCAAGTCAATGGTCACGACATCAAAAAGTGCCTAAATTTCAAAGACCTCATATAACGACTCATAGAAAATGGGGACCTTCAATTGGACAACCCTAATGCTTCTCTTAACTGATCTCTAGATGTATTCAAGCAACCCTTCCCTAATCATCTGCAAAATAATCAAAGTAATCCCCTTACATATCAAACACCCAATGCCCATACAATCATCAATATAAGAAAAGATTCAACATCACCACACATCTATTATCCCATCCACTCTAGCCACATCCATTCCACTCACATCGACAGCTATCCTCACCTCTATAATCATATCTACACCCGTACCCTTATCTACAAATATTATATCCATATAAACTATAACCACATAAATTACATCCATAAAAGCCACATTTACATCTATCTCAAAACATATATTTACATCCATAACTATATCTACACCTACTTCCCTATCCTTACCTACAACCTCATCCGCAACTGCATCTATTCCCACATCTATCTCAATATATATCTCTACACCCATACCTACTTTGACATCTACTTATTTATCCACATCTAGAACTGTATCCATACCCATATCAACATTCAAATCCATTTTCACATCCATATCATCCCTTAAAAATCCTATCAAGTAGATATTCCCCTTTGATGAAACTGCAAGTGATGTACCTACCCCATCCTTTTCCTCAACAAGTCCAATCACTTCTACACCAAAACTCCCAAAATCAACACAATCTATAATCCCTTCCCATTGTACCACTCGTGCTATCCAACAACCACATTCATCTTCAATCCCCACATCTACAACACCACATACACCCAAATCATCTAATTCTACCTCTAAAGATTCCCCATTCAAAATCATTATCATTCCCACTAAAGGAAATACATAGCAATAAAAATCCAAAAACCTTGGCATCCCTACTCAAAAATCTCTTACGCATCCACATAATAAATTAGAGCTCCCTCCTCAAAATCCCTAAAAATACAAACCATTTAAGTAATCCAACACCTCATCATCTATCTTAGGACCTTGCCCATCCATTTTGGGACTAGGTCCTTCATCCAAATTCTCCATTACCAACAAATATGAGTCAAAACCATCCATTCCTTCTTCCAAGTCCAAATCAGAATCAAAGGGCTCCCATAAAACCTCATAAGACTAATTCACCACTTTTTTCTTCATCCTCCTCTCCCAAATCTAACCCATCTACAATAAAAAAAACGCCCTCTTCACAAAACGCCATTAGGTCCTATACTAAAATACTTCAGCTTCTCATTTAAGCATCAACAATCACCCTACCCCCCAATCAAATCTTTTGATTCACATGGGAAAAAAACCACAAGGTTTGATTATAACATCATTTTATATTATCATCGTACCCATGGACATGACATTGAACATTGTAGGGCCCTCCAAACCTTCATCCATAATATCATAGAAGATGATTCCCTACTCATTTAAGAAGATCACCCTTTCCCATATACTAGTTCATCTAAAAATAATCCTCTAATCAAATATACAACTTCTAATTCCTCTAAATACCCTTTCTCATCTAAATCATTCATCGCAATCCCTCCTCCAAATAATATCTCTTCCAAAGAAGGCACCTCTTTTTATTAACGCCATTTGTACTGCCACTTGCTCTCAACCTTATGATCCTCAACCATCCACCCAACATAAACCCAAATTTATCATCTCTACTCCATCTAATGAACCCACTCCATCTCCATCTTCATCTAGGGCTAAGGTATTCATCTTAGCCTCTCTACCCACTCAAAATCCTACTACCATTGAACAAAGTGTTATAAAACAACTCCATTAGGCTCGGGTTAAGATGTATTTCTTAGAACTCATACAAATATATCCCAATCATGAACAAGATCTCATTGAAGCATTGCGATGTATTCCAATTACCACCGATGAGACTTAAACATTCACATCTCTTGTAGAAGCCCGCACATCTTCTGCTGCCATATATTTTGACAATTATGAAATTCAAGAAATCCTACCTAAGGATCATGATCTTCCCCTCTTCATCACTATCCATATCAAGGACACCTTTATCTGACATTATATGATTGAAAATGGTTCCAACATCAATATAATATCATCTCACACCTTTGACCAACTCAAACTTCCTAAATCCATTATCGCTCAATCATCTGCAGTTCTTCTTGCTTTCAACGATGTTGTCACCCCCCGCTTTGGGAAAAAATATTTTCCCCATCCACGTATGTGAAAAACTCCTCCATGATCTCTTTTACATTATTGAGGGGTATTTCCAATATAATGTCTTGCCTAGATGCCCATGGATCCATGCCATGATGTACATCCCATCTACTCTCCATCATTGTATCAAGTATGAGCATGAGGGGAAAATTCATACCCTCCCTGTATATCTACCTCTATTTAAAGCATGCCACATGATCTAATAGTCAAATAACGTGATCATCCCTAAGCTAGATTCATCTGTAGAGCAATCCACTAGTTCGTTTGTACCTACATCCAAGCTACCCAATGAAGAATCTCTTGACACTGTGATACAACGTATTTTACTGGGGGAGTACCAACTCCTCGACCTCAATGCTCTTTCTAAACCTAATCAACTTAGTAGACCCGCTAAAGCTTATATATATCAACCAAACATTGGGGATATAATTTATTTTGGATAACTTCATCTCAAAACCAATCTCATCTATGGTGGCATCAATCATCCTTCCTCTCACATCGACGATCAACCCCATACTAAATCATTTACCAATGGTTTTGAATTCCTCTACAATAAAGAATTATCATACACTTACCTCCATCACTACAAGTGGAAGGGATTCAGTCTTGGGCATTATGAACAAGGAATGCATGATCTTATCATCAAACAATTCTGTAAACCTCACGAGAAATTTAGACTTGGTTTCAAAGAGTAGCCCATGGACCCTCTCACACATACTTCATTCACATCTCCCATGTATATCGATCCATCACCTAATTCTTCTCCATCTAATGACCCCATGGATACATATGATACTTTATCCCTTTCTTCTAGTTTTTTTAATCTCTACCATCACTTTAGGACCATTCACCTATTAGGTTGAAGGTGAAACTAGATCCCTTCCTCTAATATTTCCCAACATTTCAATGGAAGATTCCCCTACCATTGACATTCTAAAATACAGTGACGATGACTCCATTATTTCCTACATGGGTGTAAAATATTCTCACCTTTATAAAGTCTTAATGCCTAACACATCCACCCTCCTCAATGAATCTACTATTGAAATCAATATAGGGAATTCGCAAGAGCCTTGCATCCTCAAAGTTAGCCAATATTTTGATCCACAAGAGCTAGGATCCTTCACCGTCTTCATTTACAAGCACAACCAAGAATTTGCATGGTCGTACGCTGACTTGTCAGGCCTTGATCCCAAAATTGTTGTTCATAACACCACCACCATCCCCAATGCCAAGATGATTAATAAAAATCTACACCATATGAATATTTGTGTTTCCCTCCTTGGAAAAGAAGAGTTGTAACACATTATTTCTATTTTCTACCAATTTCATCCAGCCTATCGACTATCTGTAATGGGTCTATAACATCGTACCCATGGCCAAAGCCTCTGGAAAGCTCCACATATGTACCAAATTTCAAGACCTAAATATCACTTTCCCTAAAGAAAACTTTCCCCTTCCTAACATCAATTAACTCATTGACCTTACCATAGGACATGAGATACTGTATCTTAAGGATATATTTTTTGGGTACAATCGGATCCTCATTGCACCAGAAGAAAACCATAAGACATATTTCATCACCCCTTGAGGAACCTTCTGCTATCATGTCATGCCCTTTGGGTTGAAAAATGTAGGGGGCCATCTATTAGCATGCATGGCCTACATATTCCATGATCTCATCCATAAAACTGTAGAGGATTATGTTGATGACATCTTAGGTAAATTCAAGCGTTGAAAATACCATATTTCCATCCTCGAAATCATCTTCATGTGTCTTATTTGTTTCTTACTTTGTCTTAATCCTGCCAAATGTGTGTTTGAAATTTTAACTAGAAAACTCCTTGGCTTCATCATTTTTATTAGGGGTATTGAAGTTGAACCTACCAAGATCCCTCCCCCTTTCAATCTAAAAAAAAAAAATTCAGTCTTCAAGGAAAAATTCAATCAATTCATCGTTTCATCTTATAAATTGTTGACCATTGCCAACATTTTCACCATCTTATCCAAAAAGATACTCACTTTAATTGGGATGCATATTTACAAAAGGCCTTCGAATATCTCAAGCATTATATTCTATAACTACCAGTGCTCACATCTCCACACAAGGGGGAGTATTTTTATCTTTACATCTATATTATCGAACATGATCTAGGTGCCATCTTGGCACACCATGATGAGAAGGATAGGGAACGGGTTGTCTATTACATTAGCCACACTCTGCATGATTACGAAACCCACTACAATGAAGCCAAAAAATTGTGTTATGCTATTTTCTTTGCTAATTATAAACCTTTCCATTATACTCTTAATAAAAAACTTATGTTGTCTTTAGCTTCAATCCTCTCAAAACCATTCATTCAAAGACATATCACAATGATTGCATCACTTGATGGCTCATGCTCATGACTGAGTTTTACCTAGAGTTCATATCCCAAAAATCAATCAAGGGACAAACTATCATTGATTAACTAGCCAAAGCCCCTCTCCATGGCAATCAAATTCCTCATGAAAAATTCCCTAACGAATCCATTTGTACCATCGACCACGAGTACTCTTCCCTCAAAATGACATTTCTCTTTGATATATATAAGTTTCAGAAAAGGGGAGGTGCTAGTGTCATTATCATTCCTCCTTGGGAAACTCCTATCCCCATGGATTACAAGCTTAACTTTGAGTACACTAACAACATGACTGAGTATGAATCCCTTATCTTAGATATTCAAATTGGTATCATGCTCTGCATCCAAATCCTCAATATCTATGGTGACTCTCAACTCATTATCAATCAAATTAAGGGAATCTATCAATGCAAAAATGAAGTCCTTAAAAAATACAAGGGTATTGTCAACTTTATTCTCGAGGTCTTTGATCATTACACCATCCAAACTATCCCTTCCTAATCCAATAGTTTTATAGACACCATGGCATCTCTCACATCTCTCATCCCATGGATAATAGAATAATCAAATTTCTTCATTGTTTTCCACCTAATTAATTAACCATATCACACTAACGAGCTTCCTCATGTCAATATTGTTGACTCCAATCAATCTGACATCTGTTATAATCATATATTTGACTATATTTCTCAATCTATAATTCCCTCCACCTATCTAAAAATGGTATTAAGTATTTGCTTCAATGCGATAACTAAGATGTTATCCTTGGAAACATCCTAAACAAACGTGCATTTGATGGTATTTTACTTTGATGCCTTAAATCCTAAGAATCTATCTGTGCTATCCAAGATGTCCATGAAAGAATTTTTGGTGGAAACTTTAGCAGTTTCTACCTCACCAAACATGTTCTTTGGATGGGATATTATTGTCCAACCCTCAATCAAGACTACTATGACTATATCAAATGTGTGTTAAATACCAGCAATATTCTAAACTCATCTATATACCTAGTCAGGATTTATAGCTAGCTCAAGATATTTGGCCTTTATCATAGTGGGGCCTTGAAATCATTGGCCTCATTAATCCACACTCTTCTCAGTGTCATAATTCTATCCTTACCACTACTAATTACTTCACCAAATGGGTGGAAACCATTCCAACCAAATCCACTAAAGCTAATAAAATCATTTGTTTAATCTATCATCGCATCATCTGTTTCTTTGACATCCCTTATAAAATCATCACGAACAACAAAAAGTCCTTCAAAAAAATATCTTAAGAAGATTTGTGCCTCTTTCAATATCAATCTTAGCTTCTCATCTCTTTATTATCCTTAAGGTAATGGCCAAGCCAAATCCACTAACAAGACTCTTTGCAATATTCTTTCCAAAAATATTGATAACACAGGTTGAAATTGGCATCTTCATATCCCTTTCACTCTATGGGATTATCAGATCAACATCTTCACCTCTATGGGTGCTACTCCTTTCTCTTTTTTTTATGGTTCCAAAGCCATTATTCCTCTTGAAGTTTAAATCACATCCTTATGCATTTCTCTTTGTGACTTCGTCTCTAATGAAGAATTATGCCAAGAGAGTCTAGCCCAGCTTGAATTGCTAGATGCATGTTCCTTAATCACTCTCCAACATCATCATGTCTATCAAGAAAAAATCAAGTGTTCATATAAAAAACATCTAAAGGAATGCAAATTTAACATAGATGACCTTGTCCTTAAAGAAAATAAAAATGTCACCACTCTAGAAAGGAGCTAATATTGAAATGTTTCTCCCAACTAGATTGGACCATATATGTAGTCTCTTTTCACCACTTACTTTAACAACCAACCCCAAATGCATCAGAATATCATCTAGATTGGTCTGGAAGCTCATTCGAGGTGCGCATAGGTGCTGATCCCCTCATTTATGAAAGATTTGTGAGAATGATCACCCTTGGTAAGGGATTTCTTGCATAAACATGGAATTAACACACCCATTCTAGGAATTGAGATAAATAACTAGTCCTATTCTAATGCATCAGAGCATGGTATAACATGATACACTAAATCAAACTAGAATCAAACCATGAACAATATCAAGAAAAATTGTAACACATACATGAACATAAGGGAAATGTACAAATCAAGATCCATCGCATGAGTGCTTCTGAAACTCTTCATCATATTCATTAATCAAATACAGTAACCAAGATTACATCAAGAAGGGTTCCATCTCATGGAATGTTCATAGTAGCATGGATTTTATAAATTACAGAGCTTACCATTACACATTACGCAATACCTCTATATTTTTCTTGCTCTCCTCCTCGCATACAACTCTAAACACACTAACTTATATCCCTTCTCCTTTTTTCTACTAGAAAACCATCCATATGAAGAATAATAAGGAATATCCTCTTAACCGCTCGTCATTACCTGCGAAATCTTGAAGGAATCCTCTCATGATTTCTCTACCACTATCTAGGAATATTCCATATGTCATCATGCATTCCCTTAATTGAGTTCCTTTGGTATACATGTGCCAGCTAATCCTTAACAACATCAACTCTTTATCATTTCATGATAATAGTATTGATGCCCTAGAATATCCTTTACTTGAGCCACAAGTCTCCATAGCTTATCCACATCTATATCTGGTCACTTTTCCATTCGCTCCCTATGCACGTCTTTTCCTGTTGTCCAAAACTCACTAAGTCTTGAATCCATCCTGCCTGGGAGCAAGCCTTTGTGCCTCTCCAAGAACTACTTCTTTGTGTTCCTCATCTCCCTACTTCTGCGTGCCATAAGGATTTACACGTTAGGTAATTAGTTATTTTAGGGGTCCAAAAATATATTATCATGCATAAATATAGGTTTGGATTCTATTGCTTAGCCTCCCTCGATGGTAAACTAAAAAATGGACATCTCAATGCATTGCACTTGCGTCCTTTCTATGGTTAACACATCTACCAACGTGATATTAGTCACATTTTATGATTTCATTATGTCATTAGCCTTCCCATCTCTCACTATAATGATTTATAAATATGTAGTCTACAATCAATTTCCTATATATGACCTTAAATATGGGCACCATAGATCTACCCATAGCATATTCCTTATAGAAAAGTTCCTCCTTCTAGGTAGGAATCCCACAACCATTACACCCATCACCTTCTTATCTACCTATTAGAACCATGATAAGGGTACACAAGTGTCATTTGTAAATCTTATCTTCCCCTCCCTAAGTGGTCTGCTTGGCTATCCTCAGCTCTATATTAAAAGGCAAAAATTTAGGACACTCATATTAAAAGCTATATTATCCAAACTCAGACTACTCCATCAAAGGAGAACTATTCATATAAAGAAAATAATGTCAAAAGTATAGAATGATCCCTCAAAGGACATCTATCATGTATTTTATATTTTGATCTAAAAAGTTAAAAAGTTAAAATCAAAAAAATCCCAGAATGTAAACCATTCCCTTGAATGATGGCTACTTTCTTACCATCATAGCAAAGGCTTCCCGCATTAATCATCCTTATAAATATCTAAAAGAAAAATCAAAATTCAAAAGAAAGCATCCTAGGAAAACTTTTGACATTGATAAAATTTACCATCTACAACAAACTTCTCGTATTGATCAATTTGTATATTTCTCAGAGATGGGGCATATACCTAGGAAAACACCTAAGGAGATACTACTTCCTCCATACAAAATACATATAAAAACCTTTGTCATGTCTATAGTAGGTGTGTAAGTACACCTTTCATTTTTCCACTTGTGATTTAAAATATGACTAACTATCATTGATTATGTGTTAACACCTGCCATAGGCTACAAGTGCATCAATTTGTGTGTGTTCCCTTTCATGCTTTACCTCCAATCTAGTCCAAAAGCATCTTTACTACGCAAGCTCTTTACTATGATGAAGTGTACTATTCTATCTATGAAGATCACTTTCATATCTATTCCAAACCATCTCATCATCATTTCTACTACAACATATACATCCTAATCTAAAGTTAAACCATAGTATACTTATCACATCCATTGTACCATTTTTCATCTAAATCCATCACATCGTCTACATATAATATTTTCAAGACCATCTACATCCACTTCAATAAATTTAATCTAATTTCAATCACACCTAATCTAAATTTAATATAACATCTACATCCCATCCATCTTATCTAAATCATATCCATTATATCTAATCATATCCATCGTATTACATCTAATTTAAGTCCATCATATCTTTTTAAATATCTAAATTAATATGCCATCATCAAATCTAACATCCAAGCTCATCCAAATCAATATATAAACCATTATCCATAAAATAAATATCCGCTTCATCAACACCTCATCCATACATCATATCAAATATCTACATCATTATTCATATTTAATCATATCCACTCCATCACATATAATATACATCCAATCAATATATCACATCACATCATTAATATGAATCACATCACATCTAACATCTAAATCAACATCCATAATCTAATCAAACACAAACATCCAGAAAAGCATATAAATCATCACATCCATCTAATCTACTCAATACAACACATGAAAAGCATGACAAAATAATCACATGCACACAAACACACACAGACACACATATCATCAAATTTTCTATACATCTGTGATAGGTCTCAACTGGGATCTATCTCAAAATCTATACATCAAAATTGTTATCAAAATCTATGCCTATACAAGGTTCACCCACCAGGTGGTGAACTCAAGATCAGACACTCTAGGTCCAGAACCATGTACTGTTAGTGTAGGGGTCTGTTCTCATCCCTTCCCAGCCTTTGGTCTATCATTAGGTCCATGATCCTACCTTGGCTGTGTTACGCTATCTATGCTCCCTAATGCCACCTATTGCATTAATCTCCATTATATCCTCTCTTTGGCTAAGTATGCAACATATAACGACACATCAGGTACCTCGTCGTGACTATGAACACATAGTAACAAACCTCATTTCCTTGGGACTAGTATTGTTCTAGTGACACTATACTAGGTGAATCCATTTGACCTACTCCTCATGTGGCTCCCTAAGCCTCACCCCCTATCACCTCATATGTGGTACCTAGATCTCCATATTTGGCCTAATAGGCCTATCTGTGACGTCGATATTTGTCATAATGTTGTATGACCAGGTCTCTCTCATGGCGGATCCCGTCAAGCTCATGGTGTGCATTATCTTGCTCCTAGTGATCTGCATCTAACTCCACCTATAATCTAACTATCTTTGTATCTGATCCTCCATTTCCACCACATCCTCCTATAATCATTTCCATCTCTCCTCCTATGGGTACTTCCACCTCTCCTCCTACCTGCGCTACCTCCTCAGCGGCCTTTGGCCACCAATTGATGCATCCACCACTCCACATACCCCTCTCCCACTCCTAAATCATCCTCATATGTATCCCATGCCCCCCTCCTCCACCAATGGGTCCACCATAATAGGGATGGGAAATTCTGGCTTCTTATTATCTATTTTGTATCTAATATATGCTCCATGAACCATTTGAACCACTCCAAACTACTGCATCACCTGTATAAAATGAATAGTCTCTACCATCTCTGGCCTTGTTACTTACACCCATATAACTCTCCTCATCCTTGAAAGATGTACATCCATGCCTATCCATATATATAAGCATCTATATGGCCTCCATATCACATCATCTACCTCCAAACAAGCATGATCTCTTGACATACCAATCCTCACCGTGCTCACCGTTGTCTCTATGAGCCTACTTGACTTGCCATCTTAAGAATGTAACTAATATATCAGTGTGGTCTCTTGTGACCCATGGAAGTGTTTATGACATAACCATGACTATGTTCTCATAAGCCCAATAGTGAAGTAGGAATCCCAAATCCATCCTTTACCTCCTCCCCGAAGTGTACATCCACAACTCATAATATAACTGTGCTAAGTGTGATAAACCAAAGGTGAACATTATCCTGTGATTGACTATATTTGCTACCCATCTTGATAATTCCCATGGAAATTTTCCTCCACCTAAGTCTATAAATACATAACATGTATCACCATCATAATCATACAAATCCATCAGCTCCCTAGTGTCACTGACTGATACTGTGTCTCAATGTGGAATGCCCCTGATACAAAGGAAATTTGTGGGACATCCACCCCAAATAACTGTTGGGGCTGGATCCATGTGAAAACATTTACAACTATAGAATATCAAATCCAAAAACATGTAAATATGGATCTAACAATCCCCACAAAATCTACATAAGTGGAAGTATAAAGAAGAATAATCCAAATCACACAAAAGTACACACACATAACACAACATGTACCGTGGTTCACCCCGATGTGGGCTACATCCACCAAATATAGAGATCTCATATATATAATATAATAAGAGATTACAAACCAAATATTCTGCACAAGAGTACATGCATCTCTACAAGAGTATTGCTTCCTCTAGATCTCCAACCAAATCTTCTTGAGTACACTAAACCGTGCCTCCATACCACCACCTGTGTCTCCTCCAGATCTCTAACCAGATCTCCCTGAGTGTACTAAAACCATGCCTTTATAACACCCCCAAATATCACATACCTGAATCTACCCCTGCATCTACCACTATGCAGCCAAGCTCTCACTATACCGTGAATTGGAAAACAAGACCTCTAGAAGGGTCTACCCAATGTGCAACCATAACCGTGCACCAAGAAATAAGTCACTCCATCATCACTACATCAACCTATGCAAACATGAAGACAACTTCCTCTACAATACTAGATTCCTATGGATCAACAATACATCATGATCTCATGGATATGTAATACAAGATCTCACAACAACCTATGGATCTACAAGAATGAGCAATAACAAGATCTCACAACAACCTATGGATCTAACAAGAAGAAACACTAAGTGCTTTTGCATATTATGAAAGCCATTACATGAGACTAAATAATACAAAGGAAATACAGTAGAAGATAATACCATCTTCTCACCAACAATGTACCTGCACTTTCCTTTTGTTTAACTTATCTCTATGAAAGCTCCTATCTTCATGCAATCTACTTTTTCTTTTTCTTCTTTTTCTTCATCCTTTCAACCAAGGATAGATCTTCTTCTCATCTAACACTTCTAACCCTAGTTTTCTAACTTATATAAGCTTAGCCAAACTTAGGGCACGATAGACATGTAAGTACATCCAATATATTTTATTTAAAAACAAAATCTATATTAAATCCTATTGCTTATAAATAAAACACTCATGTATAGGTAACTGATGTCGGTTACTACCTGATCGATGCTGATCACTACCTAACTGATGTCAGTCACTTCCTGATCGATGCATGTCACTTCCTAACTGATGTTGGTCACTGTGTAACCTAATCATTTTGTAATGCATGTTCCAATGAAGCTATTTAGCTCCATAACCTAACATTAACCATGTCAATGCCGCCATCCTGCCCTCATTTGTTATTACGCACTATTAGTGTCCCGTGGATTGGTAATCTCAAAATATGATACATGTAATCAAATGTGATTGTCATCTCTCCCGTCCTAAACAAAAAAGTGTCAGTCTTAGGATCCCATCTATCTATCAAGGCTATGATCAGTCATTTATCTCTAAACACCCTTTGATAATGGTTGAATCCATCCAATCTAACAACTTCTAAGTGGTTCCACTTTGCATCAGTAACATCATCCCTCATCATCCCTAACATAGATGAGACTCTATCTCTCAGATATAGTGTGTCTGTGGCATGCAAAAATCACCCAAATAGGCACCCACCAACATCCAATCATCTAAAACCATCATTTGTCATCATTTTAATCAATAAAAATCATATTTCAACCCGATCAATGCTAAACCATAACCAGGTCGATGCCGACTCACCTTGGTTGATAATGACCCATCCATTATCCTCCGATCAGCCCTTGGTGCCCATCAATTTCTAAAAAATTCAAAAATAAAAATTTAAACTAAGCTAGGTTTTTGGACTTACCACTCTCCATGACCGCAGGTGCTTCCTTCCTCCTCTGTTGGTATCCATTTTGATCAAATCTCAAGATTTTATACCTCTCAGAGATCTGAATTTTAAAAATCATATCGTTTAAATGAGCTAAGTTGACTAACTCCACCATTTGTATAGGCGCACCGAACCAATCACTGTTAACCCAAGCCAAATCGCCATCAACCCCAACCCTATTTTTCATTCCCCCATCTTATTTATCCAACCTTTTTTATCAAATTATATTTTTTTTCTAGTTTTGACTTGTGTGTTACTCATAACACACCTTTATTTGTCCCATTGGGCTCAATTGGCTTATCTATATATCTCATCATGTATCTTTCATCGCATCCAGTGGCCCACTCTGCAACCATCCTTGTGTTCCCTTTTGAGGACACCATCTTTTCTCTTAAGCCCACAATTGTGTCCATATTTTCAATTCCTCATGTATAAAGGATATCAAATTCACTTTTTACCCTGCATTTGTTTGCGCATATTTTTGATGTCTTCCTTTGACCCATTGGTCCCACAATTTGGCAATCCAACTGAGTGGATCCCCATTAGGATTCCTTCCATCTTACAGTGGTTTTCATCAACTCACATGTCCATAGGACATTGTTATCATCTCCATTGAGGCCCTAATTTGTTCGCCACTAAAGTGATTCCAAAATCACCACCATATTTTTGTTTTTGTTTTTGTTTTCTTATCCCTCTCCACTTGGGGCATCTTATCTCATATTATCTTTTCTCATCATTTTTATCCTTTTCATTTTAGCATTTATTTCTTTCAACCTCGTGATCAATTTACATTCATATCATCAATCCCTATTTTGAGGGGGAGCACCTTAACCATCATCTTTCACTTCTTGTTTTTGTCTGACGGCTTGCCCAATGCAAACCACTTGAAAAAGGGGAAAATGACACCAATTTTTGGTATGCTTTTCCCCAGCCTGTGTTCAATCCCCTTTTTCGTCATCTTGCACATACATACCGCTCTTTCCTATTCCAATTCCTATTTTCCCTCCTACATCCTAATTTCCCACTTTCCCATCATTTATTTTATCTTCCATAATCCATCCTTAATCATATTTAATTACCTCCTAAAACCCACCCATTTCCCTAATCTCTTCCCTAAACATTGAATCTATCATCCATAGACATCCATTTACACTTGTTTAATGCATTTATACCCTCTACCCACATTTTATCTTCCCTATGCAATCCTAACCCTACTATACCCTCTTTAGGCCCCTTTGTATCAATTTGATCACCATATCCACCACCAAAATCAAGAGTTAGCTGCAGTCGATAGTAAACCATGTGGGTCACTGTTAACCCTATAAGTAATCCTATACCTCCCTCTCGTGAGGATGTAATTTTGAGAATTCAGGTCTTTTTTGCGAATTTTGCTATCTTTCTTTCTCTTCTTTGGAGCTATAGCCATAAAATTAAAGATCTTTTAGAGATATTACATGCTATTTTGAGAGATTTCAAGTCCATATCCTTACTTGGATCCCTCATCATATATTCATCAGACTTTTGCATCAGTATTGTAGGTCTTCCAGTTATCTGAGAGCTTCATCTTTATCAAAATTCATTGATCCTTTTTTGACAATCATTTTCCCCATCCATTTAGTCCCATCAAAACCTATCTACCCCTAGTCACTATCGACCTTACCTAGTCATCATCGATCTGATCCACATCAACTTTATTTATTTCCTCTACTTTATCTGTCATCTTCCTTACAACTTCCTTCAGAAATTAGGCCTTTATATTCCTGTAATCCACATGTTTAGAAGCTCATATTTCATCTTCACTACACTAGTCACTGCTGATCTAACCCAATTTTCGTCGACCATATCTACATTTATCAAATTTGTCAATTTTCTTACATCCTTTCTATCTCTCCAATATTTTAACATTAGATCCATGACCTTCTCAGTGTTTTAGATCCTATTGCAGATGTTTTTTTCTACATTTTTTGATCTACTATTCTACAGTCACCATCAAATGTCCCTTTTAGTATCGAGTCATCGTTGACTAGACCAAGTTTGATCTCCCTTATCTCATTGTTATCATTACTTATCTTATCAAATATTTAGCATATTTTAGATCTCTATTTTATTCTATTATTTGTTGTATCCTATCCATCCATTATCATTTATGTATATTTTATCAAAGCATATTGACATCCATCACTAGGAAGTTATCACTTCTCGAGATTGACCTGTTCAGGAAACCAACCATCTTATCTGCTAATCCTTTTTTGTGTTTAGTCTCTGTTTTTTATGTAGGTTATTAATCTCGTAGTGGAGAGGATATTTTACACTGGTATCTTCATCATCATATCATATCAAGAGGTATCCTTAAAACCCTCTCATCATTTAGAGTTTCATATTTTCTTGTATTCCTTTCCATTAACTTGAAACATGAGCAGGAAAATTCGATCAACAGTCTCTAATACTTACATATGGGTTATCATTTTGTTTATTATCATCTTTTTTGTGATCGATAGCTAAAGTATGGATATGATTCATATGACATGCATGAAATGTATCTCTTATATATTCCCAAGTGGGAATTATTTCTTCATTTATGCTTCCTATATAAAACAAAAATGTCTCAGAAGGGTTTATATAGTTGACTCTCACTCCATAAGAATTTCACATAGTCCTATGATTCTTTATAGGGGATGAAATAAAATGTTGTCCATACACAGAAAAATGGATAAATGTTTTCTAATTTCCATTGTTACTTTTTATGAATAAAAAAGTATGACCATGACTTGGTAACATCTAGAATTTCCATATGTCCTAATTTGTGAAGGGAAATGTATATATGCCTGTAAAAAAAATTAATTTTATGAATCATACTTGATGTTTTTATAGATGTGCCTATAGAATCTTTGAAAAAAACTAAGATTTATAAATTTTCTACGAAATTCCATGAGTGGGAGATTTAGTAGCATATTCCATGTCTATTGTGCACTTATATTATGCTCTTTAACTATGTTTCTAAGAAATTTAATTATGTATAAAGTGTTGGATATTGTGAATGGATGGTACTTACAACCCACATTAACATATCATGATAGATCTATGATATTTCCTCTAATTTTGTAACATACTTTGCAATGTAATTCAAAAATTCATGGTGATAAAGGATAGGTTAACGATACATGTTTTCCATCCATATTGAAATCATGTCAGGATTGTGTACATTTATTCTATCATCATTACATGTAGGAAGATATTAATTTGGCCATATTTATCTATGATTTTTTATTCTCTTTGTAATTCTCATGGATATTTATGATGAAAAACATTTATGGATCATGCATTTCATAACAATCTATCCAAAGTGCATTCGGTATATTGTTCAACATGATTAACAATTTATACATAATGATGTCTTGGATCGGATTGTAAAATTTATGACTTGTTTATCAAACAAGGGTCATCATTAATAAATATAAAAAATTGGTTATTCTTTTTATTCCTTCTCGTGGATTCCATGTATTAATAAAACAATCAAAAAATTATTTTTCCTTTGTGACCTATAAGGTATCATTCCATTCTATATTTTTGACATCTTAAGCCACCTTGACCCAAACAACCATATATTTTTACACTTATTATCGATACTGACATTTGTTCCCATAAAAATATGGAGGGAAATAGTATTTAGATTTTTTTAAATAGGAGGCATATGTGATAATTTTTCATCCAATGGATTATCATAAAATATATTGAACATATTATATTTTACATGCATGTAGAAAAGAAAAAATATACCTTTACCAAATGTCTCTTGTACCAAAGTAGTTGATGAGGACCTCATCAATGAAAATATTGAAGCAGTGGTGGATATATATAGAAATAATTTGTGGGTGTGTAATAATACTTTCATTTCTCCATTGGTAAGAATTTACTCTATTGGTGTTCATTCTAAGCTCACCCCTTAGTTTTAAATGTGCCTCCAAATATTTTCATGTCCTTTTTGCTTGAACTCTGAAATATGTGTATTTAAAGGATAAACCCATGTTAAACCTAGAAAAATCTTGTGTTAATGCAATAAATCTAGTGCAAATTTTCTTTCACAACCACATTGTTACAAAAATATTTTCATGTAAAATTTGTTAGACAATCATATAAATACTTGCAAAAATTTCCTTGAGTGTCATCATTTGTTAATCCTTATGTAATCTACATTTTGTTTCTCGACACCCGAAGGCACATGGCATGTTTTGGTTTTCTTCATGATATCAGGATTTATTTGAATGTTTGAAGAAGTAATGTAAATATTTAAGGTTCAAAATAATCCTCGAGGCCTAATGGAATACTCTAGGGAATACTCACATGAGCATAATGTAAAATGTGGACACATCCTTGTTCCCTAAAAGAACATGTGTAAAGATATCATTGGAGTGGGGAGACAAGCCTTTATTCACCTTTACACTTTACACATGGTAGTGCAAAGTGACTTTGAAATTCTGAAGCCCGAAGGGGGACATACATAAACTCTATAATCAAAGTAAAAAGTGGGTGATTGGGTCAAACTTAAATTTTTTCATCTTTTCTACAAATGAGACAAAATAAGGTAATAAGTGAAAATAGAGGGTCGGAAGCCGAGAAAAAAGGGAACAAATTATTATGATCTTTCAAGACGTGCAATTGGTAAAAAAAACCCAAGGCCCGATGACCTAAGTCACTTCATAAAATTCTTTCAAAGCCCGTTAACAACAAAAGAGGTGGCTCATTAATGCACTAGTTGTATAGGAGTAAGTCAGATTAACACAAATGACTTGTGTAATAAAAAATTTAGATGATAGGATGTGAAATGATTATAATGAATGAAAAGATGAGAATTATGAAATTTCCCCATGAATGCAATCTTTGAAATTAATACATGAATCCACGAGTAGTTAATACAGCAACTTGTTTTAAATAAATCTACTAGTACTCAAAAGTTTTAAGGTTTTAAAAATATTTTCAATCAGTATTGAAGGATAGCTGAAGCAAGAATAAAACCCAAAGATAGGAGTTTAGTTATAGTTCCTTCTTAGTCATGTTTCGAGCAGTGATTGGAGTTTTGGTGAAAAGGTAAGTACATAAGTTCCTATATTTTCTATGATCTTTTGAGAGTTCGTTTAAGAGGTGTCATTTTTTTGTGAAAAGAGATGTGATAGAACTGAACCAAAATAATGAAGATCCATGTGTTACCCCCGAAAATAAGTTCCAGTCTTTGTTACCCTTTAAACAAAATTACAGATTCTGATATTGCATCTGGTGACTTAGAAAATTTTAAACAGAGGCTAAGCTCCCATGAAAGAAGTAATAACATGACCCAAATAGGTAATAGTTATATTGACCTCGCTACTACTTTCCCTCTCCGCTACGCCAAGCCTGAAAATTGTATGGGTATATGCTCAACACTACAATCCTATAACTAGAGAAGTTTGGGACGGAAGGGGGGAGATTTTATTTTATCTTTCCAAGAGTAGGAATTTGACATAATATTGGGGTTTCCTTCCACAAGGGAAGAGGGGGATATTACCAAGGATTCAACACAGGAATACTGGAACTCGCATTCAAAGAAATGGACAAAATTTATGAATGACCATTGGTTGAATAATCTACAAACTTCTTCCCCCAGAATGACAAATAAATTGAATATGGATTAATTTATTGAGGAAGTTGGAGATGTGATTACACTATTGAATCGAGTAATGGGTATTGAATCTACTATCTTCTTTCAGGAATGGATGTTTTAATTCATTAAGGTAATACTTACAAATAAAAATCCTCTCCTTTGGGTTGAGATCATAAATAGCTGTATTCATGAAAAAATGATGGGAGTTGCCCAGATTACAAGAGGAGAAAATCCCATAATGGAAGAATTTTTAATGACTTCTTACCTCATTTATAACATCGCTTTTCATAGAGATTTTATTGAATTACTACTGAATGGTGATCTTAGCAGCTTTAAGGTGTATGATGCTTTCTTTCAATTGAGGCTGGAAAATTATGAGATGCATTACATAAATATTACCAATAACTTATTTACACCTATAATTTGTTCATACCACCATGATTGGGAGACTGAAAGATTCTCTCCCGATGCTAAGAGAGTCATTACTCAATACAAGTGTTATTTCATCCAATTCAGGACTTATTAATATATCTGGGTTAGTGGTTTTGATGGTAAACCTTATGTGCTACCTAGGTGTGTAAATGATAAATGAGCATTAATGGAATTGGTCAGAAAGTTTCTATTAATACATCAGTTTGTTTCCTAAAAGCATCTAACATCCCCAATCAAATTTCCCATAGTCATAGGGAAATACACTTGTACGAACATCTAGAAGGTAAAAATGTTGGAAGGAGAGATAAACACATGTATAATGGATAGATTTGAGGGCAAAAAACATTATGAAATAAATAATAGCATACACAGTATTATGCCTACTCAGATAGAGAAAAAAATTCATTGTGAGGATTTCTAGATGAACTGTGTAGTTGAAAGGGAAGTTAGACAAAGAGAGCATTCAATAATGACCTTATCCCAAATGAGTGATTTTGGGGTCATCCAAACACTTGAAGGGGATGATAATGTGATAAGTGAATAATACATCTAGGGAAATATTGCTTCTCATTCTTTTCCACCAATCAATTGGGACACTAATGAGAAAAATATAACCAAGAAAATATTGAAAATCCCATTCGACTCTCCATAAGGTGGTTATATTCAAAAGGAGTGGATACAAGTTACCAAAAGACCCCATTATTAAGAGAATATAGAAATAATAATATCATTGATGATGTTCTCACCCTACATATCCGACGGGTTTATGCCACTAGGGAGGTTTCATGGAGACAAAATATTAATAAGTTGGATTCATTTCCAGTAACAGGTGATGTAAGTGCTCAAGGGTAGAAAATTTAGAACTTCCTCCTCCTCACATAATCGAGAAGAACCTAGAGAAATAATTTAGGAAGGTATGGTCGAGGGCACTTATTATTTGTGCTACTCCCTTATAGGTTGTTCTAGCATCCATTTCAGGATCCAAAGAAAAAGAGAAAATAATAGAGTCCTCTCTTAAGAAGCCTAAGGAGGAAAAAGTGCTTAAGACTCCTCATGAATTTTAATCTCCAAATACTTTCCTGTAGGAATCAAGGAGGAGGAAAAACAAGTCCAACTTTGAAAATAGGAAGCAAAATAAAACATCTAAATGGGTTTATTTGGAAGAGGAAGAGACCCCTAGACATAGGAAATGAATCTTGATGTCCTTGTCATCTCATCTACTATCACCCAATCTCTTGCAAATTTTATCATTGAGCAACTTGTAACTATGATGATAACCCTTTCCATGTCCAATAGCTTCAGTTGCTTCACCCATTAAGGAACAACCCCTTATGTATGCTATTGTACCTGATGCCTCAAATATTCCACAACAACATGTTGAGACCACCCCAGAGCCAACTCCAAGTAGTGTGACAATAGAAGAGGATCAAAGTATTAGACATGGAGTACAACCTCGTGACGAGGAAATTATATTATAAGAAGAAAATTTAGATTTCAGAGTTATAGAAGTACCTTAAGACACTAAATTAAATGCAGGAATTCTTGAATCTCACATTCCCACAATTGAATCCATCTCCCAAGGACTTGGTGAGATGATCTCTATTCCTAGTAAGAAAATGGGTGAGGACTCAACATGGGTAGAAAAAGGAAGTTGATGACCAATAACCCCTATTAGGTTAAGAAATACGGGGACCAATATGACTCCATGGATGAAATTGAGGGTTAGGGTTGACTTATAGGACCATGTACTTAGGAGGAATCAATATATGTAGCTTTAGAATGTATGTCTATGCCTTCTTCCTCTTACAAAGCCTTTGCAGTTATCCCCTGTAACTCCAATTCTACAATCAATTGATGATCACAAATCCCCCATAAGAGAATGGATAAGTAGTATTCTCCTAAAGAAGAAGAAGGTGGAAATATAGTTGGATGATGATGATTTATAGAGCCTAGACTCTCCTCAATCTAGCAAGATGACCATTCAAAAAGGAAAAAGTTATTTCCAGGGCATCCGCTATGCAAGAAAGGAAAAATATTCATAGGCATGTTGTAACTCCCAAAACTGGTGTGCTTCGAGGGGAAGAATACCTTATCTGATTTTTAATTCTATCCAGGATCTCATTAGGTAATCCTTCTACTAAAGAAATGAAAATATGATTGCTCTGTAGCAGTAGAAGGGGTATTCCAAAGGATTGATGAGTTAAAAGAAACTAAGAAGGACTTAAATGCCAAGAATGAGGCACTATCCAATTTAGTCAAAAAATTGACCTGAACTCACAAGAAAAGGACAAGTTGGCAGTCCTAGAGATAACTAATGATGATATCTGAAGAGAGTAGAATGACTTAAGAAAAATAGGGGAGGTACCACTATCCAATCGGAAAATGATTTGGTTACTCAGAGGTGAATCAATAATCATAGAATTTGTATAAATAATATTCCTTGTATTCATGAAATGGTAGAAGTAACCAAGACATTAATGGATAAATGTGACAGATGAGAAATTAAATGTGAATTGATATGCTACCAAAAATGGGATAGCTATAAAAAACTTAGGTGATGGCATTGGTTGTTAGAGAAGGTATTGTGTCTCCTGATTATGTGGGAAGTCAACATGAATATTACAATATGGAAAAGGTAAGAGAGGGGATTTTAGTATAATGTTTTGAAATTATTGATGAATTGAGAGACAAAACAATGGATTATATCGGTGGCCTTTATGCTATGATAGAAAAGTTAATTGGGAAAGATAGTGGAGAAACAATTAGAATGGAGAGCACTAAAAATTTAGTTGATTAGAATTTTCAGGGAGTATGAAATTTTTCTGTCTATGATTTTGGCCTAAATGTTTTGGATTTTATGTACTGAACATTTAGTTGATCAATTGCATTATTTGTTGTAATTTTTTATTTCTTACTTCTCTGAATTACACTAGGTATGTCCTTAGTGATTAAGATTTGGTCATTTGTTCAATATTGTGGTGTGCGCTTTTACTTTACAATATTGAATGCAATTATAAAATCTTTATTGAAATTGTTTTGTTGATTGGATTTTTTGTAAGCTTTCAAGTGTATCTTAAGCATATGAGATCAGAAGAAAGAAACACTTCATTAAAATATTAACATGAAATCTTGTGTTGAGTATTTTAAGGATTGTGTGAAATATTTGTCATCATTAAGAATCAATGAATGCAAATATGTTCCTTTAAATGGAAACTATGAATAATTGATGAAGTTGTTCTTTATTGTCTGGGATGTTCATATATGTCTAAGAAAGTACTATGAGTAGTTTCTTTGAGTAATCTATTATCTTAAAAATCCCCCATCCTTATTAAAAAACTTAATTCAAGGTCTCAGCGTACAATACAAGCCCTCTATCTATCATCTTGTTGTGTTATTTACAAATGTTAGTGAAAGGAACCCTTGATCTTGATTCCCTTTATCAAAAAAATGCAATAACAATGTAACTTATCTATCTATAGTAACCTATGTCTAGTGAAATAAGTGTATACATCACTTTGTTTGACAACTTGTGAAAGTGAAGTATTTGTGTTTTATGGAAATGCTCTATCCCAAACTGATACCCGTTGCCCCAAAGAGGTTGAGAAGTAAAATATTTATCTCTTCTACATTGTGTTTCAAGTTATCCATTGGGTTCTCTCACCTTGGTCAAAGGAAGGAACAAAATTAACAGGGTTAGTCTATTCCTTTTGTACCTGTCACCAAAGCCCTATGAATCCTGGTTATCAATATGTTTTTTAGACATTTCCCTAACTACAAATGACATAAAATATCCCAATCTTGAACATTCTTAAAGTACCTCAGAGTCTATTCACTGAAAATTCCTAGCCCCAAAGGAGGTGTAAATTTGGGTACCAACACACTTCTAGTGTTGTTGTCCAAGGACTATTTCCTGGAATTAAGAAAAATCCATGTGTCTCTTGTAACATTTGACAGTGTATCTAATATAAATTCATATCTAAGAACCCAATCCTTTGTTTAGATTTTCTAAAATATTTGCCCAATCTAAATTTGTTTGCTCTATATTTCCTGAGTACAAACAAGATTTCCATTAAATTTGAATTCTTCTGGGAGAAGGCCTGATAACAATAATATAAAATATTTGTAAATATTTGCTCATTTTCGTGTAAAGACATCATATGGAAAGTTATTTCAAGTGATAAATTCATCTAAGGTGAAAAACCTTAGTGATGGCTCTGAATCTTCTTTGGGAATTCTTGTGAGAAGTAGTGCAAATTATCTAAATCATGGTTGATTAACTTGTCAATTTCACAAAGATCAAAGGAAGGACATCCTTCTTCAAGTCATATACTATCATAAGATTTTTTCTAGAGTTGGGAAAGAATAATCCAAGAAGAAAACAAGTCTAGAAAGCATTGTCTGATCAGAGATCTGAACAGAATTTTTTCAAACTATTACTAAGACTGATCAACCTTTAGTGGAGGATTATTAAAGCACTTAAGAACATTTCTAGGTATCAAGCAGTCCCTGTGACTAATTTATACACTCTAGCAAATGAGGGGACTTCAGTTACAAGTGATCAGGGTATTCTAAAATTTCCTCTTTTATTGATTAGAAATAATAGATTATTTTGTGAGATCGATTCATTAAAGGATCAATACTTTGAAGATCATACCCCATTTCCTCAAAGACCACCTAGTTACCAAACAATTTTAACCCTCCTGTTGAAACACCTCCACCAAATAATATGGCTAGATCTCCACCGAGAGCTCCATTTTATCATGTAAATACTTATAGACTTGTAAATCTTCAAGGGATAATGGGATATCCAAATGAGATTCTTAATGAAGTCAGAATATAGAATGTCTAGATTTCAAGGAAAATAATGCCATAACTGGAGAGCAAGGATCTTACAGTTCTTCCAAACTTTCTTGGAAGACTATGAAATAGAGCATAAATGATGTGTATATAAAATTATTTATACAAAATTTTGATGAAGTTTGTTAGGGAATGGTAACAAATCACTACCAGAAAATTCAATTGATTCTTGGGTAGAAATGAATAATGTCTTCAAGTTACAATATGGTGATAAGACAGATCCTAGGTTCATATTGACTGAATTCTGAGAATATTAAAGAAAAATTCTAATGAGCAAGTACAGGAGTTTTAACACCATGTTCAATAAGACCTTAAAAAAGATTACCTGTGAACCTGAGACCTAGTGATTACTCTTGTCTAATCAAATACTTAGATGCTTTTGACAAGAAAGAAAATTATTATCTCAGCGATAAGAATCCTGCAAACTTGAGGCAAGATCCTTTTCTATAGAAGTACAAATTGAGAATAATATCAAAGCATACCCAAAAAAAACCTCCAAAGAGGGAGGGTTTTCAAGTTAATAAATCCGTGAAGAAACCCTAGACAAAGAAATTTAGTATGGATTTGGAGGAAGTAGTCAAAAATTTTAGCACGGGACCCTGAAGGATATTTCTTACAAAATATCTCAAGATATGAGAAATGCCTAATGGAAAATTCTCAAGTTCAACATCAAACGTCAAGGATGAAATAGATTTAGTAAATCATCCCAAAGGTGATCATAGAGAAGATGATAGATTAAAAGGACCTATGGGGTCAGGAAACAAACAAGCTGAACCCTATAGAAAACAAGGTAGTACCTGATCCACTGACTGCTAGGGTATCTCTAGTTGAAGAAGATCATTTCACTGACTAGTGTGATAAATATTTCTTGCCACATTATCCTTGTGGCCCCAATTTTGGTGATGATGCTACTAATGAAACTGTACTTTTGGTGATGTTTATATGGTGGAATGTGTTGATACTACACCACAAGGGGATACATCCACTAAATTGTTGGGTACAAGAACGGTTGACTCCTTTTGGAACTGTTTCTGAATGGGTATCTTATTTTCCTCCTGTACTACTAATATTGATAGAAATATGTTTCAGTCTTATTTATGAATTACCTAACCCTGATTTGTGAGTATCTAATGGATTTGATGATTAAAAATATGATGGGGGTATTCCTTCTAAGGAAGACAGGCAAGCTACTGATGAATGTTGTTGTGACTCAAGAAAAGGACTATAACCTTTGAAGTCAGAATGGTTAAATGGTTCTATCCCACCTTCAAAAAACAAAAAACCCCTATTGACCAATATCCTAAAATATGTTCTCAAGAAAGATATGCCAAATAAAGGCCCTAATGTTACTACCAAGCCAAGAACATTTGATACTTGTTCAAGACAGTAAAAATATCTTATCCCACCTAGAAAAATTAATTACTCTGTCTCTTAACACAACTATTCCCAAGTATATGTCACTTGTGATATGGATCAGATTTTAAGCCAAATTAAAATTCACTGTACCCATTGTTGAGTTTCTTATAATCCCTAAGCACAAAAGAAGAGTACTTTCAAATATTTGGAATTCAAAGAGGATAAATTTATTGCCATAATTAAAGAGGTAAATAATGTGGATGTGTTCACCTATTATAAATGAAGTGTAAATGCCTCAAGAACAAGAAAGTATGGGGGAATAACCTAGAGATATATTTTAGGCACTTCCTTGGTTGAATCTCAATTACATTTTGATCCATTCTTTACCTGTCCTTGATTATCAGTGACAAGATTGGTTCATAACTATATGTTCGACTCGGGAGCCTCATGTAACATAATTCCCTTAGGAATTAATGAATGAGTTAAATATAAAGATAAAAACTGAGTTTGGTAAATTGTCATGCCATGGATTCCAGGGAGGTACCGGTTATTGGATATGTCAAAGGATTGGTGGTTCATCTTGTTGCTTACCCTAGTAAATAGTTAACCATGAATGTAGTTCATTGTTGATTTCCTTACTAAGTGGGGTATGTTGCTATCTAGAAAAATGGGCTACAAGCCTGTGGGAGATAGTGTACAAATGGACATGTCTATAATGCCACTATACATGTAGAAGGAAAATCGGTGAAACTACACTGGCGATAAAAAGATGCTCCACATTACTGAACACCCCATGAATTCTTCAAAATGAGGTATTATTTGTTGATATTGATTTAGAAAATTTCAAAAATAGGATATGCTAATTTTGAAGATTAATGTATAAATACTACTAAACATTTACAAGATATTGGTGTTCCTTGGACTAGGATATTTGATGGAGCATGCTCCAGCTAGTAGAAAGTGGAGCTGGAATAGTCTTTACATCCCTAGAGCAAGAATATTTTTAATTTTTCATTCAAATTAAATTTTGAATGCACTAATAATATTGCAGAGTATGAGGCATTGCTCCTAGGTTTAAGATTTTATTAGAAACATGGAATCAAGGATATCATTGTTAAGGGATATTCTTGAGTTGATTGTGAGACAAGTAAAGAAAAATGTATGTAACCAAAAATTCATCAAATGAAATAGTACAAACATGTAGTCTAGTGACGTTATTGACACTGTTTGATTCGTTTAAAATCTTGTATCACAAAAGGACTCCGAATGCAATAGCTGATAAATTTGTTTTCATTGCATCGCATTTCTCCAATTGTACAATATATCCATTTTATAATGATGATGTGTAAGTATTGGCTAGACCTTATGTGCCTGATAATTGTCAAACATTGGAAATTATTGGAGGATGATGGTCAAATACAAAGATTTATGAAGAGAAAATATGAATTTACAAATCAGCATATTGAATTAGAGATAATGGTTGAAATTTTTGATGGGAAAGAAACTCTTTTTGGGAAGGATGTGATTCAATTAGAAAACAAACACAATTCACTAGAGGATTAGTTTCCCTTGAGTTCCAACCTTTGATAGTGATGAATAGAGTAATTAACACGGCTGTATCTGATTCCTCTAGAGATGTTGAAGAATGTCAAACTTGGGGACTCAAGAAAAGCCTAGAAAGGTGTGTCGGGGTTGCATTTTGAACAAAGAAGAAAAGAAAGATTATACTAAGTTGTTACTAGATAATATCAATATTTCTTAGCTTAGTCATACTCTGAGTTAAAATCTTATAGAGAAGATTTATTTCAACATGAAGATACTTCTAGAACCCCATTACTAAACCATTCAGGTAGAAAGAAAGGCCCATTAATTCATGTTCTCTATCTATCAAAATGCAAGATGATGTTGATAAAGATGAGGGATGGAGGAATCATATGGCCTGCAAGGATATTTTTTATGGGTGGAAAACCTTGTACTAATCAGTAAAGAATAATGGGGATATATGGATTTGTGTGGATTTTAGGAATCTTAACAAAGCATCAATCAAAGATAATTATCAATTGGGAAACATGGATAACATGTTGTAACTTGGTTACTAGGGTCTAAATTATTTTCAACATTGGATGGTTTCTCAAGGATAAAATCAGGTAGTGGTGAATAAAATCTGAACGGTTTAAAACTTCCTTTACTACTCCATGGGGAACCTATGTTTATGTCAGAATTCCTTTTGGACTCATGAATGCTGGAGCAACTTTCTAAAGAGCCATGAATGTGGCTATTTGTAGGGTTTATAAATGACTTCATAGATGTATATCAAGATGATATAACATTTATTCTGAAAGAAAAGAGGTGACTAATTGAGCCACCTAGAAATGATGATTGCTCAGATGTAGAGCAGTATGTGATTTCACTAAATCCCAAGACAGTGTTATTTTTGGAGTCCAAAAGTACAACAATGTTTGGGGCATATTGTATCTAAGGAAGGGGTCATGATAAATCACAAGAGAGTGGAATCAATTTGTAAGGTTCCTATCACCAAAATCTAAAAAGGGTATTCAGTCTTTTTTCAGTCAAATAAATTTTATTAGGAGGTTAATCTCCAAATTTTCTAATATAACCATTCATATTACAAATATTTTAAAGAAATACCAAGTCATTAAGTGGCAAGAAGGAACTATACAAGATTTTACTAGGAATAAAGGAAGCACTAAAAAATGCCCCAGTCTTAGCATGTCCTGAATACACAGAAAGCATTTGTAAATGTTTTCTTTTTCCTATGAGAATACCATTGCATCAGTATTGTTGTAAGAAGGATGAAATAAGGAAATGAGAGTCCGATTTCATTTTTCAGGAAAATCCCTGGTAAGGTGACTGAGTTGAAATACACTATCATAGAAAAGATAAGCTTTTGCAATTTGGTAAGAGCTACTAAAATCTTTAGGCCTTACATCTTAAGTTCCAAGATTGTATCTTATGTATCCCATACGATGGTTGAGGAAATTTTGTCATAAATGGAAGTTTATAGTAAGAGATTGTCATTGGGTGAATAAGCTACAATAGTATGATATGGAAATACAAACCACTAAATTGGTTAGAGGTTTGGGACTAGGTAATTTGATGGCTAAAAGCAATTTATAAGTGATGGAGATAAATTTCATTGAAGAAAGATAGTATGGACCCCCAAGAAACTAGGTGAGAAATTTTGTTTAGTATAAAGATGTAATCTACTACTTGAAGAATTTGGAATGTCTTGGACATCTAGACAATAATTAGAGGAGTAAACTTAAAACTGGACATCTTAAAAATATGTCATGGCTGATTTTGGTTTAGCATGGAAGAATCCAACATGGGTATATTACTCAAATGTGTTACCGAAGAATAAACTCCCAAAATACTTGTAAAAGTTTCATGGGGGACTGTGTGTAGAGGCCATTTTTCTAGAAGAGTTACTTGGTCATAAGATCTTGAAGGTCAAGATATTAGCGGTAATTGTTGTTTAAAAGGCATCATGCAGTGTTAATAAGAAAAAGTGAAAGTTCTCAACGATTCTTCTAGAAAGGTTGACAAGTTGTAGGTGCCTTTCCTCTTGCAACTAGTGTCAATTGAATCCCCTTTTAAGACAATTGAGGAATGGATTTTATTAGAGAAATATCAGATGCTTCAAGTGTTATACATAATTGTACTCTTGTTTCTACATGATTACTTCACCAAATGGGGTTGAGGCTATTCCCGCCAAGAAGGAAACTTGCTGGGTGGTTATGGATTTCCTTTTAAATAACATAATTTACAGATTTGGAGTACCTATTAAAATAGTTGTTGATAATTATATGATCTTCAAGGCTAAATCATTAGCAAGAATGTGCAATGAATATGGTAAATTTTTTTCCTATGAATCAAACTACAACCCTTAGGGAAATGACCAACCTAAATCAAGTAACAAGAATCTTCTTATGATCTTCAAGACTAAATCATTAGCAGGAATGTGCAATGAATATGGTAAATGATTTTCCTATGAAACAAACTACAACCCTAAGGGAAATTGACCAACCTAAATCAAGTAATAAGAATTTTATTAAGATACTCCAAAGGTCATTAGTAAACTAATAAAATAAAATCGGGTGAACAACTAAAGTTTTACTTTATAGAGCATATCAAGTTACTATAAAAAGAGATACTAGAAAAAGTCCTTTTTAACTCATTTATGGAGTAAAATCTCTTTTTCCTTTGCAAATGCAGTTGTCTTGTCATCAATTCATGCAACAAACTCGAGAGTGAAGAAGAATTAACTCCCTGTGAGGCAAGAATAAACCAAATCTTAGAGTTAGATGAAGAAAGAAGAGAGTCTCACCAAAGACATTTGAAGTTTATGGAAAGACTCAAAAATATTTTTAACAAGAATGGTAACTCCTAAGGCATTGAATGTTGGAGATTTAGTTTTACTTTGGGACAATATGCATGAAGATAACGGAAAACATGGAAATGTTTGATGCCCTTTGGATAGGACCATACTCAATTGACATCAAAATTGGTGAACACACATTATTCTTAAAAGATCTAGAAGGAAAATTATTGGAATTTCCTATCAATGGCAGGCATCTCAAGCACTTTGATGGACTAAGCCCACATGGGTCATGCATGACTTTTTATACAGTGTATAGTTTTTGTTATTTTTTGTTACTTATTTCCCTTTTTGTTTTTCTAGTCTATAGTGACCAGTTGTTTTGGTATCTTAGTAGTTTGTTTTTTGTCTATCTGCTCATAAAGGCTAAAAGTGTGTTATGAATGACTTCATTTCCCAATGGATTAAGGAACTTGGCTCTGTATGTTGAATTGTCTATTTGGTTCTTATGGTAATTGATAGGGGGTGACCATCCCTAAGTGTCAAAGATCCAATGTTGGTGATCATTCTAAGCTTGTCCCTTATTTTTAAATGTTCCATCCAAATATTTTCATGTCCTATGTTTACAAAATTTTGAAATACATGTATTCAAATGATAAACCCATGTTAAACCCAGAAATATCCCGTGTTTGATGTAATAAATTTGGCATGAATTATCCTTTCCCAGAAAAAGTAGTCACATCCATGTTGTTACAAAAATATATTTCGTGTAAAATTTGTTAAACTAATCATATCAATCCTTGCAAAAATATTCCCTTGAGTATCGTCCTTCGTTAATCCTTTTGAAAACCACATTTTGTTTCCCGGATTCTCAAAGGCATGTGGCATGTTTTGGATTGCTTCACAATATCGGGCCTAATTTGATTGTTTGCAAAAGTAATGTAAATATGCAAGGTTCAAAATAATCCCCCAAAGACTGATCAAATACTCTATGAAAATACTCACTTGAGCATTATGACAAATGCGCAGAAACATCCCCTTTCCCCAAAAGGAAACATGTGTAAAGGTATTATTGGAGTAGGGAGATAGGCTTTTATTCACCTTTTCACTTTACACCCAGTTAAAGTTTAAAGTGAAGTTACAAATTCTGAAACTTGGAGAGGTAGACATATTTTAACCTCTATAATCAAATTCAACAACAGGTGACCGGGTCAAGCTCACAGTTTTGTATATTTTCTAAAAATGAGCAAAAGGAAGGTAATAAGTGAAAAACAGAGGGTCAGGAAAGCTGGAAAAAAGGGGACTGAAGTCTTATGATCTTTTAGGATGTGCAATTGGTAAAAATAAACTCAAGGCCTAATGACCTAGGAACATGGAATAAGCATATGGCATACCATGGGAATGGAGAAAGAAGTGCATTTCACATGTTACTACATAAGGCGGTGTACACATAATTTTACAAATATTCTTCCGAAGTCCTGTTAAAATATTAAAAAGAGGGGGTTCATTAATGCACTAGCCATACATGGGAGTAAGTCCCGTTAATGTGAAGGACTTGTGTAAGGTAAATATACATGGATGATATGATGTGAAAATATTACCATGGTTGAACAATATGTCAGAATCATAAAATTGTTAAATTTCCCCCACGAACATGTAATCTTTGACATTAATACATGAATCCACGAGTCACTTAATACGACAAATTTTTTTAAAGCAGTCTATGGGTACTTACCCAAGGTTTGATGTTCTAAAAATATTTTCAAACACTATTGAAGGATAGCCAAAGACAATAATCAAACCCAAAGATCAAATTTTAGTTGAAGTTCCTTATCCATTCAAGTTTCGAGCAATGATTGGAGTTTTGGTGAAAAGGTAAGTACATTAGTTCCTATATTTTATATGATATTTTAAGAGTTGGTTTAAGATGTTCTAGGTTTTTTGTGAAAAGTTAGGTGTGATAGAATTGAACCAGAATCATGAAGATCCATGTATCCGCCCCAAAAAAAAAAAAGTTCTAGTCTTAGTTCCCCTCTAGATAGAATTACAAATTCTGATATGTTGCGTCTTCCGACTTAGAAGATTTTAAGCAGAGGCTACGCTCCCCTAAAGGAAGTAATACCATGAACCAAATAGCTAATAATTTGTATCGATCTCATTGTCTGCTTTCCCTCCCACCTATGCCATGCTTGTAATTTGTATGGGTATGTGCTCAACACTACAATCCTATAACTAGAGAAGTTTAGGACAGAAGGGAAAATTTTGGTTTTATCTTTCTAGGAGTAGGACGTTTGACAAAATGTTTGGTTTTCCTCCCATAAGGGAAGATAGGAGCTATTTCCAAGGATTTAACAAAGGAATATTGAAAATATCATTCAAATAAATGGATGAAATTTATGAATGACCATTGGTTGAATAATCTGCTGAACTTTTGTCCCCAAAATGAACAAAGAAGTTGAATAGGGGCTGAATTTATTGAGGAAGTCAGAGATGTGATTACACTGTTGTACTGTGTAATGGGTATTGAATATACTATCTTCTTTCAGGAACATATGTTTCAATTCATTCAGGTAATGCTTACAAATAAAAATCCTCTCCCCTAGGCTGAGATCATAAGTATCCGTATTCATGAACAAATGATGGGAGTTACCCAAATTGGGAGAGGATAAAAGTTCGGAATGGAATTTTTTTTCATGACTTATTACCTTGTTTATAACATTGCTTTTCATAGAGATTTTCCAGAATTACTGTTGAATGGTGATCTTAGCACCTCCAAGGTGTATGATGTTTTATTTCAATTGAGGATGGAAAATTATGAGATGCATTACATAAATATTGTCAATCAATTCTTTGCACCTATAGTTTGTTCATACCACCCTGACTGGGAGACTGAAATATTCTCCCCTGATCGTAAGAGAGTAATTACTCATAACAGGTGTTATTTCATCCAATTCAAGACTTATTCATATATTAGGGTTAGTGGTTTTGATGGGAAACCCTATCTTCTACCCAGGTGTGTAAATGACAAATGGAAATTAATATAATTGGCTAGACAAGTTCTTCAAGTACATCAGTTCATTTCCCAAAAGTATCTAACATTCTCAATCAGATTTTCCATAGTCATAGAGAATTACACTTGTTTGAACATCCAAAAGATAAAAATGTTGGAAGGAAAGAAAAACACGTGCATCATGGATGGATTTGAGGATAGAAACCATTATGATATAAAGCATAGCTTACACAAGATTGTGCTCACTCATATAGAGCACAAACCTCATTATGAGGATTTATGGATGAACTTGTAGACACTAAAATTAGGTCACACTCTCCTTTTCTCCCTCGACAAATAAACACCCTTCATCACATTCACCTAGCCATGGCCCCCTTCACCTCACTAGTATTAATTTAATTAATTAAATTAAATTAACCCATTATCCTCACTATATTTATTATTTAAATATCTTATTTAAATAATACCTACACATATAGTTCACTTAGACACCTCACCGAGCTAACTCAACTTAAGACCTATTCTTAGCAAGTTACCATAACTAACTAAGACTTACCCAAACCCTAAAAATCAATGCCTACACTCCCTCTAACCACATTCCTGCATGATCACAGAAGCTCCCAGTCCAATTCGTGGAATAACGACACAAGATATGAGGAAATCAGTAAGATCTCCTTAAGTTTAGTAAACCTAGAAAATACTGCCTTGACCAACGTCGGTTACCCCTTTTAACCCAAAACAACCTTATTTCTCAAGGTGGGAAATTGGAAGAAGGAGGTTGGAAAACATTGGGAGAAAGTTGACGAGCAAGAATGAGATCTCAAAAGATAATGCATCTTCAAAGAGTCAATTCCAGCAAGAACTCACATCCAAAGAAGGAGATTGAACATCTTCTCCTACACAACCATCCCAGCCACATTTAGATCTATCTAAGAAAAGAGAAGTGTGTATGCAGCCCATGTAGAAGCTTTCTTTCAATTGGTGATCACTTGCAACCTTCAAACCCATCATCAGCACCTCCATCCTTCACACACAGACTTTCAGAAATGAAATCCAAGTATAACATCATACTTTCTCAGTTATTTCATCTCATCATTATTTTATCACCCATTGTTTATCTTGCTCCTTATTAACCATCTCCAACACCTTTCACCTCCACAGATCCAGCAAAACCTTGCCAAAACCTACTCCAGTAACCTATTACCTCGTCCCGACCAACCAAAATCCTTTGTGCAATCACAAAGGAGACCAAAAACCCTGTTCTATGACATTCCCAGATCTCACAGTAACCAACACAGGTTATACCCAACCACGGTTGGTCACCCCTGACCGATGTGGGTCTATGTGTTTGCCCACATAGCCTTAAACAAAGACCTATCCACTCCATTTCACCTCACCATCACTCACCTGTGATCTACCCAAGACCTTTATCAGACCTACAGAACCCAGAACCAACCATTTAACCTGTGGATTCTATTCTAGCTCAGACTGTTAGATTAGATCTATTTTCTTATTGTGTTTGAAGTGAGATACCTAAATCATTTAAAAATAAAAATAGGATTTACCTTGTTTACAACATTAATTTTTTTAAAACAGTGGACTGACAACCATCTAGGAAGTATCATACTTCCTGGATCTAGCTTATGCTAGGCAGTTCACTACCCATATTGTTTAATGCTTTCTGGTGGTCTTGTTTTCATTACAGGTAGTTCCTCCTAGCTAAAAGGAAGCTCTCATGGTCAGCTGTGGATTCAGAAGTCATACGCGTGTAACAACCCATCAACCGAAATTTGAACAGGAATTCATCCTATGCCCGTTACCCTATCTGTTTCGTCAACAATTCAAAGAAACAATCTAAGAAAAAGGTGAAACATTTTGGCAAGCCCGGTGGGACCCCATCCAGGGTTCCTTTTATTTCATTCATTATTAGGAAAAAATTGTGTGTTTTTTTCCCTTCTAAAGCGTACACACTAATTTTCTTCCCTGGTAATCCACTCCATCTTTCTACTTTGTTCTAAAGGAAACTTTTCTTTTGGTGTATGTAAAACGAATCATTTCTTCATGTTTTCTGCATTTTAGTGAAAGAGAATCCCTCTTCCTATTCATCTTATTTGTGTCATCCAATTTCACATTTTCAATTTTGGCTTTAAAATCAATTGCATTTCATTGTAATTTTATGCATTAGCTCACATTAAATGAGGGCAACCTATACGCTGGAAGTCATTACGAACCGATGGTTGACAAAACGAATCGTAGAAAGGCACTTCTATCCTTTTCTCTTTCTCTGAGTATCTCACCAAACCACACAAAAATTCAAAATACATACATTCTTAAACAACATCTTACCTGGAAGAAGTTGTAGGTGATCACATGATCACAACATAGTGGGCACCCAGCTTGCTACTCTATCAAGTCATAATTCAGAGCGTAGCCCGCTCCCCACCATAACAAACCTGAAACCTCACCCTTTAGATTTCCTTCTTTGTAGGAAGCCATCCTCACCAAAAAATCTACTTCACAATTCATGTGCCAGTCCCTAAATAGTATAAGCTGAACAAACGTAATAGAATAGACACTCTAGGAATGTTCTTTCTTAGTGTTTTGTTTGATTTGTGTTTTGAGGTGAGAGCTTTTGATCATTATTTTTTGTCTTTCCTCACACACTCCCATTCATAGTCGGCGTATTTTGACTTCTTCTGAGTGTGTCTGGACTACATTTTCATCATTCTTAGACTTCTAGGTTTGATTCCACATCAAATTCTAATTCAAAACCACTTTTTCTCATCACTGTTTCAATTTCACAGTGACCGTCATTGGTTACCTATGACCTGCCATCGGTTACGCTCAAGTGCCAATGTCGGTTCCAGGTCCTTTTGCTAACCTATTCAAAAGGACAGTTTCACTTCACTTTCTTCCACTTTCCACAGTCTCTGTCACTGTCACTTTTTCCATTGACGTTTTACCCATCCCCATATTTGGCATACTTGGTAGATTTTGCTTTCTGCCTCACTGATTACTCACTACCTATTTTCCATAGTAAACTGGTAGCAGTTACCCCTGACCAACGTCGGTTGTCCCTATTTGGTATCGATTACCCTTGACCAACGTCGGTTGTCCCTATTCGGTATTGGTTACCCTATTTCACATTCCACTCACCATTTGATACTTCATCCATTTTTTTATCACCAGATTTACCTATGTTCCTACTATTCTCTGTATTATTTACAGAGAAGCAGCCCCACCTAATTAGTACTGGTTCACATGGTACTAACCTAAAGACAAGCAAACGCCCTTGTGTTCCATGCCAGTCACCAACCAGTTCCCACCTAGTCGTTCACCACTCTCTATTCTATCACTAGCCATGGATCCCATCCAGCCTACTAATATCACCACTAGAGATGAGGAATTCACACGACTCCTTGACCAGAACCCTGCTGCCTTGTAGTTTTACCTCTCTCATTCATCCAATCGAGATGCCTCAGGTCAATTGATATATGGCATGCCCATATTTATGCCCCTTGACACTCACACCCACTTCTACCTCAGCCCCATATGGATCTATTCTACCCGCTTCCACTTTACCCCCAGTCGTTTCATAGTTAGGTCCTATACCCATTATGACTGCCGCATTTGTTACCTTTGTAACACCCATTATATCTACCATACCCTCGATGCAATTACCCCAACCATGACCTCATCCACCCCTAATGTCTCATACATACCTGTAGCTACGTTCCCACCTCCAGTGTCGGTAACCCCTACCCCATTTCAGAACGTAGTTCTTTCCATTCCACAATCACTAGCCCCTATTGCCACTAGGGTTACCACAACCCTTCCTCCCCCATATACATACTACCAACAACCGCCTGTTTCATCTATTGTTCATTCCGGAGTACGTACCCCCTATTTCATTTCCTTCTTCTCCACTACCTTACATGGAAGCCCCATATAATGGAATGTCACACCCATTATACACCCAAAACCAACCTCCTCATGCTATATGAGGCATCTAATTATCACAACCCACCAATGACCTAATTAGATTGATGATGTATAAGATGCAAACACTGAAGGCATCAGTCTCTCGGCTCCCACAACTCTCTTACCTACGATGAGATTTTCAACGAGCCTATTCACCCATCCATTTCCATCCGTTCATACCCCGTGCATTGGGAAATGCCTAAATTCAACTCGCTTCAATAGTAAGGAAGACCCACAACAACATTTGTGCTCTCGTTTAAACACAGGATGCTATTTGATTGCTCATGACGATGCCTTACTTTTGAGAAATTTTCCCATGTCCCTCACTGGACCTACATTAGACTGGTATAGTGGGTTACTCAAACACTCCATATTTTCATTTAATCAGGTGGCCCAAGCTTTCTTGGATCATTTTTCCATCAACATCACTAAGAAAGTTACCATGACCGATCTATATTCCACACGTTAGTACGAGGATGAATCTATCACAAATTTTTTTGCTCGTTGGCGCAACCTGATCAATCAACTTACCTTTCAACTGCCACAAATTGAACTCATCGAGATCTTCACACGAGCTTGCACTAGACATATCTCCCTAACCTTGTAGGTCCAAACTTTCAGAACATTCGATGAGGCATTCACTATGGAACGAAAGTTAGAAATTTGGGCTATTGAAGAGAAGAAAATCCATTTACGAAATAATAACTTGGCATTCAATTCGAACAAAACCTCTTCTTCTTCCAAACCACCAACCAATTATTCAAAGGCTAAAAGGTACCACTAACGTAGTGGTACTCAAGGCCCAGCCTAACTCATCCATCCAATCAAGCCACACCCTCATCTAATCTATCACCTATACAGGATTTTCGATTCAGACAAGAGTAGCATGAAAATATACCCCAGTTGGGGAACCTTACTCTTCTGTTTTAGAAAAGCTTGATCAAAGTTGGCACCATCACCCTTCCACCCATAAAACCACACACTGGTTTTGACCCTGCTCGCCCCATGCCCACATGGTATAAGGAACAATATTTCTGTAACTATTACTGACGTGAAGGGTCACAGTGACGGAAACTACATCAATTTTAAGAATATATGTCCAGGAAATTATCGATAAAAGCAAGTTGACTGTGGATAATCCCAATGCTGCCCCTAATCAAAATCTAAAAATCTTTCAAAAACCATTTTCCAATCATGCCCCTTCATCCAATCAAACTGGTGAGACATCCACTCATGATACCCATACCCGTGAGGTTCATGCAATCTTTAACGAGGTACCTATTGCCACATCTCAATTACCTCACATCCCTTCCATAGAGGAAATCCTAGCCCAAAATCCTCCTTCCACATCTAGAACCAACCATCACTATTCCTTCACCCATAGAAGAACACCCTTTATCTCCTTCATCACCTACAGAGGAGTCTTCTGTGGACATTGAGACCATCTCACCCCTAGCTTCTCCACTTAGCAAACCTTTACCTACCTTACCTTCTCCACCCGTAGAGGAGCACCCATTACCTCCTCCACCCACAGAGGATCACCTATCCATTCCTTCGCTTATTGAGGAACTCCCATCATCTCTTCCACTCATCATAGACCTGGTGGGGATAGCTCTACCTCTTGGTGAACATTTTGCCATCCAGCTACCCAACATCCAACAGAACTACTTTTAGCTCTCTTACCCACAGAAGTTGAAGCCGAGCTGATTCCCCATCTCCAAGATTCATTTTATGGGAATTCCCATTAGGTCTTCACTAGCTTCACCCATTGAAATGTACCATTCTCGCATCTAGCTGATCACGTAGAGTATGTGGATAGAGCCTTGTTATGGGGGACACCTCTTACTCCCTGTCTCAACACAAATGCAGAGATCCCTTCGATGATACCTCCACTATCTACCTAAGCACATTTCCACCCGTTAAACCACATACAACCACTATTGACTGTTGCAACCCCTTCCTTACGATACCCATTAGCACTCAAACCACACCCTTACCCATAACCCAACCTACGCCTGAACCCAAACCCATACCCACAACATTTACCTCCACTAAACCTATAACCACTTTTGGGGTCACCCTGACCACCAGCCTTACTCATCCACCCATTAAATTGGATTTAGCTACATCCTCCAATGTTAAAACCTCACCTATTCCAACACCCAAGCTAACGAAACAAACTCATCAATCTCATACCCCTACCACTCCAATCACACCCACACTTGTCCCATGTCTACCTTAGGACCTCAATTTCGCTCAACAGGTTTAAGCACTCCTTCATCCATTCATAAACTCAATAACATAACCACCCATTCCTGCCTCACAAATCTCTAACCCACCCCGTCACACAACACTACTCATATCCTGCACTTGTAGCCTCTTTACCACCAATACCTCCAATACCTTCAGCCGTTGCTTCATCTACCTACTACACTTCAGTCATTGTCCCTCACACCCCAAGCATGACCCACGTCATCTACCTTCATAGCACCCCTGTTATCCCCATGGGTAACTCACCCTCTTCCTCCATCTTCTTTCCCTCATAGACCTCGTACACCCACATCACCTTTACCCAAGAAGGTGCACCCCAAAAACAAAACCCCACTACCCCATAACAAAGTAGTCAAAACAAAACCACATCCACCTACCCTGTCCATCTACTATACCCCTACCCAAATGAACTTGATCGATACCTTAAACCACGCTCGGAGCCTAAACCCATATCTTGACCCCTTCCTACAATTCCAAAAACAATTCCCAGACAACTAACCATACCTACACCCAAACCCACATTTACTTCCCATTGCGATCCACTAGTAGGGTCTTATGCCAAGATTTTAACCAACCTCCTCGAGACTTATGTTATCACATTACCGCCACTTCAACCTTACGACCCCCTCAAACTCAAGCCAAAGAGGGTTTGATGATACCAAAATTTTTGCATACCATCGTGTGCTCAGGGCATGATGTGGAGAACTGTAAGGCTTTGAAAACCTGTCCTTATCCAATTACGTCCACCTGAAACCAACTTTGACGACATGATGACCTTCTGGATGAGGACCTTGCTTCACCTGCACCCATTCCCACACTACCCACTCAACAACCATAACTTCCACCCTCACAGCTCCTAGAACCACACACAAAATTTGAAATTAACATGGTTCACATCAGAGAACTTGCCATGCACGACCACCCAAATGTCGCTGCACCCAATTGAACCTCACAGGGATTTTCTCCTCCCATAGGTTTTTGCCCTTCATGTCATTATACCACTTACCCTACACCCTCTCCGTTTGAAAAATTCCCTCAAATCAACATGGTACACGTTACTACACGTGTGTAGAAAGGTAAAGAAAAGGTAGCTGATCCACCAACCATTCCTATACCCAACATACCATCTGCACTCATACCTAAGATAACTATCCACGGCCCCACATACCCCATTTCTAATGGTGTCACACATCGCACCATGCTTAAACAATTACACCAATCACCACTCAAAATTTCCTTATATGACCTCATCCAAACCTCGGAATGCCATCGGCAAGTCCTCATGGAGGTTCTTCAATCTATCAAGGTTTTACCCAATGACCCTACACCCGTAGCATCCGTTATCACACCCCATCATGTAGCTTCCCTCACCAAATTACCACCTTCATCTTCACCTCACCTTGTTCACCAAGTGGCCTTCCTTAGCTTCTCAGAGGAGGAGATTGCGCCGCGCCATACCAAAATGAGGACCTAGACCCAGCCCTCTTCATCTCTGTCCACATTGATGACATACGAGTATGCCGTGTGATGATTGATGGAGGTGCTAGCATTAACATCATTTCATCCCATGCAATTTGCTTAAATGCGCATACCTAAACAATTGCATGTAAAAACATCTAGTCATGTTGCCTTCATTTAACAATGCTATCACCTCCACACCAGGCATTGTCATCCTTCACATTTGCGTGGGCCCCCGTACTATTCCAGAATTATTTTATGTTTTGGAGGGGGAATTCCTATATAACTTATTGCTTGGTAGACCTTGGATCCATGTCATGGGTTGTGTTCCTTCTACTTTGCATTGTTGTGTAAAGTTTGAACACAAAGGAAACACTTATACTATTCCAGCTGACCCATCACCTTTCAAAACATGCAACATGCTTTACCAACCCAACGATGTACTCATACCGGTTAAGCCATCTACTTCCGTAACCAATACTGCTTCACCTACACCTACACCCACACCTACCAGTACCACCGCTACTTTTACCGCACATACCTCCTCCATGCCTACCTGCCACTATAGCCTCCATGGCTGACCCATTAGCTTCCCAATCTGTTGAACACCACCTCTGCATCAACCTCTAACACACGTCATCCATACCAGCTTCCCACATACCAACCACTGATCCCTTGGAAGGTGTTTTTCAACGCCTCACTCTGGGGGAGTACTACGCGTATATAGTGTCAACACCTTCCTTACTCCACAAGAGTATGGAAGTCTTCACCAACACCATTGCTATGATCACCATATTAGAGAATGCCTCCTTTATGGTCCTCCTCATCTTCATACTAGTCTCACCTATGGGGGACTTGATACTACTACCTACACACCTGAAGCACCATCACAACCCCACCCATTTTCGGCTAACTTGTAATAACTTACTAATCACTATTTCATCCACACCTTCCTGCACCACTGTGCGTGGAAGGGTTTTGGTTTTGGATTCTACGAGAAAGGTCGCCATACCATTATTCCATGTACCACCTGCATAAGCATAATGATCGTAGTGGTATCACTTTCCCCGAACCTCCTACTAAACAGAGCCCACATTAAACTCATTGCAGACCCTAGCCCTTCTCCACCTTCATCACCACCCTCATCTGATGGAGTCGATGGATCCTGAATCTATCCCTCCTAACTGTTTTTTTTCATAAACACCATTTCCTTGGGACCTCTGACTATCAACACAAAGGCGAGACCCCTTCCAATCTTCCATTCCTGTATCCTGAGATGATCGACGACAACACACCAACCATTAACATCATTCAATGTTAAGATGATGACTCCATACTCACCTACCTTGGTGTAGAAGACTCATATATTCACCGGTCGTTACCCTCTGAGACGTAAACCATGTTGAATGAATCGACTATCGAGATCAACATTCATATTTAGGATGACCCGCACATCCTAAAGATCAGACAATCTTTAGATGATACTGAACATGAATTCGTCACTTCTTTTCTCTAAGATCATAACCACATGCTTTCACTTGGTTTTGCGCAGACATGCCTGGTATTGAACTCACCATAGTGGTCCACAATATCGTAACCATTCCCAATGCCAAACATAACAAACAAAAGCTGAGGAAAATGCACCCTCGCATTGCTCTTCTCGTCAAAGAAGAACTTTAGCACCTTCTTTCCATTTCCTTCATCTTACCCATTGATTATCCTCATTGGATTTCTAACATTGTCCTTATCACTAAAGAAACAGGGGGAATCCACATTTGCACAGACTTCTAGTGACCTCAACCTCACCTGCCTAAAAGAATGACTTTCCCTTGCTCGGTATTGATCAACTGGTTGACCTCACCGCTGGGTCACGAGATGCTCTCACTCATGGATGGTTTCTCAGGTTATAACCAAATTTTTCTTGCCCCAGAAGATCAGCACAAGACCGCATTCATTACCCCTTGGGGGACCTTCTGCTATCAACTCATGCCTTTTGGCCTTAAAAATGCTAGCACTACATATCAAGGTGCTATGACTTACATCTTCCATGATATCATGCATCGCATATTGGAAGATTATGTGGATGATCTCTTGGCTAAATCATAAATGCTGCACACTGAGCACCTCACTATCCGCAAAACTATATTTGACTGCCTCATTAAATATTACGTCTGCCTTCATCCTAAAAAGTGTGTCTTTGTGGTTCTCTCAGGAAAGCTCTTGGGATTTATCATTTCCTTACATGGCATAGAAGTTGACCCAGCTAAAGTCAAGGCCATTCTAGAAATTCCTCCACCCACTAACCTTAAACAACTCTGTAGCCTGCAAGGTAAATTGTAGTCCATTCATAGATTTATTTCCCAACTCTTCGACCAGTGTCAACCATTTCATCATCTTCTTAGGAAGGACATCTCTTTTAAATGGGATGTTGACTATCACAAATATTTTGAGGCCCTAAAACAATACCTTCTCCAACCAACCGTACTCATTCCACCTAAAGACGATCAACCCTTTTACCTATACATATCAGATACCGATCATTCCTTGGGAGCCATGCTCTCTCATTGTGATGAACAACATAGGGAGCAGGAAGTTTATTATATCAGCCGTACCCTTCAAGACTATGAAATCCAATACACTCACCCTGAAAATATTTTCTTAGCCTTAGTTTTTGTTGCCACCAAACTCTACCATTACTTACTCAACCACCAAACCTATGTTGTGACCAACACCGACCCTTTACACATCATGTATGCTAAACCTTATCAAAATCAGTGCACCGCATGATGGCTTATGCTTTTAGTTGATATTGAACTCAAATTCATTCACCAAAAGTCCATTAAGGGCTAGGCTATCATCGACCAACTGGCTGGTGCACCTATTACCAGGGACCAACCCTCAAACTTTGATTTCCTTGATGAATCCATTGGTAACCTCTATTTGGATGACGACCCTTACCAAATGACCTTATTCTTCGATGGTTCCAAATGTCAACGTGGGGGTGGTATAGGCATTATCCTCATTCCTCTTGATGGTGAACCCATGCCCTTATCATTTAAACTTGACTTCAAATGCACCAACAATATCACCGAATATGAAGTGCTCGTATTGGGTCTCATGACTGCCTATGCCTTAGATGTTAAGTCCATTAATATCTTTGGTGATTCTCAACTGGTAGTAAACCAAGTCAATGGTGTTTATTAGTGTCATACTGAAATAATTCAAGAATATAAACGTTACTTTAGCATCATGTTGACTACCTTTGACCGCTATAAAATTCAAACCATTATGTGATCTACCAATAAATTTGCTGATACCATGGCCTGCCTCGCTTCTCAAATACCTGCTTCACATAATGATTCAAACATCTTTGTTACCATAAAACACATATTGAGACCTTCTTATAAATCCTATTATATTAACCTCATCCAAACTACCTCACTGAACACACAAGATCTTTGGTATAAGCAGCTTGTGGACTACCTTTCCCTTTCTATATTACCTCCTGATCTCACAAGTAATGGACAACGTGCCTTTCTCAAAAAGGCCTCTCGTTATGTCATCATGGGTGGCCTCCTCTGTAAGCATGACTTTGATGGTATTCTTTTATGATGCCTCACAAGTTCTAAAATTTCTTATACCATTAAGGAAGTTCATGATGGCATCTGTGGGTGTCACTTTAGTGGCCTTGTCGTTGCTAAGAGTATTCTCCACCTAGGCTATTACTGGCCAACCCTTAACCATGATTGTTGCGACTATGTCAAATGCTATGTGAAATGTCAACAACATTCTAACCTTCATCATACACCTAGTCATGCCTTACAGGTCACTCGTGACTTTTAGCCCTTCTCTTAATGGGGTTTGGATCTTGTCGGAGAAAGCAATCCTCATTCTTCCCAACGCCATCAATGGATCATAACCACTACTGAATACTACAAAAAATGGGTAGAAGCCATACCACTTATCTCCACGAAAGTCAATAAAATATGTGAGTTCATCAACCATCACATCATTTGTCACTTTGGTGTCCCTCATCGACTCATCACTGATAATCGAAAAAAATTCAAAAACAAAACACTGTAAAAAATTTGTGACACCTTTGGCATTCAACTTAGTTTCTCCTCACCTTATTACCCACAAACCAATAGCCAAGCTGAATCCACTAACAAAATCCTCAAAAAAATTCTTATAAAAGTGCTTGATGATACTGGGAAGGATTGTCATACGCACGTTCCTTTCTCTTTATGGGCATACCGTACTAGTATTCACACTACCACTGCGGCTACACCTTGTTCATTGGTTTACGGTACTAAGGCTATTCTACCTCTTGAAGTACAGATCCCCTCACTTCGTATTTATCTCCATGACATGCTTACTGATGATGAATTTCATTAGGACCGCTTAGCACAACTAGAGTTATTAGATGAATGTCGTCTTAATGCTCTAGATCACTTTCAAGTTTATCAACAACGTATCAAACGTGCTTATGACAAACGTGTTCGTGAACAAACCTTCCAAGTTGGTGACCTTGTTTTGAAATAAAATCAACCGGTAACCAAACTAGAGAAAAGAAAATGGGGAAAATTTACTCCTAATTGGCTTGGACCATACATCGTAGCTCATACCTATGGATCAAGTGCCTACTGTTTGTTCTCGCTTGAGGGTAAACTCGAACCTGAGCCCCTTAACGCATTACATATTCGACCATTCTACTGTTGATCTCTAGTCCTATATCACTATTCATCTAGTTCATGCTCATCCCTTGAGCACCATTTACCCTTCCCACATCTCATCTCCAATTATTAAACATGGATCATGTGATTACCCGTCACCCTTTTGCCTTATCTTAAATATGTGCACCATGGCTCTGCACATGGCATGATTCTCATGGATAATTTTTGTCTTCTTTTAGATGAGATCCCATGATCATTCACCCTTTCCTTCTCAAAAAGAACCAAATGCTTCATTATAGTGTCGTCCATGACTTAAAATCCAAAAAAAAAACAACAAGATGAAACCATCAGAAGGACATCTTCCAATATAAGGGATCAACTCCTTGAGTCAAACTTCCAATATCAAAGATGAATCCCTAAAAGGACATCTTCCACCTTTAATTGTTTCTATAAGGAGACTGCTTCCTCAAAGGATAGGTATAAAAAGCTCACAACTGTCTACATAGAGTTTCCAAAAATAAGACTATCTCCTCAAAAATCAAAATTCAGAAGCTTCCCACATCGATCATCTTCGTGAATACCTCAAGGAGACATATATTCCTCCCGTATAGACTTCCTGCATCGATCAGTCTATCTAAAACTCAAAAAAAGAAAAAGAAAAAGCAAAAAATATGCTTTTTCATCATGGACTTGCCTATTGTGATCTTGGCTCTATTGCCTAAGCATTCTAATTCCCATTTTATGACCCAATTACCTGCACCTCTCTACACGTTGTCTTTTCAATTCATACCTCAAGGGACCTACTGAACCTATGACATTTGGTGATCATGTGACTCTTCATCACTCTCAGAATTATAAATCATGTAATGTCTTTAGGGTCCTACGTTCATTAGCCTATCTATAGATGTGTTTCATATGTTTTGATCCTTGCCAATAAGGTGGCTTTCTTTCCCTGTCTTATCTTTTCTCTTCTTCATTACCTTTTGATCTTATTATACATGACTTAGTCCTTGACGCTTACCTTTTGGGGTCATCCTCCCCTTTCACCATAGTCACTCTCACCTGTAACATTTTTTACTCTCATCTACCCCCACTTATTCAACCCAAACCTACCAACTCATTTTCATCTTCTTCCCTAGCTTATGGGAGAACTACATCGGTCTGAGGTCCCTTTTCCCTAGGACTATGTAGGTAGCATTTCTAGGGCATAGGGCCCTGGAAGGTTAGCTCGACCACTCTTTACCCTAACCATTTTCCCCACCCTTACCTAATTCTCTGTTCATCTCAAAAACCTCGACATTTAAACCATATACCACATAAATTTTACCACTTATATCATTTCACATTTTCATACATAACCAACATTTTTCACATTTTACACTATCTCATGCATTTACATTTCCATTTGTTATCAAAATACTAAAATGAACATCCATGCCTAAACCAACCTGACTCAATCCATGCCTAAGCCAACCTGACTCAATCCATGCCTAAATCAACCTGACTCGATCTATGCCTAAACCGACCTAACTTGATCCATGCCTAAACTAACCTGAATCTATCATTCCTAGCTCATCTATTTTCCATCCATATCATAAGTAAAGTAAAACTCATACACATCACAACAACATCACCTGAATATCATCTATCTCCTCATATATACATGTGTGTATCAATACAATGTACACCCGTATCACATAAATATGTATCTCAATAAACATGCATGTCTCATCATGGCTATCATCTCAAAAATGTTGGCACGTAGGATGATATACTATAAAAAAATCGTCATTGGATTGCGGGCCAGCATCTAATACAAAAATGTCTTCAGCTTATAGGCCGCTATTATCTGAAATCCAACACTACCAAAATAGGTGACATACTATCTCACATATGCTATAACATAAGCTACCTCCTATGTAGTGTCGATAGTCCCTTTTGATCCAGAGTGGTGGCTCACTACTCTCATTTACCACTAGATGGCCCGGTATCTGATACTAACCCCTGTGCACTAATAGATGTCCTCTGCTCTTTCCTTTGGGCTTGTTGGCCACCTACACTCTCAGCACTATACATGCGAGACTGTGTCCACTCACTCACGACTATCTGTGGTGGTCTCATCACACCATCTACTAGTATCTGCAACTCAGGCTCCTCCTCCTGTATATGTGCCTAAGGCTCTCGCCTCTCTACCAAGTATCTATAGCTCGGGCTCCTCCTCCTGTACTTTTGCCTAAGGCTCTCACCTCTCCACCTATATCTATGGCTCTAGCCTCTCGGCCTGTACCTATGACCCCTGCCTCCTAGTTGTCCTTGCCTGACCTTGCCTCTGTATGGCCCACCACTGGCTGTATGCCACTGTCACCCCCGCATCATCTGTGCGGTAGTCCATAAGTTCCTCCTCCTCCCTTGTTGACTCTTCTGGATGGGGTGGAGACAAAGGTCTCTCCACCTCCTCTCTCCTATACTGCGGGAAGGTCAGGGGCACATCCTATACTAAACCAAACTATCACCTCACTCAGTTGACAAGTATCATCTCGTGCTCCCTGGCACGATATCCCTCTATCCACCTCTGTAACTATAGTCCCTCCATCTCTACATACATCCCTTTGTAAGAGGGATAAGTCACATAGGGTCTCCAGACTATATCTCCACTGGACAGGCTCTCCAATCGCTGTCTATAATATGCTACATCGTATGTAGCCTGGGCTCTCTGTACACCACCCTCCGGCACCCATCACCTGCAACCAACTCAAATGACTCCCTACTCAAATGCATCTACCCAGGGTAGGCCTGTCGGTAACACAAACACAATGCGCTCATAGGCCCAACATTGAAGAATAAAAATGAAACACAAACTATATCTCCGTAATCACCTCTAGGCCCACAACTCTCTATGTAACTACACCAAGAAAGTAGGTGCCCATGTAAAACTGGTATGATCAATCATCATGTCCCAAAGAACACCCATCAGCGAAAGTGGGAAACTCCCACCCTCTGAATCTGGCAATGCATAGCACCCGATCACCTCCATCATCAACACTATCAATCGAATCTCCTCAGGATGGGTAGCATATACCTCTCTATAACTTAGGCTAGCGCTATGGTAACGTAACTCACCTACTCTCTCTCTAAATACCTCATCTATACACCTTTCCATCACCTCAGATGTCACTGAGTACAACTGGTCTACATTAATTGGTAGTATCAATATCCTATATATATCCTCTAGGGTGATGGTCATCTCCCCTATTGGTAAGTGGAAGGTGTTAGTCGCCGAATCCCATCTCTCGATGAGTGCGACCATCAAACTCTACTCTCTCACAACCCACCCATAACGGTAGATCCGAATCAGGTTGACATCATCAATGTGGCTCCACTCCTCGAAAGACACCTGTCCATGCAGCTCTAGCAATATAAGCAGCTCTCAGTCCCTCATCCTGGACCTGCATCTAACCAACACACTGTATTAATACGCCTTCCTAACTTACCCTGTGTTCACCCCCAAACCACCTATTCTTCCCAAAACCCCTCTACCCTAATCCTTACCCAACCTACCCTTAACCAATCCCCTCTCTCGCTTATCCCACACCCTTACATGTCTAACCCTCCTCATTGACCATCTATTTCCATTGCCTAACCCATTTTTGCCCATTTCTAGCCCCATTTTCTTATTTTCACACTGACTCTGGTTACCCATAACCATCACCGGTAGCCTTTAACCACCATCAGTCACTTGTTCTGTGACCAATGCCACTTCTACATGACTGACGTCAGCCTCTAGTGACCACTGCCAGTCACTGTGGTGCCAAATGGCGTTGAAACCCCCAACCCAATTTTTTCAATTTTGACCAAATAAACCTAACTACCCAACCAAACCTCCGTAAACCTTCCCTACTTCCCTTCCCACTCCTATTGACCTATATTATCACTTCCCCCACCCCAATTATATCCAATTTACCTCTTAATCCAAAATTCAAAACTTCCCCTCACGTTTTTATTACAACCCATATTTTACCCTACTTAATCAATCACCTCATTAAGTAATGGTGTAGAGCGTACCTCATCCCTCTGTCGACGCCATGGTGGTATATTTGACCACTGTATGGGTGGACCACCTAACCCCTCTCCTACCTCTGCCATCCTCCACTGCATAACCAATCCCCAGCCACAAGAATTGTGCCACCTGATCTCGCGGTCCCACCTGTCACTCACCCACTATCACCTATGTGGCTCACCATCCAAGCTCTATGTTGTACTCTTTTGTCCTATTCCTCTTTTTTATCTTCTTGTTCTTTTCTCCTTTTTCGAAATGCACAACTGACTTTTGAAATGGGGGTTTTTCCAATTTTTATACCCTACCCGACCCGACCGACATTGGTTAAACCTTGACCACTGCCGGTCTTCTGCTCTAGAATACTACTAGCAGTTCCCATACATTTTCAAGGGTTGATACCAACTGATGTCAGTTACCCTGCATACTCATTACCCTCTCATTTACCTCATTTTACTTACCTCCCTTTTCCTTTGCCCTCCCTACACCTACTTGAACCAATTTACCTTCACCTCTGGCCCTCCACCTTCTTCAACCTCCTCATGTCCGTTGTTGACGCTTTATTATTTTACCCCTACCTTGTCCTTACCCATGTTGTGATCTTGATATTTAGACTTGGACCATCGCTAGTGACCTTTTACCTCACGTGTTCACTATACCTTGTGGCACTGTTACCTGTGTTGTTGACCTAATGACCTTACCTAGCTTATTGTTGTGACCATTTATCTTTACCCTACATTTGGTGTACCAGAACATACCTAAATGCTTCTGCACCTAACCTATGTTGTGTTTCCTAACCTTATCCTATACCTTGGATACCGGATTCACTTCACCCTTGTTTGGATAAACCTATCGACCTTAGGTTGATGTAGAGTTTGCCTACTCTTCAACCTGGTAGCATGCTATAGTTTAAATGTGTGTGTGTGTTTTACTGCTGCTACCTTTGGCCCTTACCCATTACTTAAGATCACCCGAGTAGACCTTTCACCCTCTTCCCCTACACCCATTTACCTTTTCCTAATGTTTACCTTTTATCAAACCACTCACCGCTTCAATCTGTTGCTTCATCAGTTCCTGGTTTGAGGGGGATCACCTTCATCCTCACATGGGTCAACCACATCTTATTTTTTTTAGCATCACTTACCAATACAAGCTACGCAACAAAAAGGGGCAAAATGTAGACACTAAAATTAGGTCACACTCTTCTTTACTCCCTCGACAAATAAGAACCCTTCATCACATTCACCTAGCCATGGCCCCCTTCACCTCACTAGTATTAATTTAATTAAATAAACTCATTATCCTCACTATATTTATTATTTAAATAGTACCTACACATATATTTCACTTAGACACCTCATCGAGCTGACTCAACTTAAGACCTATTCTTAGAAAGTTACTATAACTAACTAAGACTTACCCAAACCCTAAAACTCAATGCTTACACTCCCTCTAACGACATTCCCGCATGATCACAGAAGCTTCTAGTCTAGTCCGTGGAATAAGGACACAAGATTTGAGGAAATCAGGAGGATCTCCCTAAGTTTAGTAAACCTAGAAATTCCCACCTTGACTAATGTTGGTTACCCCTAACCATAGCCGGTTAAGCCAGACCGACGTCGGTTACCCCTTTTAACCCAAAACAACCTTATTTATCAAGGTGGGAACTTGGAAGAAGGAGGTTAACAAATAGTGGGAGAAAGTTGATGAGAAAGAATGAGATCTCAAAAGATAACGCATCTTCAGAGAGTCAATTCCAACAAGAACTCACATCCAAAGAAGGATATTGAACATCTTCTCTTGAACAGCCATCCCAACCACATTCAGATCTATCTGAGCAAAGAGGAGTGTGCATGCAGCCCATGTAGAAGATTTCTTTCAGTTGGTGATCACTTGCAGCCTTCAAACCCATCATCAACACCTCCATCCTTCACACACAAACTTTCAAAAATGAAATCCAAGTAAGTATAACATCATACTTTTCTGGTTATTTCATCTCATCATTATTTTATCACCCATTGTTTATCTTGCTCCTTATTAACCATCTACAACACCTTTCACCTCTATAGATCTAGTAAAACCTTGCTAAAACCTACTCCAGTCACCCATTACCTCATCCTGACCAACCAAAATCCTTTGTGTAATCACAAAGGAGACCAAAAACCCCATTCTGTGACATTCCCAAATCTCACAGTAACCAACGCCGGTTATACCCAACTGCGGTCGGTCACCCCTGAATGATGCCGGTCTATGTGTTTTCCAACAAATCCTTAAACAAATACCTATCCACTCCATTTCACCTCACCCTCACTCACCTGTGATCTACCCGAGACCTTTATTAGACCTACAGAACCCAGAACCAGCCATTTAACCTGTGGATTCTATTCTAGCTCAGCCTGTTAGATTAGATTTGTTTTCTTATTGTGTTTTAAGTGAGATACCTAAATCATTTTAAAATAATAATAGGATTTACCTTGTTTACAACATTATTTTTTTTAACACAGTGGACTGACAACCATCTAGGAAGTATCATACTTCCTAGATCTAGCTTACGCTAGGGAGTTCACTGCCCGTATTGTTTAATGCTTTATGGTGGTCTTGTTTTCATTACAAGTAGTTCCTCCTAGCTAAAAGGAATCTCTCACAGTCAGCTCTGGATTCAGAAGCCATACGCATGTAACAACCCATCAACTGACATTTGAACAGGTATTCCTCCCATTCCCGTTACCCTATCTATTTTGTCAACAATTCAAAGAAACAATCTAAGAAAAAGGTGAAACATAACTATGAAGATGAAAGGAAAGTTAGACAAAGAGAACATTCAAGAATGAACTTGTCCCAAATGAGTGATTTTGGGGTTATCCAAATTCCTGAAGGGTTAGAGGATGATGGTAATGTGATCAGTGAAGAATACATATGGGGTGATATTGCTTCTTAGCCTTTTCCACCAATCAATTGGGACACTAGTGAGAATAAATATAAAGAAGAAAATACTACAAATCCCATATGACTCTGGATAAGGTGGTTATTTTCAAAAGGAGTGGATATAAGTTACCAATAAACCCCATTATTAAGAGAATATAGAAATAACAAGCTCATTGATGATGTTCTCCCCCCATATCAGGGGGTTTATGCCACTAGGGAGGTTTCATGGACACAAAATATAAAGAAGTTGGACTCATTACCAGTAACTGGTGATGTAAGTGCCTAAGATAGTAGATTCAGAACTTACCCTCCTTAAACAACAAGAATAATAAAATAAATGATTTAGGAAGGTATGATTAAGGGCCCTATTGTTCATGCTACTCCCTTACAGATTATTCTAGCATATTCTTCAGGATCCAAAGGAAAAGAGAAAATGATGGAATCCACTCTTAAGAAGCATAAGGAGGAAAAATTACTTGAAACTCCTCATGAATTTTAAACACCAAAGAATATCCTATATGGATGAGAGGAGGAGAAATAAGTCTATCTTCGAAAGAGGAAGCAAACTAAAATGTCTGAATGTGTTGATTTGGAGGAGATAAAGACCCCTAGATAAGTAATGAATCTTGATTTCCCTCTCATCTCATCTGCTATCACCCAGTCTCCTGTAATTTTTCTCATTGAGAAAAATGTACTTGTGATGACAACCCTTTCCATTCCAATAGCTCCAGTTGATTCACTCATTAAGGAATAACCCCTCATGAATTATCCTATACTTTATGCCTTAACTATTCCAAAACAACATGTTGAGACCACCCCAGAGCCAACTCCAAGTAGTGTGAAAACATAAGAGGAGCAGAGTATTAGACATGTAGTACAACCTCATGCTAAGGAAATTCCAATATAGGCCACACAAGAAGAAACTTAGATGTCACAGTTGTAGTAGCACCTAAGGACACTAAATTAAATGCATGAATTATTGATGCTCACATTTCCACAACTGAATCCATCTCCTAGGGACTTAGCGAGATGATCTCTGTTCCTAGTAATAAAATGGGTGAGGGCTCAGCATAGGAAGAAAAGGAATTTGATGACCAACAAACCCTAAAATTTTAAGAAATAGGTGACCAATGTGAATCTATGGATGGAATTGAGGGTCAGGGTGGACTTATAGGACAAGGCACTCAGGAGGAACTAATATATACAACTTCAAAAGGTATGTCTATGCCTTCTTACTCTTCTAAATACCTTGTAGTTATCCTTGTAACTCCATTTCTATAATAACTTGATGAACATGAGTCTCTCATAAGATATTGGATAGGTATTAGTCTCCCAAAGAAGAACAAGGTGGAAATATAGTTGAATGATGATAATTTACAGAGCTTAGATCTCCTCAATCTAGCAAGACAACCAAAAAAGAAAAAAATTATCTCCAGGGAAACCCTAGGCAAGAAAGGAGAATGATTCATAGATGTTGCAACTCTGAAAGCTGATGTTCCTCGAGGAGAAGCATCCCCATCCAATTTTCAAGTTTGCAGGATCTTATTAGGTAAGCCTTCTACTGAAGAAATGAAATATGATTTTTTTGTAGTAGTAGAAGAGGTATTCCAAAGGATTGATGAGTTCAAAGAAACTAAGAAGGATTTAAAGGCCAAGAATGAGGCACTATCAAACTTGGTAAAAAAATTGACTATAAATCACAAGGAAGGGCAAGTTGGAGTCCTAAAGATCACTAATGCTGACATCGGGAGAGTAAGTGACTTAAGAGAAAGAGGGGAGGCCACTATCCAATGGGAGAATGATTTGGGTATCAGAGGTGAATCAATAAATCACATAAGTTGTGAAATGGTATTCCCATATTTTTGAAAAGGTAGAAACAACCAAGACATTAATGCATAATTACAAAGATGAGAAATTAATGTGGACTGATATGCTACCAAAAACTTAGGTGATGACTTGGTTGTTAAAGAATAAATTGTGTCTGTTGACTCTATGGGATATCAACAGGAATATTACAATATGAAAAAAGTAAGAGTGGATATTTTAACAAAATATGATGAAATTCTTGATGAATTGAGATACAAAAAAATGGAATATATCGGCAGCCTTCATGCTTTGATAGACAAATTAATTAGGACACACAGTGGAGAAACAATTAGGATGGAGAGCACCGAAAATTTGATTAGAATTTTTAGGGAGTATGTTATGGGTAAAATAGGAGAGCTGAGGGTTTTCAATGTATCCACCATGCAAGATTTGGCATTTATTAAGCTAACAATTGATAAATTGTAAAAGAGGATGAAGAAAGAAAAATAAGTCTTTGTGGAGCTTGATGAAATAAGTATGAAACACGAAGTAGTTTTCAACTAAAACTCAGGGCCTGATGAGGAAGTTGTCACTCAAATGTTTGAAAATTTTGATGTCTATAAGAACATGGTAGGGGAAAGCTCAAATCAACCCACTAGAAAGGGCCATGAAAAGTAAAAAGAAGAGCAACAAATTTACTTTCGTAATACATTCTGGATAAATGATTTCCTCAAAACAGAGTGTAGTTTAGTAAAAGACAAAAGTTTTTTAGAAGTAAAATAATATCATTTCCATCTCTCCCAAGTGTCACCACATGGTTCTATCTTCACTCAGCCTAATCAGGAACAAAAAGGAATTTTTTAGTTAGTAGATACTTCCTTTGAAGATTTTGAATTACACAGAGCAGGGATTCAAAGGACCTTTTGAGGTGTTTTTGGGGGGAAATCAAGTCGAATAGTTGTATAAGTATGAGGGGTTTATCCTCATACTAATGGGGGCTTTTTCTTAAGATTTTGCATATTAAATAATTGATAATTTTTTCTGTGATACTGCTTAAATTGTATGGAAGAAATACATTTTAAGTTTTTACTCTTTCAAATTCAAATGTTAAGATGATTATAATGTATAGTCATTAACAAGCATTGAGATCATTTTTTTTCATGTTCCCTTGTCAAGAATTTAGTATATTTAAATGAATTTTTTCTGACTATGAGTTTGGATTACATGTTATGGATTTTATGTACTGAAAATTTAGTTGATCAATTGCATTTTTTGATGCAGCTCTATATTTCTTGCTTCTTTGTGTAGACACCTATAATTACGACCGAGCAATTTAAATACTTAATTTGTGCTAATTATCTCCTTTCCTACAAATTGATGACATATGTCAATAGCGCTCTTCTTCTCTTCCATTATCATTAATTGATTACATTGTGCTAATTAATTAAGTTGCATATACAACATGTACCCTAATTAACGACCCTTTGTTAATCAACACCTTATATCTAGTCTAATTAATTATTATTAATTAAGTAGCCTCCCTTCTCATTAAATGAATAAATCACTATTTAATTGGTTCAATCCCCTCCTAATGGTCCAAATCACACTAAAATCCATCTAAAAGCTTATAAAAGCTTGCACATGTATTAATTAATTATCTTGATTAATTAATACACCCCCTTTATCCACATGAGCCACTAAGGGACAAACTAAACCCTCCTAAAGTTAACTCAACCCCATCTAAACCCCCCTTATCCATAACTAACTCTACATCTCCATTAGTCCCACATTCATGAGGATGTGTTGAATCCTTTATCCTTTGGGCTATATAAATAACCCTCCCTCTACTTCTACACCTACACCTAAATCTCTCAAGAGACAAAAGAAAGCACATAGTTTCAAACTAATAGACTTTTATCATTCTTGATCCCTCCATCCCCATTCTTGAAGAGCTAAGCATCACACCAAAGCATCCATTAAAGGATCAAAGCAAGCAAATATAATTTGATTGCCATTGAACTACTTAGGTTCATTTTAATGTTAAATTAGGCAATTAAGGAGAATAGAGTTCATTAATTTACATTATGTTTTGATCATTTCAAATTTATAATGTTGAGGGTAGGACTTGCTTATTTCTTCATCATGATGGTGCACATTTCTCATTTCTAGCTAGGTTAGGAAGCTATTTCTAGGTGGTAGTTTCTTGCTTTAAATTTAGCTAAATTGTAGAAATACTTCCCTTGAACTTGGCATAAGTGAAAACATCTTGTTAATCATCTTGCGACGTGAACTAATTTTTGACGCGAAACTACTTTTTGAAACGTAGTCTAGGAGGTACTTCATTTAAATAGGTTTTGGTACCAAACGCTTGTGTCAATAGTGATTTATCACTCTATCAAATTGGTATTCTCACATTGTTGACTCATTCATACTCTTAACAAATACATTTTGCATCTCACTTAGGGGTGGTCACTAAGATTTGAATACATTTACAACTTACCCTAGTGAAAATATCACAAAAACATGGCTCCTAAAACACGTCTAGGATTAAAGAAATAGACATACGAGGAACAACAAGTGCAATCTTGGGAAACCTCTGATAGACAAGGGTCCAACCCCTTCATTGGACATGATCTAGGACTGCTATTTTTTGTAGAAAAAGAAACTGAAGAGATGTTCGATCATAGTGGAAATGAATTAGAATCACCACATGTAGAACTTGATTTCGACCCCACTTTACTAGATGAGTTTCTTCTCAGAAACAAAGATAGAGTGTTGGCATGGGTCATAGAACTAGGGGCCAAATTTCCCACCAAGAATGAAACAATACTACCTGCAAATGATGCTACTAAGGAAGAACGTCCCCTTATCAATATGGAAGATATTTTAACACACAAACATGCTTCCAATTCTTATGCAGGAAATGATAAAGTGGTGGGGCATAGAATACCCTTTATCAAAGTGCCATGAAGAAACAAGATAGAACATGAGATAGGTGAAGAACCTCCACAATACAAGGAGGAACCTTTAGAAGAAGATGTCACAATCCAACAACAAATTAGTAACCTAATCCGAAAAATAGATTTGCTTACTTCCCATGTACAGAAAGACACAAACAAGATCGTTCAAAATTTGAGGCCTAAGGTTAAGATCAATGAACTCCATCAAGAAAAGCAAGGAGAAGAAGACATAGGGTATCATTGTGTTTGTATCCGTGCTTCTCCCACTAGAGAACAATTGCTCGCACAAGAAGTGCAGTCTATGAAACTGACACTCACGAGCTTACAAGAGAGAAATATAGGGAGCATTAGGAAATATCAATACGAATAATTATGCCCCTATCCTTTTGACAAGACAATGACCCTTCAACCCTTTCCAAAGAAATTTGATATGCCAAATTTTGATAAATATAAAGGGAAAGGAGATCCATGGGATCTTGTTAAAGATTTCTACATGGCATATCAAGAGGTGTCTTATAGTGACAATTACCTCATGAGACTTTTTCCTAAGAGTCTCAAAGGTCAAGCCTTGGAGTGGTTTACATGCTTACCACGAGGATCAATTTTCACCTAGCCAGAATTGGTAGAAATATTCGTGTGTCACTTCTCGTATATAATAGAGAGTGATTTCAACATGGTAGACTTATGTGGCACCAAGCAATGCCCTAATGAGACTTTCACCAGCTTCCTCTAATGGTGGAGAGGGATAGCTAGTCGCTTCCCTTGTGCTTTCCCTGAAAAATAGTTGGTTAGTATTTTCATGCCCAATCTCAACCTAGATATAGATTTCCACCTCCAAATGCATTGTGTTCACACTTTTGAGGAGGTTATCGAGGAAGGGATTTAGATAGAAAAAGCTCTCATTTCCAAAGGCACCCTCAAAACTCAATCTAGAGACAACCAAAATTTCAAACCCATGGAAAAGCCGAATATCTTTAATAAAAACAAAAATGTGGTGGGAGATGGAATCACTAATTCTAAACGTGTTCAAATGGTCCAAACTGGTCAACCTTTTAAACTAACCAAGGGCCCAATTCAACCACCACCAAAATGAAGAACATTCACCTCTCTCAATGAACCTTTGTCAGTTATTCTAAAACAATTGGATGCATCCCACATGATGACCTATCCTACAACGCATTCATTTGACAATAACGCTCCAAAACCTTCATGGTACAAAGAGCATGAATATTGTGAGATGCATCGCGTCAAAGGACATATGACAGACAAATGTCTGCAGCTTCGTCATTATATTCAAGACCTCATTGACAATGGGGAGATAGAGGTGGATAACCCAGGAAAAACACAAACACCTAACGAGAAAATGGGGATATATAAAGAACCATTCCCCAAGCATGATAAGTAGGAAAAGTCAAAGCCAAATCGGGGAGAATCATCCCAAACTTATAAAGCCATGAATTTACTGTACACTAAAAGAGACAATAATCATTATGATTCACTTATTAGATGTATTCACTCTCCTACTGACCATATCAATACCATCTGGATCAAGGGAAAGGACTGTGCTACAGTAACAAGCCGTGCCTACCTCGTGATTTAGGAACCCTTTCCGTCGACCCCAAAAACCGGTAAATATAACCTTTTAGAACAACTTGAAAATACATTTTCTACAATTTCAATCTTAGATCTTCTCAAGATATCCAATGTGCATAAAGGCATTCTGTACCAAACTCTTTAGGGGTCGGGAGTGCCTTTAGAATTCGATCCTACACACCTTCAAGCCATGGTGGAAAACATTGCACCAAGTGAACATCTCACTTTTAACCATAGGGAGATCCCCACTGAGAATCTAACACATAATCTTCCCTTGTACATTGAGGTGGTTGTCACCTGCATGAAGATCAGATGGGTGCTTTTGGATAACAGATCTAGGTTGAACATTTGCACGCATATGACAACATGGAAAGGGAATCAGAAGACACCATCACACTCCCATGGAGGTGGGTCCCACTTGCCATCAGACAACCTTTCATGACCTAGACTTGGAACTTCCATATAACATGCTTCTAGGCCGACCATGGATTCATTCCATGTAGGTCATGCCATCAACATTTCATCAATGCATTAAGTTGAAGCATGAGGGACATACAGTTATAATACAAGGAGATTTAGAGCCCTTTTCTCATTTTATAGCTCTCAATATCTTTGCATGAAAGGGTACATATGCATGTCCCTCCGTAGATATAGTTGTCCCTCTCCAGTCCGAGGCCATGAAATCCTGGGTGAATTTGGATTCTCTTAGTTCTTGTGCTCATGGTGCGTCTACTTCAACATCTCTATTTGATTCATGGGAGATGAAAATCCTTGAATATGGCTGCGGGGAGTATAATGTACAACAAGCGCTCTTGGTTTCAGACCTCTCATTGTCACCCAAGACTAGAGGTCGACCCAACTACCACTTCAGGAGACCTAGAGAGGAACACACTATTAGGTCATTCCTACCTGGAGGCTTGTTAGCTGAGGAAAAATTGCTTGATCCAAATACAACTTGGGTCCCTAAGGATACTCAGCCATCCTGTTATCGAACACCGAAATATGAAAAATCTAGTAAAATGATGTACTCCATGGGCTACAAAGGCCTAGGATGTGGGAGAAACGAACAAGGAAAAAGAGAACTAGTCCCTCTTCCGCATTTCAAAATAGAAAGATACGACATAGGGATTCTCCCTTATGGAGCACACCCCAATGATTAGGACACTACTTTCTGTGAGCGTGAGGGTAGCTCTGACTATCTAGATAGTGATACGGATTCCCATTGTAGCTAATATGAGGATCTGGCCTCCACAAACCTTTTCATGAACAACGTTTTCCTAACCATAACCCCCATGGAACCAACCCTTGACCTTGTATACCCTTCCCTTGTTGAATGGGACCAAAAATGTCACATACTGCTAGATTTATTCGAGAATGATGAGGTTATTGTAGAGTTCATGGGCATAAGGGATACAATTCCCATTAGAGATCACAAGAAAGGTTTCTTTATTGACTTAGATACCTACACCTACTTTTGTGAGGAGGCTGAACTCGTGGTTAGAAAAACTTAAAGAAAAGCGAGGGAAAAAGCCCTAAAGAAAAGCCTTGGCAAAAATCAAAGTCTAAGTCACACAGTGAAAACCTCTTTGAGGCACTAGCTGACAAACAAATACAAAAATCAAAGGACAAACAAAGTGACCATGCCAAGGATGAAAATCTCATGGAAACATCCTTGGATGAAGATCTCAACCTACCTCTTGATCCTACACTTATGGAGGACTTATCAAAATTGCTAGTCAAAGAAACCATTGATGCCAGTATTGGTATATAAGAAGATCCCAAGATAGTAAAATTGGGAGCATTACTCTCAGCTAGAGAACAAAAGACATTCACTATGCTACTACGAGAGTTTATTAATGTGTTCACATGGTCTTACAAAGACATGCCCAACTTAGATCTGACTTTGGTCATGCATAATCTAGTCATGCACACATATGCTAAGCCTATCAAACAAAAGCTCCAAAATATGCACCCAAGAGTGGCCCTGTTGGTTAAAGAAGAGTTGGAAAGATTGCTTGCAGCGAGATTCATCAGGCCAATTGATTATTCTGAATGGATATCGAACATTGTTCATGTCTAGAAAAAACCTATCGGTATCCGAATCTACATGGATTTTAGGGAAATCAATAAAGCTTTCCCTAAAGAAAATTTTCCACTGCCCAACATCGACATGATTGTTGACTCAACAATAGGGTATGAGATGCTATCACTCATGGATGGATTTTTGGGATATAATCAAATCAAGATAGCCAAAGAAGACCAACAAAAAACAAATTTTATGACTACTTGGGGCACCTTATGCTATCAAGTAATGCCATTTGGCCTTAAAAATGTAGGAGCTATCTATCAACGGGCAATGACAGTAATTTTTCATGATATCATGGAGGACTATGTGGATGACATCCTGGGAAAGTCTAAAACAAGAGAGGATCATCTTGTCATTTTATGGCGTATCTTTGAATGATTGTGTGAGTAAAAATTCAGGTTGAATCCAAAGAAGAGTGTCTTCGGTGTGCTATTAGGGAAACTTTGGGTTTCATTGTGTCAAGACAAGGTATTGAGGTAGACCCTGCTAAAGTGTCTATTATTACTGAAATGCCTCCACCTAAGAATATGAAGCAACTATGCAACTTATAGGGGAAAATTAAATCCATTCACCACTTCATCTCCCAGCTTGCAGATAAATGTCACTCATTCACCCACTTGCTTAAAAAGGACATCGCTTTCATCTAGGGACCTGAGCAACAACAAGCCTTTGTTTTGCTTAAACCGTATTTAGCTAATCCACCTATCCTCATGCCTTCCACTCTTAGAGAACCACTCTTGCTCTATATTTCCACTACGTAATTTGTTATTGGTGTGTTGCTCACCCAATACGACCTTGGTCATGAGGAGAAAATGGTGTACTATCTAAGTTGCACCCTCATTTCCTATGAGCTCAATTATCCTCAAATTGAAAAGGCTTGCTTGGCTATTGTTTTTACTTTTCAAAAACTTCGCCATTACCTGTTGGATACTAAGACCAAGCTAATATCCAAGGTTGACCCACTCAAGTATTTGTTGTCCAAACCTGCCCTCATAGGTAGAATGGCTAATTGGATCATTCTACTCTGTGAGTTTGACATAGAATTTTTCCATCAAAAATTGGTTAAAAGACAAGTACTTGCGGATCAGCTAGCAGAAGCATCTTTGCAAAGCATGAAACCTTTGAAGCTAGATCTGCCATATGCCTCCTTGCTCGACATTGAAGAATCTATCATATGGAAAATACATTTTGATGGATCCTTTATGTTTCATGGTTCAGGTACAGGAGTGGTCCTTATTACTCCTTCTGGTGGTCCTAAACTGCAAGCTTTTCACCTGGGCTTCCCTTGCACAAACAACATTGTAGAATATAAAGCACTTATTGCAGGAATGAAGCTAGTCATCAAGTGGAATGTTCACCATGTCAAGATTGTAGGTGACTCGCAGTTAATTATCAAATAGGTTAATGACCGATACAAGGTTAAGGATGACAAGCTCATACCTTATAAAAAGTTAGTAGAAACTCTAAAGGAGTACTTTGTGCACATTACCTTTGAACAAATCCCAAGAGCACAGAACAGATCGGTAGATGCCATGACAACAGTGGGGTCTATGCTTCGTATTCTGCCAGGGAATAATGACATGTCATTCTTTGTAGAAAATCTACGCCAGCCCACATATGACATGCCAGAATCTTTCCTGGCTTGTGAGGTTGTTGGTCCCAATTCCCTGTGGTACAAACCCATTTTTACCTATCTTAAGGACAAAACATTCCCTCCCAATATCTCCCATTCTGAAAAGTAAATCCTGATTCTCCAGATAGCCCATTACACCCTTTTAGGAGGTACACTTTATCGTCGTGGCTATGATGGGAATCTATTATGTTGTTTGGATGTGACGGAGTCAATCTAGGCAATCAAAGAAGTGCATGAAGGGGTGTGTGGAGCACATACAAACGGAATGGTCTTGGCTAAGAAATTGTTAAGAGTAGGTTACTATTGGCCTACCATGGAAACTGATTGCTGTGCAATTATGTCAGAAAATGTGTACTTTGCCAAAAGTATGGAAATTTCATTCATGCTCCATCGCAACCATTGCAACCTATCACTACCCCATGGCCATTCTCCAAGTGGGGACTTAATTTAATAGGAAAACTTACTCCTACCTCATCTGATGGTCATACACATATCATCACAGCTACAGAATACTTTACAAAATGGGTGGAGGCTATCCCTTTAACCTATGTCACAGGAGCCCAGATTTCTAAATTTATCATGAATCACATTATTTGTCGATATGGTATTCCTGTAGCCATTGTTATAGATAATGGGAAGTCATTTAAGAACAAAACTGTGAAAGGTCTTTGCCAACGGTTCCAAATCAGGTTAAAATGGTCCATGCCATATTACCCTCAAGGTAATGGACAAGCTGAGGCAACAAACAAGACTTTGGTAAGGATAATGGAGAAGATGGTCAGCAAAACAGGTCAAAACTGGCACCTACAAATCCATCCAGCCCTTTGGGCTTACCGAACATCCATTCGCACTCCTACGGGTGTGACACCATATTCCCTAGTGTTCGGGACATAATCTATCATCCCTTTAGAGATCAAACTTCCGTCCCTGAGAATTTCTCTTCGGGACTATCTGGATAAGGATGAGGATTATCGAGTGGCAAGACTAGCTGAGTTAGAGCTCCTAGATGAGAGGCGCATTCACACTCTTAATCACCTGAAAGTGTATCAACACAAAGTCTCCAGAAACTACAACAAGAGAATCATCCCTCGTCAGTTTGAGGTTGGTGATTTAGTCATGAAGGAGAACTAGTTCAACACCAGAGCAGAGTGAGAAAAGAAAGGGAAGTTTGAACCACATTGGTTGGGACCCTATGTTATAGTCGCCAAGTATGGCACAGGGGCATACAAACTGGCTCACCCCAATGGTGATGAGCTTGGGAGCCCATGAATTCCATGCATCTTAAGTGGTTCTATGCTTAAACATGGCGCAAGGACGTAAAAATGATCAAAAATACAAAAAAATCAAAAATCAGAAAAAGAAAAAGAGAAAACAGGTCATCCACTAGTGAAAACCACACAATTGTGGCACTTTGGACAAGTCCTTGGGTGAAAACCAGTTTCTAGGCGCCTCGGGAGGATTCGTTGTTCACAAGCATCCTACATCTGGAGGGTAGTTGTCTTTGGCCTAGACCTGGTTCTGCCTTCGAGATTCCTGTGCGCCCCATCCTGTCAAGCCTTGATCTAGCTTTGCCTTCTTTTATTCATCTGTGAGGGGTATGGTCTTTTGACTATTTCCCATCTTACGCTGGGGAAATTCAACGACTTCACCTTCTTGTTCATAAGCACATGGCTTCTGCCCTTGTATATTCCCCATCTAATGCTAGGGGCATCCACACTTTCTTGGTTACCTGCACATAGCTCTGGAAAACCATTAGAAAACACCAAAAACAATAGAAAATTGTTTCACAAAAACACCAAAAACAATAGAAAATTGTTTCACAAAAACCTAAACAATAGAAAATTATTTCACAAAAATCAAAACAATAGAAAATTGTTTCACAAACCCTAAACAATAGAAAATTGGTGCATGAAAACATCTTACAAAAAACATTTATTTGCATTGTCTTGTTCCTTGCTTTGCTTGTTGCTTGTATAGTTATTTTGTGTTTCTTGCTTTTTGGGTTGTTTGTTGCTTGGGACATACTTTGTTAGGATTCATCTTTTCTTGCTTAGATTAGATTTATTCTTGCTTGTGCATATTGCGGTATGTTTTTGCATGCTAGTGAATCTTGGGAAATCATGATGTAATGTGTTAATTCATTATGTTCTTTCTTAGCATTTGATTGTGTTTATTACATGTTAATAAAGCATGGTGAATCATGGTGTATTGTATTATTTACTGGTGTTCTTTGTTAGCATTTGGTTGTGTTTATTGCATGTGCATTGTTTTTGTTATCATTAACATCACATTACCATCATTATCATCACATCTAACATCATCTATACATCATATATAAACAAAATGCTAAGTTTTACATCATGCATGTATGCTAAGCTAATCATCACATATCATATCATCAATGGGGGCAAGAGGGGTTACGCATGATAAAAAAATCTATCCCCCCTCGGCACCAATATCATCATATCATCCCATCCATATACATCTACAATAACACATGAGAAATGCATTTGATATCATCTAAGGATCTATCATCTAACATCCACGGCACATGTATACATCAAACATCGAAATTAGATACATATAAATGTATAAAATCTAACATCATAATGCCATAAAGTGTTGAATCAAAAACACACAACATGTAATGAGAATTAACTCAAAGTAATTTCTGAAAAAGGGTATTTTACATCATAAGATTATCCTACTCAGAAATACATACAAAGTACAAAATACAAAATAGATAACACATAACACATCCATAAGTGCTGAATCAAAACACGCAACATGCAATGAGAATCAACATAGAGTAATTTCTGAAAAGGGTATTTTACATCATAGAATTATCCCACTCATGTCACATGCATCAGGACACAAAAACAATAAAGTACATCATCTCATAAACATGTGTATCTGAGCCCAAAAAGTAATCCTCATATATATACATGTGTGTCATATACATATGTATCAACAAAAATGGATACACATCAGTGCTCTATATCAAAAATGCCTTCAGCTGAGGCGTACAAAGATGCTACATAACAAATGTCTATACAAATATACAATGTCCAGATCGGTACTCAATATAATACATCATCGATACACAATGCCATAAAAAAGGGGCATGTATCAGAAAGAATCAAGCCTTCATCATGAGGCATCATCAAAATACAAATATACAAGACTGTACATCAAAATCATCCTTCATAAGAGGCATACATACAAATAATCTGTACAACAAAACTATGCAGATCTCAACCGCAGCTCTCGCCCTCACTGGGGCTCCCAGATCTGTCATCTGGTTGATGGAACACTAGAGGCTGAGATGGCGCTGGTCCAACCGGCTGCTCTGGCATGGGTTGTCTCACTGATCTAGTGGACTGGCTTGATCTCTGTGATCGAGAGCCTGATGCGCTCGACCCTGACTGTTGTGGCAGTGCTACTCACTGCTCTGGAGGAACTACCCTATAATAGGTAGTCCTGTAAAATAAGGCCTCACCACCAAGCCTGGTGGCATCACGTATCAGGTCGAGCATCTCCAGAGGTGAGCGCTACCTAAAGGGTAGTATCTCACTCGCCTATCACTTAGCCCAAGTCTACCTTGGCCTGTCTAGAGGAAGCAGCCTCTCAGTCTCTCTCTGTCAGTAACAGTCTGCAGCTCAGCGCAGGCCTGGTCCCTCTGTGCAAGGAGTGCCTGTGATCGTGCATATACATGATCTCTCTGTGCAACAACCATCCACACCTATGACTGGGATTGATGAAGAAGGCTCAATATCTGAGCCCCCTGTGCCGCTGTCTCCTGAATCTAGCTCTGCCATGCCACTCTATCATCTCCTGGGCTAGCCTGGGCCCGAGCCTGATCCCACTCTGAAAGTAAGGTAACAATGTGAGCTCGGGCCTCATCATGCTCTGCTACGGCAGTCACACACCAGCCTCAAGCCTCATCTCTCTCCACTTTGGCCGCATCTCTCTCGGCTATGACCTGCTGTAACTGCATAGCTGTACTGTGGCTATCTATGCCACTGGCTGGGAGGCTGTGTGTGCCTCAGGGACTGGTCCCTGAGGTGCTCTGGATGACTATCCCTACTCTAGGACCCTGCCTCTGGATGGCTGCACTGCTGCCTATACTGGGCCCTGTGGCCTTGGTCCCTGTGCCTATGAGGCACCCTACCCATCATGTGGAATACCATCGAAAGGATCCTTTGGGTCTGGCCCCTGTGCCACTGCTCTCACCCTGCGCTCTGCACCGTGCCATATCTCTATAGGTGGGTGAATGCCTACTACCCAAGCCTCCTCTGGAATGGTGAGATGCCAGGGTAACACTGTAGCATACCAAGCTACATAGTCAGCTGTGGTCCCTGGATCTCTCACCTGTCGTACTGGGTCCCATACCTGTGGGACCACCTATGTGAAACTCACCCTAGCTCGGGCCACTAGTATGCGAGGCCCCATGGTCTACCTCTCTGAATCCCTGCATGCATGCCAGATATCTGGCTGGGGGACCCCCTGTACCCTGCCAAGCTGCGCTGGCACCTGTCTACTCGATACAGCTCCATAATATAACTACGGCTGCCAATAATAAAATGCTCCACCAGGCACACGCTGAGCTCTGTGGCATCCTCTAGCCACTGGAAATGCCTGTATGGCTGCCAGATGACATCTATCTCTACTAGCTCATCAAACTCTCACCTATATCTGAATAGGCTGCCAAGATGGCTGCATACATCCCCACCAGCTGCTACCCATGCCATATACGATGGCTCCTCAGGATCTCAGACACGAAAAGGGCCCACGGGGTGTCTGATCACAATATGATCCCATGACCATATCTATAATAAGGAGGCTAGACCCACGGTCTTCTGACCATGGTATGTGATCAAGTGTAAATCCCAGTATAGGTGGGCCAATATGCACTGCCCCCAACAATATCTCTCGCCACTATAGATGCCATGAACCAAAGGCAATAGTCCTCTCGGGAATGAGGTCCTTGTCTTATCAGTGAGTAAGAACCCACTGATAAGAGACATGATGTAGAGAGGCCCCTCGATGCAATGTGGGGTTGGAGATGCACTCATGCAATGCTATGGTCATCCTGTCATGCGGTATATCATCAACACCAAAAAGGGCACTGCAAGCTGCTCTAATCAGCCCTGCATCAGAGTTGTACTCGATCAAGGTGCCCATCATCGGCACATGAAGAATCCGCCATACATCCTCAATGGTGACAGTCATCTCTCCTATAGGCAGTCTAAAGCACTAACTCTCGCTATGCCATCACTCAGCTAGCGCAGTCAGTAGGCTATGGTCCAGTATGATGGAAGGCATCTCGAGACACAGGGCCTAGCCCTACCACCTCGAGAAGTATCGCCATGGCTCGCTGGTCACCGGCGCATACTACCCTCTAGCTCTGCTATCTAGGTATGTCACTCCCTGCATCTGTAAAACTGGTAATCATCTCTGCAAAATAACACGACACTAGTCAGTTCCTAACATTTCTTCTAAAAATCTATCTCCCCTTTTAGGGTTAACCCAAAAATCCTAAAAATTCTTCTAAGTGTCATGTTTTTGACACTTTCCTATCTTTTCTCCACCTGTCTAGGGCACCTGCGTGCCCTTTTGGGCATGTGCGCCACATTTTTGGCACCTGTGCTTTGCAAGTATGTCTTCTGGTGCACTTGTTCCCTCTTTCAGGTGCCTGCGCACCCTTTTTGGCATGTGCGCCACACATTGGGTGCTTGCGCTTGCGCACATATGCTCCTGTGTGTGTGCCACCCTTTTCATGCCTATGCCACACTTTTTGCATGTGCGCCCCATTTCCCATGTTTCACATGTGTGCGTGTGCATGTGCACATGTGTTTTGTGTGTGCGTGCACATGAGTGTGTGTTTTCTGTGCCTACGTGTGTGCGTATGTGTTTTGGTGCATGCGCCCCCAAAAGGACACCTACGCCCCCAAAAAGGCACCTATGCCCCCTATCTGACACTTGCACCTATGCAGAGATGTGCCAACGTGATTTCCTAGGGCTAAAGGCCTAATTTAATGCATTAATGACCAAATTTAAGAAGCTAGGGTTTGATACTCACAAAGGGGCCATCGTCTGCATGCCACTTGGTACCCTCGGACTGCATCTGCGTGCCTCAATTGGTCTCGTGCGATCACCATGGTTCTCCTCAGTATCAGAGCCTCATGGTAAATTTTCTAAACAACTCAGTTAAAATGAATTGGTTGTGATGTTTTTACCCCCCCTGGTGGGGTATATTAACCCATTTTTTCACCGTCAGGAGGGCCGGGAGGCCCGTTTCGATCGCCATTTTCTCCTCTATTCACTGTGGAATAATTATTTTTATTAAATAATTATTTTTCTCTTATTTTTCACCGTATTGGGGCATTTTTTGTTGTCCGATACCCCTTTCTTCTCCCTTGGACAATTTTATTGCTCCCTGGTGATTTTTATTCTTCTCCACACTCTCGTAAATAATTAAATAATTATTTTTTCTTAATTTTTCCACTAAACAAGGACATTATTTGTCATTTGTTTCTTCTTTCTTCCACCTAGGGCACTTTCTGTTGCCCCTAGGCCCTTCACTTTCTTCTTCTACTTTCTTCTACTGTTCACCACAATTTGGAAAGCGAAAAAAACAATAAAAATAATATATATGTCAAAAAATCCAAAAACAGGGCAAAATTTTTCAAAAAAATCCTAAAAAGTAAAAAACCCTACAAAAATGGTAACTTGTTTATTACGGCTGAAACTTGTGTCTTGTGCATGGTATTTTCTCCATATCCTGTTGGTTTGTCTCACATCTTCCCAATTAATATGACTCATGGATCACCGGATTCACAACCATTCACAAAGCTAGCTGCTTGCTTCGTCTGTACTCTGGGGCACTTTTGTTGCCTGGTGTTGTTTCGTTGCGCACAAACACTTTTCATGGACCCCATGTCCATTGTCATTTCCCCTTGCATGTATCCTTGCTCGGGGCATCATTTTTAACCCTTATCATCAATCACGAACTTTTGGATCTCTTCAGCACTGATAACAAAACATTTGTACAACTATCTTGACCGTTGTTGGGTTGGATATGTGCGTTCGTACTTGTTTTCCCTATTAAATGAGCTTGTTTCCTTCTCGTATTGCATTGCATTATTGTATGTTGCGTGGAGTTGGTATTTTCAGCAATGGAAAATTGTTCATAGTATGGCTTTTCATGTCATTCTACCGTTGTCGTATGCTTATATTTTTCATAAGGACCGATGATGTAGTTCCTATGGCAATATGATGATATCCAAATTGTTCCAATCAACAGTGGCTAGAGGCTAAGCTCTTCTCTCCTCTCCTCCATATTTCTTCTACATCACTTTCCTTTCACCCCTAATCTTCCCTCTCATCGGGGCATCCTACCCCTTCCCCATTCTTCTACCTCTCTCACATCTTTTTCGATCATCGATCGGCTTCTTTCATCACCCCATCAACACTCGAGGGGGCATCTCTCTCTCCTGCTAATTTTTCTTCTATCCCTTCAAAATTTTCTTCCGTCTACTATCTTTGAAGTGGCATCACTTACGCCACCCCAAAGAGGGGCAAATGTAGACACCTATAATTACGCCCAAGCAATTTAAATACTTAAATTGTGCTAATTATCTCCTTTCCTGCAAATTGATGACATATTGTCAATAGCGCTCATCTTCTCTTCCATTGTCATTAATTGATTACATTGCGCTAATTAATTAAGTCACCTATCCAACACATACCCTAATTAACGACCCTTTGTTAATCAACACCTTCTATCTAGTCTAATTAATTATTATTAATTAATTAGCCTCCCTTCTCATTAAATCAATAAATCACTATTTAATTGGTTTAATTCCCTCCTAATGGTCCAAATCACACTAAAATCCATCTAAAAGCTTATAAAAGCTTGCACATGTATTAATTAATCATCTTGATTAATTAATACACCCCCTTTATCCACATGAGCCACTAAGGGACAAACTAAACCCTCCTAAAGTTAACTCAACCCCATCTAAACCCCCCTTATCCATAACTAACTCTACATCTCCATTAGTCCCACATTCATGAGGATGTGTTGAATCCTTTATCCTTTGGGCTATATAAACAACCCTCCCTCTACTTCTACACCTACACCTAAATCTCTCAAGAGACAAAAGAAAGCACATAGTTTCATACTAATAGCCTTTTGTCATTCTTGAGCCCTCCATCCTCCATTCTTGAAGAGCTAAGCCTCACACCCAAGCATCCATTGAAGGATCAAAGCAAGCAAATATAATTTGATTGCCATTGAACTACTTAGGTTCATTTTAATGTTAAATTAGGCAATTAAGGAGAATAGAGTTCATTAATTTACATTATGTTTTGATCATTTCAAAGTTATAATGTTGAGGGTAGGACTTGCTTATTTCTTCATCATGATGGTGCACATTTCTCATTTCTAGCTAGGTTAGGAAGCTATTTCTAGGTGGTAGTTTCTTGCTTTAAATTTAGCTAAATTGTAGAAATACTTGTACACACTTTGAATTACACTAGGTTTTTCCTTAGTTATTAGGATTTTTTCATTTGTTTAATATTATGATGTGAGATTTTACTTTACAATATTGAATGCAATTATACAATCCTTGCTAAAATCATTTTTGTTGATGGATTTTTGTAAGCTATCGAGTGTATCCTAAGTGTATGCAATCAGAAGCAAGAAACACTTCATTAAAATATTTTCATGAGATTTTGTGCTAAGTATTTTAAGGATTGTGTGAAATATTTTTCATAATTGAGTATCAATGAATGAAAATATTTCTTTAAATGGAAACTGTGACTGATTGATGAATTGTTCTTTATTGTCTGGGATGTCATATATATCTAAGAAATTACTGTGAGTAGTGTCATTAAGTTATATATTATCTTACAAATCCCCCATCCTTATAAATAAAACATAATTTGAGTCTCATCGTACAATACAAGCCCTCTTTCTGTCATCTTGTTGTGTTATTTACAAATATTAGTGAAAGAAACCTTGGATCTTAATTCCATTTATCAAAAAATGAAACAACAATGTAATTTATCTATCTATAGTAGCTTGTGTCTAGTGAAATAAGTGTATACATCACTTTTTGTGGTAACTTGTGAAAGTGAAGTTTTGTGTTTATGGCCATTCTTATCCTAGACTGATCCATTACCCAAAAGAGATTGAGAAGTAAAATATTCTTCCCATATATTTTGTTTCAAGTTACCCCTTGGGTTCTCTCACCCTAGTCAAAGGTAGGACTGAAAGTAGTAGGGTTGGCTATTCCTTTTTTACGTGTCACCCAATCCCTCCAAAGCCTGATCTTAATAGGTTTTTTAGACATTTCCCTAGCTACAAATGACATAAAATCTCCAAGATTGACATTCTTAAATTACCTTAGTCTATTTGCTTAATTTTTTTGGCTTCAAAGGTGTAAATTTAGGTGCCAACATACTCTATTATTGAGAGTGAGCCAAAAATTTATTGATCTAGGTCTTTCCATCTGGTATCACCTGTACTTAATGTAATGAAAAATTTCATACACCCTAGTTATATAATCATGTATATAAAATAATTGTTACTTGTTACCGAATATACCTTAGACCCTCTAATATTTGTTGCATACCACATTGATTGTTTTGAAATATTGTCATTTGTCATCTATTGAAGATGGAGCATAAATCTTTAATAGTAGTATGTATATTGTCACCTAATTTTTTTCTTCATAAATTATGAGGCAATGTCCTAGATTTAGAGCCTTATTATTAAAAGGAATGATAACTAGATCCTACCAAGTAAAGAACATAGATGTTAATTAAACACCACAATCAACAAGATGAAAGTAATTCACCAGAATAACTTTACATAAAACTTTACAAACAAATGAGCAACAATAACATATATAATTATGGAACTCAATGAAATACAATGAGAATGGGCCTTGCTTATATAGGCAAGGAATAAAAATCTAAGAACCAATAAAGGTCATAGATCAAGTCATAAATCATGCAAAGAACTAGTCAAGACCATAGATTTAGGAAAGAACTATACCTAACAACTAGATAATATCCCCCTAATATATAAATAAATAAAAATAAATATCCACACACATAAGTGGGTGAGGATAAATACAATAAAGTCAATACCATAGATCAAGGAAAGAACTATACCTAACAACTAGATAATATCCCTCTAATATATAAATAAATAAAAATAAATATCCACACACATAAGTGGTGGTGGTGAGGATAAATACAATAAATGTAAATAAAGTACCTAGGTAAACATGAGCTAAGGTAAATATCTACTCTAACAATTATAAGGTTCAACAAAAAATACTAGTGCCTTTGATGGCTACTAAATCTGTTTTCATACTATTTCATCAAATGTAGATCAAATTCATAGATGTCCATTTTTTTTAGGTTGCACCCATTCTTCTACCATATTTGGAAATAATGTATGGAATTCCATGTCAAATAAACCCTCTATATTATGTTCATTAATTGGATATAAACCAACTATGGGTTGACTAGCTCTATCAATCTCCCATGGCCCTTCATTTTCAATAATGTTCCTTACTTATTCTATATCAAAACCTGAATTTCCCATTATAAATGCAAAATTTAATGGTTGACACAATTTTCTTCAATATTTACATATGTGGGGTCTTCCAAGAAGTTCATCTATGTTATCATTGTCTTTAATTTTTGATTCAACAAATTAGAAGTTTTGAGATATGTTTGTTTCTTCTTCAGGTAGTTATGAAATTTTGGGATTACATAATTCAAAATCCCTATAATATTTATCATATTATATTTTGTATTGAAGAGCATCCAATATGTGTGAACTCTTTACAAAATGGTCATAGTATTTATAGTAAGATCCATTTCTTCTAACGATCAAAATATAAAGGTTTTGAACACATCGAGGAAGATATTTAGAAATTGAAGTTTCCTTTTGGAAACTTATGGTATGTCCCCTACACTTGTATTGACCACTATAGTCATTTTTGCACCCACCAAGAACAAGGGAACATCATGCGCGCCGACCTATCACCCAGCAGGTGCTGGGCGCTCACCTGAGGTGTGCGAGAGGGAGTCGAGTCTCTCTTTTATGTAAGTTCAATGGAAGGCATACTTCATGATATAGACTTAGTGATTTAAAAGAAATGAGAAAGCTATAGAGCTCAGAACAACTTCTATACCCCTTCAGTCATAACAAAATCATAACGCACAACATAATTAATAGAACTAAGAAGTTTTAAATCCACAAATATACTCAATCATTCAAGTAAGGTTCATTATTATACAAGATCAAAAGCAGAGTAGAAACATGCAGATAATACAGAAGGATATCTTAATATAAACATAGTGGTAACCTTATCATATTCATTCATAGTCTTACTACAAAGCATCACAGAGAGGAAAACCATAGTCATGCACCATATCTGGATCCATACATGCATACTCATAAGATAAAATTTTCATTCCCCATTCCCTCATTACATTCTTCCTACAATCATCTACCCATTTTATCCTATAGTTCTCGCAGAAATTTTGTAGAGCTTTGCTACCTCACTTGTGTCTCGGTTCTTTTCCAAGGGCATGTATAAATAGGCATTTGAGCTATAACAAAATCTTTTACAACCTTAGATCTTTCCCCAAGTGTCAAGGTGTGGGTCCCCCTAGATGCATGCCTCTCCATGTCATGATTAGCTTTTTGGATCTTCTTATCGCAAGGTATATTACTTCCAGGACACCTTGTTGCCAGGATGGAACCTTATCCAAATGGAACATGTTCTTCATGTGTCTTGCCCAAAAGGATGAAAATGGATAAGTCCCCAATTGTGCTTCGTGGGCACATGTCCTTGATTCTCCAAGAACCCTTTTCACATTCTGCCTTGCGCACCTTCACTTGTGCACTTCCTCGAATGTGCACACCTACGCGCCTTTAAGATTTTGAAGCTATATTAGGGTCCCAACATTACCCCACACTTCACTCGTTCTCCACCCTTAGGAACCTTTTCAAAGAATGCAGTACAAAAATGTAAGGCCTTGCCTTAGAAAATAATGGAGGGAAAGAATAAAGAATGGGGGAGTGAAAGAATAGAGGGAAAATGCCTAAAGAAGAAGAAGGGGAAAATTTTACCTGCAGGTCAGCCTCCAACGTATTCCAAGCACTGACTTCATTCTGTGTTTTAGTGCAGATGTTGCCAACAAATGTGCTCACCTCGTTGAAGGTTAACCCTTCCCCTTTTATGTTAATGGTCTCCACCACAGTATCCAATTCCTTGGCGTGATCCTCCAAGGAATCCATCTTCGTTGTAATGACCTTATAGAGCTCTTTTATCCGGGTTTTGATTGATACTCACCGGTTCTCAATAGCTTCAAACTTCTTTTCCACTTTGGATATGATCTTTTCTCGCTCGGCTCTATTTACCTTATTCTTTTCCTTGAAGTCCTTAAGCTCAGCCTCGTTGCTGGCAAGTAACATGCTTGTCACTTTGTCTTGATCCGTGTAATGGTCGTAAGTGACCCCCGTGGTTTATATAGCTACTTTTACATCAGTGAGCACCTTGTTGTATTCAACCACGAGTGTGACGAACTTCAACTTGTCTTCCTTCTCCAAGTGTGCAACTACCTCCTCTGCCGACTGCAAGGTCAAAGGTTTGCCTTTCCATGGTGAGGATCTGAGTCAAGTCCTCTAGACACTCTAGGGAGGATCTATACTTTTACGTGGGAGGGTTAAGGTCGAGGTGCTTCGTGATAATTTCTTGGGAGATGAGCTCCACCTTCTTGGAAACTTCACGTACCCTGGCCTTTTCCTCTTGAATATCCCTCTATAGTTGAGCACTGATTAGTTTCTCAAGGCTAAGGTCCTTTGTCAGCTTCACTACTTCTTCCTTCCTCTTCTCCAACAGGTCCTCCAAGACTTTAACCCTATCATTCCTCCAAAGATCCTAGCCTCGATTTCCATGGAGAATTTTTTGAGCATGTTACACACTTGCTCATCCGATAGTTGTTACAAGTTTACAATGGGGTTATCCCCCTTTCCCTTGGACAGTGCTAGTACCACTCCTTGGTTAACCTCGAACTCAGGCTCATCAAGGTGGGAGTCAAACACCCATGATATCATCTTCCTCGTGTGCGGGTATCCACCCTCAGGATCAAAGGACTTCATGATGGTGAGCTCCTTGGTGGGCATGGTACTTTGGAAATGCGCACGCAAAACTTTTTTGGGGTCATCAATATATCCCATCGTTATCCTTCCCCCTTCTGTGTGTTTACTTCTCATGTGCACACCCTTGGGAATAGTTACTAAAAGAGTTGGCCCTTTTTTGCTACCCACACTCTTCTCCCTTTGCTCTTCTTTGAATTCGCCAAGCACAAGATCCGTGCTGCACTCCAACTCCTCTTCAACCAAGGTATTGATTATCTTCTCTACCTCCCTTGTCACTTTCTCATTCAACTCCTCCTGAGTGAGCTTTGGCATATCTGACCCCTTAGTACTTTCCCCTTCACTCCTTTCCTAGTTCCACACACCTTCCTCCCCTTGGGCGCCCTTCCTCCTCACAAAGATGAAAGCATCATTTGTATCTTCTGCTCCTTCCCCTGAATCGTGGACATCAATCGACTCCTGATCCACCTCCAACTCTCCCTCTTCATCATCATCCTTCTCTCCTATATAGGCATTTGGGTCATCTATATCTTCAAACTCTTGTTCTTCCATCCCCTTTTCTTCTTCTTTTGCTGAAAATTCTAGGGTCAGGGATGCGGTCTTCTCTTCATCTGAGGGATCCTCAGGCGATGGTGGCTTCATAGGTTCGGGGGTCTTCTCCATGACCACTGTTCTTCTCTTCTTCTAGACATAGGTACTCAACCCCACGGTATCTGCATTATGTTTCCCCACCACCCTTTATACCTCTTTCTCTTCTCTCTCCTTACGCTTTGGCATGGGATTCTTCCTGCCAATGGGTTCGTCTGGGATGGATATTTCATTTTCCACGTAGGCACCCTTTTCAAATTTTGGCCTTATGCGCAAGTAGATCCTAGCAACATTGCTCCCAGCAAATAGGTAAGGTCAACGAACTTACAATATGCACATCCTGCGACATGTACCTTTTAATGTATGGGCACTTCTCTGAGTAGACCAGCTTCTTTCTCATTTCCCTATGCTCTCTGTCAAGGGTGGACAACTCCAGGTTTAGTTTCTTCAATTTCTTGTATCTGTTTACCCCTGCTTGGAAAAATTGGGTAGTAAACGAGAATGGGAGTTTGCACCAAGGAATCCAATTGCCATCCACCAAAATGAACCTACCAATGCAGAAGTGTTAGTAGACCGTGAACTCTACTTCTCCTTTGGTAGCCGTGGGGGAGTTGTTCAAGAATCTACCATTCAGCCCCGAATGCGTTCCTAAGGCACATATACCATTTGTCTAAGTGCACCTTATGTACCCCTGTCATTGATTCACATGTGTATTTCTGAAACCTCTCTGTGGGTGAAGGGTCTTCAGTAGGGTACTCCCACATGAATTTATTAGATGCATCTGAGCACCCTAATTTCTGAGAGCATAATTGTCAACATAATGTTCCCAAAAAGGATTTTTCCTCTATTCTCCGTGCTGCTTATGATTTCATCTACTATGTACTGGGAGATGTTGTATACGGTGCCTTCCGTAACCTTCTTACAGACATTTAGCCAAGGCTTGCTCACCTAGGTCCACCTTTCTTATCCATTCAACTTGGAGACAAGGTGCGTAACCATATTCATCACCGGATCACTGATATCTGAGATGTCATAGTACCTTGATCCATTCTTCAATTCCTGGGATGCTATGGTTTCTTTAATTGCCTCCTCATCCTGGAGGTCATCTATGAGTGTGTCCCCTGCACATTTTAGGCCTGTGAAGTGTGAAATTAACTGGTGAGTTATGTGCATTTTATGCCCTATGAAGCAGAAGAAGTCTTTGTGCATGCGTGTCATCAACCATTGGTAGAAGCGCTCAGGCTTCCTGAAATATGACAACTCGTAAAGTTGGAGAAGCCTTGCCTTCTCCATTTTCACCTTGGCCATGTCACTGTAGATTGGTAACCCGTTAGGTGTTCACTTATTTGTGGGGTGCACCAGCTCCAGTGCCATTTCCTTCGCGATTATGCTTGATTGGTGATTGTAGTCGATCATCAGTCATCTGTCTTATATGGGACTCCCACTCTTGCCCTAGAAAAACCCCATTTGGGTATTACATCTCTGAATACCATTCTTCGTTCGTATCCAAGGGCATTTCCTCTTGTTTCTTCTTCCCTTTTCCTTTACCGTTTCCCTTCTTGGATTTTTCTACAGGTTTACCTACTATTTTTTTGGCCATCATTGTACCCTTTGCTTTCATTCCAGGTTAACTTGTGATTTTGTTTGAAATTTTTCCTTGCATGCGCCCTGTGCCCTAAAACACAAACCCTAATCTCAAATTTTCCTCCTTCAATCACAACACTTCTTCACAATGTTCCTCACACCCGTGAATCACTTGTTTCTCTAGTTTGTAGATCTAACAAATTTATTGTGCATAAGTTTTTTTGATTTTCCTTCGCACAAGTTAGTTCTCAAAACCCTAGCTCGTGAAAGAAAATCGCTCTTCTTGTTTTCACAAAGTAAAATAATGAACTACCCATTCTTGTATTTATAGGTTTTTCCACTTTTACGCATTTAAGGCTAGGCTACCTACCATTGTACGACAATGTTTAATGTGGCATTTTCAAACAAAACCCAACTTTAGTGCTCTCCTTATGCTCTCAATCCTTACATGAAAACTTTTCCATCCGCGCCTAATCCTTGCACGAAATGTTTTTCACCCGTGCCCAATCCTTGTGTGAAAATGTTTCCACCCTTCTAGCGTGAAAATAATCCATCTTGACTAGAAGATTCTTACATGTGTTACCAGTGCCAAAGGCACTTCTTCCATCCTCATGATTCTTTCTTTCGTCTACCTCATGTTTTTGCTCTTTTTCTCCTTTGTACGTGGATTTCCAATGTAACCTTATCTTTCCACCTATCTATCTTCTTTTCTCCTAATGCATCTTTTTAACTGGGCCAATTCAAATGGTCTACCAGCCCAATCCTCTTACAGAATAACTCCATGCCTCTCTTTATCACCTCACCCCACACTAAAATGATGTGCAATCCTTCCCATTGAAGTGTCTAGGGAATTTTGTTCCATCTAGTGCTTGTAACTGGCATGCACCAGAATCAAGGATGTATGAAATTACATAAGGACCCAACCAATGCACCTTCAAATTTCTAGGATGGCATAGAAATTTTGAATCATATAGCAATACCATCTGGCCAACCTCAAACTATTTTTTCTTAATATGGTGGTCATGCCATACCTATTGCTTTTCCTTCTTAATTGTTTGGCTCTATCTTGCTAGTGAGCACCTTTCATCCAAATTTATCAATTCATCAATTCTTTCTTCAGCACTTTCTCATCATCCAACCCTTCTGCGCGCACTATACATAGAGATGGTAGCATGAATTCCATTGGAAAAATTGCTTTCGTGCCAAACACTATTTGAAATGGTGTGGCCTTGTTCAATATTTTATACGTTGTTCTGTATGCCCAAACAACTGCTAACACTTTGTCATCCCAATCCTGCCTACCCACATCACATATCTTAGCCAATGTGTGACTAAGGATTTTGTTGAATGCTTCTATAGTTCCATTTTCTTGAGGGTGATAAGGGGTAGTCTTGTGATGGGCTACCATGAATTCTGCCAATAGAATCCTAACGATTTAATTTAAGAAGTGAGTGCCCCTATCACTTGTTAAACTTAATGGGCACTCCATACCTACTAATAATGTTTTCTCACAAAAATCTAGTAGTCATGGCTATGGTGCAATCCTTAGTGGGTGGCCTCTACCCACCTTGTCAGATAATTAGTACATGTAATGATATACCACGAGTTAGTCTTTCGGTGCAGCTGGTGAGATTGGTCTGACAAAATTTATTTCCCATTTTTCAAAAGGTTTTGTGCTGGTGATGGGGTGAAAGGGCATCTCATCCCTCCTTCTAAGTTTTCTAAGGCACTGGAAATGGTCACCAGGCCTTACAAAACTCAAGGCAATCCTGGTGGATCATCTCATACCATAGTTCAGTGATTAGGATCTTGCGCACCGGTTGCATTCCCCGCATAGTGTCCTCCAGCAATTCCACCATGGGCTTCTTCTAGTATGGCCACGCATTCATGTTCTAGTACACACCGGCGCAAAACCTCATCACGGGCCCAATTTATACAAATACCCATTGATCAACATGAAGGGCATGACACGTATGGCTAATCTTTTTCTTTCCAGTGCATTCATCCCTTCGGGCACCACATCTTCCTTGAGAGAAACAAAAATGTCTTCTAACTCTGAGGGCACACGCCGTAACCTGAATAGTTGTGCATTTGGCATGGTTTCCTCTATACTTTGTGCATCCTCTCTCGAATCAATTTTTGATACATGATCTGGCCCAAAATTGTTCTTTCCCGGTTTTACCACCACTTTAAATTAAAATTCCTAAAATAAAAGTACCCAACTGCATATGTGCCCTTGCAACACTACTTTGTTTACTAGATACTTCAAGGCCATATGGTTAGTGTAGAATATTAAGGGATTCACTAGCAGATATTGTCTAAATTTGTGGAGCACGTAGATCATTGACAATGCCTCGTGCTCGGTCATTGTATAATTTTGTTCTACTGTTGTCAACTTTCTACTTGCAAAACACAAGGGATGATCAATAATTCCCTCTCCTGGTTGAGCAAGAACAGCTCCCATTGCTGTACCAGAGGCATCCAGTGGACATGGAAAGGTTTATCCCATGATGGGAATTGTAGAATAGGTGTGGTGATAAGCCTTTCTTTTAGAGTGTCAAATGCCCCTCTACTGCGCTTCTCCCCACTGAAAGGCACTCTTATGTCTGAGCAATATTTCGAAAGGTGCGGCGATCTTGGCATATCCCTTAATGAACTTTCTGTAGTACCCAGTGTCCAAGAAATCCATGCACGGAACTTTGGCTGGTGGGCTCCCCTAATCCCACAATAAGTGCAACTTTCACGGGATCCACCAGTAAGCCCTCTTTGCATATGATATTCCCCAACAACATTCCAAAAGGAGTTGTAAAGATACATTTCTTGATGTTAAGGGAAATCCTCAACTATTGACATCTTTCAAACATCAATATCAAGTTATCACAATGGTCCCTTACCAATCCATACATTGTCCAATCATCCAAATATACTTGAAGGAACTTGTGGATGAAGTCCTTAAATGCTTGTACCACTATGCGCGAAAATACAATGAGCACATTCCTCAATCCAAAGGGCATGTCTGTGTATGCAAAGCTTCCCCACTCGATGGCAAAAGTTGTCTTTTCTTGGTCTTCCTTAACAATCCTTACTTGGTGATATCTTGAAAATCCATCCATAAAGGTATAGACCTCGCGCCTAACAACTCCTAAAATCTCTTTAGTGAAGGGGGTGGGGAAAAGGATCTATGATACAAACAACGTTCAATTCCCTATAATCCACACATATCCTAATCTTCCCATCCTTCTTTATGCTGATCACCATTGGACTTATCCATTATGATTCCTCCACAACCTCAATGATACCAAATGCTATCATTTTTTCTAGATCTTCTTTAACCCTTATGTGCATGTTGGGATTCATCTTGTAAGGTCTCTTCCTAACTAGGCGCGCACAATATTTCAAGTTTATCCTCATTTCCCCCAATGAATGGTGGATGCCTTTCAACTCATGGTATTTGTGTGGGAATAAATCCTCAAATTCATGCAAGAGATCGATGATCTTTGATACTTCCTTGTCTGACCAGTAGTCCCCAATGATAGCTTCCTTGGGCTCCTTCTCCAAGCTAATGTTAACTTTCTTGGTTTGAGTGGTTCATGATACACACATGTGCATGCATCTGCACTGTCAACTACCTCACGCATCCTAACCGAATGGTTGACATTCAAGTTCTCCATCTCCTCTCCATCAATAACATATACCATCTTTCCTTTCTCCTTTTTAGTACACGTGCGCTCGAATTGTAGGTCTTCTGGTTCCTCCTCTTCAAACCACGCTTCCAAGCTAGGTCCACCAAGTAAGTTTACTAATCTATCTTCCACCATGGTTCAATCCCCCAGAGTGAGGCATTTTATAGTCTGCAATGCCTCACCAACTAGTTGTATGGTACTTTGGTACTCAAATGTGTGAACCAAGTCAGCCGCTAATTCATGCCAATTTCCCGTTTGGTAGCGAGTTTCAGAATGGATGTACCAAGCGCATGCACAGCCTTTAGTGTTAAATATATATTGTGCACCCAAAGGGAGGGTGGTAAATATTTTACACCTTCTCCCCAGACCCTCTCACATTCCTGGATGTGGGAAGAGGTGGGTCTATTACCATTGTAATCCTTGATAGCGAAGGGTATGTTACTCTTCGAGAATTAGACAATGAGCGCAATTCTAACTTCACACCATTCCAACAAGTTTTCACTGTGTGGCCCACCACCCTCGCTGCTGTGCCTATCAAAACATAACCTATCATACCTCGTCGCTCATCCTCCCTCCATTCAGCTTCTATTTCTCTTAAAAGACCTCAAGGTATGCATCCCCAGAATACTTGGTTTTTACCTTTCCTCCCAGGTACCGAACTGTACGCGCTGTTGTTACCTTGGTCACTAATCCTTTCAGATGTCACCCAATCATTTCATAAGTCCCATGCACCCAATTATCACATGCTATACTAGTAGTATCACTAATAGATTAAGCATCATCAAACTGGATGACTCCTTTTATAGGGTGGATGGTCTCTGGATCTCTTATGGAGCGCACATATATTCTATCCAGGACTTCCTCTCTAAGGGGTTCCATATAGGGTGTGAAATTTCCATCAACAAGTCATATAATCATCCTCTCTTCCTTGTTTTCAAAGCTTATGCACCCCTTATTAAACCAGAGATTTGCATTATTCTTATAGCACCACAGGCACTCAAGTAAAGATGGGAAATTATCTGCCTTAGAAAGTGCCAAGACTTCAAAATCCCTAGTGAACCTAGTCCCCTGAATGGTAATGGCTGCATCCTTCAAGACACCTATGGGGATTTCCTTTGTCTTATTTGCCATATACAACACATTTGAAGATGGCTGTAATACAGGTCTTCCCATTTGATGCCAGGCATCCAGAGTGAGAACATTAACCTCCGCGCTGTTAGAGTAGGTATTTACCTTAGCTCATGTTCACCTAGGTACTTTATTTACCTTTATTGTATTTATCCTCACCCACTTATGTGTGTGGATATTTCATTTATCTTATTTAGATATTAGGAGATATTATCTAGTTGTTAGGTATAGTTCTTTCCTTGATCTATGGTATTGACTAGATCCTTGATGTCTAGTTCTCTCCTAAATCTATGGTCTTAACTAGTTCTTTGATGGCAAGTTATTTCCTTGATTTATGGCTTGATCTATGACCTTGACTGGTTCTTAGATTGTTATTACTTTCCTATTTAAGCAAGGCCCATTCTCAATGTATTGCATTGAGTTCCATAATAATATATGATATTGCTGCTCATTTGTTTGCAAAGGTTTTATGTAAAGCTATTCTAGTGAATTGCTTTCATCTTATTGATCGTGGTGTTTGATTAACATATGTGTTCTTGGCTTGGTATGATCTAGTTATCGTTCCTTTCATGGTATTAGAGCTGGAGATTGTTGTTGACATTCATCTGTAAGTTTTATTTTGCAAAAAAATTATTTGTGTATTCATATATTTGGGATTTTGTCATAATATTAAAAAGCTTGTAACTTTTGATCGGTAACTCGGTTTTTGAGTGTCGTTTTTTAAAAAAGTGCTTGTATTTTCATGTTCTTTCCATTGGAACTTCCACTATAATTATAAAGTCCAAAATATGGAGGAGTTTTGTAATCAATTGTGGACTTCAAGAGGATATTGTAAGATTTGTGGAAGAAAATAAATCACTCAAGAAGTAAAATTATCTTCTATAATCACTCATTCATGATAAGGATACAATAATACACTTCCTGCAGAACAAACTTGCTAGCCTACAACATCACCATCATATTGTAGGCAACCATATCCATGCTCGTAGTCCACTTGTAGCTATTTCTTTTGTACCCACTGACATTGATCTTCCAGTCTTTGAGCCTGAACCTACTTTTGATGCTTCTAAACCTGTGAGGCTTGTTACTGCATGGTCTTCCACATCTGTGTCTATTACACTACCACATGTTGTGTATCCTACTTCTGCTTAGCTGCATGGATTTTTTAAGAAGCATACCACTGCATTCAGTTCTCGCATGCTCCGTTCTATGGGTCTCACTAGTGGAGTCATTGGTAGACATTCATAGGGTATTGTTTCCTCTATTCCACATGTTAAGTGGAATTATCATCATGCCATTGGTTTTCGAGCAAATACTTCATCAGGATCACAAATTGACAGAGCTCATTTTTTTGTTCACTTGACTCTTTCTGAGGATCATGAGCAACACATGAGTTCTGCACCTTCACTCAGGATTGAGAAACCTGAGATTTCAGCTGTCAGACATGATCAACCTGACACACGTTATGATGTTCTTTTGTATTCATCCATTGTGCATTTTGTACCAAGTCATATGCAGGCATCTTATTCATCCATCCGTGTTGATTTAGAGTGGATATCTGATCACTTGTGGCAGCGACATAGGCATTCATTGAGAGGACTCTATAAGCATGGTGCCTCCACCATTCGGCCTCTTGCTCCACTTTCTATACCTTATGCATTGTGATGCTTCTTGTTTTGAGCATTTTTCTTTAACAGGTGTAGTGTATCTCTCTTGTTTGTTAAGAGATTTTGTATCAATATTTTCAACACTTTTAGCATGTTAACAGTATCTCTTATGGGGGATCTATTCTAGTGAAGTTCAGTGTTATTTTTTCAGTGTTTGAGTAGTTGATTTTGGGTAACTCATACAGATTTGTAGCATCACTCCACCCATTCAGTAGTATGGGAGGGTGTGGTGTTGATCTTGCTTCTTCGGGTTTCGTGTCCTTGCCTTGTTACCTTGGATTTTCTTGGATTGTGACACTCTGGATTTTGTGTCCTTGCCTTATTGCTTTGGTTTTTGTTCTTAGATCGTGGCACACCTATTTGAAGCAGTTGATCGAATTATGTTTGGTGTTTTTTTTTTTGCACTTTTGACATCACTCTGTTGACAGTCTCCTTGTATGGAGCTATTCTGGTGGAGCCCAGTGTCAACTGTTTTTGAGTTTTTTAATCGCGCAGTGGATTTAGACCATAGTGCACACCAAACTTCTTCAGTATTGTATGAGTTTTTTGAGCCGAGCTTATTGGGATGCCATGGAGCGGATCTCTACTCTCTTTACTTTGTTGTTATTGGTTTTAGGTACCTTGCGGTGTCCCTTTTTTCCTAGTTATTGTACATGAGTACCTCATCAGGCCTAGTTGTCAGGACTCATACTATGGACATGCCACTTCTATTTTGGCCCTTATCTTCACTTGAAGGGGGGTGTTAGAGTAGGTATTTACCTTAGCTCATGTTCACCTAGGTACTTTATTTACCTTTATTGTATTTATCCTCACCCATTTATGTGTGTGGATATTTACTTTATCTTATTTAGATATTAGGAGATATTATCTAGTTGTTAGGTATAGTTCTTTCCTTGATCTATGGTATTGACTAGATCCTTGATGTCTAGTTCTCTCCTAAATCTATGGTCTTGACTAGTTCTTTGATGACTAGTTATTTCCTTGATTTATGGCTTGATCTACGACCTTGATTGGTTCTTAGATTGTTATTACTTGCCTATTTAAGCAAGGCCCATTCTCAATGTATTGCATTGAGTTCCATAATAGTATATGATATTGTTGTTCATTTTTTTGTAAAGGTTTTATGTAAAGCTATTATGGCGAATTGCTTTCATCTTATTGATCATGTTGTTTGATTAGCATCTGTGTTCTTGGCTTGGTAAGATATAGTTATGATTACTTTCACGTGCCTATGTCAATGAGGATGTTGCTAAGAAGCCATCCATCCACTACTGCGTTCAAGGTGATTTCTTTATCATAATAAAGGCTGTGAGGTGGGAGGTTTGCATGTAGAATCTACCTTTCATGTTCTTCCCCGGCACGTGGAACCTTTTCTCTCAACCATGCTCCTAGCAGGGGAATAATATTCTCCTGCCTCAGTAGTTTACACACTTCCTTAACCTCATCTAAGCCATCCTTTGGTGCTTCTACTGGTCTTCTTTGCTCATATTTTCTAGTTTTCTCTTTTAAGCATTGGATCTCCCCTTGCAAGCTTTGAATTACATCTATGGTTTCCTGGTAGACTTCCTTCTGGTGAGCCAGATTTAGATACCTCCCATGTACTACTTCTTCCCTCAAAACTAGAGGTCTCTACCTAGGTGCTTCCCTTGCGCACGTAGACTCTACCCTTATTGTTGCCATAACAGGCTCTAGTTCTGATTCACGTATTACTTGTGGGAGCCATTGTGTGTCAACCTTCTTAATACTCATCATGGCAATGCCCTTATCCTTCCTGTACTGCTGACTCATATGTTCGTATAACTCTGGGCACTCTTTGTACTTATGTTTTTTTCCACACCAAGAGCATTGTAGAATATTTGTAAATTCAAGATTATAAAGGTCTGTGGCTCCACAATTAAATCATGTTCCACGTGGGAATTCACTTCTTCCCCTGTGGTTACCACAACCACAAATCCTCTGTGAAACCTTCTTTCATGCGCACCTCCATCTCTGCGCTCTTCATACCGACGTTCATCTCCTTTGGATCTGTTAGCAATGCCAGTCTAGCACACATCAAGATCAATTGCCTCATGAATCTAGTAAATCAATCTACAATCCTTAATGTCATGTGTGGTTGAGGTACATATCTTACAATAACAAGATATGTTTTTACGGATCACGCGTTGTAGCAAGGGGAACTTACTTGCATCATGGTCCCCATGACATATTTCGTAATTTACCACTACGGCACGTACCACATTCTGAGTACATATCCCACCATTATCCTTTGTGTGCCCTTCTACATTACAATCTGTGCACCAAATCCCACCGCAAGTCTCTGGAACTATGTTGGTAGATAATTTCTCCAATTACTTAGTCATGGCAGTAATCTAAGCCTCTAGAAATGGGCTAACACTAGTGTCAACACTACCAACTGCCTCAGTGCAAAGTGACTTCTAACGCGTCGCAAGGGTCCATGAATGTTTTATGAGATAAAGCCCTCTTAAAGGGTGTGATCAACCCTCTGACAAAATAATGAGCATGTTGTGAAGGGTGGATATCATAAGATAGTTTAGACAATAGAGTTTTAAAGTGCACATCATATTCCCTCACACTCTCTGCCATTCCCTGCTGGATTTCTTTGAGAGAGCCAATGCTCTTTTGTTCAAACTCAGGTATGTGGAATTCCACCAAGAATGCATTTCTTAGCATGGTATAATCCACAACAGTCTGATGAGGGTCATACTTTCGATATCAACTATGCGCACATCCTTGTAAGTTTGTCACAAATTAACTGGCCTTTCAATCCTAGGTTGTGATCCCCTTCACGCACTATAGCAGCTCACACTTATGCACATGCTCTGCGGAATCTTCTATCTCACTGTAATCTGGTAAGTGTAGAGACATCTCAAAAAATACTTGAGGAGGTGGCTGAGGCCCTTGTCCTCCCAATCCAGTCCCTTGGTTTCCTCCTCTGCCAAACCCACTAGATCCTGAGCCACCAGCTCCACCACTTCCACCTCCAAATCCTCCTGTGTTAGGTACATGGCCTGTGTTTGTCATGCCGAATGCTCCTGTCGTTCCACTAAACTGTGTGCCGATAGTTTGTGAACTAGTACCATTTCCAGTCGTATTTCCTCCACCACTTCCTAACGTGCTTCCAAAAAACCAGATGTATATGTGCCTTGTCCAAACATTCCACCAAATACTAGAATAGTGTGTGAAGCCATAGAAGTCCTAAATGAGAAGTTGTACCTTCTGGGTGCCGATCGGTTGCTTCTACTAATATCAAATGGATCAACTATAATTTTCCCTTGTTTAAACAAACCAAGTGCCTAGGTTTGGTCGCTAGGTACGGTCAGATGCATGCCAATGACTCTTCTTTCTCTACATGACGGAATATCATTAGAAGCCACAAGGTTTTCTCTCCAGCACTTACCAAGATGGGGTATCATAGACTTCTCAGGTTCCACATCCTCTGCATGAGCCTCACCTCATTTCCACCATGTATAGCTCCACAACCCACTTGTAATCCCACATTGTCTATTAATCTCCCTTTCACGTGCTTCATTATACTTGAGCAATATCTCCTCCCTTTCCTTTTCAGTTGTTAGATCAGCCATCCTTCCCCAACCTAGCTTCCTCGCCAAGCACTCAGGGTGGTTTATCCGGCCATAGAAAATACCTCTAAACCCATGGTTACCATCAAGATTTTGATTACCAGGGGGATAACATGCAAAAATGATCCTCTGGGCTCCCGCAAGAACTCAAACTCAGCAACTTCTGGACAGGAATACATGGAAATTGTGTATTCTAGAGTGTAGCTAGTCAATACTCCCTTCCACTAATGATCTATAGCATAGGTCCACGTTAGATCAACATCTTGTAATTTCTGATATGTTTCTTGGGTCCAAGGGGGTGACCTATAACACCACCCCGGTCTAGATGTATAAGCCGAGATCCATTTGAATAACTCCACTGGGAAACTACAGAAGAAGGTTTCGTACAACTCATTATAAAGAGTGTCTTCCACCCATCTTTGTGTGTCAAACCTAGATCCGGTATTGAATCTCTGAGTGAATTTTTCCTCCATGCTTTTAAACCAATCTTCAACACCTTCCAAGGATAAGCGCTCCGTCATCACTTTTTACACAGACTATGATTTATGCCATGTTCCACTACAAATTCAAAAAGAGGTCCAGGAAATGAAACCAAGATGTAATCATTTTTACACCCAGCGGGCACAAGGTGCTCACCCGAGGCACACGAGAGGGAGCTGAGTCTCTCTTTTATATGAGTTCAGTGGAAGGCATACTTCATTATCTGGACTTAGTGATTTACAAGAAATGAGAAAGCTATAGAGCTCAGAATGACTTCTATACCCCTTCAATCCCAACAAAAGCACAATGTGCAACATAATTAATAGAACTAAGAAGTTGTAAATACACAAATATACTCAATCATTCAATTAAGGTTCATTATTATATAAGATCAAAAGTAGAGTAGAAACATGCAGATAATACATAAGGAGATATTAATATAAACATAGTGTTAACCTTATCATATTCATTCATAGTCTTACTACAAAACATCATAGAGAGGCAGACCATAGTCATGCGCCATATCTGGATCCATATATGTATACTCACAGGATTAAATTTTCATTCCCCATTCCCTCATTACATTATTCCTACAATCATCTACCCATTTTATCCCATAGTTCTCATAGTAATTCTGCAGAGCTCCGCTACCTCACTTGTGTCCCTTTTCTTTGCCAAGGACGCGGGTATAAATAGGCATATGAGCTCTAACAAACTCTTCTGCAACCTCAGATCTTGCCCCAAGTGTCAAAGTGTGGGTCACCCCAGCCGTATGCCTCTCCATGTCATGATTAGATTTTTGGATCTTCTTATCACAAGGTATATTCCTTCCAGGACACCCTGTTGCCAGGCTGGAACCTTATCCAAATGGAACACGTTCTTCATGTGTCTTGCCCAAAAGGCCGAAAATAGCTAACTCCCAAATTGTGCTTCGCAGGCATGCGTACTTGATTCTCTAAGAACCCTTTTTGAATTCTTCCTTGCACACCTTCACTTGCGCACTTCCTTCGGCCATGCGCGCCTACGTGCCTTTAAGATTTGGAAGCTATATTAGGGTCCCAACAACCACCTCATGCATGGGTGACTTGCATTCTTGGAATGAAATGGGCAATAAACATCTCAACTTCCATAAGAACTTTTAGGATGTATGGTTGTATATTGGGATCCATATTATTCCATACTAAGAAATGATATCCATTTAGTTCTGAGTAAGATATTATACAAATAAGTCTTACTATTTATAGTTTTAATTTAATCCCCTAGTATTCCTCTTTATAAATAGAACACACTTTCTTATTTTCTAGTTGATCAAATCTTTAGATACTGCCTTCTGAATTAAAATAGTTATGTTCATAATATTACTTGTGAATGTGCATCATATCATAAATAAAATGCACTATGAGTTATAATGGGATTCTATATTTCAAAAATCATTCTAGTAAATGTATTTCTTTGAATAAATTCATTGGATTCCCAAGGGATTGTTTGAGGGCTTGTGAAGCTATATGAAAAATTATTTTCCCTAATTGAGGGACCAACATCATCTCGACGAGTGCACACAAGAGTATACACTTGTTGGCATATGGATTTTCCTTTATATATTTTAATAATTTTTTCTATATTATTAATGATAGAATTATGCTGGATATTTGAGGAATGAATGGAAACAAGATTCTATGTTTCATCTTTTGGTTACATGAGAGGTAGTGTCATAAGATCATTTTCTAGCACTTCAAGTTCCATTTGTAGAGCATTATTTAATGATAATCGAGTCATAGAAGCATATAATTAAATTATTCACCAATTTATTTATTCTCTTCATTCACAATAATTTTCTCTTCTATTTCTATTTATCTCTTGTCTTCGTTCATGATATTTTTTCTCTTCACCTCCTATTTATATCTTTTTTTCATTCTATTGGAGAATATCTCTTGAAGGTTTTACATGGGGCCCCTGGTTTTATCAGGAAAATATGTTATCTATCAACAAGTGGATACCTGGCTCCCCTATCTAGATACCTTCCATTTTGCATGTCTGGGTAAGGTTGTAGGTTCTGCCTCTTGAATATTGGGAGCTTGATATGTTCCATGGAATTGTCAAATCTCTACACAATTTGCTATTTGTGGATCTTACTAATATGTATTGATCTAGAATAATACATGCAAGACTATGTGTTAATGCATCCCAATATAAACTAGTCCCTCATATTATCCTCCTTTCATCAAGATTCAGAGTCTAGTAACAAAAATTGGAGTATGAACCTTCCCCTATTTTTTGTGTCAAGTGCTGGAATGTCGGCCACAATGATGAGTGTTGTAGGGATCCTGTTCAAGAATGGGAAAGAAAATAAGTAGATTTGGGTTCTATTTCCATACCATATTCTCAAGCATGCATGGGTATTTGCTGTGAGAATGTAAATAATGCTAATGCTAGTATCTCTGATTCTGGAGTAGCTCCTCCCCTATTGGGAGGTCGTTGTTTCCATGTCAATGATAGGATTGTATGATTTAGGATACATGAAAGAGGATGCACAATGTTTTGGGATGGAGGAACACATGGGGAATTGAGTGAGAATTTTTTTTGGCACTGGTGGAAACAGCTGTCCCATCCATTCTTGTGGTCCCTTTTAAATCTTACGCCTAATAAGAAATGATAGATCTTGAAGATGGTGCTTTGGTGGTCAAAGCTAGTTTCCACGAGATATGAGATGAAAACAAAAAGGAAATATTAGACATGACAATTAGTAGGAATTAGACTTAGAGCTGCAAGTCTATGGATGGAAATCAAATCCAGATAGATCTCCAATTATCTAAGGAGAAACAATCTGGAAAGAAGATAGAAAAACTTTGAGCCTAGCTCACTAAAAATATTAGATTTCTGGGAGGGAGAAGGATATAAAGAGTATGATAAATATACCTTTAGTAACCATAGGGGAGGAGATAGATGATGGATGGAACATTGTCCAGTTAATAATATTTAAATGTAACCTATCAAAACCTCATTGTGATATAATTACTAAAATCAAGAATAAGGGTTTCCTATGTTTGATCAAATTTTCTCATTGTTGTTTAAAGTTAATGGAATGGTGGCAAGAAAATGGGAAAATCTAGATTATGGGATGGTTTAAGACTACCTCCTAATATTCAACAATGATGAAGATGAAGATACGGGCGTAAAGATTCTCTCCATGGTGAGCTCGATAACCTACATAACAAAGAGACACTAGACAAGAAAATGATTATTAGATAAGATGGTGGGTTTCTTGGTTAGGTTAGTCCCGAATATGGAGGATGTGAACCCAATGTGATAAAAAAAATATCGATAAAAATGATGGATATGAGAAAATAGAATACATATGTGCTAGATATGCTAGTTGTTCTAAGATAAAGATATGATAATGAGAAATGATGATAAATTAAACCAAAACTTGATCAGGTCAATGGTGACCTGAGAGAAATATAGGCGGTTGATGGAAACTGTAGAAGAGTAGACCAAGAGATATGCAGAAAAGTGGATCTAGATCTGATGTTGAGATGTTGATGATGTCCTAATTTGATGTAGACAAATAGGAAACAGAAAGGATGCCAGAAAATAGACAGATTTGATAAGAAAATGCTATATGTGGATTGGGTTGACGACGAATGAGGCCCAAAAGTGAGATCTAGGATGACAAAAGGGTGGATCATAGAAATCGAGAGGCCTAAATGTTGAAGAAAGCTATAGGACATATGGTAGATGAGGCACATGATAAAAAACATGGTTGATGTAGATTTGGTTGACGATGACTAAGTTGGATTGACAATAGATAGTGTAGTGATGATGAGATTTGAAATTGTAGGTGGGAAAAACATAAAGGTTGGAATATCTAAGATGTTGCAAGGATTAGAAAATGAGTGACAGAAAATATGGAAGATAGAAAATAAAGAAGATGGAGATTGGGTCAATGATGATTGGGATGGATTTACCAAAAAAAAGGGAAGACTTAGGGATTGAGGGGGTTAATAGATGGTAAATGGGGTATGGGAAAATATCAATGAATGCCAATGAATCTACAATCTCCCAATAAATGATCTGACTTGCAAGACTTAATGGAAAGAGTGATGAAACAATGGTGGGTATCCAAACATGAAATAAAATTCAACTCTCTCAAGATGGCATGCAAAATCTCCAAGATAGCTCCAAGTTGATGGCTACAATTCCTAAGTAGAGAAAGAAAAAAGAAATCTTGTAAAAAGGATGAATATGAAAAATATCATCCTCTTAATAAGGAGGGGTAAGGGCATACGTATAGGGTTGATGGTGACCTTGAACATTGATTTTGGTGGCAGAGATGATGTTTAACTTGATACAAAGGGCCCTAAAAGGATAAGATTAGGGTCTCAAGCTATTTAGGCAGGTTAGGGTTGTATAGGGATGATCAAATATAGTTGGAGGGTGAAAAGGCATTGAATGAGAGTAGATGGGAGCCTAGGGATGATAAATTGGGTGTCTAGGAATGTGATTAAGGTAATGGATGGGTTTAGGGGTAGTTAAATGTGATTAGAGGTGGATTAGAGAAGATAAAAATAATGATAGGATTAAGATGGTGATTAAGATAGGGAAAATGGGGATTAGAGGAAATAAATGGGATTTAAGAGGGAAAGGGGAATTTGAATAGGAAGAGAGGTATGTATGTGTAAGATGATGATGGAGGGGAGTGAAGGTGGGATGAGGGACAAGCATACCAAAAATTGGTGTCTACAGCTAGCACTTTGGGGTCCCTTGATTGTTCCTAGTGAGCTTTTTATTTTGAGCTTTGTTGTGATGTCCCAAGTGTTGTTTATTTCCCATGTTTTGCATGGGATTTTGCTATGTTGTGGATGTAGTATCACACAATGCTTAAATTTTAACCTTTGTTTTCATAGCTTTTTTAATCTAGGTAGGGCTCCAACTAAAAAAACTCCCTTCTAGCCTTATCCAAAAATATCTTCATGCCCCTCTACATAACATGCCTGCCAATCAACATTTCTTTGTTGTTCAGACAAAAACATGATAGTTTTTTTATGTTATAGATTGATTATAAGGAAAATTAATGTAGTTTGATGGGAATAACATGTAATTTCAGTAGTTTGAAATTGATTAAATTCAACACAATATTATGGGATTGATATCCTTTATTTTTTGTTCTTGTTATAATTTGAGAAATGATAACATTTGGGTTTGAAATCTACTATAGTAATAAATGCATCGCTTCAAATAATAAACATATAAATTTTAATATAAAACATCAATTATTATAATATATTAAAACACAAATAAAATTATAGATTATAACAACTCCAAAAATGTTGAATAAAAACTTGAATTTCAAAGAATTGACACATTTAAAGAAATAAGAAAATTCATAGTAAGATATTTTGAAGTTGTCCTAAAATTTGAGATTATAAAATCATAAAAGAAATATCTAATATCAAATTAAGTTTAAAATAAGAAATCTATAAAGGAAAATGAAATTCCGATACATAATATTAATATATAAAAATTGTACATACAAAAATAATGCTATTTATGAAGTAGTATTTAAATGTTGTAGCACCAATAATAAGCATATAAATTACTATTTAATAACATGAATTATTAAAATATTAAAAAACATTAGAACAATTCTAGATTATAAGTACACTTATAATGTTAAAATACAAATTAAATTTACAAGAATTGAGACATTTACATAAATAAGAAATTCTATAATCAAATATTATTATAATTATTTAGTATTCTAATAGGCATATCAGCCTGTTGATAACATCAAAGATGTTATTGCTTGTAGATATCTACTCTCAATTGCTCACTTTCCAGGGAACCTACTCTACTACTTATTGGTCATCAAACTTACACCCACGTCTCTGATCTGGAAGGATCATTTCATTTAAGACAACAATGGAACCATCTCCAAGTTATGGGACCTTGCGCACTTGAGACAGATCTATTGTTGTCTCAAACAGCTTCGTCCTTCCAGATCCGCGAAGTGGGTGCAATTTTGACGGCCAATAATTTATGGCACGCCTGGTGGGACCAGAAGTGAAAGATTAAATTTCATATTGTTAAGTTCTAGTGTGTGGACTTAGCATTTCTAGCCTTTGGAGGCTTATTTCAACACATCTGGCAACTCCCAACATTTCAAGATCTCCTAATTTGTAGTTCTGAGTGCCTTTTATGAGAAGAGTGCATACCAAACAAAGTGCTATAGTCGAAGGATCCTTTGAATACCTCCATCCTTCTCCAAGAAACACATGCAGCAGATCTACCACACACGCATTCTCATCTCCAGCGTCTTGCACACACTCTACTCCTCCAAATAGATAAGCACACCCTATCATGGCGCTTCAACTACATCTTCCTTAAAGGAACTTTTCTAGCTTTACTGGTGGAAGCCTTCTCGATCTTAATGCTCAACATGATATGTCAGCGACCACACTCAAAAGTATTCCATACTTCTTGGGAGAAAATCAAGTTACCCTTGTTGAACACATTCAATATGTGGCCAATGTATGCTTTGTCTATCTGATTACACATGATGATGTTGTTGTCAGATTACTCGCAGCCTATTTCAAGGGTAAAGCACTCCAATGGTACTATGGCCTAAGACATTCATCTATTACTACCTAGGATGAGCATGGAACAACTCTTTGTAGTTTATTTGAGGATAAATCAAATCATTTATCACTGGTAGAGCAACTAGCTACAACAACGCACACACCCAACAAACAAATGACGGATATCAACATCAGATTCCATAAGACTTGGGAAAAAATTCCTCAAGTGGTAAGGCCTATAACCCATCATGCTTTCTTATACTATCTAAGGGATTTGAATAGTGACATTTTAGTCATGATTCAATCCATGGGAGGAATAACCTTACCTTTTGTATACAACATTGCAATAAAGGTAGAAAACAACCTCATTCAGGCTGGTAAGTTGGCACCCAGGCCTCCTGCACCCTTTTTCCTAGAGATGTCTTTAGAGCCTCGGCCTTCTATTTCCTTAGTTCCAGTGCAGAGTGCCTAACCTATTGCATCTACATCCTAATACCTTTCACAACAAAAAAAAGATGATGAATTGAAGTCCCTAATTAGAACTTGTCCAAAAAGGTCATATCATTGGAGAAGAAGCAGGTGCAATTCTATAGAGGTAGTTCCAATTAGGTGCAAATCCAAAGCAATCAACCTTGGAAAAACAAGTATGGGAATCAAAGGTATAGACAAAAATAGTAGAATGATAGATGGCATGCTAATGCGCACTTGACTTTGCAAGTTATTTCTCTTATACAACCTCTTCTAGTGACCATCACAAGTCAAGAAATTGTTCCAATCCAGAACAATATGGTGCAGGAATCTGAATGGTGATTTCATTGCAATATGCCTCATAGCCAGTATCATTGTGCTAATGTTGCACGCACGTAAGCCTACATGATTTAGAATTATTTTAGATGTGATTCTTTAACAAGTGCACCAAAAGAAGATAACCAAGAAAGGCCAGAAGCTCCTCTAAAGTAAAATTTGATGTTCTTTGGCGCTGAGGAATTTTGTGTAATTAACCAAGCTGTAGAGGACACAAGTAGACCACGTGCCCAAGTTACAGACAATACAAGATATAAGAGCAGATTTATTGAGTCTAGCACACAACTCACAATTCCAATGACACAAGCAGACCATGCACCCAAGTTGTGGATAACACAAGATACAAGAAGGGAATACTTGTGTCTGGTACGTAGCTCATAATTCCAATGGCACAAGAAAACCCTCAAAAGTAAAAGGAAGTGGCTAAGACATCTAGTAGTAAAAGTGCTCAAGTGCCAACACCTGAGGCTCTGCGTAAAGATACTCTGAAAGTGGTGTGCACCCCTCCTTTGATAGGTCAAGTCTCTACGCCAGCTAAAGTTCATGCCTCTATACTTGAACAACCAAGAAATTTTTTTGTTGTTCCTCAAATGTGCAAGTTAATGGGTTTTCCATTTAGAATTTTGGACGAGATGAAAAAGAAAAACATAAATGTTATTATGTGGGATGCCTCGACCATTCCATCCCAATGTGAATTATTGCATGAAGCTCTGGTGTAACTCCCATGCATTGATCCAGTTATGCAGAAGCCACGCGCTTCTATCAACATCTTCCAAGAATAGGATAAGAAAGTAATTAAAGTTGTTAAAATGCCACCCTTATATATGTATTTGATCATAGGAAAACATCTTGTCCATAACTATATGATTAGCAAGGGTGCTAGTACTTCTGTCATGCCTAAGAAGATTCCTGATGTCTTAGGTCTTAAGTATAGCCCTCTAAAAAAAGAATTTTTGTAACTTGATGGTTCAACTGTCACTACCCTAGGAATCATCAGGGATCTTGAGCTAACCCTACATGCATGTCCAATTCTTACCATGACTCAAGATGTGTCAACCATTGATTTACCCCTTCTATTTGCCTTATGTTTGTCGAGAGATTTTACTGCTAAAGTGGGTGGTTATTTGTCTTCTGATTGGTCTCATATGTTACTCAAGATAAGGTATGGTACCCCCGGTTTACCATATAAGTTAAGCCAATATTTTCCTATCATGTAGATTCATATGTCACATTCCCTCTACAAGCCAACTGTTTGATCCAAGAAGATCAACCTTCCATTCCTGAAGAACAACATCTTCCACCTTCTATTCCTAATATGGTACTTGATGAGTTGGCAAAGAGGCACCATAAGTTTGACCCATATGCTAAAGAAATGGAAGCTTATGAAACTGGGCTTGGTACCTACTACATTCTTGAAGAAGAAGATATGTTGCCACACATGATCAAGAAAAGGGAAGAGAACATTGGCCTATGGGAGTTATACTTTGATGGATCCAGAAGCAGAAAAGGTGCGGGAGTAGGAGTCATTCTCATTTCTCCTAAGGATGATAAATTCTTCTTCACTCACAGATTGCAGGTTACATGTTCTAACAATGTGGTAGAGTAAGAGGCGTTGGTGCATGGTCTACTTATTGCTGAAAAGAAGAAGATTAAGGTCCTATAGCTCTTTGGGGATACATAATTGGTTATCCACCAAGTCACCAACAAGTGCCAAGAAAATAATAAGCTTCTCAAAGCTTATAAACACAGAGTTTGGGACCTCTTTGAGAAATTTGATGCTCTAAATATGTAGGTGGTGCCATGCAAAATGAATAGGGAAGTTGATCAAATGGCCATACTTGGTTCATAGTTATCTCTTGCTGAGGAATTTGTTAAAAGAAACATTTAACAAATATAGATGGTGATCAGACCATCCATTCCAGACAACAAAAGTAGCTGAAAAGTGTTTAAAAATGATGCACAGATAGTCCAGTTCATCAAGAATAAAACTGAGTTCTCATCAAGCATGCAAGCTGACTTGATGACAACTATGGTGACCAAGTGATTCAATTAAAGTCAAATAAGTTTCCTAAAGTGATGGTTACCTTAGAGAAAATTTTTATCCCTGATGATGAGTTCAAGGGTGAAGAAAATTATATGTGTGCTGCATAAGAAGACTGCTCCTCAGTCACTATTGCGCTCAAAAAAGAATTGTTGCTTAGTAAAGCTTACGCACACGATGAAAAACATGATTTCATCTCTCTCTGTCAAAAATACAATGATATATTCTCACGGGAGTATGAATACCTCAAATGTTTTGATCTAAGTGTTGCTCAACACCCCATTGACCTTGATCCTGATATTAAGCCCGTCAGATAGAAGCAACGACCAATCAGTGTAAAGATATAGCCCCTCATGAGAAAGGAATTATCTAAAATCATTGAGGTGAAGATTATTTTTCCTATCAAGTAATCTACCTGGGTCGCGAATCTAGTTTTGGTGCACAAAAAGAATAGTGAAATCAGACTTTGTGTTGATTTTAGAGATTTGAACAAGGCATCTCTAAAGGATCATTATCCTTTGCCTTTAATGGAGTAGATTCTACAAACTATGGCCATCATGAAAATATTCTCAATGTTAGATGGGTATTTAGGTTTCAATCACATACTGGTTAAGGAAGATAATCAATTCAAAACATCATTTACAACCAAGTGGGGAACATATGCATATCAGAAGGTTCCCTTCGGTTTGTCAAATGCAGGCACAAAATTTTAGCGTACTATGGACGTTTCCTTGAAAAGTTATATCAATGAATTCATCTTGGTTTACCTTGATGACATTACAGTCTTATCAAAGCAAAGCACGAATCATATGGCACACCTGGAAAAAGCATTTGAGAGATGAAAAAAAATTGTGGTATCTCTTAACCCCAAGAAGTGTAATTTTGCTGTGGTACAAGGAAATATTTTGGGGCATGTGGTTTCAAAGGATGGTATTGCAATTGATCCTGAGCACATTTCAGCCATCCTAGCTCTTTCCCTACCGGAGCACAAAAGGGCCTTGCAATCCTTCCTTGGTAAGATCAATTTTGTTAGATTTTTTATTCCTTAATTTTTAGAACTGGTAAGGCCAATCACCCTGATGCTTAAGAAGGACATAGCTTTCAAATGGACAACAAAGGGAAAGGAAAGATTTAATCAAAATCAAGAAAGAGATTGTTTGCACGCCATCACTCATCAACCCAAATTACTCGAAGGATTTTATCCTTTATGTTTATGGCACTAATGTGAGTGTTGTTACTATCCAAACACAAGAAAATGAATAGGGGCTAGAATAAACAATGGATTTCTTCAACCCGACGCTAAAGGATTATGAATTAAAATATAGTCACATGGAGAATCAGATCTTCACCATCATGTGCGCACTCAATAAATTCAAGATTTTTCTCACCAAAAATCATATTAAGGTGTTAGTATCACACTCTTATGTCAGATACTTCATCATGGGAGTAGAAATTAGCGAAAAGAGAACACGATGGGTGACCAAAATCATGTAAGATGATGTGACTATCAAAACCAAATATATGGTAAGAGGTAGTGCACTCTGTTGCAACTTTCTAAGAACGCACACAATGAACGTGAGACTTCATTATTTATTGATGAAGCTATCTTGTACATGGAAATTGAACAGAGTAAAAATCCTGATGCACATGACTGGATGAAGGCCATGATCACATTCATTTCCGAGGAGACATACCCTCTTGGCTTAAACAAGGAAAAGAGAAGACATCTGAGGTTACAATCTATCCCTTATGTTTTGATTGATGGAATTCTCTTCAAAAATACTCTTGATGGCGTGTCGTTAAGATGTATCAATGACACACATATTGAAAAAGTGTTAGCAAAATTTCACAATGGATTCTCTAGTGGAAACTTCTTTACCAAGACTACAAAAATGAAAATCATAATGGCATGTATCTTTTGGCCTAATTTGTTTATTAATGCACACAAGTGGGTTACCAAATGCAAGGATTGTGCTTTCTTAACAGGAAAGAAGAGATTGATAGTGCTTCCCCTCTGACCAATCCAAGTGGATTAGCCTTTTGCGTAATGGGGTCTTGAATTCATAGGAATGATTAATTTGCCTTCAAGTGCTAGACATAAGTGGGTATTGACAGCTATGGATTACTTTACCAGATGGACAAAAGTTATCATGCTCAAGGAATCAACTGAGTCAGTTATCCATGAATTTCTTGAGGGTATAGTCACAAGGTTTGGAATTCCTCAAACCATTATCTATGATAATGCAAAATCCTTCCTGGGCTCAAAATCTGGGCATTTATTTGAAGACTTCTTCCAACTATTATGCCCAAGGAAATGATCTAGAAGAGTAAAAAAACAAGAACCTGATCAGGATTATGAAGTGCACAATGAACATTAGCTAAAAGAAATGGAATACAAAGGTCTCGTGCGCACACTGGGAAGATAGAATCACAATTAAAAAAGAAATAGGAACTTCACCTTATAAGCTTGTCTATGGAAAAGAGGCTACCCTTACTTTGATGATGGAGTTGAACTGATTGATGCTTTCCCAACAGCTGGAGTTCAAAGGCGTAGACTAATGAGAAATGAGAATGGAAGAGTTTGTTAATATTGAAGAGTCAAGGAACTCTATCATGATCAATATAGAACAACATAAACAAACAACAAAGAAATGGTTTGACATCAAGGCTAGGCCTCAAGATTTCAAAGGTGGGGACTTGGTCTTGAAATGGGATGCTAAAAGAGGCAAAATAGGGCACCATTCAAATTTTGATGCACTTTGGAGTAGCCCATACACCATTAGTTCATGTAAAGAGGCTAATGCTTTCGAGTAAACTCATCTTGATGGAGGCACGCTGCAAATCCCAGTAAATGTGATCTATCTCAAACCCTTCCATTAAGTTTGTTGCATCATTTTGTACACATTACTCTAAGTGTACTACACACACATTGTTTGTTTGTACAAATTTCTTTCTTCTTGCGTGCTTCCTACGTGTGCTCTTCTTTTGCTTCTAGGATGTCAGAAAATTTTCAATAGTTTGCAAGATTCAGGATAGAGTCAAGAAATGACCCTTGAAGTGACTTCAGGGGTAGTTCTTCAAAGCTGTAATTCAGAATTTCATGATTACATAGTAAAATCCATGCCCAATTGACTCTCCAGGCTACTAATCTTCTTCATCTAGTAGGAAGATGGCCCTAAAATTCACCAAAATTGTTATCCACATAACTCTCCTAGTTATTTAGACACCTTACAAACATATTATGGCTCATAGATCTACATTGCAGTGGCCTGCACCTTAGTTATCTCATTATCACATTCACTTGGTCACTGTATCCTCGTGTACCCTTGCGCACTTCCCCTTCCTCCTTTAAATTTTTATTTTCCTCTTTGTTCTACTCTTGTCTTGCATGCATATTCTGTGCATTTTCCTTCTTCCCAACAACTATTTATCTTGCACGTGCACCTTGCACTTTCCTCAATCAACTAGGTCCCTAGGCCTCTCACGCACCCCACACATTACCTTGTAATAGTTGTACCTTGACCATACATTCTCTACTCATTAGTTTGTCTCATTATCCCCCACACACATTGCACTTTCCTTCCTTCTACCTTCATCCCATGCCTCATTCTTCTACGTGCATACCTTTACACCATCCTCTACGCCTTTCCATGCCACATTATTCTATGACATGAATTAAGTGTGCTACATGCAACCAGTCAAATTGCACCAATAGGGTGCCAAACCCTTGTAACAAATCAATGAGTGACACATGGCAGAAATGACAAGAACATTTATACAGGTGGTCTTCCTTTCAGCCAATCCATGCATGCCACTTGTCTTGCATACGCAGACGACTCTTAAAAATGTATGACATTCATATCTATTTCTATAGAGCTCTCATCGGTGTGTGCCTAATCTCAACCTACATCTGCTGACATAGGCTATAATGATAGACATTTAAATTTAAATTCATGGTGGATCTGGTAGGTAAGAAATGGGAAAACATCTTTCTAGGCATTAATGAGAAAATATGGTTTCTCCAACCACCCTATTTGATATGATCCACCCTCTTTCCTTCTCCACCACACCAAACACACTTAGGGAAACACAATTGACATATTTTCAGGTGGATTTATAGGAATTGAATGCTTCTTATTGGTGGTTGCATTTAAAATTCAGATTTTCCCTCCTCTTCTTCTTCCATGAATTCATCTATAAATGTAAGAGCTAGGATTGTTGTTAATGTTGGAAATTTTTTATCCTTATGCATTTTGCTAAGGACTTCATATTTTATGTATTCTGAGTTGTAGACCTCTAGATCTAGCTCATGCATGTAGATATCAGCCACTTTTAACATTATAACAACTCTATGCATTTTTGGAAGTAATGGAAGCATCATTTTGTGACTATTCTCTATCTTAATATGTTTATATTCCTTCTTCTTGCCTTTTCTTTTGCATTGTGTGCTTGTTGTGTCATTCTAGGTCCCTTGCAATCCCCTTTCTAGTTGTGTTCCATGAAACTAGTCTATTAAATATGTTTTAGGTGTGCTACAAGGGCCTAGCCTTCTTTCACGTATTTCCTTTCATTTTCACTCAAAATAGATAAATTTTCATCCCTCTTTTTATGGTGTTATCACTTTTTAGTGTAGTTTCCTTTCATGTTATCCTTCTATCCTTGGTCCCTTGGCATTATTAACTTAGTTTTCCCTTTCAACACTAGGATTAGAAACATAAATCAAAATAGATAGAGGAACTGACCTTCTCTTGATATCTGTCTCAAGTGCGCAAGGACCCACAACTTGGATACAGTTCCATTGTTGTCTCAAACGAGTCGATCCTTCCAGATCTGAGATGCAGGTGCAAGTTTGACGACCAACACTACTAAATAATCATTTTGTTATGATTATCTTATTTTTTATTGAAGATGGGAATGACATCGGTAATTATTTGGAGCACCTCAAAAACTTGTACCTCAATTTTAGTTCAAGTATTTATTGGAGGAACAATCAATGTTACATATAGTATTTCATTCCTTGACCTCCTTGGTTAAGTATGTCTAACATGGTTTTACCTTTGGTTTTCTCGATTGTTTCAAGCTGTAACAAACGAGCTTGAATTCAATATGGTAGGGTTTCTAGGGTACCCACAATGTTGATTGTGTTTTTTTGTGCACCATGTAAAACAATAGATCAAATCTTCTTACCCTATAAACAAGATTGTAAAGATCACACTTAGACAAAATAATGTTACTACTCAAAAAATGACTTAAGATTTTATTGATGTTTATGATTGTGCTACAAGATAATAAGATATAAATATGACTATATATTATTTAGATTAGATGGCATATATAGATAATATTAGTCATGGATTCAAATCCATAAATCAGATTCCTGGTATGTGTATAAATTTTCAAATATGTTAGAAGCTACAAAATCCATAATTTCTTCCTCTCTTGTAGTGGTTTCAGAATCTAGAATGGAAATATAATCCTCTATAAATAAATCAGTGGATTATTCTTGGGTATAAAAAAGGTGAAAAAGTGTAGTGTTGGTGATAGATATGTTGATGTGGCTATGGTCTTCAACTTTAGGTGCTTTTTTGAGGTCCTATGAGAAGTCTAAGACAATCTTGTAAGCATACTCATACTGTGCTAGATCTGCACTGAGTCTTATAACTTTATTGTACACATCCCAGAATGATTTGGTAGCCTCACAAATGAAATGATTTGTTGAGAAGATATCCTCAAGATGATTGAAGGGAACATTTTGAATTACGTAGAGCTCAAGATTGTGGAGGACCTCATATTGTTCTCAATAAAGTAGATGTCGAATGATAGGAAAAACATAAATGTTTGCTACAGGGTAATTCCTACAACCTAATGCCATCTAAAAGCAACATTATAGACAATAAATTATTAGATAACAAGAAAAAACAAGACATTTTGATCAAATTATGCAAAAAATATGAAAAATAAAAGTAACAGAGGAATAATTGTCGATTCAGGTAAATCATTGGTGATCAAGGAAATCACTAGCAATTGTTGTTAGTTTTAACAGTTTATGAAAATAGAGCTAAGAAACTTGATAAAGCTATAATTTAAGGTAAATTCAAAATGTTGATGACATATTATGAATAGATAAATAAAGCTTACCTCTAAATAGTGCCTAAGGTAAGAAAAATGAGTAAATTACCTTACACAATGGGTGAATTTAGTGGATGGATGGAAGAAGATGATTGAATGGTGATAGAAAACATTTTGACAAAGGGTTTGATGAATCAGGAGGAACGTGATGTTGGTGCCAGCTGATGAAGGATGTATTTATCTCTGCTACATTGATAATGAAGTAAAACATACCTGTAAAAACATCAGAATGCCCCCAAAAGAGGTTTGAATGCACATATTTATAGATCGCCGACGATCGGGAAAATCACCGAAGATTTTAGGAAATCCTAATTAAATTACTTAGGTGGGTGATTTTTCCAAGTTAAAAACTAAATATGGTGTGTTTTGAAGTAATTAAGGTGGTAGGAGGGTAAAAAATCATACACAAACTTGATTAGGGATAAGAGGGGCTAGCCCCTCCTTTTTTGGAAAGATTTAGTTAGCATTTTTAGAAGGTTAGTTAGTTAGAACTAAGTTAGTCATTTTTAGGAAGATGGTTTTTAGAGGTGGTTAGGTGGTTAATGAGGTGTCATAGTGAGGTGTAAGGGGGAATTATTTTAATTAATTAAATAATTTATATGTGAGGGGTGTGTGATTAATTAATTAACTAAAAATGATTTAAGAGGGTGTAATGTCATAAATGTGGCACTTACGATCATGAGCGTGTCTAAGTCGAGGGATGAAAATTTTTGGTGTCTACATTTTCCCCTTTTTGTCTTGCAATTTTTGAAAATTCACTAGACAAAAATGGTGAAAAATAATTGTGTCGACATGGGTGAGTTTACTGTAGCACAATACAATGATCACCAGTGTGTTGCGTTTTTTAAAAGGCTTGCTTCAACTATGGAGACGTAAAGAAAAATACTGGAGAATATATTAATAGGGTGGCAAAGGGCTTGATACCTATAGACATATGATCTTAACTAGGTAAATTTTTTGAGCAGGAAAACCAAGTCATGGGGGCCAAAGGGCTCATCTCTCATAGACATATGACAAGTCTTGATGTTGTGACTATGTTGTTGTAGAAAATGATCATGAGGGTTAAGATATTTTTAGAGGCATGAAACAATTTTTCAAAGGGTAGAATGACATGTTCTTGAGTAATGCACACATGGAAGCCTAAAACAAGGGGATTGTCAGTGATTAGGTAAATTATCAGTGATTTCTTCAATTGCTAGTGATTAGGTCGCGTGGAAAATTATGGGTATAAATACCCAGATGTACTGTTTATTTATCAATTTTTCACTGTATACGACAACGAATTTGTCAGAGCGAGAGAAAAATGTGTTTTGCAAGTGAAAAATTGTCAAATAGCCTCCTCGAGCTGCAAATGGAAGTCCATCCTAGCAGAGGTAGGCCTTAATCTTGTTTTTGTTTCATTTTCTTGTAGTTTTTAGAGATTTAGGGCCATATTCAGGGCACATGCATGCCCTAGGTAAAATTTATAGGAATCACTAGTGATTCATTCAATCACTAGCAATTGAGGAGAATTGCCAGTGATTCACCTGGAACCAAAATAGTTTGTGTTTTAAGTGAGAAGATATGATTTTTGACCAGTATTTTTGACTTTGTGGAATGTTTAGAGTTATATTATATGCGTTTTGAATGCTAGGCTCATGTGATGAGGGTACTTGTGATTTCAAGTATTTACTTTTTGAAAATTTTATTGCATTACTAATGCTTTATTTTTTGTTTATATTGCAGGTGGATGCTCATTGACCATTTGAGACTGTATCCCCTTGATGTTAGATGAGGTCAGAGATGATTTTTTTTATGATGACTTGGACCATTTATATGCTGTGGGATTTGGTGGGATGATATTTTATAGGTAGATTCACAGGTGTCGCAGCTTGATACTTACATTTCTAGAGAGGTGGAGTCCCTCCACCAATACTTTTTGGATTCCTACAAGGGAGATGACCATCACCCTAGAGAATGTTCATCATATCACAAGACTTCCAGTTAGGGGGGAGCCTATCTATTGTATTTCATATGTAAAGAGAGGAAATACCATGCAACAATAAATACAGAGATGAGGCTCGAGGTGTGAGGTACTCCTCAAGATATTTCAATTATCAGGCCCTATATGAGTCTCAGAGAGTGGGGTGCCCACTGATGACTATGATGATGTTGGTAATTTCATGTTTTGCACTGCCAGATTAAGGAGGTGGGAGATTCCCATGGATGGAAACGAGGGTAGTTGCGAAGATGATGGAGCACTACAAAGTCTTTGAGTGGGCTTCTAACTTGTTAGCACAAACATACAGAGAGTTGTGGGCTTGGACAACCCATAAGAAATATGGGATTGATGTTGGATTTTCACTATAGTGTTGGGCCCATGAGCACATCCCCATTGCTTACCCATTTGGATTGCCTAGTGTTCTTGATGTGAGGCACCTAGGATTCATGAGATGGGGTGTGAGTCTTCGTAGAGTGATGAAGGTCAATGAGCCTATCTATTATAGAGACTTGCTATCTAGATTACAAGTTGGTGACATGATTTGGTGGACGTATGTGGATTTTCATAATCAGCCAGAGTTTTCTGGGGATTTATCATACTTACAACATGACATCTGGGTCTAGGGCCATATAGTCGGAGAGGATGAGTTAATACAGTTTAGTCGGGTTATGAGAAAGTTTGGCCTAGTTCAGGATATACCTGAGGATCTAGTTTTGTATTGGTGGCAGGATGGGGATACCAACACCCCACATGATTTTGTGGTAGGGCCTACACCCATCATTGAATAGTTAGGTGTGATGCATCTGGATGAGGATAGTCATGTGGTGCTGATTGATGACACAAGGATCACCTTATATTTTTCTGCTTTGTGGTCCCATTCATTGAGGAGTCTTGAGAGGATGAGTGTAGCGGAGAGGGCATCCCGATTAGTTAGATGAGTGTGCAATCAATAAAAGGAGCTAGCAGAGTAGGGAGGTGAGGAAGATGAGGAGAGGATTGATCCTGATGTTGTTATAGCTCCAGAAATTACTACAGTGGCGAATGAGAAGGCCATAGTGGAGGCAGAGAGAGATGCCAATTAGAGAGAGTGAGATGACTTAGTGGGAGTGTGGGATAATCTAATTGGAGAGATATGGTTTGAACGTAGAGTGTGATGGGATTCAGGAACAACTTGTATAGGTCTCTTCTGATAGAGAAAGGTATAAGAGTCATAGAGATACTTTCAGGCAGGCCTTGGGGATCACGAGGCCCTCTATTTCTATAACGGAGATATTAGCGATGGTCTGGTCTGACAGAGAGGGCCATTGGCATGACCCATTTTTTGGCATGGTTTTGGAAACACATTATGATATTTTGTGGAAAGAGAGTGATTACTATGTTGATATGGTGATCAAGAACTAACCTGATACTAATTTCTATGTAGATTATGTAGTTGCACAAGGGGGTGCCACAACAATAACTAGGCCTAGTGATAGTGCGATGAGTGTGGGGAAGCCACCTCAGAGATCTCTGAGAGGGGGAGATGGTGAGGGAGGATCCAATGGTGGTGATCGTGTAGTAGGAGATACTCTTGATCCTAGTTTGATGGATTTTACTACATGATTGTTTATAGGCTCATAGAAGCCCCTTTTTTCTATGTATGACATTACTTTGATTACACATATATTTATATGTTTTAGACTTTGATATATGATGGAGATTATGATGATGTACCCTTATATTTTTTCATGTGTATTTTAGATGTATGTGTTGATACTTTCAATGGTGTTGTCTTTTGATTTTTAATCATGTCAAAAGTAGGATCAATGTGTTAAAAATAACAAATGTGACCAAACTAAATGAAGTAAAAGTGGGGTGAAAGCCCCACTTCTGATATTTTCATGTAATGGGTTTGAGCTAATACTTGTACTTGTAGCCTTTCAAAATATTAAATAAAAAGTCTAGACAATTTTTAGGTAAATCGCTATTGATTTGGGTAATGTATTTTTGCTAGAATAATGGAAAAGAGAAGGGGACCATGTGGATGCATGCCACCATAAGGGAAAAAGGTTTTCCTCTTTAATGGATTCATACAGAATCGATGCCCCAACTTTTTTATAAATTTCTTTAAAGGAAAATCAATCAATGCAGAAAGTTTTCCTATATGCTTGTATTGTGAAGGTTGATCGATGTGGGAAGCCTTACATATATGAGTAGCCATCCTTCAAGGGTATGGTATAAATGTTTGATTATTTTAACTTGAATGGCTTTCTTCGTGTGATTGGTCCATGATTTGATATGTAACTATCCTTCAAGGGATCAATTTACTTTTTGATAATTTACATTTCTTGTAAACAACTACCCTTTAAGGGATCAGTCTATTATAACAAGATATTATTAGCATCCAATGGATTTATCTCATTTTATTAAGTTGAGGGCAGAAGACCCTGATAAGACATTTTAAAGGAGGCGATGAATGCACATGTAACTTTTTGGTGCTCAATTTGATCTTGCCCCGTTTTCCCTTGAAATTATTCATTTTGCGGCTCTATCATTTTTTACATACAGATCTCCCCGTGTTGATGCGTGAAATATTTTTTCTTCATTTGGTTTCCATGATCAGTCCCTTCCTTTGGTCGAGAATCATTCTAAATCCATTTTTTTTTTCCGTTCCTCTATCCATGTGAAAGAATTTGTAACTTGGGCATAAAATCAGGTTTTTTCCCTTCCTTCCATTTTTCCACAGTTATGTTTTTTTTTTCCCATGAAATCTTTGTCCCAATACCTGTGGAAAATTGGTCCTTTCTGCTTGGATGCGGATCAGCGGGGAACTTTAAAACTCTAAAGCTCAATTTAACTAAAGTTTTTTCCACGTCAAGGGATGACACTCATTTAAGGATCCGCTTCAGGGTCTCACCTTAGCAGTTGTGCCAAGGGGACATGTGGTAAGCCCACACTTATTCAGGGTCTCCACTTTTGGGCACCATCTCAAAATTACACCAGGGAGACACGTGGACAATTCTGCTAGCTCCTCTCTTTGCTTAAAATTTTCAATCAACTTTGTAAAGGCGTGGGACATGTGGAGAGTCTACACCTATTTGGGGACCTGCCCCTGTAATTTAATTTTAAACAAGTGCTGAAGGGAAACTTGGAAGTTTCTACTCACTCTACCCTTGCTTGGACTTTTCAATGGCCAAGGAAAACTATCTCAGACCCTAGACACATGGTTCCTTCTGCTGGTCCTTAAAAATTTTCAACAACTCTGTCAGAATGAGACACATGGTGAGACCACACTTGTTTGGGGTCTCCACTTTTGGGACCATCCCAAAGGTGCTCCAAGGAGACATGTGGAGGCTTCCACTGGCTCCTTTTATGCTGATACTTTTCAAAGGCTAAAAGGTAATTTTCTTGGGCCCAGGGAATGTGGAAGGCCCGTGCTTGTTTGGAAACTTTCCTCTACACTTATACTTTACAATTGTGCTAAGGAAACATGTGGACGACTCTAATCTAAAGTTGAGAAGGGGAAGAATTGACGGTTGCTGTGCATTGATTTTGATTTTGACTCATGTTTTTTGTTCTAAGACTCCAAAAGGTGTGAATATGCATTGTTTTTCTTTCAAATCAGACTCACAGCGTATGTATCTGGAATAATCCATGCACAGACACTCAGTTTTCAGAGGCATGAATGCAGCCATCCATGTGGGGGTTTCATTTCTCAAGGTGTTTCCTCGTGGGTGAAAAGGATTGCCTGATAGATCTAGCTATACAGAGCCACCCGAAAATGATTAGAATGGGGATTTCTCGTATGAAAAAGTAAGAATGATTAAAAGGATTATCAAAAAAAATTGGCATGGCATCCTAGTCATCAGTCAAGGATTATAGAAACATGATCAATTCCTGATTTGTCCACCTGGCAGTTGTGGGTGTAAAATTTTTAAACATCACTTTTCGAGACAAATTGGTAAGAATCAAAGGTTCGTTGAATATTCTTATTTTTTAGGGGAAAAATTCAGGATGAGTGATCAATTGAAATGTATAAATGTAATGAGAATACTCTTGTAAATGGATGGGGGTTGAATTCTTAAGAGAAAATTTGAGAGAGCCCATCTTCCTGAGAGACCAATATGAGAAACCTGTTAATTTCCCATGTTTTATATTTCAATCACATCAAATTGGTTGTGAGTGTACAACCATTGACAAACTCTGAGAATGTTCAAATAAAATTTCCCCTGCTGCTGAATCTAATCAATTTCAAATTAATTTGTGTCAATCTTGGACCAAATTGTGTCTGCTTTATTTTAGAATTTCTGCAAGTAGTTTTTCTTATCCCTATTGCAATCTTGTGTTAAAGTCCCTTTGGATCACACAGGATCTTGTCCCTGTGATAGTTTAGTGGCATTTGTAATTTTATTTCAAGAAGAGCCTTCATCCTACAATGAGATAAACAATTTAAAATCATTTTACTATCATTTGTTGATAAATATTGTCTGTAAGCCTTTGAGTGTATCTTAGGCATGAGGAACCAGGGGTCTTTGATGCTTAATTGAGTCGTTGGCTTGAGCCTTCATGTTAAATTCTTGGAGATTGTGTGAAAACATGCAAATTTGGGCCTCCATTGATGCACACCTTCTGGTTGAAGGAATATTTTAGCTATTCTGAAGCATCCTGTCATTTAGTTTTCCAAATGTTGTGAAGGTTCTCAAAGATCTGGCATAATCAATTTTATCTTGCTTAATCTCCCACCAAATATTATTCAAAGCAATGAATCCTACCTGAAATACCCCTGTTTGTCCACTATGTCCACAAATGTATAAATTCTACTGCCAAAATATGCATAAGCAATCAGGATCCCATAATGTCTTTAGTAACCTTTAGCCTTGTTTAGAAAATATCATTATTATTTAGAAGTGACAAATCGTGAGATTTAAATTTTGGTGCATTGATCATATTTTCTCAAGGTCCCCTTTCAAATTTATGCAAAGAAGGATATCTTCATTCTCCTTCACTGACAGAGGTTACAAAACGGGTCCTCTCACCCTGGTCGAAAGGCATGACCTAAAGCAGTGAAGATAGATCAAATCCTTAATGAAGGTCTTATCCATTTCTCCAATGTCCAAGTGGAAAAGAGTCTAAAAAAATCCCCTCCCCAGATACAAAATGACTCATAATATGATCTGTCTGTCTCTCAGTGTCCTGCTAAATATCGGATACTACTCAGTTTCTAAGGGAGAATCAATTTAGATACCAACACCAGAATGGCATCATTACCGGGGACATGAAGTTGTGTGCAAAGTTTGAACACCATCAACAACGCATATAGACCTTGGGAAATGCTTCTTATAAATTTTAAAGTGCAAATACATTGTTGAAATGTCATCCTGTGTCCAGATTTGTAAGAATCAAGAAAATTTCTAGTTTCTGTGGTTTTTTACAAAAAGTTTACATCATCAAAGTTAAATATGGGTAAATAAGGGTTATATCTATGAAGATTTGCATGAATTTAGTGTTGACAGACATTTGACAGATCAATTTTAGTGCATTTTCACAACTAAGGTGAAAATCCTTAGTGGTGAATCCATATTGAATGAATTTTTGATAAATGTAAGTGTCTTAACCTCTGTCAATTATAATTTATCACTAATATTTTCAAAGATGGAAGGAAGAAGATATTTATTCACTAGAGACCCTACCAAAAAGTTTTTTCTAGAGTTGGAAAAGATGAATTTAGAAGGAAGAAGAATCTAGAAAGTTGTTGGAGATTAGAATTCGAGAAAAGAGTTATCAATTATGGAAACTAATCAGCCTGTCATTGAAGATTGCCATACTTCCTCAAGTGCTTATGAATCTAGTAGTCTCTTTGTAAATCTGAATTCTCCAACTAGAGAGGGTCCTTTTTTTGTATTTGAAAAATTTGCATCTCATTTTGTCCTTGTGTTCTCTAAAGTTGATAGGATCTTCCAAGAAACAGATTTTTTAGAGAACATTCATTTTGAGAATTGTATTCCTGTGCCCCAAAAACCCCTATCTCCTCATCATTTTGTTTCTCCTATAAGATCACCTCCCCAAAACAATATGGCCCAGCCCTCCATATGTTGTGAATACTTTTGGTCCTATAGATTTCAAAGTTATGGCTGGATATCCAAATGATGTGCCCCAAGATGTTAGAAATAGACTGCCTAAATTTCAAGAAAATAATGCCATTACTGGTAATTAACACTTATAGCTTTTGTCAATATGATGGAAGACTTTGAGATCAAGTTTGAGTATGTGTACATAATTTTTTTTATTCATACTCTAGAAGAGGATGCAAGGGACTGGTATAAATATTTTCCAGACAACTCCATTGATTCATGAACAAAAATGAAGAATGCTTTTAGATTGCAGTATGGAGATAAAAAAACCCTAGGTCTCTTTTATCAGAATTCAAAAATATAAAAAAGAATCCTAATGAGTTTGTTCATGACTTTAATACAAGGTTTAATAAGACCCTAAATAGGCTACCTATAATACTAAGGATAAGTGATGTTTCTTGTTTGATAAAATACTTTGATGCTTTTGATAAGAAGGTTTCCTATTATTTGAGGGATAAGAACCATGGCTTTGTAGATTGAAAATAATATCAAATCAGTTAGTAAGCCTCATAAGAGGGAAGGTATCAAGATGATCAATCTAGGGAAGCCTCATTAAAGTAATTTTGTGGATCTAGAAGAGGTTGTGAAAACTTTGGCTGGAGTTGTTAAGGAAATATCCTATAAATTGGCCAGAGCAAAGAAGAGGATTGGAAAAATTTCCCAAGGTCATCATAAAGAAAAAGGTCAAGAAATATTTTCAAAGCATCCTAGGGGTAATTAGAGATCTGATGACAGAGGCAAAGGACTCATGGGATCAGGAAATAGATAGCCCTAAGCCCCTGAGAATAGAATTGTGCCTGATCCTTTAACTGTCAGAGTTGTTGTTGTGGAAGAAGCCAATGAAATTGAGTGGTGTGATAGATGTTTCTTGCCACATGCTCCATATGATGAACACAAATAAGTTGAGGAAGTTGATGATGACACTGATGATGATGTGTACATGATGGGGTGCTCTACAAGCTCACAATAAAGAACAACTTTGACTAAATTAATCAGTGCCAGAACTGCTACAGATTTCTGGGATTGTATCCATCGGGAATTACCCCTTCCTCCCTCTCATACTTTTGAAATATATATGGTACAAGATTTGTTAATTGCCTAGTAATTGTTGGTGCAAATCAGTAGCACCCCTGGATGTTGATCAGACTTCTAGTTTGACATTTTGGACATCCAGTGTGATTGCACAACATTGAATCTTTCTCCCAAGTGTGGGACTTGCAAAAATGGGAAAAGAATCTCTAGGTTAGAGGATGGTTCCTCAACTCCTCTGATAAGGGGAGTTACTTGCAAGTTACAGAGGTTTTAAATTCAAAATCCTACTCTAAATTCTAAGGGGACAAAGATAGAGAATGCAAAAAACTGAAACTAATGCTAATAAGGTGATGCACCAAAGGAGTGGTGAGCATTTTTACTTCTGCAGATTGACACAAATCATAGAAATGCAACAAAACATCATGCACAAACTGATGAAATGTAATGAAAGATCAGAAATGAAGCAAACAACATAAGCAGAGGATTGAAACTCATTCACAGAGCTTGCATTGTCATTTCCAATATCAAAAACACATGCATTACAACATCTAGAGGGTAGAAAACATGTTACAGTCTTGGAAGAGGTCTGATATTCCACAAAATCACTTTCTAGGTGAAAAAGGGAGCCTGCAATACATGAAAAATGTTCAACCCTTCCAAAATGAGCCAAATCTGGCTTTTACAATGCAAGAAACGACCCCAGGAGAGAGAAACGTGGGAAAACATGGGAGAGCTTCAACCACCAACCAAAAATGCAATAAAACAGCATGGGCATCCTTACAGGTCCATTCCCTGACATTTTCCACCATGCTGGGAAAGAATGCGAGCCATTCTTCATTAAAAATGGTGGTTGAAACGTCTTTTCTATTCATTACCACGTGCCAGAGGAGTTTTTCAATTTTATCTCTCCAAACTCCATCAAAATATAAAATTGACCTTATAATCTTGTAGATAATTTCACCATCTTTCCGTTGATATAAAGAACGTGAAAAAACTGAGCTCTGGATCGAAAGTTATGGCCATTTGAAATTTTAGGGCAAAACAGGGCCAAAACGGATTGGCGGGCCAAAAATTTGAAATTTTCCCACTTTTTGCATTTGGGAAAATTTCCCAAAAAATCCTCGTCCCCCACCGCTCCTGGTGCCACGTGGCATGTTCTAATTGGATGTGGGCCTTCTATGCTTCATTTTCCACTGTTTTGGCCATTGGGAAATTTTCCAAAAATTCTCCGCCAGGCCGATGACACGTGAGGACACATGGCAAAACCCCATTGGTCACGGGCTTTTCCTTTCCTTTTTCCCCGCGGGCCTGTCCTGATATTTTTTCTCACCACTAGACATGTGGCAAGATGCCATTGGCTCATGTTTTGGGGGTAGAATTTTCCTTTCCAAATTTCCTTCCTTTTGCTTTGGGAAAATTTCCCAACTTTTCCCCCATGTTCCGAAGCTCCGGTGCCACGTGGCAAGCTCCCATTGGATGCGGGTCTTTGGGGCAAACCTTCCCCCTTGCGTTAATCTTTTGGGGAAAATTCCCAATCTTTCCCAGGTGACCGAAAATCTGATGCCCCTGAACACGTGGCACGATTCGACTGTTCAGCGGGCCTACGGGCCAATAATTTTCCTTTGACCTAACCAAAACACTTCGCCAAAATTTTAAATCTCCCTCCCTGGTCCGCGGGTCTTGAGACACGTGGCATGAAGCCATTGGATGCGGACCCTGTGGACAAAATTTGACTTTGTGCCCTTGCCAAACATTTGACCAAAATTCTAACTCCATCTCCGCCCTCCGCCACTTCTTGGCCTAAGGACACGTGGCACAGTGTGGTTGGGTGCAGGCCTTGGGGCCTGAAAATTTTTAGTTGCGCCAACACTTAGGAAATTTTCCTAATTTCTCCCCCTTGGAACACGTGGCAGGATCCAATTCACCGGAAGGCCTGCGGGGTGAAATATTCCTTTTGAAAACTTTCCGAATCACTTGGTAAAATTCCAAGTTTACCTCCACCCTCTGCCACTCTCGAGGACACGTGGTAGCATATTACTGGCTGCGGGCCTTTCAGGGGAAAATTTCCCACAAAAACTCCACCGAGCCATAACTTCAAAAATACATGGAGTTAGGAGGAAAACTTTACCTTTCTGGAAAGCTGAGAAAAAGATCTATCCAATGGTGCCATTTCCAGAAAGTCTTGAGTGCCTGAAAAGAAAAAAATTATGACTGAGGCACAAGGGAGGGAAGAATGAAGGGAGTTAGCCACAAAATGTGCAAGGGGAACATTTTGGATAACAATTTTGGTGACTCAGAGGGGTCATCTACCTGTTGGATGAAGTTACCAGTTGCCTGAAGCAATCCATTGGGCATGGGGTCATCAAATTCTCTGCTTGGTACCCAACTGATTAGAACACTGCAAGGAGGAAGATGGAGGGTGGAACATCATCTGATTGGGGCAAGGCCTACAAAACACATTTCCTGGGACAACAAGCTTGTGCCAAAGCACTTAGGGAAAGAAAAACTAATCTACAACAAAACAATGTGCATAAGCACTTGGAGGAATGAAAACCTAAGCTAATATGTACAAGGTGGAGAACTTCCTTCAGTAGCAATGCTTCAGATGGATTCCATTGACTAGAATCTATAATTCTTCACCATCCAATGTAGACAATTGGAAGGCATTGTTGTCCTTACACTTTGTGACCATGTATGGGCCACTCCAAATGGCATCAAATTTTGAATGCCTCCCCGGTTTTGCTCTGTCTGCATCCCATTTTAACACTAGATCTCCAACTTGGAAAGATCTATCCTTGGCCTTTCTATCAAAGGTCTTCTTTATCAAAGCTTGATCCTTCTCCATTGCTTGGGATGCCTGATTTCTGATTTCTTGGAGCTCCATCAATTCTACATACCTAACCTCCATGGGCTCAAACTCCAACAACTCCAACTGTTTCATGAGTTCCAATGTTGGCAACTCAAGTGACATGGGCAAAATTGCCTCTCTTCCATAAACAAGCTTGAATGGAGAGTTACTTGTAGATCTCTTGGGAGTTATCCTATCAGCCCATAAGGCTGATTTCAATTTGGTATGCCAAGACCTCTGATTTTCATCAAGAGTCCTCCTAATGATCCTTAACAAGTTCTTGTTTGTAGATTCAGCTTGGCCATTACCCTAAGGGTAATAATTTGATGAAGTGCTTAGGTAGATCCCATTCTTGATAGCCAATTCAGTTACCTTGGACCCAATGAATGCCAATGCATTATCTGATATTATTGTAGCAGGTATGCCAAATCTGGTTGCTATTCCCTCATAGAAATCTAGGATGCTAGATTCATTTGCTTCCTTGAGTGCTACTGCTTCAGTCCACTTGGTGAAGTAATCTATGTTCTGTTAGAATCCATTTGTGTCCTTGGCTTGAATTTGGATTAATGACTCCAATGAAGTCCAAACCCCATTGCATGAATGGTTGGTCAACTGAAATTGGATGCAATGGAAGGGCAGCTAGCCTCTCCTTACCCGTGAAGAATGCACAATTCTTGCACCTCTTGATCCATGCATAACAATCACTGAAAATATTGGGCCAATAATAGCCAGCCCTCATGATCTTTAGAGCTATCACTCTTGGTGCAAAATGACCACTAGCTGATCCACCATGGAACTCTTCCAACACCCTATGAATCTGATTTGTACCAATGCATCTCAATAACACTCCATTCACATCCTTTTTGAACAAAACACCATCAACAAGGGCATATGGGACAGCCTGCAATCTAAAGTGTCTTCTTTTGGTCTTGTTCATCTCTAGAGGGCATAGACCTATGCTTAGGAAGTGCATTATGTCTTGGGTCCAGCAAGGAGTGAGGACATCATCATTTTCCTTTTGAGTGCTTCCTTGCTCATGGTTGTCTTGTAACGCCAAAACAACCTCCTTCCCATTGCATGCTTCCTTGTGTTTGTTCAAGACCAGCTGCTCACACAATCCTTTTCCTCTAACCAACTTGGTGACTTTGATCTCAATGTCATACTCCATGACACGAGTAATCCAGCCTACTCTCTTTTCATTCAGGTCTTTGTTAAGGAGGAAGTCCTTAACTCCCACATGAGAAACCAGCAATTGAACCTTGTTGTTTGAAACTAGATGCTTGAATTTCTTCAAGCTCCTGATTACTGCAAGAACGTGCTTCTCAATGAAAGAATATATCACCTCATAGTCCTCTGGGATTTGGCTGAAGAAAGCAATTGGCTGCTCATCATTGTCTTTGTTCTGCTGTACCAAAATTGCAGAAATAGTATCATCACCCCCAAATGCATAGAGGATGAAATCCTTGGAGAAATCCGGGTTAATGAGAGTTGGGGCTTGAGAGATGGCTTCTTTGATTGCTTCAAAACTTTCCTTGCCTTCTTATTTCCATTTAAAAGCTATGTTTTTCTTTAACATCTTGGTGATAGGATTGACTAGGGCTGCAAAATTTGGGACAAACCTCTGAACGAAATTTATTCTCCCCAAGAAACTTTAAAGGGCCTTCTTATGGCTTGGCAATGGTAGTGCTCTTATGGCTTCAACTCTTTCTGGATAAATTGCTAATCCTTCTTTGGAGACAATGTGGCCAAGGAGCTTTCCTTCATGGGCTAGAAAAATACACTTTTTAGGATTCAAGGATACTCCAAATCTTCTGCACCTTTGGAACACTTGTCCTCAAATGAAAGAGATGGTCTGCTGCATTTTTTGAAAAAATAGTGATATCATCAAGATATATCAGCACCATGTTGTTAATCAAATCCTTGAACGCCATGTCCATTTCCCTTTGGAAAGTAGCTCCAGCATTGGACACCCCAAATGGCATTTTCTTGTATGCATAAGTTCCCCATTTGGTTGTAAAGGTTGTCTTGAACTGATCTTCTTCTTTCACCATAATCTGATTGTACCTCGAATAACCATCAAGTAATGAAAACCTCTCAGATCCAGCAACAACTTGTAAAATCTGCTCCATGGAAGGAAGTGGGTAATGATCCTTGAGAGATGCTCTATTCAAATATCTGAAGTCAACACACAATCTGATTTCCCCACTCTTCTTTCTAACTAGAACCAAGTTGGCCACCCAACTAGAATGCTTGATAGGGAATATGATTCTTGACTCTATCAACTTATTCAATTATTTTCTCATGAGAGGCTCCATGTGTGGATTGACTGGCCTTTGTTTTTGCCTAATGGATTTAGTACTTGGATCCAATTCAATGGTGTGTTGAGCTAACTCAGGATTGAAACCTTTCAAATCTTCATATCCCCAAGCAAACACATTAGGGAATTCTTGAAAAAGTTGTATGAACTCATACCTTTCTTGTTCTGTTGTCATCTTACCAATTTGGAGTGATTTACCTTCTTCCACTGAGATGGACACTGAATCTTCTCCCTTGACTTGGATGTTTGCTTTCTCCTTCCTAAACTGATCATTAGGATTGAAAATGGACTCCAAAGTAATAAGTCCCTTTGGTAGTTTTTTGGTTTTTAGCTGTACCACTTTGTCACCATATTACTGCTCCAACTTATCTTGATTTTCAGCTAAGAACTCAGCCTCTTCTTGCAAGAAATGGATGATTTGTTGATCATTTTCAAACACTTTCCAACTTACATTGTTGTCTGGCACTGAAGGCCTTACAATCACATGGATGTTTGGTTGTACCTTGTCTTTTTGGATGCTTTCAACAATGTCAAAGGCTGCCCCAACTACTGCAATCCTATCAACATCTTGGTTCTCTTTTCTAGGAATGGATTTGATGCAAAAGCCCTCAAAATATTCAATGAGGTCCCACACCCTATTTTTGTAACACTTGAGTAGATCATTCTTGAAAGCATGCTTCCCCTTAACTTGGTTGACAATCAACTCACTGTCACCAAAGAATTTCAAGTTCTTTATTCCCCTCTTGATTGACCAATGCAATCCTTGTATCAAAGCTTCATATTCAGCAGTGTTATTAGAGCATGCAAACTGAAATCTAAAAGCTGAATAATACTTAAGTCCTTGAGGTGAAACAAGCATAGCTCCCCCTCCTACACCTTTTCTTCTCCTTGATCCATCAAAAAACAACTGCCATACCTCATTGTCATCCTTATGGTCTGGCTTGGTGATGCTAGGGATAGGCTGATTTTCTTCATGCATGCAATAGACTCCTAGCTCAGATTCTTCTATTTCTTGATAAGGATCAAAAGCATGCACCTTGTTTGCCCATTCATCAAGAGTCAAATCTGGGATACTTCCAACCTTGGTGTCAGCTTCATCAATGCTTGGATAATCCACTTGATCAAATGCTGAACAATTGGTATTGATTTGGCTTGGAGTGTAAGGCTCAATGTGAAAGTTTGAAATAGGCTCAGATATGATTGTGGCTTTAGTTCCATATCTTGTTCTGAACAACATGTGTGACCAATCAATAGATAAGTAACCCCCAATCTTGGCTGTGAAATCCCTTGACAGACATAGGGCAAAGAGTGGTGGAAGGTCTATTACCGAGACATCTTGCAAAACAACAACGTTGGGGCATGCATGCAAAGTAAGACTCAAGTTTTTTATCACTCCAACTGTTGTTACTGCTGTCCCATCTAATTGCACTACCCCTTTGGATATGAATTCATATTGAATTCCCAACTGATCAGCTATTTACTTGGGCATTACTGAACTACTTGCCCCGGAATCAATCATGCAATTGTGTACTAATTGGTTTCCAATGATCAATGAAACATAGAATGGAGGGGGCTTCAACATTTTACCTTGTTGTCCTCCATGATTCCCCTCAGGCTGGGCAACATTTGTGAGCACCTTCTCTTGCATTTGGACTTGCTGATTTGAAGTTGACCAGTCCTTCATGGCAGCTTGTTATAAATCCCTTTGGCCTGGGATGGATAGTGATTCCCACATGGATATGTTTACATTTGTCTTCTTCATCTGATCAATGATGTTGAATGGAGATGAAGCATCTCTCTACTGTCCCTTGGCCTGCACATTCATTCCTTGTATATGGGTAAAAACAACTGGCATTTGAGTTGGCCTAGGAGCTGTTTTAGGCAGCCCTTGTGTGTTTGGAACTGCATTTTGTTTGCCAATAATTTGTGGAGTGATAGAAGGTTGTGGATTACTTGGAGCCAATGGTTGTTCTTCACCCAAATTTCTCCTTTTTGACCTTGTGTTGGCTGCAACACTTTGGGAGATTATTTGATTCATGCCACAAAAATCTTCTGCCTGCCAGTTTACAAGTGTGGTATCATTTGGAGCTGATTGTTGCTGGAATGTTTCTTGTTGTTGGTTATTTCCTTGACTCCCTTCACCCTCCACACCAGTTGTTGTCACCATTAATGCTTGATTTAAGGCACCGTTGAAGCACATAGACTGGTTGTGAGGTTCATTGCATGGGAAACACCAATCATACTCTTGAGCTATGTTGTTTTGCACTGGCACTATTGCTTTAGAGGCAGATGTAACATTGGGATTATACGGCTGAAATGGTCTAGTTGGCAGGAGGTCTTGCTTGATTTTGATTTGTAACTGGATTAAGTGGTCTTTGAGGCTGGTATGGCTACTTGTTAGGCTAAGCTTGAGGCTGGAAAGAAGGTCTAAAACCTTGGGCTTGCTGCCTCTTGAGTGTAAGTAGCTCATTGCCTAAATTTTGCAATTGCTTCATGACTTCTTGAAGTTCATTTGAGGCACTAGAAGATGAAGTAGAAGCTTCACTTGAATTTTGATTTTTAGGAGTAGGAATAGGAGCTAAAATAGGCACTTGACTAGTACTTGGGCTCTCTAAACTTGGATACAACGGCATTGGAGTCCTAGGAGCTAGCTTGCTAGCTTGAATCAAACAATTTTCAGCTCTAATGGAAATGCTATAAGCAAAAGGGATAGTTGTGCCCCCCATGGATTGAATTAACATAGAAATATCAGAATTTAGAGCTTTACGGTAATATAGAAAAGCACCTTCTGTTTTTGGCCTTACTGCCACTAGAATTCTCTCCCAAGTCATTTGAAACCTGAAGTTGAAGTCAGTCAGCTGCTCATTGGGAGCTCTCTTGATGGTTGTCAACTGTTCCAAAAGGGACAAGTTATCTCCCTTTTCTCCAAACTGCTCATGGAGGGCTATACATAGTTGGTTCCAATTTTGGATAGAACCTGAGGCAAGACTCCTGAACCATTGTAAAGCTTTCCCTTTGAATGAAGATGCCAACAGTTTGACAGCAACTTGCATCTCATTAATCTCATGAATTGCACAAATATTAGCAATATCCTTAACATGATCACCAAGAGTGGTCTGATTCTCTCCAGTAAAGTATGGAATGTTCTTCAATGTTGCAACTGGGATTGGATTTTGTGCATTGAGAGCAAGTGGGCTGCTACCAGTGAAATTGACATAGGGGTTGTGTTGTGCCATTCTGATTGGCCTTAGAACCCTTGTTGATTGAATGAAAGGCCTACCAGGTGGAGGAGTTGATAGAGTTCTGTTTGGTGGAGATGGAGACCTTTGAATTCTCCTCCCTCTTTGCCTTCTTCTTGGAGATAATTGTAGATACTCAAACATCACCTCTTCTTCTCCAACTCTTGACCTTGTGGTGATTCTTCTCATGAGTTTTCAGGTCTGCACTGCTAAAACCAGCTGATTCTTCTTCCTTGGAGTCACCAGATGTGTAATTTAGGGCTCTTTTAAGCAAGAAACTTGCAACAAATGCACATCAATTTGTTGCAATGAAGATGAAGACCTCTAAGGTCCCACTGGGTGTGCCAAAACTGTTGGTGCAAATTAGCAGCACCCCTGGATGTTGATCAGACTTCTAGTTTGACATTTTGGACATCTAGTGTGATTGCACAACATTGAATCTTTCTCCCAAGTGTGGGACTTGCAAAAATGGGAAAAGAATCTCCAGGTTAGAGGCTGGTTTCTCAACTCCTCTGATCAGGGTAGTTACTTGCAAGTTACAGAGGTTTTAAATTCAAAATCCTACTCTAAATTCCAAGCGGACAGAGATAGAGAATGTAAAAAACTGAAACTAATGCTAATAAGGTGATGCACCAAAGGAGTGGTGAGCATTTTTACTTCTGCAGATTGACACAGATCATAGAAATGTAACAAAACATCATGCACAAACTGATGAAATTTAATGAAAGATCAGAAATGAAGCAAACAACATAAGCAGAGGATTGAAACTCATTCACAGAGCTTGCATTGTCATTTCCAATATCAAAATACATGCATTACAACATCTAGAAGGCAGAAAACATGTTACAGTCTTGGAAGAGGTCGTATATTCCACAAAATCACTTTCCAGGTGAAAAAGGGAGCCTGCAATACATGAAAAATGTTCAACCCCTCAAAAAATGAGCCAAATCTAGCTTTTACAATGCAAGAAATGACCCCAAGAGAGAGAAACACGGGAAAACATGGGAGAGCTTCAACCACCAACCAAAAAATGTAATAAAACAGCATGGGCATCCTTACAGGTTCATTCCCTGACATTTTCCACCATGCTGGGAAAGAATGCGAGCCATTCTTCATTAAAAATGGTGGTTGAAACATCTTTTCTGTTCATTACCATGTGCCAGAGGCATTTTTAAATTTTCTCTCTCCAAAATCCATCAAAATCAAAAAATGAGCCTAGAATCTTGTAGATAATTTCACCATATTTCTATTGATATAAAGAACACTAAAAACTGAGCTCTGGATCGAAAGTTATGATCGTTTGAAAATTTAGGGCAAAACAGGGCCAAAACGGATTGGCGAGGCAAAAATTTGAAATTTTCCCACTTTTTGCATTTGGGAAAATTTCCCAAAAAATCCCCACACCCCACCGCTCTTAGTGCCACGTGGCATGATTCTGATTGGACACGGGCTCTTTTACGCTTCATTTTCCACTATTTTGGCCATTGGGAAATTTTCCAAAAATTCTCCGTCGGGCCGATGACCTGAGGACACATGGCAAAACCCCATTGGTCGCGGGCTTTTCCTTTCCTTTTTCCCCGCGGGCCTGTCCTGATATTTTTTACCGCCACCGGACACGTGGTAAGATGCCATTGGCTCACGTTTAGGGGGGCAAACTTTTCCTTTCAAAATTTCCTTCAGTTTTCTTTGGGAAAATTTCCAAATTTTCCCCCACGTTCCAAAGCTCTGGTGCCACGTGGCAAGATTCCATTGGATGCGGGTCTTTGGGGTGAACCTTCCTCCTTGCACTAACCTTTTGGGAAAAATTCCCAATCTTTCCCCGGTGACCGAAACTCCAATGCCCCTGAACATGTGGCGCGATTCGACTGGTCGGCGGGCCTACGGGCCATTAATTTTCCTTTGACCTAACCAAAAAACTTCACCAAAATTTTAAATCTCCCTCCACGGTCCGTGGGTCTTGAAACGTGTGGCATGAAGCCATTGGATGCAGACCCTGCGGGAAAAAATTGACTTTGCGCCCTCGCCAAACATTTTGCCAAAATTCTAACTTCATCTCCACCCTCCACCACTTCTTGGCCTAAGGACACATGGCGCAGTGTGGTTGGGTGCGGGCCTTGGGGCCAAAAATTTTTAGTTGCACCAACACTTAGTCAATTTTTCCTAATTTCTTCCCCTGGGACACGTGGCAGGATCCAATTCACCGGTGGGCCTGCGGGGAAAATATTCCTTTTGAAAACTTTCCGAATCACTTGGTAAAATTCCAAGTTTACCTCTACCCTCCGCCACTATCGAGGACATGTGGCAGCATATTACTGGCTGCGGGCCTTTCAGGGGAAAATTTCCCACAAAAACTCTGCCGAGCCATAACTTCAAAAATACATGGAGTTAGGAGGAAAACTTTACCTTTCTGGAAAGCTGAGAAAAAGATCTATCCAATGGTGCCATTTCCAAAAAGTCTTGAGTTCCTGAAAAGCAAAAAATTATGACTGAGGCACAAGGGAGGGAAGAATGAAGGGACTTAGCCACAAAATGTGCAAGGGGAACATTTTGGATAACATTAATGATTTTGACTACTTAAAGGCATTAATGATTAAAATTTATGATGGAGGAATCCCTTTTGAGGAGGATAGGCAGTTGTTAATGAATGTTGTAGTTGGCCATGAAAAGGAATATAACACTAGGAGTAAAGTTGTCAAAGGGATAGGGCCTCAGGCCAAACCAAAAACTCCAGTTCTCACCAATATCTAAAAAGAAACTCCTAAGAAAGATACATCTGGTAAAAGCCTTGTGTCCCCAAGTAGAACTGGTATCCGTTGCCCATGTTCAGACCATGAAAAATCCTTTGCTATCAGATGAGTTTCTCACTTTTCCTCCAAATGTTGCCTTGCCCAAATAAGTTCCTTCTGAAATTTCCCAAGTCTTGATTCCGATCAAGATTTTTGAGCACAAGAAAAGGGCCTTTGAGTATTTGGGATTGAAAGAAGAAAATATTACCCAAGGAAGAAATGTAAACAATGTTGAGACTCCTCCTAGCATTGCAGATTAAGAAAAACCCCAAGTGCTGGAAGAACTAGGTGAGCCACATGAAGTATATTTGGAAACATCCTTGGTTGAGTCCCAACTGAATGTAGATCCATTTTTCACTACTCTGATTATTAGGGACAGGTTGTTACATAACTGTATGTTTGATTCTAGAGCATCATGCAATGTTATGCCTCTTGAAGTCACAAATGAATTAGATATCAAAGTGAAAATAGATTATGGGAAGTGCATTGCCATGTATTCTAGAGAGGTGCCAGTGGTTGGATGTGTCAAAGGTTGGATAGTGCAACTTGTAGCCTACATAGACAAGAACTTAAAACTAGATGTTGTTATTGTTGATTGCCCTGCCAAATGGGGAATGTTGTTGTCAAGAAAATGGGCTGCTAATGTGGGTGGTAGTGTGCAAATGGATATGTATTTTACCACTATACCTATTGAGGGCAACCTTGTAAAGTTGTATGGTGAAAATAATATCTTACAGCTCATTGAGGATCCCAATAATGCTTCCTATGAAGTGTTATACACTAACACTGATGTATATAACTTTGTTGGATTTTTTGATGATAAAGAGAATAAAATTGATCAATGCCAATCTCTTAATCAAGTAGGTTCTCCTTAGACTTTGTTTTTTGATGGGGATTGCTCTAAATTTAGAAATGGTATTGGTATTGTTCTGATATCTCTAGGCCAAGAAGAGTTTGTTTTCTCTTTTAAACTAAACTTTAATTGCACTAAAAATATTGTTGAATATGAAGCATTGCTCTTGGGTCTAAGAATTACTTGGAAATATGGTATTAGAGACATCATTGTTAAGGGAGACTCAAAGCTAATTGTCAAATAGGTTAGAAAACTGTATACAACAAAAAATCAGAAAATGAAGTAGTATAAACATGCAATCTGGGATTTCATTGAAATGTTTGACTCCTTCAACATAATACATCATGATAGGAAGTATAATACTTTAGTAGATAAATTGGCCGTATTGGGGTCCAGAATTGAAAATTGTGTTGTATCCCCCTATTGTGAGTATAATATTGAGGTATTGACTAGATCATGTGTTCCTGATAATGTTAAATACTGACAAGTGTTCGAAGATGATGCCCAGGTGTAAAGGTTTTTACAGAACCAAGGAGAATTTTCTGATCAATGTATAGATTGGGAGCCAATGGTTTGTGTGGCTAATGGAAAGGAGACTTTATTTGGCAAAGACATCATTCAGTTGAAGACTAATACTACTCCCAGAGGTTTGGTAACACTTGAATAAAATTTTGATAATGTTGATTGTATTATCAACAGACACATGTTAGCCTCAAGGGATATTGAAGACCATGACCTGGGCATGAAGGATAAACCACGTAAGATCTAGCTAGGTAGAAATCTAAGAAGGGAAGAAAAGTAGTCATATGTCCAATTGTTGAAGAAATACCAGGACTACTTATCATGGTATTATTCTGAACTGAAAGCATACAAAGAGGATCTTTTCTAGCATGAAATTCCCTTAGAAGCTTCTGCTAATCCGTTTAGGCAGAAAAAGAGGCCAATCAATCCACTCCTTTCCCTGAAGATGCAAGAAGAATTGAAAAAGTTGAGGGATGGATGAATTATACAAGCCACAAGGTACTCATCATGGGTTGCAAACTTGGTACCTGTTAGAAAGAAGAACAGAGATATAAGGTTGTGTGTGGACTTTAGAAACCTGAATAGAGCATCAATGAAGGATAACTACCCTCTGCCAAAAATGGACAATATGTTACAATTGGTTATTGGTTCAGAATTTTTATCCACCTTGGATGGGTTTTCTAGATATAACCAGGTAGTTGTGAAGGATTCCGAGCGAATCAATGTTGCCTTTACCACTCCTTAGGGAACATATGTATATGTTAGAATGCCTTTTGGTCTAATGAATGCTGGAGCCACTTTCCAAAGAGCACTGAATGTAGCTTTCTCTGGCTATATTAATGATTTCATTGTTTTATATCAAGATGATGTGACTATTTCTCCAGAAAAAGGAGTGACCACCTGCAACACTTAGAAAAAATGTTGTTAAGATGCAGGGAGTATGGTATTTCACTAGATCCCAAGAAGTGCCACTTTGGAGTTCAGAAAGAAAATATGCTTGGACACATTGTGTCAAAGGAATGGGTCATGATTGATCCTGAGAGGGTAGAAGCCATCAGCAAAGTCCCTATTCCAAGAACCAAGAAGGGAGTTCAATCCTTTTTTTAACAGATTAATTTTATTAGGAGATTTATCTCCAACTTTGCTGAACTAACTATCCCAATCACTAGCATGCTAAAGAAAGATCAAAGTATCAAATGGGAAGAAGCATCTATTCAAGATTTTGCTGGGATAAACGAAGCATTAAAGGATGCCCTGTTTTAACAGCTCCAGATTATAAGAAGGCTTTCTAAATGTTTTCTTTTGCTTCAGAAAGTACCATTGCATCTATATTGTTGCAGAAGGATGATGAGGGAGCTGAAAGACCAATTTCCTTTTTTAGTAAGGCATTACAAGGAGCCGAGCTAAAATATAATATCATGGAGAAGCAGGCATTTGCTTTGGTAAAAGTAACAAACGTCTTTAGGCCATATATTCTAAGTTCCAAAATCATTGCTTATGTTCCCCACACCATGGTGAAAGATATCCTATCAAAAATGGAGGTTTCAAGCAAGAGATGTCAATGGGTAAACAAATTGCAAGAGTATGATATGGATATCCAAACAATAAAAATGGTTAGAGGTTTTGGCCTAGAAAATTTTATGACATAGAGCAATCTGTAGATAATTGAGGTAAATGAATCTGAAGAAGAAAGGTTGAATGTCCTTGAAAAAGTGGTAAATTATGAATGGTACAAGGACATCATTTTTTATCTCAAACATCTACAGTGCCCTGAACATTTGAGAAAGAATCAGAAAAGAGCACTTAAGTTAGCTTCCCAACAATATGTCATTACTGATTTTGGGTTAGCTTGGAAGAACCTTGAGGGAGTTCTCTTAAGATGCATTACTAAAGATGAAGCCCCTAAAATAATTGCTAATCTCCATGGAGGAGTTTTTTGGGGGGAATTTTGCTAGAAGAGTCACATCTCATAAGATATTAAGGGATGGTTATTGGTGGCCAAATATTTTCAAGGATACAAATTTGTTGGTAAGAAGATGTGAAAGTTGCCAATGCTTTTCTAGAAGACCGAAAGCTTCAATCTCCCTTCCTCTGCAACATGTATTAGTTGAAGCCCCATTTAGGCAATGGGGAATGTATTTCATTGGGGAAATTCATGATCCTTCAAGTATAGGCCATAAGTGGATACTAGTGGCCACAAATTACTCCACTAAGTGGGTAGAAGCAATCCCCACCAAGAAATCAACTCACCAAATTTTAATGGATTTTATCTTGAATTACATCATTTGGGGTGGGGTACATGCCAAAATAGTTGCTGATAATGCCATGAGATTTTGAGCTAAACCTTTGGTGGCTATGTGCCACGAATATGGGATCAATTTGACATATGCTCCCAATTATAATCCCCAAGGAAATGGACAAGCAGAGTCCAACAATAAAAATTTTTTTGAAGATAATTAGAAGAACTTTGGAGTTGAACAAAAGGAGGTGGGGTGAGAAGTTGAAATTTTATGTTTGGGCTGATCGAATCACTGTTAAACGAGCTATTGGAAAAAGCCCATTTGAGTTGGTGTATGGAAATCAAGCTCTGTTGCCCCTACATATGCAATTGTCTTCTTTTAAATTTCTTCAACAACTGCAAGATCAAGAGGTTAGTCCCTATGATGCTTGCATAAATTAGATTGTTGTGTTAGATGAAGAAATAAGGGCATCCCATCAGAGGCATGTAAAATTCAGAGAGAAATTTAAGAATTTGTTCAATAAGAAGGTGACTCTAAGAGCTATCAGTGTGGGAGATCTTGTGCTATTATGGGATAATAGGCATGAGGATAAGGGAAAACATGGAAATTTTTATGCATTGTGAATAGGCCCTTATTTAATTGACATTCGAATTGGTGAACATACCTTCTTCTTAAAATACTTAGATGGGGAATTGCTTGAGTTTCTTGTTAACGGAAATAATTTGAAGCATTTCCTTGATTGATTTCTTAGAATCAAGGTATACACCATTGTTCAGTGTATAGTCATTTGGTTTCTTTCAACTTTCATGTTTTTCTATTTTGTTTCATCTTGGTCCTTGGTGACCCTTTTGTTAGTTTATCAGTTCGTCCTTGGGGGAGTTAGTTATTATTGTTCTACTCTGCAAGCTTGTTCTTTGAATCCATTGCCCAATGGTTTACTTTTGGAACTTGGTCTACTATTTGTTCTTGTGGCACTCATAGGGAATGCCCATCCCCGAGTCAAAGCTGATGATGGTGCTCAGTTTTATCTTTCCTCGTTTTTACTTTAAATTCTTCAGTTTGCAGGATCTGTCATTTTTTCTATCTCCCCGTGTTAATGCGTGAAATATATGTCCTTCATTTTTTTGCCATGATCAGTCCCTTCCTTTGGTTGAGGATCATTTTAAATCCATAATTTGTTTTCCATTCCTCTTTCCATGTGAAATAATTTGTAACTTGGGCGTAAAATCAAGTTTTTTCCCTTCCTTCCATTTTTCCACAGTTACATTTTGTTTTCCCTATCAATATTTGTCCCAATACCTATGGAAAAGTGGTCCTTTCTAATTGGACGCGGCTCGATGGGGCACTTTAAAACTCTAAAGCCTGATTTAACTCAAGTTTTGTCCATGTGGAGTGTCGGTGCTCATTTAAGGATCTGTCTCAGGGTCTCACCTTAGCATTTATGCCAAAGGGACACATGGTAAGCCTATGCTTGTTTAGGGTCTCTGCTTTTGGGAACCATCTCAAAATTACACTAGGGAGACACATGGAGGCTTCCACTGGCTCCTCTCTTTGCTTAAACTTTTCAATGAACTTTCTAAAGGCTTGGGACATGTGGAGGGCCCGCACCTATTTGGGGACCTGCCCTTGTACTTTACTTTTGAAGAAGCACCGAAGGGACACTTGGAATTTTCTGCTCACTCTGCCCTTGCTTGGACTTTTCAACGGCCAAGGAAAATTGTCTCGGACCCTAGACACATGGTTCCTTCTGCTGGTCCTTAAATTTTCAACTCTTTCAGACTGAGACACATGGTGAGACTGCACTTATTTGGGGTCTCCGCTTTTGGGACCATCCCAAAGATGTGCCAAGGAGACATGTGGAGGCTTCCGCTGGCTCCTTTTATGATGAGACTTTTCAAAGTCCAAAAGGATATTTTCTTGGGCCCAGGTCACGTGGAAGGCCCGCACTTGTTTGGAAACTTTCCTTTGCACTTCTCCTTTGTAGTTGTGCCAAGGAAACACATGGATGAATCTAATCTAAAGCTGAGAAGGGGTGGAATTGATGGTTGCTGTCCATTTCTTTTGATTTTGCCACCTATTTTTTATTCCAAGACTCCAGAAGGTGCGAATACACATTGTTTTTCTTGCAAATCAGACTCACAACGCAGGTATGTGGAATAATCTGTGCACAGAAACTCATTTTTTAGAGGCACAAATGTAGGCATCCATGTAGGGGCATTCATTTCTCAAGGTGTTTCCTCAGGGGTGAAAAGGATTGCCTAACAGATCCAGCTATAGAGCCACCTGGAAATGATTAAAATGGGGATTTCTCACATGATAAAGTAATAATGATTAAAAGTACTGTCAAAAAGTTGTGGCATGGCATCCTAGTCATCAATCGAGGGCTAGAGAAACGTGATTAGTTCCTAATTTTTCCACATGGCAATTGTGGGTGTAAATTTGTTAAAGGTCACTTTTCTGAGAAAAATTGGTAAGAAGCAAAGGTTCCTCGAATATTCTTCTTTTTTATGGGGGAAATTTGGGATGAGTGAGCGAGTGAAATGTATAAATGCAATGAGAATACTCTTGTAAATGGATGGGGGTTGAATTCTTAAGAGAAAATTTGAGAGATCCCATCTTCCTGAGAGACCAATCCGAGAAACCTGTTAATTTCCTGTGTTTTAGATTTCAATCACGTCAAGTTGGTTGTGAGTGCACAACCATTAACAAGATCTGAGACTATTCAAATAAAATTTCCCCTAATGATGAATCTAATCAATTTCAAATTAATTTGTGTCGATCTTGGACCAATTTGTGTCTGCTTTATTTCAGAATGTATGCAAGTAGTTTTTCTTATCCCTATTGCAATCTTGTGTTAAAGTCCCTCCAAATCACACAGGATCTCGTTCCTGTGACAATTTAGTGGCAATTGTAATTTCATTTCAAGAGGAAACGTCATCCTGCAATGAGATAAACAATTTAAAATCATTTTACTATCATTTGTTGATAAATATTGTCCTGTAAGCCTTTGAGTGTATCTTAGGTGTGAGGAACCAGGGGTCTTTGATGTTTAATTGAGTCTTTGGCTCCAAGCCTTCATGTTAAATTCTTGGAGGATTGTGTGAAAATGTGTAAATCTAGGCCTCCATTGTTGTACACCTTCTAGTTGAAGGAATATTTTAGCTATTCTGAAGCATTCTGTCATTTAGTTTTCAAAATATTGTGAAGGTTCTCAAAGATCTGGCATAATCAATTTTATCCTACTTAATCTCCCACCAAAATTATTCAAGAAAATGAATCCTACCTGAACTACCCCTGTTTTTTATGTATGTCCACAAATGTATAAATTCTATTGCCAAAATATGTAGAAGCAATCAGGATCCCATAATGTCTTTAGTAACCTTTAGCCTTGTTTAGAAAATATCACCATTATTTAGAAGTGACAACTCATGAGAGTTAAATTGTGGTGCATTGATCATATTTTCTCAGGGTTCCCTTTCAAATTCATGCAAAGAAGTGAAGATAGATCAAATCCTTTAATGAAGGTTTTATCCATTTATCTGATGCCCTAAGTGATAAAGAGTCAGAAAAATCCCCTCCCCAGCTACAAAATGATTCATAATATGATTTTTCTATCTCTTAGTGTCCTACTAAATATTTGATGCTACTCAGTTTCCAAGGGAGAATCAATTTGGATACCGACATAACCTACACCCACATGCCCCATGTTTGTGATGTTGGTGGATAGGTGTAGTGATTCTTGTACAATGGTAGCTATTGTTCATATTAGCGGAATGAATAAGATTTGATTGAAAAATTGGCATCATTATGGACAAATAATGAACAATACAAAGGCCATAATTTTAATGCATTTTAAAGGTTCTAGTTCAAGTTCCCCATAAATGGAAGTGAGGTGGTACACTCCTGACCCATATTTGTGAGTGATAACATAATGGCCAATCCAATTGGGGGAAAAATTTCCACATTTACTTCGCTCGAATGTAGTCACATTTTTATTTTCTTTAAACATGAGATCACCAATGTTAAATTCACATTCCTTAATATGTTTATTATATGCCCTACATGATACATTGTTGATATAATTGATGATGTTCAAGATCTGTTAGGTGCTTTTCATCCAATAGTTCGAGTTGTGTTAGGCGGTCCTGGCGATATTATTCGTTAGGGGTAAAATACTTGAGAGATACACGTAGTGATAGGATTTAGATTTTGAGATACACAATGGATTCAGAGCCATCAATGAGCACATAGGGGTGTAGTGCACGTAGGTGTTTGGATGCTGGTTTGATAAGCCCATAGGGAAAATGAGATTTTGATATGCTAGTTTCTTCCTACATCATTTTACCGTTTTCATAAGGATCTTGTTAAGTATTTATTTGGAGGACTCATCTTGTCCATTTTTCTATAGGGTAGTATGGCAAGGAGAAGCTAAGTTTGATGTTGAAAGTGTTGCAGAGCTCTTTGACTTCCTTATTTTTGAAGGATTTTCCCTTGTTTGTGATGAGCTTGTGTGGGATTCCAAAGCGACATATAATGTTTTTGATATATGAAATTGACAATGGGTCTGGATTTTGTTGAGGTTAAAGGGATTGATTCAACCCATTTAGTGAAGTATTATGTTTGTAGTAATGATTGAGTGATGTTTTTGAGATGATTTTGAATTGATTGCACTAGTGAGGTCCAATCCCCATCGAGAAAAAGGCCACAAATATTGTGTGGGTTGTAAGGATTGAATAGAAAGTGAATGAGATCATAATGGAGTTAGAAATTAACAGATTTATTTAGCATACATACAACAGTATTTAGTTATAGTAGGCAAGTAATACCCTAGCCGTATGATACATTTAGTGATGGCGTTACCACTAAAATGGAAACCATAGATGTCGTCGTGGACTTATTCAATTGCTTTGGTTGGATCGTGTGATTTAAGACATCGTACCATGACATCAAAGCTTTGTCTATAAAGGATACCACATATGATAACAAATAGGCTGAAATGTTGCAGAAATGATCATTTAACAGATTGTGAGAGATTTGATGGGATTTTACAATTAGAAAGGTAATCATTTATCTGTGTACCAAATATCGGGTGAGCTCTTGTCAATGGATGGTAGTTCATTTTGATGTGAAGGATGATCCAAGCGGTTGAATCACCACATGCATTTTTAGTGTTATCCTTTTATTTTTATATTTTCAAAAGGGATGAGAGACCCAAGGGATGCCATGGTGTCTACAAATCTATTAGAAGATCATGGATTGTATTAAATGGTGTATTGGTCGAATGCACCAAGGAGAAATTTGACAATGGCCTTATAATTTTGAAGGATATCATTTTTACACTGACACTCTCCTTTGATTTCCGGATCATGGACACCTAGGAGAATAACAATAGTTAAACCCATTATTAAGGCCTCATATTTTGCAATATTATTATTGCATTCGAAGTTGAGTTTGAATGAAAAGGGAATAATAATATTTGATGGTGGTATGATGATGACACTAGTCCCTCCACCTTCTTGAAATTTATCACAGTCAAAGAAGAGGGTAATTTTAATGTGGAAAAATTCTGACTCATAATTGTCAAATTCGTTAATGTTATTAATAGATTCGTCAGGAAAGTATTCATGAGGTGGTTGATTATCTGGAAGATGTGCCTTAGTGAGTTGATCGGAAATGGACTGACCTTTAATAGAATTTTGTGGTATGATTTCAAGATCAATTTCATTCATAAGCATCAACCATCGAGCTATACGGTCATTTTGGTAGGGTTTAGCGTGCATGTCCTTAAGTGGATTAAAATTGGTGACAATGTATGTTTTTTTGTTGAGGAGATAATGTCAGAGTTTGGAAGTAATGAAGTATAATGCACAACACAATTTTTCAGCTTTAGAGTAATGTGTTTCATATTCATGGAGGGTGCGAATAATGTAGTACATGGCATGTTCACGACCTTGATTATTGTGGTGAGTGAGCATGGCTCCTAGGGCATACTCTGAGGTAGAGATGTAGATATTAAATGGTTCCCCTTCATGAGGTGGCGTAAGTACAGGTGGTGATAAAAAATATTGTTTGATTTCGTAAGGCTTTCTGGTATTCAAAATCCCAATGAAACAATATGTCTTTACAAAGTAGATGGTGAAATAGTTGATAGTGGTCAGAAAGCTGTGATATGAAATGTGGTACAGACTGTAGTTTTCCTTGTAGGTTGCATAGTTGTTTGAGATTAGAGGGCTAAGGAATTTTCAATCATTGCTCTTAATTTTTTGGGATCGACTTCAATTCTATGAAGAGATATGATAAATCCTAAAAAAAATTCAGTGAGGACACCAAAAACACATTTTTCAGGATTCAAGTGGAGACAAAATTGGATGAGACAGGTGAGGATTGTTTCAAGAACATTGAGATGATCCTTTTGTGATTTATACTTCTCAAGAAGATCATCAAAGTAATCTTCAACAATCTTATTAATGAGATCATGAAAAATGTACATCATAGTGCATTTTTACGTTACCCCGACATTTTTGAGACCGAATGGTATGACATGGTAGAAAAAGGTTCCCTAGGGGGTTATAAAGGTGGTTTTATGTTGATTTTCAGGGGTGATAAGAATTTGATTATAACCAGAAAGTCCATCCATGAAGGAAAGCATTTCATCGTCGGCTGTTAGGTCTACGAGTTGATCTATGTTTGGCAAAGGGAAATCATATTTTTCACAAGCAATATTGAGATCCCTGAAGTCTATGCAAATGAACCCTATAGTCACAATGGGTCTCTAACATCATCCCTGAGATACCTGAAGCTTTAGTCACTGGAATGATGTTAGAGACCCATTGTGGATAGTTAATGGGTATGATCAAGTTGGCGGATAAAAGAAGCTACAATTCTTCCTTGACAAGGAGAGCTATACGTGGGTGCATCTTATGGAGATTTTGTTTGACTATCTTAGCATCAAGATATGTGAAAATTTTGTGTACGGAAATGTTGGGATCGATCCTGAGAATATCATTATATGACTAGGTGAAGGATTGACAATATTTTGATAGGAATGCAGTAAAATCAATCAATTCTTGTGGATTGAGGGATTGGCCGACCTTGACTATGCAGGGGTCCTGAGGTGTTCCCAAGTTAATATAAAATGTGGATTCATTAAGAAGAGTGGGTGTTTTGGGTGGTAGGGATTTTTTAAGGTAACGATCTTCATCTCCCATGTGAGATAGGATATCCTGGTCATCCTAACATTGAAGGATGTCTATGGTTGGTGAGTTTTCTTCAACCATTTCTAGATGAACAAGCGGTAGAGATTTAATAGAGTGTCTAGATTGATATGCGAGTGGTCCCAATGATATAGCATTAATTAAAAAAATTAGGTGGAATAGGTATGAATTCATCTGTGTTTATGGAACCTTGAGGGTTTTCGGGTGGTGATTTTGGTTTGGAAATAATTACAGAGGTAGTTGGTTTAGATGTATTGGCTTCACATACTAAAGGAAAGGGGTTCTTACAACCTAGACCAACTTTCTCATGATGTTTAAGGGTATAACCATCTGATCATGGATCCTTTCATGGGGGTTTCACTTAGTAAAATTATGGTATAGCACGTGCGTTCAAAGGGTATTAAAGAATACCCTTAATTCTAGTTTTTACCTATAATTATTTAATTGATAATACCCCCTCTTGTTATATTATTAGAATGAAAATACCCCCTATTTTTTCCATGTACCTTACTTACCCATTTTTAAATTACAATTTTATTTACCCCTTTTTATTTCTACCCTAATATATTAAACAAAAAATATATCATATTTCTCACTCATTTTTTTTAATATGCATTTCCTCTCAAAAGATAGTTTGAAGCCATTGAAGACCTATTACAAATCACCTTATAAATGTTAAGATTTAATCATTTATCAATAGTTCTTCAAATAATTAAGATGGTGAAATAATATCACTTGTATTGAAAAGCATACTCAATCTTAGTTTTCTACCATATTATTATTTCTTGGTTAAGAATATCTTAATTGATATTTCTTTATCCAAAAAGAGATTATAATTTAACTTAATGAACACACTTCTTTTGATGTTATAAGGTATTTACTTTTTAAAAATAGGGTTCAAATGTTTTATTTTTTTATTAAAATAAAACCTCCTTTTCCTTTGTCCCCCCTCTCTAACCTACCCCCAATACCTAATTCAAAATATTAATAAACTAAACTGTTTCACCCCTCATGTCTACCGATATGTTGACTTTAATTTTATTAATTTTAATTACCTCAATATGAACCCACGTGTTAGGATATTGCCTAGCTAATGAACCCCATGTGGATCCTTTGTTCATAACATCCAAGACCAAATCATTTTCATACACAATGATGGAGATACATACGAGAAAATTTTGGACTATCAAGGGATTTAAAATCTAATGTGAAAGGCATGGTATGATTTGGATTGATAATTTGAGATGACATATGGTCACGTCCTCCATTAACAAGATTGGTTTTAAGATAAGTGGTACCATAAGATAAAATATCTCATTTTTTATGGTCATACATGGGTTGTTTGTCGGGATGACCTTATGTTTTTGGTGAAGGAATAGAGTTGAGCACGAGGCCCTTCACAACTTCACCAAGAGAAGAATATTCTGGTAATTTGGAAGAGGGGATAAAGGTGCTAGTAGATGCTTGATTAGATGATTTAGACATGGATGTAGGTATAAGAACATTTTTTGGAGATACATCATATATCAGTCAGTGAATGGATTTGGATCAACAGGGACCGTGAGCATCTGGCTTTCATGTTCATACTTGAGATAACAATGAAGGGTGGAAGGAACACATCACATGGTCCATATCCAAGGATGTCCTAGTAAAATTTTGTAATGAAACTCTCCTTCTATAATGTAGAAGAGTTCGGGTAGAGTTTTAACACCGACCTTAAGTGGAAGTATAATTGTGCCTATAGTAGGTGCGATAGTGTCGTTGAAAGAGCGTAACAAAACCAGAGTCTGAGGGATAACAGTGTTGGGTAGTTTGAGTTTATCAAAGGAAAGGGATGATATGATGTTAATGACGACACCACTATCAATCATGACCCTCTTAATGGATATGTCATTGATTTGAATAGTGATAAAAAGTGGTAGGTCATGATCCTCTGGTCTAAGAGAGGGAATTTTATATGTTTCAAATGAGATGGTAGTAGATGATTTTAGGGAACCTATAAAATTTGTGAAAGGGGCTAGATCATCGGATGGGACATTGAGGAGGGCCTTTAACATGGCATGTTTTTGAGCTGGTGAGGTCTGCATAAGTTCATAAAGTGACATCCTAATGGGAGATTGGTGTAGTTGTTTAATAGTTACTTTCTACAATGCGGTGAGTGGAGACGTAGCTACTTGTATTGAGACTCTTCCTTTGGATGATGCTATTTTATTAGGCTCTTTAGGAGCCAATGAAATGGAGACCTTAGTTTTATCAGATGGTGTCGATAATTTTGAGGTGAAGGTCCACATGGCAACAAATTCTCTATCTTCCTTAGACCCAGATGTCTCTTTTTCATAATTTTGCGAGCGTGTGGTGACATGGACAACATTGAATTGGTGGTTAGATGCTTTAGGGGTGGACTCTTCTAAATTTATTGAGGTTGATGTTGATGTTGTGTGAGAAGGAAGGAAGAATGAATTGCCAATATTTTGAAATTTTGATGAAAAGCTCTAAAATCCTCTATGGTATGGCCTCGTATTCTATGATAATCACAAAAATAGAAAAGTCATACCATAAGAGATTCCACCCATGGTGATTTGATAGCTTAGGAGGTTGGTACCATGAGTTCTTATTGTAATAAGTTATCCAAAATGGTGTCATAACATCCTTTAGGTCCGAATGTATCTGAGAATTCATTTTTTCTTAGGAAGAGGTGAAGCTTGTTTGGCAATAGGTTTTTTACTTGGCAGACACGGAGGATTTTTAGCTATTTACAACAAGTAGATGTGGTAGTTGCAAAAGGATGGTTAGGTTGTATAGGAGGTGAATGGTGAGGATCACATGTGGATTCCCACTTTCGGGTAACAAATGTGAAATACAAAATCACAGTGGGAGTATGATGTACAGGTTTTTCCCTTGTAATGATAGGGTGATTAACCAATATGATAAAAGAAGATTCATACAAAGGATCCAGATCTGGGGGGAGATAAGGATAGTTTTTTAGGATCCTAAGTTATGCTTAATTCGGGATATATCATAGGTCTTAGGTTTTCCCAGACAAGAAGATTTCAAAAAGTGGGTATGCCTCTTGAATGAAATGAAGGACGGAAATGAGGAGGACCACAGAAATGATAAGTTTCATCATAATAAGAAATTTTAAAGACTTGAAAAAAACCCTATTTATTTGGTCCTCTTGAAACTTTAGATGAACTAGGTGTATTTTTCAAAGTCAATGCTAGCAAAGGAAAAGAAGTTTTTATGGTGTGGTCTAAATGATTTGTAGTTTACTTTCAGATTGGGGACGATCATGTACTATGGTTGGATTGGGTGGGGGTGATTGTGCTAAGATTGTTTCAAGTGGTATCATAGTTATATTTGTAAATCTAAGTACAGGTAATAGTGTAGTCACATCGAAGGGTAAGGGTATGGACTTGGTAAAAACATTTGGTGAGGATGCAGGTATGTCTTTAGTAGTAAGAAGTGGTTCGGGAGTTTCAATCTTGTAAGATTCTGGCTTAGAATCTACGTGTGTCCGTGATGGAGACATAGGGAGATTTTGAGCAATGCATTCAATAAGGGAGGTTTCTATGTTCATGGTTTCAAACTCATTGAGTGCTGGTGTTGATTCCGTAGATTTTGTTTCATTGGGTGATAAAGTAATCAGAGGGAAAAGCTCGACTTTAGTTATCATATTAATGGTATAAATAGGGTTCATTTGTGGTTTCTGAGAGGAAGAGGGGTGATTTGGAAAAGTCTACTTAAATATGTAGAGGCCTTGATTTGGGAGTGCATTTGGATTATCTAAGTGAAGGTCACCCTTGTCAATCAAGTCTTGAAGCGCATTACAGAATGTGCAACACCTTTTGATATCATGACCATTGACCCTGTGGTACTTGTAGAAGTCATTATCTCGATACCAAATGGGTTTAGAGATTGATATATCAAAGGTTCTATTGGCTGGAAGTGATATTAGATTAGAGGTGAGAAATTTATCAAATACTACACCATAAGATTCAACTATGGGTGTATAGTTGTGTTGTTGATGAAAGCGTTCGGTGGTTGGATTTTCCTTAGGAGCGGATTTGACCAAGTTAACGGTAGATTTAGGCTTATCTGAGTTGGATGGTGGTTTAGATGGGAACTCCATTTTTGGTTTCTTAGGATAAATTTTTTACCTATCCATCTTCTAGGGCTCACAATTCTAACTTACGGGCCATGGTAAAAGTCTCATCAAAAGTTTGGAATGACTAAATTTGCAGAGTAGATGAACTGTGTTTGGCATATGCGTGACAAGTGTTTTTGATTAAATTTGGTTATGGTAGTGTAAATGATAGTTGATTGGTAGTGGCCCTCCAATGAGCTAAAAATAAGTAATGGATTCATCTTTGAATTGTCTAATAAGATAAAAATTATTAATAGTGATTTTATGGGCTATGTTTATCATGGAGAAGTGGTATACGAATAGCTATGAAAATTTTGTTAAAGAGAATAATGAGTGTTGTGGAATTTTTGTGTACCAGTATAAGGAAGGACTAATAAGGGACATGGGAAAGGTCGTTAGCATGAGGTTTGATCATGAGATATTAGATAGCACGCGTGACGAAAGCACTGATCTATTTTTGGGGATCTTATTTGTTATAAAAATTAGTAAGTTTTGGAAGCTCCCAATGAGGTGGATATGGTTTGTATGATATAGAAGGGTGAATGGGATCATTAAAAATATGATCATAAGAGAGAGCATTATTAGATGTTGATGAAGCATATTCTAGGTTAGATATCCGGCTTAGAAGGGCTTGAAGAGGATCGACTTACGTTGATTGTTGTAGGGATGAGGTAGGCTATTTCAAAGACTGATTAGGTTGCAAGTACACTTGATACTATTGTAGAATGTTATGTTAATAGGGAGTTTTCTATTGGGAGATGTTATGTTGGTATGGGAGATTATGCTAATGGGGTTTGTTCTCCTATGAGACATGGTATGATGGGATATTTTTTTTATATCCATATTGTTGAGGCATGTGTTGTTGATTTTTTTGGGGAATGTTTTGATGATGAAGGATTTTGTGTTGTGGAATGTTTTGATGGGACGAGGATCCTTGCTAAACATATTGGTATTGCAATGACATTGATGCATGCATAGGAGGTTGTGGATATGTAGGAGTTTGTTGAGAAGACATATCCAAAGCAGCGAAAAATGGTTCTTGCTGTGGAACACTTTGTTGTGAGATACCGTGTAGTGGGATGTTCTGTTGAGGTATAGACTGGGGTGCAAAGATCAATGGTTGTGAAGGTTATGGTATGTATTGTGAAACGAGATGTGTACTAGAAATGGAACTAGTGTTAACAACTGGTGTTTTTGTGGGGATGAACATAGTGATATTTTGGATGTGGGTAGTAACTTGTTGGGAAGACATAACTATGGAATGGGTGATGGAACTCAATGGAGGTGTTAGCACATACGAGGAAACTGGAGGAGTTGATGACGAAGTAGTGACATTGTTTAAAGACAACATGGATCTTATAGAAGGATATGGAAAAGATGTGGGTTACTAAGCATAGGTGTTTTGTGACGAGATCATGTGAATGTTTTATATAGGAGCTGAAAAAACCTTAGCTTCCTCTGGTTGGATGATTATAGATTGTTTGTTCAAATTTTCAAATGGATTTGTAGATGTGGGAGATACTTGAGGTTGGCTACTGTTTGATGTTCCATACTGAATCGAAGTGTATGGATATAACTATTGGACCACAGGATCTTGATTTGATCAATAAGGCTCGTAATGGTAGAGGACGAGTTGTAGGTGTGTTGGACGGATGAAGGTGTGAACAGTTGCATCTGAATGTTTCTTACTACTAGATAAGCATTAATGGTAATTGGATTTGAATCTAACATTTCCTCAAAAAAGGGGTCTCCCCTATTTTAGAAAGGGAGTTAAGATGCTTGAGGACTATAAGAAAGGAAGTATTTCTCTTCTTGAGATGTAGGTGGAGGGAGTATTTGACTATGATACCAATGTGGGGAATGCGAGAGTTGTTTCCTTGTTGTATTTCTATAATTGGCCCCTACTTCATGTCAAGTTTGTTAAGGTTCTAAAAAGGGGTTAGATGTGTCTATTTAATAGCATGGAAGTTGTTGTTGTGTTGGGGTAGAAGGTGTTGAAGTGAAAAATGGGATTTTTTTTATATGTAGGTTGGGTGGACATATTTTTAGGGATTTGATTATGGGCTTGTTGTCTAGCAAGCACCATAATAAGAAAACACACAGAAAATACCCAAAAGAAAGGAAAACAAGTAGATGTGTTGTTTTACAAACAAAAAGCAAGAACAATCAAAGAGTGATTTTATAGTTATCTTGATTAGTTACAAAAAAAATGAAATGTGTAAGATGGCTAACAGGGGTCCTAGGAAATGGTCATCTAGGGATGGTTTAAGGTGTGTTTAAGGGAGGATTCCTCGATATAATTGAAGGTACATGAGGCCCAAATCTGTACTACTGCCAGTACGGATGTGGTATTGGGGCCTACCCCCTCACTTCACAGTCCCGCCGTGACAACGGAGTCGGGTGTTGAGCCAATATATTCTGACAAACATGATATTATACTCGACCAGAACACCAAGTTAGCTTCCTTGTTGAGTGATGAAATCCCAATTAGTTTCACTTGGGTGGGAAATTTTTAAATGCATTTTACATTTTGATAGTGATTTGGTTGTGTGTGAGGGATGAATAAGTGGATGCAACCAATTTCACCTCCCTAATTAAACTATGTGAAGCAAGAAGAATGAGAATGTTTTGTTTTAAGATCCAAAATGAAATGTTGATTTTCATGAAAACATACAATCAATAATACAAGATGGAAAGTTAAACAAATGGATTTAAAACTTACCATGAGAGCACTCCTTAATTTTAATTTAGAAATTTCCAAAGCATTCGCTTAGAAAATACAGAAAATAAATTTCCCAGGAAGAAGAAACATGCAATCTAGTTAGGAGAAATAGGGAACATAAAAAAAACCCCAACATATGGATTATAAAATGTTAAGAAAACAACACAGGGGAATCGTTGGTGATTGAGGAAATCACTAGCAATTAGCACTCAGTTCAAACTGATAATAAAATGAATAAATTAATAGGGTTCAAGGTCCCACTGGGCATGCCAGAATTTCTAGCATGGTTTTACCTTTGGTTTTCTCGATTGTTTCAAGGGGTAAAAATTGAGCTTGACCTCGATATGGAGGGGTTTCTAGGGTACCCGCAATGTTGATTGTGTTTTATTGTGCACTGTGTAAAGCAATGGATCAAAAATTCTTTCCCTATAAACAAGCTTTCAAATATCACACTTAGACAAGATAATGTTACTACTCAAAAAATGACTTAAGCTTTTATTGATGTTTATGATTGCGCTACAAGATAATAAGATAGAAATGTGATTATCACTTATTTATATTATATATATAGCTAACATTAGTCATGGCTTCAGATCCATATATCAGATTCCTAGTCTGTGTATAGATTGTTAAATATGTTAGAAGCTACAAAATCAATAATTTCTTCCTCTCCTATAGTCATGTCATAATTTGGAATGGAAATATAATATTCCTCTGCAAATAAATCAAAGGATTCTTTTGGAGCATCAAAAAGGTGATAAAGTGTGGTGTTGGTACTAGATATGCTGATGTGGCTATGGTCTTCAACTTCAAGTGCTATGTTGAGGTCCTTTGATAAGTCTAAGTCAATCTCATAAGTGTACTCGTACTGTGCTAGATCTGCATGGAGTCTCAAATAACTTCATTGTACACATCCCAGAATGCTTCAGTGGCCTCACGAATGCACTGAGTTGTTACAAAGATATCCTCAAGATGGTTGAAGGGAGTCTTTTGAATTGCACATAGCTCAAGATCATGTTGGAGCTCATATTTTTCCTAGTAAATTGGATGTCAAATGACAGAAAAAAGCACCAATGTCAGTTGCATGGTAATTCCTACCACATAATGCCATCTAAAAGTAACATTATGGACAATAAATTAGTAGATAACAAGAAAAACAAGACATTTTGATCAAATTATGCAGAAAATCTGAAAAAACAAACGTAACACTGGAATCGTTGGTGATTTAGATAAATTGCTGGCAATAAAGGAAATCACTAGTGATTGATGTTAGTTTTAACAGTTTATTAAAACAGAGCTAAGAAACTTGATAAAGCTATTGTTTAAGGTAAATTCAGAGTGTTGATGACATATTATGAATAGATAAACAAAAAATTACCTGCAAACGGTTTCTAAGTTAAGCAAAATGAGTAGATTATCTTGAATAATGGGTGAATTTAGTGGATGGATGGAAGAAGATGATTGAATGGTGATAACAAACTTTTTGATGAAGGGTTCGACGAATCAGGAGGAACGTAACGTTGGAACTAGATGATGAAGGATGTCTTGATCTCTGCTACATTTATAATGAATCAAAACATACTTTCCAAAACATCATAATGCCCCTAAAAGAGGTCTGAATGCACATATTTATAGATTTCTCGCAATCGGGCAAATCGTTAGTGATTTTGGGAAATCCTAACTAAATTAGGTAGGCTGGTTATTTTTCCCAATTTCAAACTAGATATGGTATGTTTCGAAGTAGTTATGGTGGGAGGAGGGTAAAAAAGCATACACCAACTTGATTAGGATAAGAGGGGTTAGTCCATTTTTTTTTGAAAGATTTAGTTAGTTAGCATTTTTAGAAGGTTGGTTAGTTAGGAATAAGTTGGTGATTTTTAGGAAGGTGGTTGGGTGGTTAATGAGGTATCATAGTGAGGTGTCTTAGTTAACGTAGCGAGGTGTAAGGGGTAATTACTTTAATTAATTAAATTAATTCAATAATTTAGATGTGAGGGGTGTGTGATTAATTAATTAATTAAAGATGATTTATGAGGGTGTAATGTCATAAATGTGGCGCTTTCAATCGTGAGTGTGTCTAAGTTGAGGTTTCCTTCTTTCATGAAACCTTGGTTCCTTTCCTTCAACCCACTTACCGAAACCTTCCATGTTAATCCTATTTGGGTTCAGTTGCGTCACCTTCCATTAAAATTTTGGGGGGAAGAGAATTTGATTTCAATTAATAATGCTTTGGGGAAATGTCTGGACATTGATACTAAAACCGACTATATATCCATATAAAATATGCCTATATTTTGGTAGATTTAGATACCGCGGTTAATCTACCAGCTTCAATGGAACTTAGGGTGTTGGATCGGATTTGGTCCCAACCTTTGGACTATGAAGGGATACCCTTTCGTTGGAGGAAATGCTTTTTCCTAGGTCACTTAGCTTAAGAATGTAAAAGTGTGAAACATAAGGTGAATGGGAAAGTTTCTTGGTGGAAGGATGCTCAATCTAATATGTTGGACGTGGAAAATGATTCTGACTATTCCTCATAGGATTTTGATACTAAAGAAGGTGAGACTCAGATTCTGGTTTAGACTTTGGAGAGTGATGGTTTGATTTCTTCTCAACTTATCATGGATGAATCATTGTCTTTGGGAGGAGCCTCTACAAAGGGTATCTTGAAGGACTCAATTGATGAGAAAAATGATATGTTGGAGGTCTTGACTCTAATAAATTTAGATGAAAACACTAATCCTAATAAGAGTGAGGGTTGGACAATTGTGAATAGAAAAAAGAAAGGAAAAAACCCCACCGCTCTTCTTAAGATGAAATTAAGATCCCATGGACGGGTGTCTCTTAGGTAAATTTTTCCTTGCCTTGGGTTAGGGTTGTACACTAGGGCTTTAGGGTGTTCACTAAGGATGGTCAAGTCTGTTTGACCCTCTTTGGTGGCTCCTTACCTTTTCTATTCTACCTTAACCAAATTTTTGGTTTTGTGCACTCGAGGGTCTTGGTGTTTTGGTCATGGACCTAGCTTCACTATGTTCCTTGTTGTGCCTTGATTCCTATCTTTTGGTTGTACATGATTCATGATCCCTTCAAAATCATTTTGGTTTCATTATGGTCGTCCTGTAGCTTGGCTTCACTTTTTGTATAGGGATATTTGGTCCTTTCAAAACCAAATCCTTTTTACATTATGAAAAAAGACTATGTGGGTGAACTGATAATAACCCACATAAATAAAACCGAGTGACCTCTAACAACTCACAAATATAATTGTTTATGTATGGGTTGTTTTGGAGATACTTAGATATCCTATTATATAGGAAAACTATTTCCTATATATTGGCATGTATATGAGAGAAGTATATGAACCAAGATTTTTTTTTTTACTGTGAAAAATTCTCAAACCTTTCATTTCGTACTAGAGCGAGATGATCTAATTTATAAGGGGAAATTCAACCTACTTGATTGCTCCTGTAAATGAAAGTCTGAGATTGTCCTTGTGATATGATTTTAGACTTGTTTATCATATGTTTTATTTACAGTTGTTAAGGTAACGACGTTAGATCTGCATGGAGGTTTGATATCAAGTTTGTGGTTGCAAACATAGATGTGTCGGTCCATTGTGCATTCGAAGATGCAGTCTATTGTAGGAAAGCATCGTATATAGTTTTATTTTTGGCCTATTGTTGAAGGTATAACACCGGGAATTATTTTTTCCATTGAAGTTGAGGCCTTAAAGGTGGGTAGGATTCTATTATTGAGTATGGTCATCACCTACTATTCAGCCTTATTATATGGAACATGCCTCATTCTATGATGTTATTTCCATTTCCCTTTCAAAAATCTTTCAAGTGTTTCGGTGGGTGCAGTCGAGTTTTTTTGTCTATTCTTGTATTCTTACTTCACGCGCCATCACATTTACTAGCATGCATTGAATCCCAATCTACAAAACCATTAACGTTGAGTTTTGCTGCAAAAATATTCGAGCTGTTCATTTTTGTGTGGGTATCTACCGAGTAACGTATTCGAACTCATATCAGTTTGATCTTAGACGTGAATTGAACCCTGTCAGGAATTTGATATACACAAGTTGAAGAAATTGTAGCAAAATCTTGTGAAGGCTACGTCTTGACATTGAGACCTGATATTTGTTTAGTGTCTTCCCATTGTCTCAAATTAACTCCTCTCTACTGCTGTTGTGATCCGAATTCTAGTAGAGTATAGAAGGGTCATTTTGTGTGCTATATCACATATTTTTAACTTAGTTTTGGCGTGATATGTAATGCATCGGTTAATTTTGTACTTATAAGGATCAATCACTGTTGCTCACCATGTTCAAGGAATAAACTTCATCAATTTGTTCTCATTCTGCTTCGTTCCTCTATGTGTTGCTCCCAGACGCGAACAACTGTTAAAATAAACATGAGAAAATTAGATCAGTTATGTCATTAAATTTTTGTTCAAGTACACTATATCTCATTCAATGGTGACAAGATATCAAAAACGTGTATGCGTGGACCTCAAAAATCACTTATTCACGATCAGTTCCTTGTACGACTACATATTCAAAGGGTTTCCAGCAGCTAGTCAAGTGAGTTACGTAGTTTAGATGTTGGTTTTAAATATAAACTTATATTTAGTTATAAGACTAGATTTAGGTATTATCTTTTAAGTTTAGAGGGTATCAAAGTCATTTTATATTATGATCCTTATGGTATTTAAATGTCTCGACCAAAGCACAAATTCAACCCTCAATTACAAGGTCATTATTTTTAATTTATATACTATCCGTTAAGTCACTAGTTGTTAATGTAGTATTATTTTTCAGAAGTATCATGACATAGTAGATTCATGTCAAAATAAGTCTTTATTCAAGCCGTGTTGTCCAAGTCAATATTCAAATTGTTAAAAGAGTCAAAACATTTTTTTTTTCATATTATCATAGTCAATGTCATTTTCACTTAAAAAGTAATCTCATTTTATTACTTTTTAAATTTCTAGATGAGACCTCTTGTTCAAGTCAAACGAGTCAAGTTGTTGTCAAAAGTCGTGCCATTATAAAAAGTTAGTAAAAAAAATTGCCTTACGAATGCATTTTTGGTGTTACCTGACGTCTAAAAAATAAACTATTTAACATTGCGAGGGGAAGTTATATAAATAAACCCAATGTGGATATTGTTGAACTTCATGTCCAAATCATGTTGAGGTAGTAGCATGAGACTGGAGGATGGAGGCACAAGACGATGGAGGATAAGTTTCATCCTCTCGTTAGCCGCAAATGACGGGGCCGCAAAATGAGGTTATGGAATTTGGTTTCAGTGTGTTTTCTTTTAGTTACAGAGTACCTGTTATTGTTAATATTCAGTTTACATTATATGTTCCTGTTCTAATAAAGTGAGAATATTCCTATGTAATTTCTTGATGTGAAAATATAGTGGAAAGATAAAAGCATGAGGAAAAAGTAGCATCATGATACTTGAAGAGGATGAACATGGGTTCATACCTTGGACAAGGGTCCATATTTGATGAACATGGGTTTATACCGTGGACATGGGTTCGTAATTGATGAACAAGGGTTCAAATCGGATGAGCAAGGGCTCATACCGAGGTTGTTGGTCAACCTTTGAAAAACCATAAGTGAGCCAACATCATGAGCACGCACGAGTGGTAAGTTGCAGAAAAAGTGCAATTATTTTTCTCCAATGTTCGCACTAAGGAGGAAATATTAGGAATTCATTAATCTAGTGCTCACATTATATTTACGAAATGGTAAAATGTAATTATTAGTATGATGTAACTATGTGGGTAAGTTGTTAATAACTCATGTAAATAAGACTGAGTGAGTTATAACAACTCACGAATATAATTGTTTTTATGGGTTGTTTCAGAGATAGTTAGATCTCCTATTTAATAGGAAACATATTTCCTATATATTGGCATGTATATGAGAGAAATATATGAACCAAGATTTTTTTTTTACTGTGTAAATTGTTCAAACCTTTCAACTTCCTCCTATGAAATTGCATTGTTGAAGGAGCTACATATGGTCATATGACATGGAAAGGGTTAAACGTTCACAACCTTGTTATTCTCAGAGATCTTAGCAAAATTGTTTATTGTTTTGTTATTAAGAGTATTAAGAAAGCATGGAAAATTTTCCAACCCTGACTAAGGTGGAATGACAAAGGATTTCAAGGACATTCTCTATGATGGCCACCTATTATTAATTCCCAAGATATTTCTCTTTTTGAATTCCTTTGGAAACATGTACTTACACTCTTTATACGAGGCATTCATATAGAGCAAGATATCCTATATAAAAGAACCTAAAAACATGCTCATCTGGTTGGAAATCGAGACCAAATTTCTGTAGTGCCCACCCCTTTCTTGCATCGTTACATTTATTGACTCATTTCATTTACTAGATTGTAGATGTTGATTTAGCACTATTTGGTTAATATGTGGTTTCATTATGGATAATTGACATTGATATCATACTATTTAAGCATTATATAGTTTTGTGACATAGGTGGCATTTGAGGCACGTTGTGCCAATAAACTGTTGTGATTCATATTGCTAGTTTCTTGTACCCATGCTATTATGGATACTAACATGATGCAGCTTAGATGGATTTTACTAGATATATGATGGATGAATGAAAAATCTATTTCGTATTGTGACCATTCATTATGATGATTTTGTTTATGTTTTGATCTACTATAAAAACATATGTGACATTTTGGATAATTATCTCGTTTGGATGTTGGTTGCTTTCTGGAGTTGGATTGTCAATCATGAGTGAAATAGTTATCGATTGTTGTATAGTTGGAATGAATATCCATGATTAATTTTGTTGTCGTTATATTGGATTATTTATATTATTTATTATTTATCGATAAGATATGTTTAATGTGTGAATTGAGTGTGCACATTACAGGTCACACAAAAGAATGTGGGTTCCAGAGTTGCATCTCAAGTTGCACAAGCGACTGACTCGACCGAATCTTTTTAGCCATACATGATATTTTTGTAGCCTTGTTTGTTTGTGGTGTATTCATGTTTGGACACCATTGGTGATTCCTAATGTATCTATGTTAATTTTAATTTGTTAAGCCTTGTATTAACTAGTTTATGGACCTAATGGTCCCCTCTTGCATTATTGATGTTATTATGTTAGTAAGCTTGTTGGTGGTTTAAGACCACCTAATCATCATTTTCGTGGGCCCCACCACCTCGACCTTTGAACCAATTTACCCAATCTCAAATTTGGGCTAAAAGTGGAATTTGTAAGGGCCATTTTTTCACACTAGGGGTCTCCCTAACACTGAAACGAGTCCCTTCAACCCTACTTATGGGAAGGGGGGTTTATTTTTCAAGGTCGAATGGGATTTTACCTCCCATCTGACCCCTCTCTTGTCATCATCTTGTAAGTGTGGTTAATTTTTATGTTTTCTTAAAATTTGAAGTGTGTTGACTTATTGGATTTTTAGGAAATTTGGGAGAATACTTCCTAAATATGTTTTGTTTTATGTCTATTAAGATTTTGGAATATTTTTTTGGAGAATGAGATGGGTGACACATGTCAACCTCTCATTTGTGAGGATGGGAGTTTGATTCTTCTTTTTATACCTCCTTATGGAGGGGGGTATGGAATTTTGGATTCTCATTTTTACCATGAGAGTTGGAAAGAACTTGGATCTATAAGCTTGGAGTTTGAAGTGCATGGATTGTTCTTGAAGTTAGATAGCTTGATTTTTGAGGTAGTCCTTCATACTTATTGTTTTGGTTTCTATGGTATAATATGCAAAAGAAAAATCGATGTTTGTAAATTGTATTCTTGCATGTTAGTGTGGGAGGCTTTGTAGATACCGGTTTATCTTATTTTCTCTATCAATCCTATGATTTGGTGGATTTTGGAATTGTTTGGGAAGAGGGAGGAAAGACCCCTCTTACAACAAATGGTTTGATGGGAAAGCCATGATGATATTTATTTTATTTCTTCCCCTCATATGGTTTTATGTGGAAGATAGACTGTTCATATGGTCTGAACATCCTCTTCCATCCTTGAAAAGGAAACCATGCTTGGTTTGAAAATACTTCCAAGGAGGAGGCTTGGTATTTGGGATGGAGTGATAAGGAGGGATTTTTTGATGGAGAGATAAGGAGGGTATTATGGAGATTCTCTTAGTGTTCATATGGTTGGTTCACAATATGGCTTATTATGGGATCCTTACCACTCTTCCCATTTGAGGAAAACATGGAGTTCTCCTCTTGTGAATTTAGTGTTCTTTTGGTTGTTTTGTATTGAAATGTTGTGTGTGTGTGTTGTCACCATTTTTCTCCTCTTACATGTGCAATCTTGTGGCATGCATTCTCTCTCTCTCTCATGGACTTGGAAGGAGGCTAGCATGTCCTATATTTGGTGGAGATGGCATGTGACGATGCCATTTGGTTGGAAGGAAACCAGGCCCCTTTTCTCTTATGCATTAAAGAATCTCATATGGTGTGGAAGCTTGGAAAATTGTACTTGGAGCATGGAGGAAAAAGTTGGAATATTTGGCATGTTGTTCCCCATTTTTGGGAGGCTAGTCCTCTTACATTTTAAGCATGATTTTATAATATTTGTTAAGTCTTATTCTATCTTGAGAATAATCCTTGAAGCCTTGTATTTTAAATATCGTGTCATTTTATCTTCTTTCTTGAGAAGAAAGATTGGTATATTGTGAACTTGTTCCACATATTATAGTAGACTCATATTCTTGTATTGTGTTGTATTTTGTATCCTTGTTTAGGAAGAATTTGGAATGCATTTGTATCTTGAAAGATAAGTGAATGAATGAAATGTTGTTTCTTTCTTTATAAAATTTGGAAAGGAAAAGAGAAATGTATGGATAAGTGCAGCAAGTTGGGGGGCTAAAAAGTGGACATGAAAAATTGAAATTCACGTACCGTGATCACGGTTTTTAAACCCGCGTTGAGGTTTGGAAATTACAATCACGGGTTGTTTTCTACAGGTTTAGGAATTTATGAACCTAAAACAATGATCATGGTTCTATAGACCATGATCACGGTTATAAACCGTGATTGTAGTCATCTGAGACAAAAATAATAGACCTATGACCCCTCATTTTCCCCTACGAATAGCAATTTCTCCCCCACTATTGGCACTCGCGCTTTGAATACCCCTAAAAATTGCTCTTCATACTTATGGATTGTGAAATTTTTAACAATTGCCATGAAGACGAAGAGACAAGCTCACAATTTTGATCAAATTTCTTGCATTTTAGGTTTTTTTGTGATTTTCATGGGTTTTTCAATTTTTTGTTTATGTATACAATTTCTTTGTTTTTTCAGCTATTTAGAAAGCTTGTAATCCTCCAAACCATCCAAATATTCCTCAAAACCCTCCATTCCCAAACCCTCCTTGTAGATCTACCTCTTGTGGATCCTTTTGTCCCCATGGAACTAGCAGGAACACAAGCTGATATCATTGGAAGAATCTGATAAAATAAAATTTCCATTGAGAACCTTAATCAGAACAATAAGACAAAATCATGCCACAAATCCATCCCGCATGACTTTAGCCAACACATTGCAAACATTGATTGGTGAAGTTGACTCCACAACCAACCAAATAGACAGATGGAATACCTTTAGAGATGATTGTAGGTGGTGGTATGCAAATAAATTATCCCATTTGGCCGTAAAAGACAAAAAAAAATTACAAATGACCACATTTGTGCATTATTTACTGACCCAAGAACCAATTCCCCCCGTGATTACTTGCAAACGGTTCCCAATCCATTGGTGCCATGAGGACCGAATCAAGAAATTTTTGGGACCGATGGTGGATGGTTTTTGATTATCCACTCATGCAACAACAATGAGGTTCCTCTCTATTTTTTGAAGAAATTGTATTGCGAGTTTTGCTTAATGAGGTCCCAAATTATTTTGACTTTTCTTAGTTTTACAGGTGAGGAGGTGGCTCTGCAAAAGTAGACCAGGTGCACACGTTGGTCAACCTAGGATCCCCCATGCCCCAAAGCCCCCATTGCCTTTAGTTATCCCTCCTACAGTGAAGGAGGTTGTGGAGATTGACACACTACATGCATTGAGGGAGCTCACTAACACTCTGACCCAAAATAATGGCCAGATTGCATCTGGTGATGTTGGTGGAGGCACCAATTCTAGCGCACCACACCATTGTGGATCATGTGGTGTTGTATGCACTGTGGGTGAGACATCATTTGTTGGATCACATGATTTATTTTCTCTAGATGAAATGATGGCAGATGTTTTTGGAACTGGTGTAAATGATCTTGGTCTTTCATGAGTAAATGTCAAATAAATATAATATATATACAATAGTTTATTTCATTTGAGATTTTAATATATATGTATTTGATTACGTCATACATACATGTAAAAACTAATTTTTTTTAATTTAAACAGCAAGAGTCGGTGAAGGACACATCTTGCGTTGACATGCTAGCTAATGCAGGTGGGCATGTTACACAACGTAAGTTTCAAGTTACTTACATTTCAAAGTTCATTTGATTGCATGTTTATTATTAAATACACATTAATGTTCATGTATAGTGTTTCACGTGTACATGTACATATTAATATGTTTATCTTTTATACGCAGGATCCTGGAGGGTCATCATCTACTCTGGGCACTGAGGCTACTGTCACGCCTCACGTGAATTTTACATAGGTTAGTTTCTCTTTACACGTTGTTTCTAATTATAGAATTTTATAATTATAGAATTATCTAGTAGTTTGAAATCCCATAACTCTAGCCAGTACAATTTGATCATAACATTAAGCTCTTATGATGCAAGGGTTAAGTAAACACTCTCCTAGATATACAAACTCTCCTTTATCATGATCATGGACACTTACCTCTATGCTAGACATGTTTCTAGAGCACTCCATCTCTAATGCTTTCTCCATCATCCCTTGCCTCTAAGGATCTCTTTTATCTTCTTAGGATGTATGCATAACTGACCAACTTGCCAATTCTTTATATCATGGGTACCTACACTTATAAATATATCATGGGTCCCTTGGTTCATGTTTATCACCAATACTCCCTATGTAATTCTATACACCCAATCTCATATTATATTTGTTATTCATCAAGTTTCTCTATATTTGCATTCTCATGTACAATGGATATAGCTTGGTGAGGCCTACAACCAAGTTCTACATACCAAATACATTCCACATCTTTAATGAATTACTTCTTGAATATTAATGCAAGGGTTATGCTTGAACTTGGGCTTTAACTATTTTTCTTTAAAGGTTTACTATTCACAATGGTTGTTTCACAATATCAAAGAGCTTAAACTTTCTCAAATGACCAACCTATACCTACCCCTACCTAGAGGATCTCCCTTTTGAGGTTCAATAACACCATTTTTATGCTCCAAACACCTTGAGGTCCACTGAGACCTAATACATGCTCATAACAACTAGAAGGGATTTCTTAATATCAATTGATCAGGGGTGATCACTTTGTGATCACTAAGCCAATGTCTAATAGATGTACAAGTCTCCTACATTCACATGAAGGATTGTTTCCAGCTATAAAGTCCACTTATGAGGTTCTTAGCAAACATACCTCTCTTCACAATGGATTCCTTCTTCATATGCAGTCACAATACCTCCTCCACCTAGTTAAGGTGTTCAAGACATCAAATTTAAACCTTTAGACTCCCTGATGAATACTCAAGCAATGAACTTCGATTATGTATTCTTGTAATTTTTCCCCTAGGTATCTCAAGGTTCTTAAATGCCCAATTCAAGGTCTTAAATGGAATTAGAAGGTTTACAGGGCATACCAACTTTTCAAAATACCTTTCTCATCATGATTCAAGTGTCTATGATCCTTCATGTGTTGTTCTATAGCTAAATTTTCCAACTCAACTTTCTAATAACCCTTTTTGTGACTTAATATTGTCTTGTACAGTCAGATTTCATTCAACTGATGGAATTTTATTTATTCCTACACCCATAAGATCATTCAAACATATAATTCATACCTGATATCACCTTCATACCTAGTCTAAGATCATGATTTATCAAATTATAGTGAGAATCCTGACTTTTTTCTTCATTTTTGTACACTGTACTTTTACCAGGTTGCTCGAAATAACTGTTAGAGATAACTTTCACTACATTGTATCAATCACCAAGAAATATTGGGGTCTTCTAATTCATGCACAAATAGAGATAATTTGAAATTTCTAGCAAGATTCACCAATACAATCAAAATTTACACAAATCCCTAGATAGAGCCTCGAGAGCCTACAATTTTCTCTAAAAACCAAATTATGCAATTTCAAGACACATAAAAATTATGAATGTGATCTACATCACTTGTAGGACCTTTCCATATTAACAGTCAAGAGAGATTATGCAAATAAATAGGACTAATTATCCTTCTCTACTTTATCATGAGGTGTTTAGACTCTTGGTTTGGTCATACACTTGCAATCTTACATAACTCTCTGTTTTAGGACTTATTGTTATTAGTCCTCTTCTCATGCTAATACTCATTGCTACAATTTTCAATTAATGTTGATCTACATGTTTTTTGTACATCTTATGGCTTCCAGAGAGACTCCTCCCTATATGCAGACTGTGGAGGCTATTGTAGATGTTTCCATAATGTCTGCAGATCCACTAACTCAGGTACAATTTTTCAAATTTGTTAAATTTTGGATGAATGTTTTCTTACTACTTATCTACAATATCAAATTGTACATGAAATATTTAATTTGAACTATTTATTTGTATGCAGCCTACCCCTCGTGAGTCTACCATTGACCTACAACGTGTCGATGAAAATTGATAGGGATTATGAGATTGCGGTAAGATTTCACATGCATTAAAAATTCTAAGTTTCTAAATTTTGAATGTATTTTAAAATTTTGGGTGTTAAAAACTTGATGTTTATGAATGTGCAGGCTAAGTTGCAGGCCAACTTAGAGACACTTAGGACCACACCGATGAAATCCATAGTGGCATCTCCCTCCACTACATCCACAGGTTGTGGACATGCTTCTTCTAGTAGGGCAAAGAGAGGGAAGATGTTTCATGATTAGATTCATAGGACCCATGTATAGATATATATGCCATCTGGTCCTAGTTCATGATTCTTCATAGTCTATGTATACATCCTTATGCGACCGCATGTGGTCCTATATGTATGGCACACTTAGTTCGATACATTATTCTTATATTTTCAGAGACACGTGACACACTTAGTTTGATACATTTATATCCATGTTGGTTTTCATAACCATATTACTTTTATGTTTGATTTGATTTGATGGCCTCGATTATGTGACCATTATCCATTTGATATATGATATATGAAGTTATGTTATTCTTACGATATATGATATATGATGTTATGTTATATAATGGTTTTGAAGGTTCTTGGGTGTGAGATCATTTTTTGTTCAAGAGATTGAAGTGTGGCGGTATATCAATTTTATTATTTTAAGGATGTGGTTAAGACACTCCAAAGTGGGACAAGATGCACACAATTAAAAATGGTCTTGAGGGATTTATTACAAGCCATTTTATTTGTGTTTAGTGTACTTACAAATTATTTGTCAAGTATTCAGTCTAAATTAAGTGTTATTGATGTGTGCAACAATAAGGTCCTGATTTGAATTCACTTGTTTAAAAAAATGCATGTAAACATTGTAGTTTTAGTCTAGACACAAGATATGCAAAAAATATTCTTGACACTCTATTGTGTATTTACATGCTTTAAAAAGAGATCAAACAATCATTAGAGTATTAGCATGGTAATGTGTTTACCTTGTTGCAATCTCATTAATACGAGACATGAGTAGTGAGAATTCATGCCCCAAGATGTCATGGGAGTGAAGTGTACCACTACGTCAATGCGTCTGTTTAGAGGGGATATATGCCTTCGAGTGCTATGGTGGGCTCCAAGGTAGGCCCGATTCGGAGTTTGACCACCCAATCCGGAGCCAAGAACCCCTTCCCTATTCATCCCAATTCTGACGATTACAACTTAGTGCTTGGTCATCCAAACAGAGAACCGTCTGAGCCAAAACTATAGCGTAGGAGGCCTCTAATCACACCAAAGAATTTAGAGTCATGGCGTTCCTTGAACCTTCATGGCATAATTGTTTGAAAATTGTCTCTTCTAGGCAGTCCTATGTAATGAATGGAGGTGAGTAGTGAGAATTCATGCCTTGGGATGTCATGGCACCAAACCAATGGTGCCAACACGTCTAGGTGGATAGGTAAATGATAGATGAGGTGAAGTATCAGTGTGAGACAATGTCGTTGCTTCCAAGATACTTTTTTTAGGTGTCATCCCTTAAGAACCTTGAGATGAAAAACCGTATAACTTCGATGGGTGATTACTATGTTCCTTCTTTATTGTCTTTTGTCGCAATAATTGCAAACACATGTTTTAAAAAAAAATAAAGGTTTCAACTCAAATTTAAATTACATATTAATTTCAATGGACATAACTCAATACAAAAATTGTAAATAACCATTTACCTTGTCACACCAAAATAAAAATGTCGTCAATTCCTTGGATGTCGCAACTTCATCTACAGAAACAAGTTGTAATGTCTGTGGAGGTTGATAACTAGGAAGTGGAGTTAGAGGCCCACAAATCCATCCATCCACCCATTATTGTGAATCAAACTCAACAGTGACAATTTTGATACAAGATGCACAAATACACACTAGCTTTCTTGTCCATATGGTCCACAAAGTAACGGCTGAGATATAAAAAGAGTGCAGACCACTGGATCATATGAGTGTCATACAATCCTCGTATTTAGAATTTTTTTGTTCCTTTATCAACAAAAAATATCTACGAACTGTAGAATTTTCTTGAGAATCTCAGGCCATGTTGTCAATATACCATTCCACTATGCTCTTTCCATCTTTCAATTTAGCACCATATTTGTACTTCAACTCTTCTCTTGTAAGATCTCTTTTCACACATGCCCTTGCACCATCATGCTCTCCTTTTCCATGTCTAGCATAAATGAAACTCCAATTATGTTGCACACCCATCTTGACGTGCATTATTCTCATCCAATGAAACATTCGTACATTCTTAAACTGATACGTGTAATTATCTAACCATATATAATGTTGATTGAAGTGGATGTCCCTATCAAAAAAGTTTCCATAAAATAACTGGAAACACCCTTGTAAAAATTTAGTAGAATGAGTACGATCATCACTGATATAAAATTGGTACTCTCTTAAAAAATTTCAATCGTTCTCTGTACTATCAGGAGAATGTATAAATTTTATATTCACAAAAATGACAACATGTACTGAATTGTAATATTGCGATTGAACCTCCATTTGTGGTTGCAACATGTAATTCTCTCCAAAATGAACCACTGAAACAATAGTACCAAAAGGAAATGTGTCCTTGGATATCTTGAATTGTTCTTCCAACCATCGAACTCTGTGTGTATTCCTAACATACTCATAAACAATTTCATCCTTAAATTTTCTCATAAATTGAAAAATAAGCATATGTTATGTAACTAGCTCACACCGTTTAGACTCATTTCCGTCTTTCAATTGGTATGGTACTAATTTATATTTATCAAACTTAATTAAATTATGTCTTATTGCACCTCCAATTTTCTCATGGATACAACTTTCCAATTTCTAGGTAATACGTCGCACGTCCCACAACTTCCATCTAAATAATCATGACTATAAAAAAATTGTCCAACTCCTCTTTTACAAAATATCGTAGGAATTAAATCCCTCGAAGATATTGGTGGAGCTTGAACGCCACATTCCAGTAACATAGTTTAAAAATGAAAATCAAAACGAATACATAAAAATTTAGCATAATGCATTGAAAATTCAACATGTTTCCTACAACAAAAAGTAATGCAAGAGTGGTTGATTTTGACATAGAACGGTTTCAACATTTCAAAAAAATGTTGACTAATTTTAATTTTTGGATGCTCCTGTTCAAAATTACAAAAAATTAAAGTTTGAGTCATATTTGAGAAATGCTTTGGATGTGGTTTGTGATTAGTAGAACCAAATCTCTATTTTACAACATATATTGTATTAGGTGAAACTCTAGTGTTATCATGCCAAAAATTGAATAACAACTTCTCTTATAACATCATATATATCTTTGTCTTTAGGTAGTGCTCTAGTAGAAAATACCCAAAAATCAGTGTTATTGAGGGAATCAAGGATATTACGCCTTTCAATTTCTTTCATTAGAGTTTTTCGATCAACTTTAAACATTAAACTTGTTTGCCTAATCAAATGTTGTTTTTTGTTGATTCACTTATAACACTAGTAGTAAGTACATGGTGCACAACATTAGTATCCCTTGTGCGTCTCTTAACACCAACAATGTGATATACATCGTGAAGGTTTTCAACAATTATAGAAGTTTGAACACGTATATTAGGTGTTGTTAATCCTAAGGTATTTAATGTAGGTCTTGTTTTATTCCATTTCATCAAACTAACAAACAACTGACATCTTTCAGAATCATTTAAAATTTTAAAATGGTTATCCCACATTTCAGTGGATTTTCTTCTACTTTTCTGTTTAGAAAATTTTTCAGACATTGGTTTCAAAATGTTCTCATCAGTTTCAATAAAATAATTAGGTCTCTTACGTAAAATCCTAGGAGGTGTTTTTGTTAAAAATTTCTTGTCTACGGTTTCAACCTAAATTTCCTGATTCACATTTTCATTGTCTCATTCAATTTCAACATCAACTACATCATGAGTATTTAATTCATCTTCAAAATTGACAGTAAAAACATATTCATCATGAGTATTTAATTCATATTCAACATTGATAGTAGAAACATTACTTGGTTCCTCATTGCTTACAATAGTAGGGGTTGAAGATGAACCTCTTCTTGATTCACAAAATTTTTGCATTCACTCAACATCTTGAAATATTTGTGCATCTAATTAGTCCAATGTTTTTTTACTTATTCATTTCCTTTTCTAACTTTCATTTCTTATCTCCCATGATGTTTTGATCCTGATGATACGAAAAACGTGCAGAAAGTGAAATTTTTTTATAGTAATTCACACAGCAAGGTTAGACAGTAAAAATCACATGGTAAATCAAACATTGGGATCTGTATAATATGATTTAACAAGCGCAATCACGCTTTATAAAATACGATCACACTGATGTTATTAAAACAACGATCATGATTTATAAAATATGATCATGGTTCTTTTTGTATCATCAAATCCAACCCTCAAGGCTCAGGAAATCTCTTTTTTTCCCAAACTAGAGCTTTGGGAGGTCATTAAGGTGTTTGAAAAGCCAAAAATTTAAAATTTTATCTTCCGCGGACTTGAACCATGCCGAAAAATAAAAAACATGTCACAAAAATGGTACCATCACGTAGGGGAGACTATTAGCTTTGTAGAAATATTGATTTTAAAGTGAATAGAATAAGATAAATATCATTTTATAATTTTTTACTAACAATAGGTCTTTAAGACACCTTTTCCCGTGAATGTTCATGTCTACATTTAAGACTACATATTTTTTTCAGTAGTCATAATGTTATAAAACCTATACCATCCCAAGCGTGGAAATATTCTATACACGTTAAAAAATTATTTGATTTCAACATATTTTGATGTAGTTATGGCAGGAAAACAGAAAGTGCTCCATTTTCAAAACAAATTCAGACCACTTTCATGAAAAAAAATCATTAAAATAAATATTGCTAAAAAATACAAAATAAAAGCCATCCTAAGATAGATAGTGGCATCTAACTTTTCACCAAAGGAAAAAAAAAACAAGTTTTGGTCATCCAAATCACAGGCAAACAGACCACAATCTTATAGGTCTTTTAAAAAAAATCAAGTCATATAATTTTGAGTGTTTAATATAGTTAAACTTATTCTTTTTTAAAAAAAATTAGTAGTTTAGAAACTAAATTCCAGATGATACGATTCATATTTATATAATGTTTTTCTAATTTTGAGTACGCATATTGCTAATATTCCCTACAAGTTGAGATTTCACTATTTTTTACAATATGACATCCACTTATGACCCCTTTTTGGTCCCCCAACTTGGTGCACTTACCCGTATATACCCATTTTGTTTCCTTTTGAGTTTGTGATGCATTACATGCAAGTATATTTGGAAAATCAATCTTGTAAATTTGCTGATCTTTTATTAATAATGAAAAAGTTTATTTCCTTTGTGTGAAAATTTATGGTATTTAAGAAAGGAAAAAAAATGGCCCATTTATTTTGAAATAGTTACATGTACCTTTCATGTAAATATATTAGAAATACATTTGAATAGAAGTCTTTTAAAATCTGAAGTTTAAATTTAAGTTGGAAAACAAATATTTTGGCTTTTCATCCCTTGTAGCTTGGCATAATATGCTCAATCAAAATTACCATAGGCCATTCATATAAATATAGATATATAATTTTATATACACATATCTTACAGATTGAGGGGAAAATAATTTAATTAGGAGATTATTGAGATAATGGTTACCTCACTATATGTATGTATTTATGTATGTATATCAACTCCTTTGGAAAAGTGGTCAAACCAAAAACCTAAGTGTATATCATTAAATAGAATCTTTGGTATCCCAGCTATCCCTCTGTCATAGGTTCGAAATCTAAATGATATAAGCTTGATTAAACCTCATTTCCTTGTATCTTTGTAGGGGGATACAGCCTGCCCCAAAACTCCCATGTCATTATGATCATGTGTGGTATGGCCACAAAAAAAAAAAGCTATAGAAAACATAGAATGTTAAAATCTTGGAACCAATATTTATCTTCTCTCTTCTTCATCTTCTGCTACTTATGATGATTCTAACCCCTGAAAATGACCAACATGAACTTTGAAATTGAAAATTGATGAAAATAATGACATTGTAATGAAGAAAATAATGTTGAACCTATAGTTGAAAATGAGATTGTTCCTAGTTCCTTTGAAAAAACAAAAAGACCTAGATGAGAAAGAGTCAATATAAATTCAAGACTCTTAAAACTTTGGAAGCCTTCAGAACATTTACCAAGAGTAATCATACATATCATGATTTGATGAATCCTCCCTCATGAACATTTAGAATCCCAATCTTTCGAATGAAGTTTCTTTTGACGAAAGATGGTTAGATGCTATGAAATCTGAATACACTAGTTTTGGATTAAGAACTCAAACATGCTTCCATTAGCATCCTCCTTTCCTGAAAAATGAAATATAGTCGGATCTACAACCCTGGCTATACAAGATTAAATACAAAGTAGATGATAGTATAGATAAATTTAAAGCTAGACTTGTAGCTCGAGGGTTTACTCATGAAAACCTGGTATCGACTACGTAGAAATACCTTTGCATCTAGTTGCTCAAATTGAGCACATTAAGGATTGTGGTGGGGATTTAACCCTCTAGTTACTTAGTATGGTTGTGGAAATCCAGTGTCAAATGGATGTCGGGTAAATACTTAATATGAATGGTGATTTACAACTAACTAAATTGAACTCAGTGACCCAACCTAAATGGTTTTGAAGAACCAAGATTTAAGAATTGTATGCATTTAGTAAATTGAAAAAATGATCAAAGCTATGGTAATTCTAAAATTAACAATTTAATTTCAATGAAGGGATAGGGTAGGTTCTAATTGATTCATTTGACAATGTAATTTATTTGAATTAAATTATTGAAGACAAATGCTATTATTCTCATTGTATTATATGTTGATGATTTACTTATCACTAGTAATTCTAACACTTTAATTATGAAAATTAAAGGAAAGTTAATGTAATATTTTGAGATGGACAGATTTAAGATTATTGCATCATTTTTGGGGCATGACTATATTTCAGGAATAAAATAGTGTCTATTGTAGTATCGGGTCATATCACAGGACGTAGTTGCAACGAATTAGCTTAAAATATTTAATATGCTTGATTGTAATTACACAGGTTTTTTTATTCCTATAGAAGTTAGGATGTAAAGTTGATCCTAAACTTGCATGTGAAAAAGCTAATCCTACATCTTGTATCAAGAAACTTGTAGGTAGTTTAATTTATCTAAGCTATTACTGGGTACCCGATCATTGCTTATGTAGTATGAATAAGCTTCAAGGTTTATGTGGGAACCTTATCAGGATCACTAGAAGATTAGAAAAAAGAATTCCTGTGTTATGTGCAAATGCACAATTAATTATGGTGTTACATTAGTATTTCATCTAACAATGCAATGTTTATATGGATATTGTTATTCCTGACCATGTTGGTGATGTGATAGATCGTAAATCTATAACTAGATATATATATTCAAGTTTAGGTGCAGGTGCCATTACTTGGAGCAATAAAAAGCAGCTGACAATTTCCATTTCTTCTACTGAGGAAAAATGCATATGTTTAATGTTCAAATTCAACTATTTTAGAAACACTGTGGTTGAAGAGGTTGTTGGAAGAGATGTCACATCCTAAGTTAATGTACAAAGTACTGGCTCTTTTATGTGATAACCATAGTTGTATTTCATCTCGCTAAGCATGGCCAATGTTTTCTAGTGACATGGGATGTCATAACAACATTTAAACCCAATTTATAAGATCATTTGATCGATTGGTTGAAGGAATTTTGAGCCCAGTTGATCACATTGTTGCATCGGAAAACAACTGAAAATCTAAGAATTTTGTTTCAATATTGACCCATGGTTTAGGGAGCTTTAGTAGGAAATTTAAATCTACCACTTCTAACCTTTAATATTGTTCCATCTCAATTGAATACAATATTTGGTTTTGTGAAAACGGATTTGGGAGCTAGTCTTTCAAGCATGTCATGAGGCCTCTCGTCACTCAGTCACAAAATCAAACTACTCAATCACATAAATTAGCTTCAGAAACGAGGTCACAACTAGAGATATGGTTATTATAATTATATCATGTAAATTGCATCGGACTCCCTATATATAGAAGAATATGTGAGAGTTGATAGAACAAGATGTTGAGTTGGGATCGCTTATTTTCAAAATCCATTTTGTAGCCAATTTCACTAAAAATATGTTGGAATGTAATTGCAAAACTTTAATAGCTGGCCAGGAGAAGTTATTTTTAGTTCAAGATTCATTCACCAATTTTATGTGTTGTATGTCTTGTTTGACTCCCTATATAATAGAGAATTGGTTTGATGCATTTGTTTTACCATTTGGGTATTTGGTAGACCCTTTTTGTAGCCATTTTGGCTAGATTGTAGAACAGGAAAACTGGGTATTTTGATCCGTTTGACATCTTAGGACATCCTTGGAGGGTGTAATATTTTATAATATGATTATTGTGATATGTTACGTGTTTTCTATTTTGAATGTTATGACCCAGACAAAATTGGATGCTATGAGGCATTTTGAGTGTTTTTTTTTTTTGGTATAAGTTGGTCGTTTTGGTCACCATGGACCTAGTCTTGGATTGTTTCACCATTCAATATGGGAGTGAATAATTGTTTCTTAAATATGAGGGTATTTTTTGATGTTTTGTTAGTTTGTATTTTTTCCCTTTTAGTTGATTTATTATTTGGGATGCTTGCTTGTAGTATAAAAAAAAATCTTTTTTAAAACTAAGGAGAACCTTTTGGTATGGGCATGAAATTAATAATTATACCTAGTATAGAGCAATATAATAAGATAAAATGGTCCTCCACATCTTAAAATTTCATTATTGGGTAAATCAAAATAATTTCTAATTCTCGTGTTTATGTTACCAATCCCAAATTTTATAACCCTCTTTATAAGAAAATTTGCCAAGAAACCTTATAACCTTTCTTTTTCTTTCGAAAATGTATTTTTAAATTAAGTATACTTGGATGAAAAGGTTTGCTAACGTAAACTCCTATAGCTTTTCGATAATCAATATATGATAAGGGGAAAGGAATTTTAGTGTCTCTTATTATATGATGGTTTTCCCACAAAGCGATATTTCATAGTTATTTAATCCTATTCTAGTAAACTATGAATACATTGAGATATTGGAAGACAACTTTAGTTTTCACATCCTAAAATTTTTATCAGGGACTTTGGTATAAAATTTGGGAATCGCTTTGGTAATGATCAAGTTACTTATAACCCTTCTTGAACTTGACAAGCCCATTTTCATACTATGATCCTTTATTAAGTTTTTTCGCAATGTAACTTGGTTAAATCTTTTCACCCTAAGAAGGTACACTTGTGAGAATAACCCTACCCGAATTGGTTATAACATTATTAAATAATCATGTTTATGTGCTACGCCCTTAACCTATTGTTTTTATTAGGATATGAGTAGATGACTTGTGGATTACCATATCTTTTTATTATATCATTTATAGTTTCTCGTGCTTAGTAGGTCGGCCTTGGTGATGGCCATAACATATGGATAGTATATATATGGGATTGTAGGTAGTAGTTTAGGATCATTAGAGCATTTGAGTCTTATTTTATGGTTTGGAGGTTGCCCCCTCAAAGTGGCGAAGCTATTATAATTGAATATTTAGATCATTATTCTGAAATATTGTGTTATTTGGGGTTCTATTGCTTCTCATAATCTGAATTATACAAGTAATTTCATTACAAGTGGTATCAGAGTTGCGATCTGGGCCAAAATTAGGGAAAACACCCTAGTTTTTTTTGTTTCTTATCTATCTTATGAACCAAATCAAATTTTTGGGAGGTATTTTTACCAAAGTTTCAAATCATTTCAAGTAAAAATATATGAAAAGTTCAGACCTTTTTTATATCGTTTGCAAAATTTATTACAAATTTAGGTTTTTAGGTAAAAAACACTCCCTAGACCAAAATTTGCGGAATTTTTTAGAGTTCTTTACATTTTTGGAAATCTCTCAAAAAATAGTATTAGTATATTCTTTGTTTTTTTCCTGTTTAGCTGAATTTGTATCGAAACCCTAAACCCTAAGGTTTGACATCATGAAGTGGCCTTCCACAAGAGAAAAAAGGAATCCGGTCACTCCAGGTAGAACCCCACATAAAGATGGGGTAGTGGTTGAAGAGTTAGATTCAAAAGGGGTAAATACAGATTCCTCAGCACTAGGGTTCACCTCAGTTGATCATAAGGTGAGGCAACTCGAGTATAAGCTGTGAAATGTACAATTTGAGATGGCCTCTAAAGGAGACATAGACCAAATCAATCAACAATTGTATGCTATCATGCAACATGTAAAGGGTAAATAGTATGGCCCAAATCTGCCCCATATCAACCAAGGAGTATCTTTAGTTCAAAATAATGGACAAAATAACCATGTTGGATCACTTTTTGAGCCCAATTAGAATCCAACTTATTCGCAACCATGGAACATGATGCTAAAAGTGGATATGCACAAATTTGGTGGTAAGGATCCCCTGAATTGGATAAATCAAATGGAGAACTTCTTTGAGTTGCATCAAACACCATTAGGAAAAAAGGTGACATTGGCATCCCTGTATCTTGAACCAGACCAATTTATTTGGTATCGATGGCTATGTGCTCAAAGGCAGAAGAATGGTCTCAATTTCACTTGGACAATTTTTACTGAGGAGTTGCAATTGCACTATAGTTATAGTTTTTTAGAGAACTAATTTAGTCAATTAGAAAATTTATGGCAAACAGGATTAGTCAAAGATTATGTACATCAATTCCAGAACCTATCCTTAAGGGTGGAGAATATTCCAGAAGGGAATCTGAATAACCTGTTTCTTAGGGGTCTTAAGGACCACATCGAGCATGAGGTACGTATGTTTAATCCACTTAGGATTTCTGATTTTACTATCATGGCCTGTCGAGTAGAGGAAAAATTTCTTTGCAATAGGATGCCAAATTTCATTAACACCAGAGACCAAAGTATCTCTTCCCCTTCATTCTGTAGGACAATTAGACTGAATCTTCAAAAAATGGAAGAAAAGAGAGCAAAAGGATTATGTTTTAACTATGACACCAAATATGGACCAGGACACAAATGTGTTGAGAAGTTGTTCTATATTGAAGGAGGTAATGAGGATAATGTGGAAGCTGAAATTATAGGAGAGGCTGAGGAACCAGTTGAAGATGAAGTAGAGGATCACCAACCTACAATTTATTGCCATGCATTTTCAAGTATTAGTACTCTTCAAACACTCAAGGTTATTGACTATCTCAAAAAAAAGAAGGTGAAAATATTGATTGACTCGGGGAGTACTCATAACTTCATAAATAGCAAGTTAGCTTCCCACCTCAACTATTTTATTTACCCAGCTCCAGAAATGCAAGTTATGATTGTGGATGATGGGACAATAAAGTGCACACAAAAGTGCTATAACATCATGCTTTCCATGAGATACTACATGTTGGACTCACCTATGTTTGATATTTCTATGGGAGAGGCAGATACTGTTTTATGTGTCCAATGGCTCACAACCTTAGGTACTATAGAGTTGAATTTCTAAGAATTGTTCATGCGATTTCATTCAGATGGAAGGAAAATACAATTGAATGGGATGGTAGCTAATTCTCTACAGATTATTAGCTCTCATCAGATGTAGAAGGTTCTTAGAAAAGGATTAGATGGATTTATAACAAATTTATTTTCCATAGAAGTACAAAATAGAGAGTCTTCAATGCCACCCAATCTTCAGAATATTGTTGATGCTCACTCATCTATTTTTGATGCAATTCCAAAGGGACTACCACCAATTAGGGATAATTATCATGTCATTCAATTGATTCCAGGGATCCAAAAACCTAACATAAGACCATACAGATACCCATATTCCTAAAAAAGTGAGATCGAGAAAATGGTACAGGAAATGTTGAAGGCAGGTATCATCAAGCATAGCCAGAGTGCATATTCTTCACCAATGGTCATGGTATGTAAGAAGGATGAAACATGGAGGATGTGTCTAGATTACCAATAACTCAACAAGTACACCATCAAAGATAAGTTTCCTATTCTAGTAATTGATGATTTACTTAATGAATTGCATGGTGCTATTTATTTCACAAAAATAGATCTTCATTTAGGGTACCATCAAATTAGAATAAGAGAGGAAGATGTTCATAAAATGGATTCCAGGACTCATGAGGGCCATTATGAGTTTTTAGTAATGCCTTTTGGTCTTACAAATGCTCCCTCAACCTTTCAAACCTTGATGAACACTATTTTAGGCCATTTTAAAGGAAATTTGTATTAGTTTTCTTTGATGACATATTGATTTACATTAAGACATGGGAAGAACGCTTGTAACATGTAAATAAAGTGTTGGAATTTTTGGAGAACACACTCTCTAGGAAAAGCCATCCAAATTTTCTTTTTATGTACAAGAGGTAGAGTACTTGGGTCACATTATTTCCCATGAAGGTGTCAAAGTTGATCCTCATAAGATCAAAGCTATGATGGAATGTCCAAGGCCCAAAAATCTCAAAAATCTTTGTGGGGTCCTAGGACTAACAAGGTACTACAAAATATTTGTGAGGGGATATGGTAGAATAGAAGCCCCACTCACTGCATTGCTAAAGAAGGATTCCTTCCATTAGACAGACGTAACCACTAAATCCTTTAAGTAGTTGAAGGAAGCCATGTGCAACACCCCAGTTTTGGCTACTACCAACTTCTCAAAAACCTTCATTGTTGAATGTGACACTTCAGGATCAAGATTGCGAGTAGTTATAATGCAGGAAGGAAGTCCAATGACATTTTAGAGTCACAAATTCAAAGGAAAATATATGCTCAAACCTATATATAAGAAATAAATGATGACTATTCTTCATGCGGTCAAGTAATGGAGGCCCTATCTCATGGGTAGACACTTCAAGGTAAAAATTTATCATGATAGTCTCAAATAATTTTTTGAGCAAAGGTTATCATATGAGGAACAAAAAAAGTGGGTAACAAAATTGTTGGGTTATAATTTTGAAATCATATACAAAAAAGGTAAATAAAATGTAGTAGCTGATGCGTTGTCAAAAAGGGATACATTTACAGATGCCTTACTATCTGGAATGTCCATGTTGAAGGTCGATTGGGTGGATGAAGCAAGATTGGAATGGGATCAGGAGAAGGATACACAATCTATAATACAGAATATCAAGCAAGGCTCTATAACATCTAACAAATTTGAGTGGAGAGGTAATGCACTATGGTATAAGGACATGTTATACTGGAGTAGAGATTCTGAGTTGAAGCATAAGATTATTGCAGAGCTACATGCCTCACTTGTTGGAGGACACTTTGGTTTTTGAAGACATATCATAGAATAAAAAGAGAATTATTTTGGGAAGGATTCAAGGAGGATGCACAAAATTTTGTATCAGAGTGTTTAGTGTGCCAATAGTACAAAGGGGAAATAATTAAGACACTTAATATGTGGAAACCCTTACCAAATCCTAGCTAGATATGGGAGGAGGTCTCCATGGATTTCATCACCATATTTCCTTATTCAGAGGGTACGAATATTATTTTGGTGATTGTGGATAGACTCACAAAATATGCCCATTTTTTCCCCTCTCACATCCATTTATAGCCAGTACAGTTGAAACTATTTTTTTGGAGACATTTCAAAGGCTACATGGAACCCCAAAGATAATTGTAAGTGATCATGATCCTATTTTCACAAGTAATTTTTGGACGGAATTATTTTCAGGTTTTGGTACTCAGCTAGCTCACAATTCATCTTATCATCCTCAAACTGATGGTAAAATGCAAGTGGTCAAAAAATTCTTAGAGGGGTATCAACATTGTTTTGTATCAGATAAGTAGGAAAGGTGGATTAAATGGTTACCACTTGCAGAATGTTGGTATCAAACATCTTTTCATACCTCTTCTCAAATGACCCCATTTTTAGCATTATATGGTTACCATCCACCTTATATCACTTCTTCCTTAAGGGTGCAAACTAAGGTCAAAGATGTTGAGGAATGCATTCAACATCAACAATAGGTTTTGGCTAGTTTGAAGGAGAATTGGCATTGACAAAAAACATGATGAAACAATAAGCAGATCAACACCGTAGTGAAAGACATTTTGAAACTGGTGACTAGGTTTTTGTATGTCTCCATCCTTACAAGAAGATGTCCCTAAAGCAATATAAAAAGGAAAAAAACTTTCTCCTAAATATTATGGCCCTTATGAGGTTCTACAGAAAATTGGCAGTGTTGCTTATAAACTAGAGTTGCCTCAATCTTCACACATACAACTAGTATTCCATGTTTCCTTCCTGAAGAAGGTTATTGGACATAAATTTGAAGCCTGGAAAGAGTTACCATAACTTGATGAGGAAGGAAGAATCATTTTAGAGCCAGAGAAGATTCTGTAAACATGTACTAAGAGGCTAAGAACCAGAGACATTCAGGAATGTCTGATTAAGTGGAAGAATATGAGCATAGAAGATGCGCCCTGGGAGGATGAAGGTTTTCTACAGCAACATCTAGGATTATTCAACATTGAGGAAAATGTTGGTTTGAAGGGGAAGGGCATGCTACACCCTTAACCTATTGCTTGTATTAGGATATGAGTAGCCGACTTGTGGCTTACCATATTATTTTATTATATCATTTATACTTTCTCATGCTTAGTAGGTCAGCCTTGGTGATGGTCATAACATATAAATATTATATATAGGGGATTGTTGGTAGTATTTTAGGATCATTGGATCATTTGAATCTTATTTTATGGTTTGGAGGTTCCCCCCTCAAAGTGGCAAAGCTATTCTAATTGCATATTGAGATCATTATTATGAAATATTGTGTTATTTGGTGTTCTATTGTTGCTCATAATATGAATTATACAAGTAATTTCATTACATTATGACACTAAGGATTTTGTGTAGAAATAATGGAATCATTCTCTCCCTCTTACCTTATCTCGTAGATAGAAGAACTTTGATTATGTGAAAATAGTTCAACATTCTCTCATCCTCTCTCTTCTCGGTAAAAAACAAATAACTTAGTGTCGATTGCTCTTTTGGTTGGCCGAGATGGTATATCCACACTGGTGTTGGCCCATATAATTACAAGTAAAATGGTGTATATATGGTGAATAGAATGTTTCGTAACCCATAAAAATATATATATAAATCTACAAGTACAATTATGTACTTATACCTTATAAACCAGGATAAAAGCATGCAATTATATTTAAATGGGAAAAATCGTAGAATACACACACACACACGCACACACACGCACGCACACAAACACACACACACACATATCTTTTATTAGTCCTTGTTGGTAAAACATGCTATAATTTTTTATACTCAAATACTCTAAAATTAAGGTGATCATAAGTTATAGTTTCAAATGAAATAAGTGATGTTTATTATTCTTAGTTATGTGATTTTCATATAATATGGATTACACTCTAAATTTTTGGTCTTATGTAAGTAAATAAGGCATTGTGTTGTTATTCCTAAGTTCTCGATGATAAAGTAATGCAAAAAATTGAAGGTTCCAATGATCTCACAAATTAGATATGTTGTTGGCTACTTGACTTTTAGGAGACTCTTGCGTAAGATTCCTTCACATTAGACAACTCTCAGTAACTTATTATAAGATAAATGGTTTGACCCTTTTGTGAAGACTAAGAATAACAATTATCTATTCAATCCACTTACTTTGGTGAAGACATCCTTTGTTATCGGTGTAAGCCCTAGTTAAGCAGTGTGAATATTGAGTTTGTTTGAGAGCTATGTTGTTTTGAGGTACTCTTGAAAACATAGCCCCATTGTTTCACCACTCAATAGGGTGGCATAATTTAAGTTCTTTGTGTGAAATGGAATTCACCCTCTTTTTAAGAAGTATATTTATATACATCTCTTTCGACCTAATGGGTCATTGCTGACCACAATAATCATTGGGTCTAAATTACCATACATTTCATATTTTGAGCAGCGTAGGCTATACCTTCCCTTACAAGAAAATGTGTATTGACCTCTTAAACTCTTGGGGAAATTATGAACGAGAAAGTTGAGGTATCCCTTCCAAGATCTAATTTTGTAATAACATCTTGATATGTTTTGGAAACGTCCTTTTTGAATGAATTTTGTTTTTCCTAACTCATTCATGTTTTATCTTGGTTATAGTGATAAAGAAATGATAAGTTTAAGTAAAATTCTCATATGTTTTGATTGAACTGAAAATTTGTTGTTTGTTTTTGTTGTTTCATTAAGTAATTATGGCTTGTTTGGGGTTTAGAAAGTTTGAAAATTAATTTGTCATGGTGAAAACTTAAGTAAAATTGTAGACAATAAAAAATAAAACTATTCCTTATGGGTTTTCTAAAGCTAATTTGGAACCTAAATTGTGATGTCCTAGAAAATGGTCCATGTTATGAAACCCTAAAATAAAACTAGGAAATCTATCCTAACTTGATGGTTGGCTATATATCTCACCCATAATTTACTAGTATTATCACTAACTGAATGTTAAATTTTTTATTAAATCAAGTCACCACCCCTTAAATATGCTTGGTATTATGTGAATCTTTATCCTTGACCCCTTAATGAATAATGCAGATATTAGGACAAATTTAGAGAGTCTTGTGAACCATTTTCCAAATTTTAAAGTTAATTTTGATCTAGGAGGTGAAACCACACGTAAACTTGGAAACTTTTTCTCTCTTATTGTGTGGTATTTGTGGCACCTTGGATAGTTTCCATGAGTGGACTTGTACACATCAAGCATGCATAACTTTTTAACCCTATTTGAAATGACCATTATGTTCCCTTGGATCATCCATCAATATTTTCCTTTAAATGTGAACCTTATGTTGTACATCCACTTATGTGGAACCTTTTCAAGAAGTTAGACGATGATGTAAATGAATCCTTTGGAAGCTACAATTTCCCTTGATTAATATTCTCCTATTTGAAATACACTTGACTTTGAACCATGTTATATTTGGTGAGGCATGTTTGTAAAGAAAAAATTATAGTTCCGTTAAAGCGAACTTAATGTTTGGACATCCAATTACGTGTGACCATGTAGAGGTTTTAGATAATGATGTTGATAAAAAAATTCCTTGGAAGCTACGAATTTCTTTAATGAAATTTCTCTAAATGAGAGAAACACTTACTACAGGACACATTTTGAATTAGCGGGACATGCTTGTTGTGATTATTAATCAGAGAAAACTTGACAGAAAGCATATATGAAGTCCACGTGGGAAAATAAGTAATATTCAAAGGCATGAATGGATAGGGAGAACATGCACGCAGAGAAAAAGTTTAGCTTTGTGGGACTTAGCCATTTTCAATCATAAAGGTCTATTTTTAGAGATGGTGTGAAGGGCACACAAATGAGGTAGAGATGTGTGCACCATGCATTGGCTATTCTTGGAGGATCAGATATGAAGCACTTTGCATGGTCACAGGCTGGAAATAGATCTACTACTGTCATTCAACTACTAGTAGTCTATTGTTAGCGCACTTGTATGTGTGGCTAGTTTTGTAAAGGTGCGTAACTAATAATAGCATGCGACCTATTTTGGGAATGGATAGGCAGTGAAAGGAAAGTCCCCAACCTTATATATATGTAGTAAATTATGTAATAGAGGGGGAGGAGATATATACAGAGATATTATGTTAAATCTGTTACGCGCATATTAATGTTATTGTAATGAAGCTTCTATATACTTATTGCATTGAATATAATGGAGGATATTGGCTGAATATAAGTGTTAAGTCTTATGTGTATCTATATCTAGTATGTTTTTGATCTCATCATGGTTAATACTTAATTTTGTAGAATGATGTGTTAGTAATATAACTACATGTGCTAAGTCTCCATCATGCTAACAACCTATAACAACAACCCTAAAGAGGGACCTAGTACCTTTGTGTGCTTCGGGTGAGAGCTCAGTTTAGGCCGAGTGATGTTCCAATGCATCTAGGTTCATATTTGGTTTCTATCATTGAATTCTAGGTTGCATCATTAGTTCTATTGCCAAGACCATCTTTTTTAGTTGTTTTCATAATGGTTCGCGATGAAGACATACCGGTTGAACTTAGAAAGTGTTGAAGAATGGATACATGATCTAGAAGAAGAATATGCACGATGATTCAACATTGGATCTGAGTTTAACACACGCGTATGGGTGGAATAGAATATGTATGACAATTTATATGAGAGCTTTTTCATTATCTTTCCAGTATAATTGTATGAGTGGCTGAGTGCTTATGCATCTAAGTGGAATTGGAGGTATCGGGTACTTTTTTGGACGTAGGAAAATTTCTAGGCCCTTTATGATGTTGATTTGATTTGGAATCGAGTTATGGATACGTGGTTCCATGGCACGTTGAACAATTATATTTTGGAATACTCAATTTCCACTTATTCGTGTCTAGAAGTAACTGAATTCTAGTTCTTATAATATCCAAGGAAAGCTTACCTACAAGGAATTACTCTGACAATCAAGATCCTAATGGTAAATTTTATTATGGAGAGTAAACCGATGGCTAAATAAAACTCACCATGCACAGGGATAGGAGCAATATTGGTGAAAGATGGCATACCTAGCGGCATAAAGGAAAAGATAGGAAAGGCAGCTTAAGTATAATGAGGTGCATGAGAGGGAGATAGAGAAGCATCGTACTATTGCAGAAAGTATGGCGTTGAGGAGAGAGATGGCTCATGAAGGATTTAAAGCTCATGTAGAAGACATGGAGCCAGAGTATCAGGTTCTCCCCCATCTTGGAAATCATGATAGGGATCCCCCCTTTGGCCTCATGAAGAAGCGTGCCAACAAAGACTACTTGGGTTGCGCACGCACATCTGAATCCACTAGGTAACCTAGCCCTTGTGCTTGGTTTTCTAGTATCTAGTACAACAAGTAATCAAAAATCAAGTTTGGGAAGTAAGAGAGCAAGCACATCAATGGAAGGGAAAATGACTTCAATGTTATTTGGAGGTGTGTTTTCAGGTGCATCGTCTGCAAATAACTTGAGTACACTGAATTTTGGATTCACCTCTTGAAGTGGAACTAATTCATAGACTGTAGGGGTTCAATATAGTACTAATGTCGAAGCACAAGGGAGTACATCTACAAGACCTAGTCTAGCTACAGGTTTTGGATCAGGAGGCATAGGTAGCTCTGGTTCAAGTAGATCTTGAGGTTTTGCAGGCAGGGGAAACACAAGAGGTTCTAGATCAGGTGGGAAAGGTCCGCACCAACCCAAAAATATTTACATGGAAATGTTTGTTCATCTTCTAGAGTATAAGCACATAGAAGATGTTGTTGAACATGTGCACATGTGTGAAATATTGTGGCGCACAAAAGGAAACAAAACTTCTAAGCATAGGGCAAGCCAATTCGATACTATGTTACAAGGGTGTGCACATAGCTGGTATAGAAAGTTTGATCCTGATCAGAGTTACATAGATTATACGGGTTTAAAGGATGCATTCAATAAAGAGTTTCATATCCCTGAGTTTGAGCAAAAGAGTATAAGTGTGCTCAAGGATATTAAGAAAGGCACTACTAAAAGTGTTAGAGAGTATGATGCATGGTTTAAAACATTTTTATCAAAGCTTTCTTATGAAATACATGCAAGACAACTTACACAATGGTTCGTTGGGGGCTTGATTACCCCTTTTAGTAGGGCATTATCACATAAGACGTACATTGATCTGCGTGAAGCACTTGAAGCAACCTTGCACATTGAGATAATTAGAAGTTTAGATACCAGGGTGAGCCCATTTTTAGAAGCACAAATAACAGCAATGGCGAAACAGTTGGAGAAACTATTATCAAATTCAGCTCATGAGAAGCGGACAGGGATTTGGTGCATAGATTGTGAAGAAGAAGGTCACATAAAGGATAGTTTCCCTCGCAAAATAGTACGCTCATTACTGATGGATTTTGAAATATGCCACTTAAACCATGATGTTAGTCGCTTCCCATTATTACAACGCGCGGTAAGGAAGAACGTTTCAATCTACTATAAAATCTGTAGGTCCACAACTCATGACACGGAGGACTGTCAGCTAATTGGACTGATCCATGATACTATAGATATTAGTGTATGAAAAATAGGAGTTTCAGATAACTCTAAGGGCAAGAATAGGACTAGGAGCACAATCAGGTGCGCTATGATCGGAATGAGGGGAATTTTGAAGGCAATTATGCTAGAGGTCAAGGATACTATGGTGGATGCAGAGAACAAGGCCATGGTGGTGGAAGAAGTGAGTTTCCTTGGGGCACATGTTATACATGCAGATCTCCTGACCACTATAGGCACGAGTGTCCTCAGAATAGTACATGTTCTTTCTATGGAAAGAACCATAGCTATGAAGAGTACCCAGAATTATATGAGCATATGAGTAAGAAACATAAACAAGAAAATACAGGCAAAGGGATGGTTATGGTACAACACGATGTGGAAAATCAATGGATTCCCAAGATGGAAGCAGAATCTAAGGAACTAAAACTAAAGATCACGACCCACACTGAGGTGAAACGTGTCAGGGAATCATTGCAATAGAAGCCTACCATCACTAAAGATGAGGTTCTCCATACACTGTACCTAGATCCTACCTATTAGAAGGAGGTTTATCAAGATACCATGGAAGTTATAAGGAATCTTTAGGGTGAGATACAATACTTAAAGGAGTAGAAGAAAGCATCAGAGATGGTCCAAACTGATGTAGATGACTTGAGATAAGTGTGTAAAATGTTGTGCCAGGAGAACATCATTTCACTCTTAGGGAACTGGTTAAAAGGGAACACTCTGCACATAAGTACTAAGACTGGACGACAGATTCTGCATGCAAATCTCCCTCCTCATAGCCTATATTATGACAATAAAATCACTCTGAATGTTGTTGTGGATGGGTGGCTATTAAGTAATATACTGATTGATATAAGCATGGAGGTCAATGTTCTTACCTTGGATGCATGGGTACAAATGGGAAGACCCCCATTACATTCATCCTCTAATGTATTATTCATGGATAATCACACTAAGGCCACTCCCATAGAAGTTTTGAAAGATGCATCCATTACCATACAAGGAGCAAAGTTCACTGGAGACTTTTAAGTTTTAGTGCTAGCAGAATTAGATAGCTTTCCATCTCTATTGGGGCATCCTTGGTGCTATGCAAATAATGTTGATATTTGGTTCAACAAGGGCTATATCAGTTTTGAAAATAAAGAGGAAAGGGTTATTATCCCTTTAACAAATGGAAATTCCGCACCCTATGTTAAGCCCTTAAGTGAAGAAGACCTGAATAGGATTTATGTATGCGCCATCCGAGATCTAGATATTATTGAACCAACCAAAGAAGGATTAATTCAGTGGGAGGATGCATAGTCCATTAGTGATACTACGAGTGTTACATGTGATAATTGGGCTCATGACACTTATGAGTTAGTAGGGCACGAATTCAAGAGCATATTCCCTTGAGGCACAAAACCACATTATGTCAAGAGGATAGGAAACAACTTGGTACCTTATTACACATGAGAAGGGAACCCTATGGTATTCTTGCGTGCCATGGAAGAAAAATGGATACATCCACTGGAGAGAAGAAATAGGCTCACATATACACTATGTGGGACATTAGCACGCCAGTGGGTGGTCCATAGGGATAATCTGGTTGAATGGAATGAAATTGGGATTAATTTTACTACTAGGTTATTTATAAGCAATACACCTATAAAAATATGCAATTATCATGGTAATCAACTTGTTCAGCACCATGTTCAGAAGTGTGAGAGACTCTGGACAGAAGGGCAGGAAGCTTTACAACATTCACTATGGGTGCACCAATTTTATTCCACTTTACAAGGCTGCACGTGTGCTTGGTATGTGTATGTAGAAATCCGTAGAGAAACTAGAAATTTGAAGAATTTGGCTGCAGGAATGGTCCATACATTTGACTTCTTCTCTACAAAGCCTCTGGTGGAAGAAGCATTAAAAGTTATGAAGCACTTAACTATGGGGGATAGTGCCAAGGTTGAAGAAATCCATCAGGAATTATTAGATAAAGAGGACTTAGAAGCACATCTTGATAAAGAACCAGAGGCCGATGCAACATTAATTCAATGTGTTTGCCTTGAGAGAGAGAAAGGAAAATGGTCTACTTAGTAGATGATGAAGAAGTAGATAATTTGGATGTAAACCATTCAATAGGAAGGCAAGAGGTATTGGACAGTGTGTATAAGACCACGCGTACCTATCATGAACCTATGAAGACAAAGCCAGTGAATATTGGAACAGGTACTGAGCCTAAGGAAGCCATAATTGGAGACTATTAGTCACACTCTGAAGTGGCAAAAATCATAGAGTTACTAAGGGATTACTAGGACCTATTTCCTAGGGGTACCATGAGCTTAAAGGCATGCATGAATAGTTAGGGGAGATGAAGATACAACTTAAAGAGGGTTTGCACATAGTTAGAAAGAGACCTTACATAATGAACCCCAATTTACGTGAAAAGGTAAAAGAAGAGATTGATAACATGTTGAATTCTGGAATTATCAAGCCCCTTGATGATTTAAAATGTGTTAGTCCAATGGTGATCAGTATCAAGAAGGATGGACAGATTAGAATATACATGGACTACATGGAGCTGGATGCTGCATGTGTAATTGATCCATTCCCTATGCCATTCACTAAGGAAATACTAGAAGGAGTTACATGGCATGAAATATATTCGTTTACATATGGGTTCTCTGGGTATCATCAGGTTCAAATTTCCCAGGAGGATAAGGAAAAAACTACATTTACTACTGAATGGGGTAGCTTTGCCTATACTGTCATGCCTTTTGGTCTGAAAAATGCGCCTGTTGTATTTTCACACATAGTTTTCTAAGCATTTAAGGAATTTATTCACAACTTCTTATAGGTATATTTAGATGATTTGACGGTGTATGGATTAGTTAAGGATCATTGTGAAAATCTGTGCTTAATGTTAGAATGATGTAAACAGTTGAGTATTTCTTTGAACATCAAGAAGAGAAAATTTGATACACCATTTGGGATACTTTTAGGACACATAATCTACAAGGAGGGTTTGTTGGTTGACCCAACAAAGGTTGTAGTATTACAATCTTAAGGGAGCCTACCAATCAAATTGAGGTGCACAAATTTTTGGGTCATACAAGATATTACAAAAAGTTTATCAAAGGCTATGCCAAATTTTCCACACCCTTAGAAGAGTTACTGAAAGGAAAAGGTACATTTTACTGGGGAGAACAACAACATTGTGCATTCAAGACATTAAAGGAGAAACTTACTACCACACCTATTCTATATTTTCCTTCATGGGAAAAACCATTTCATGTACATGTTGATGCCTCTAGCATGGCCATTGGCGTCGTGTTAGGCCAACCTGGAGAAGGTATTGTAGATCATCTTATCTATTTTTCTAGTAGAAAGTTGACTCATGCAAAAAAGAATTACACAACTACAGAGAATGAAGCTTTTTCAATTATCTATGCACTGCATAAATTACGCCAGTACCTACTAGCTACACCATTCATATTTTATATAGATCATATGGCATTGAATTATTTGGTAAATAAACCTATTTTATAAGAGTGTATATGTCGATGGGTGCACTTATTTCAAGAATTTGATTTCATAGTTGTGGTAAACCTAGGAAAAATTAATTCTAGACTAGACCATTTATTAAGAATACAGTCAGGAGAAGAACAGGAAATTGAGGATACCATGCTAGATGCACAGTTATACAGGTTACAATGTGTGCCATTAGAACTAGAGGACATTTATGTCTTTCTACGCACAGGGATGACACCAGAAGGAATGAAATCCTTCGAGAAGAAATAATTTGCTATACGCACCATACCTTATATGTTAATCAGTGGTTACTTGTACAAATTGGGTTGTGATGAGGTATTGTGTCGTTGTGTATTAGAACATGAACACATGGGTATTATGGAAGAAGCCCATGGTGGAATTGCAGGTGGCCACTATGTAGATGATGCCACAATGCACAAGATTCTACTTACTAGATTATGGTGGGAGACCCTCTATAAATATTGTAAGGAATTTTATAAGGCATGTGACCATTGTCAACGTCTTGGAAGACCAGGTCAGTGAGATGAAATGCCTCTGAGACCTATTACTAGTGCAAAACTGTTTGAGAAATGGGATATAGATTTTTTGGGTCCTGTTAGTGTAAAATCACAGCACCCCCAAATGAGTCGTCAAATCTAATTTTCTAAGGCAGATTCATTTGGTGTGATTCGCATAACATTGAGTTTTCCCCAAAGTGTGGTACTTTACAGATGGGAAAAATCTCCATATTAAGGTTGGTTCCTACTCCTCTGTTTAGGTGTATACATGAAATTGTAGATGATCTATCCTAAATCCTACTCTAATTTTCTAAGGAGAAAAAGTTAAAGAAGGGATGCAAAACAAATAAAACTTAATCTACAAGGTGATACACCAAAGGAGTGATGAACAATTGTTTTGTTGGTAGACACAAACTAGAAGAATACAACACAAAAACATGCACAAATAACCAAAGTTGTAATGAAGGATCAGAAGACAATAATTAACACAGAAAGGGATGAAGATCACCCACAGAACATGTATTATTACTCTCACGGCTTGATACGATGCATTACAATAGTAACAAGGAAAATTTGTGTTTACAGTCTATATGGGAGTCCTGAAACTCTACGAGTTCACTTGCCAAGGGGAAGAGGATAGCCTGCAAAACAAAAAAAATTCCAACCCTTTACAATGAATCTCAACTATGCTTTTATAGATTCAACACATAGGGGAGAAAGGGAGAGAAGCGGGAAAAATAGTTCCAAGCTCAACCACTACTATTAATGCCTCCTGTAAAATCTGCCCCCAAATCTGTCTTGACTATATCAATTTATTATTCGGGGCCTCGAAGGGGGAGGAAATGACGAAGAATATTGAATCCGATCTGGTTAATGGGGCAAAAATAGATCCTACATTGATTTTCCTGAAGATATTTTTCCATTTTCCCCCCACCTAACATCCCTAAACTTAAATTTTCAAATCTCCATGGCATAGATGAGGCCAAGATATTTCCAATGGTGTCAAATTTGTAATATTTCGATCTCTGAGTCGAAATATATGCTCCTTTGAAGTTTGTATCGGATCCGTATAAAAGGGCAGGAAAACCAGTTTGAAAAATGAGCTCTCTTTTAAATATGGGACATGTGAACGGCTAGCGCTTATTCAAGGGTGGATTCTATATTTTGTTCTTGAAATGGCGTGGGGCTGACACATGGCTTCCTCTATCGGGCTTGCTTAATTTCTATGTTTTTGGGCTAAGTCGTTTGCTTGGAAGGGTCATATTTCTTGACTAAGGACATGCGGTGGTCTGGCACTCGTCTAAAAACCCTCTCTTCATTTGACCCTTGAGTTTGTGCCATGTTGACACTTGGCACCCTCTGCTGGTCTATCATAATACATTGACTATTCAACCCGACCATATCCCTTTTCGAAATGGGATGCGTGGAGGATCTGCACTCACTTAGAAACCGCTTAGGATTTGGCCTCTGAAGAAGCATTGGGTTGACACCTGGAAGCCTCCGCAGGCTCTTAGAATTTTCAACGACCCCTCTAACCTTTTCAGACCTTGGGTTACATGGTGGGCCGGTGCTTTTTTGAACCTCCATTTTTGGATTTACCCTTGTAGATGCATATATTCGACATGTGGCTTCTTCCACGACCACTTTTATACTTAGCCTATTTTTTAGGCCCACCCTGTCCACCTTTTGACCTTTGTTGACCATTTTCTACGTGGAGGGTTGGCGTGAGCTTGAGTTTCCACTTTTGGATCCAACCTTGGAAAAGAACCATTTGGACATGTGGCTCTCTCTGCCACCTTCTCCATACTTAGCCAATTTTTGGACTCGTTCTGAACCATTTTGAGCCCGAAGACTTCGGATCTTCGCCGTTTCTCCTCTTTCTTGCTCATGGCTTCTTTGACACTATCTCCTCTTTCTTTGATCCTGTTGTTCCATTTTTGAGGCTTCCTATAACCTGTTAAATAGATTTAAGACACAAATCTGCTCAACAAAGCCATCTCTTTTCTTTCTTCATGTATAGGGTCATTTGATCCTTCACAGGTCCTGCCACTCCAACGTTGAGTCCTTTTGCGACTTGTTTGCTAGATTTAACCATGTTTTCTATGGTTCTTCCTATGTGAGGTCGTGGCTAATCCAATAATTTTCCCAGGGGGAAAAATATGGATAACAAGTCCTATTTCACCAGCTGTGCGTAGAACTGGATCATGCTAAATTTTAACTTACACAGACTATCTTAGAAGATGGGCAGAAGCAACACCTACAAAGGATTGTATAATGGCTACAACAGCTTGATTTATGTGGGAAAATATTATTACAAGGTTATGGATGTCCTTTGAGTTTGACAAGTGATAGAGGCACACATTTTCTTAATGAGACAATCATAATTTTATTGGATGAGTTCATGATTGTAGACAATAAGACTACACCTTACCATCCTTAGGAAAATGGAACTTGTTGAGGCTTTCAACAAGATTTTTGAGCCAGACATTGACAAAAATTTGTGATGTTGGAAGAAAGGATTGGGATGACAAAGTGTCTATTGTAATTTGGGAATATAAAAAAACTTATAAGAGATTGAACAAAGTCAACACCATTTTAGTTAGTGTTTGGCTGTAGAATCCATTCTTCCTATAGAATTTATGTTACCTTCTTTACTGTATTACTATGCACGTTGGAGGTCTAGCTGATGAGAAAGATTTAGAATACCATGGATTGAAAAGATAATTAAGCTAGATGAATGATGAGCCATAACACGTTGGAGTTCAGAAGAAAGAAAAGGCTAGGCAAGAAAGCATGGCATGACAAAAACGTAAGGGAAAAGAATTTTGAGATTGGACAAATGGTACTTCTCTATAACTCTAAGTTCTTGCACCATCTAGGAAAACTTAAGGTACATTGGTTGGGGTCGTATGTTATCACTTACATCCTTAAAACAGGAGATTTCTGGTTAGAAGCACATGATGGAACACGACGACCCAGTCACTTCAACAGGAGTAGGCTAAAGCCCTATTATAAATAATTCTTATTGGTGTTTGTAATAAGGTAGTATTTCCATTTGGATTAGGTTTTCAATTATGTATTTCCTTAAATGTAATTCCTTCCTTTGTCGCTATGCTTTGTCAATTTAGTCGGTTTTTCTTATGTAATAAGCGTGCTTGCATGCATGAAGCTAATTACTGTATGAAGCATGTTTATGCGCAAAGTAATACACATACTTTTAGTGTAGGGTGGATGGATTGTCTGATATCTAGGTACAAGGATTGTGGGAATTGAAAGGTGAAAGGAATAAAGCTGCTATGGGTGCTTTTCAAGTCAAAAAATTGCTTCTAAAAAGTGACCAGAGATGAAGATGAATGAAGGGACAATATAGCACGTGAGGTAAGAAGAGGCCATAACAACTACCAAAAGAAGGTGCAGTGACAGAGATACTCGGGTGCAAGGAAGTTCACTGAAGAGAATTTTGTGACCAAAGGGTAGGAAGGTGCACTAGAAGGTTATAGCTGGGGCATGAAGATGTAACTCATGCATAAAGAATGGAATTGGTCAATTAATGAGAGGATACTTAGTAGGTGAAGGAGCAATGAATGCATCAATTTTTTTGAAATTTCTATATAAGGATGGGATGCGATTTCATTTTTACCTATTGCAATTAAGAGTATTTGAAAAAGATCTAAGTGCGAAGAGCCAAGTGATCAAATTGAGGTGTAAAAGGTGTGTAGCCAGTCATGATGAAGATATTTGTGCATAGAAAGAGCTTACGTCCCTAGTGGTGAAGGGTTTCAGAAAAGCAAGGTGACGAGAGAGGAGTGAGGGAATGTGATTTCATATAGGGAATGTTGAATCAAGCTAGGGTTTAATTCACACATTGTCATAATTCAAAAGGTGAGTATCTATACGAAGGATTGCAAGGAAGAAATGGCACCCAAGAAATAAATTGCAGTCAGGAGTGAAGGGAAAGAAGAAGGTGGTTGTAGAAGAAGAGGAATGGCTCTCGAAAAGAATTTTTCTGAAATGTAATAGCCAGAGGGGGTCATCGTAGGCCAGGAGTGGGATTCTAACATAAGGAGAAGTAAGGTGATTGAGTGACAACCACCATACCATAGAGAATAAGAAGGAAATCGATGCCTTGTTAAAAAAAAAGACGAATAAATGCATGGTAGAATACATGCCGCTGTATGAACGATGCTAGCATGAGAATCTCTTGAAGAAGATTGGATTTTACTAGCTATATGAGCTCCCTTACTTTAGGAAATATGAGCCCTTTTACCAGTGGCTAATGAGTAGAGTGCATGAAGATTTTTTCTACTTTGCAGGACGTAAAGTCAAAATTTCAGCTGCGCTAATATCCACAGTAACAGGATTGAAGGGCACATAAGAGAAGATTTGAAGAGATGATTTAACAGAACAAGGCTGCAATCTTGGAGACTGGAAATGAGTTGGGGTAAACAAAGGGTCCGTGTAACAGGGACATAGATAAACTGAAGAAGTATCTAGTTGTGCAAGCAGCCACACATCTTGTTACGTAGCTCAAATGGCCAGGAAAGGTGGTCACAAGTGAACACCATGTGGCTGTACATGTTGCGAGGAGGATGTCTGAAGGGGGTAGTCTACAATATTTTAGGATTACATTGTAGAGATGTATCAGTTGAGTGAAACACACATAAGAGGAAAGATCAGCTTTAGATCTGTTCTATTGTCATTGGTGTTTATGGAGATTGGAGTACCTAATGGACCAAAAGAGAAGATATGGGAGTAGCCCATGGAGCACAAGCCACCTGTAGAATGTTTCAAAAAGTACTTGTGTGAAGGATCCATGATATAACAGGTCAAAAAAATGGCTAAGAATTGGTACGATAGGCTTCGCGTGACCTTTGAAGAAGAATGGGGCATCCCTAAGGACTTGCCTTCGGTGGTTGGAAAGAAAGTTTAGTTCACTGTATACCAGCATTTATGTATAATGCAGTTCACTATGAAGGATGGAGCATGGAGCCCTTTGTGTAAGTTTCCATATGCCTTCATAATTAGGTACTTCTAGGCGTTAGTACACAGGTTCTCAAACGTGCGGCACCTAACGTTCAATGCTGACAAGGTAGATTGTGACTACCACACACTAAGTAAGAAATATGTGTATCCGGGGCAGGATGCATATATTAAAAGGCTCATTTCAGATGTATAGAGCATTAAACTAGTAAGCTTGGTTGTGGGAGATATTGCGGTAGCATTGGTGTACCTCCAACTAAAGCCCAAGTTGGAGAATAAAAAGTATGTGGAAGATGAGTTCACACTTCCAGCACCACCAAAAGATAAGCAAATGATGGAGAACATCCAAGTTGTAGTGCCCACTTCCCTTTGACACTTTTAGATATTGACTCTTGATACTATTAATCATATTATGGACACTATTATGTTTTGTTTTAGTATGATGGTTAGATGTTAGATCATGGATTATTATTGATCTGGATTCAGTTAGTATGCATGATGGTTACTAGAGACATTTTGATAGACTGTTGACTTGGACATATTATAGATGTTGATTTGGACTTGTGACATTTGATATTTTGAGTAGACCTAGTATGGAATAGTAATAGATCATGATATAGTTGATTTATGAATTAAAAATGATAATGTTGAACTCTTGATATTATTGTGATTCATGGGTTTAGATGATCTTGAAATGTTGTTTATATCATTTTGGATGTTCTGATATGGCCACGAGGCCAAAGGAGGTATTTACATTTTTGCAGGTTAAAAATCACAACAATGTCAGGGGACTAGAGACTAACGATATTAAAACTCTGGGTGAATTCAACAAGGTCACCATGGCAACTGTTGTGTGTGTGTGTGTGTGTGTGTGTGTGTGTGTGTGTGTGTGTGTGTGTGTGTGTGTGTGTGTGTGTGTGTGTGTTATATGTTGTTAGGAATTTCCATGGGGGAATTTCCATTATATGTGACCATGGGTTTGTGTAATTTATTAATGTAGTTTCTTAATTAATGTTGCACTTGGTTATTTTGTGATGTATTACCCTTTTCATTAAGTATTTTATGTTGTGCTAATGTTGTAAATAATCATGTGTTAAAATAAATAAATTAATATGTCATAAGAATGTAATAAATGAAATTATTGATTTTAAATGTTAATGTTGTAAGAGTGTGTAAGAAATGTGTAAGAAGGTGTAAGGGATATGTAAAAGTATGTAAGATAAATTTTGGAATGTTAAAAACTTCATCCTCTTAGGAATTCGAATTTTTCCTTGGAGGCTAAATTTGGAGGCTTGTGGGACAAGTTGAGCTTGTCCCACACCTCTTAAAATGATTCACCAAACATACCTATGGTTTGGAGGTTAAATTGAGGCCTTTGAAATGCATTTTGAAATGACTATTTGTAAGTTTTAATTGCACTTCTCTTACATGGTTTTAATTCAGTCCTTTTGGAGTATGGGTTATTTTGGAGTGTGGAAGTAAATTTGTCATTTTATTTATTATTTTTAGGTGCATGATGTTGACTTTCCTCTTGGGGTTAAGGAAGAATGATGTGGCATCCCACATGGATCCACATCATCCTATTCTCTTCCCTCTCCTTTAAAAGTGTGTCTCCTTGCTTATTTGTGGTTGTTGAAACTTTGTTCATTCCTCTTGGGGGCACATTTTTGCTTTTTGTTTTGGGAGTTTGAGGTCGAAGAAGTTGGAGTCATTTACATGCTTGAGCATTGCTGGTTTTGAACTATTTTTGGGAATATGGAAAGCTTGTGGATCTTGGAACAAACTCTATTATGGAGAGGTAGGATCTTGAGCTTGTTTTAAAATGTTTTCTTTCTCTTGTAGGCATGTTTAAATGGTGAATGTGTTTTTTTTTCTTGGCTGGTTGGGTAGACTGGTTAGGACATGGTGTAGGAGAAGGATATGGGGATTTCCAATGGGGGGCATAAAGGATTGCCAATGACACCAGTTTTATTATGGAGGGAGTTTTGGATTGGGATCCACCTTGGAAAAGAAACTGCTTGCATTTCTTACTCTTGGGGGGGCATAAGGGAGAAACGTTGGGGGACATAAGGAGGGGTTGGGAGGCATAAGGTTTATGGGATTTGATATGTTTATTGGCGGTATGATTTAGGTGGATGCCCAATTCCAAATAGGGAGGCATAAGTAGTTCCCCATAGTTTCTTGCTTTTGTTGGCTTGTTTGATCAAGCCTATGTTTTGTGTGAATGGTTTCCAATCACAGTTGTGAAATTCTATCTTTGCTTGGACTGTGTATCTTTTTTATTTATGCATGTGAAAGAATGCTGCTTGTTTGTTGTGGAAGCCATTGTTTCCATGAGTTGATTCCCATTCTCTATTTCAATATGGTTGCGGCTCGGGGGCCAATGAGGAAGGATGGCTTTCCCCTTCTCATTGGATGTCTTGGTTGGGTGGAGAGTGTTGTCTTTGCCCCTTCCTTGTTGTGATCAAAGATGAAAAGATGGAGAAACTAGCAGGTTGTTGTTTTGGAGCAAGAAGATTTTACAGTTCAATAGTCTCATCCTTTGAGCAGGTTTATTGTGATCCTTACCACTTTGAGTGGTTGAGTTGTATAATAATTGTAATGTGAAACCATTTGTATTGATACTGGAAGATTGAAATTGGACTAAGAAATGTAAAGGAGATTTATATTTGTTCTCTATTTTGGAAAAGAAATGTAAATGATGTTACATGCATTGTAGTTGCATCTTTAAAACCAAATGGAAAGGAAAAGTTGTAAAGATGTAATTGTTGATCAATAAAAGATTGCTTTTTTACTCAAATTTGTATGGTGTATTTGATTTGGATTTGTTGTTAAAGTTTGGAAGTTACTATTTTTAAAAAGAGGCATGCGTATGAAATAAAAGGACGTGTATTTTTCTCTTGGAATGAGTTGAATTTAGAAATAAGGCTTTGCATAATTACTATTGAATGGTTGATTGAATTCAATTAAATTTTTTTGACTAGTTTAGGAATCCATATACACATTCAAATGATAAAATTAATAAACAAACTCAAAAGGAATAGTTCACAGTCATAAACATCAATCTGGCAATTCACTTTTAAATAAAATGAACAGTTCATACTTGAACTTAGTAATCAACTTAAAAATTTTATAAGTTAACATGATAAGACATTATTGAACCCAAATTGACAAAGAAAACTCAAGAAAACAATATAACCATTGCAAAATTGAATCAAATCCCTTCTTGGGTCATTTTTCTGTCTATTGTTGAAAAAATTCAAACTTGAATCAATTGCAAAAATTAACTTTCCTAAAACACTTTAAACCCTTCCTAGACTAGTCCTCCATGTCTGTTTGACATGTTGGGTGAAGGAGGAGATCTAATTTAACCAAATTGAAAAGTTGAAAATTACCAGTTTGCGAATTAAAAGCCTGCAGATTTATTTCAAAAAATGGACCACTTAAACTTCATCAAATTCTCAAATTGATGACTTTTGTGTAAAGAGGGCATCGGGAGCTTTCCCTGAAAAGTCCTTGTTTTCCCAAAACCGAGCTCTCCTAGCTCAAAAGTTATGGCTATTTGAAGTTTTACTTCAATTTGGCATTCAAAAAGTAACAATAAAACATTTAATTCTAACTATTAGAAAAATTTAAATTTTAAACTTTGAAAAAAATTCTTTAAAAATTCCACCACCCCGCCATCCCTTAACCAATCGGGATCTACCACGTGGCACCTCTGAGGGGCGGACCAAACTTTTTTAACTTGTCGTTTGAAAATTTTGCCTTGGGAAAAATTTCCCCTTTTACCTCTGCAACCCCATCGGCCTGTAGGAAATCACATGCTGCCACGTGGCACGGTGGAAGGGTGGATCCTCTTTCTGAATCTAAACTTATTCCTTTTTGAAATTTTTTACTTGGGAAAAAAAATTCCTTTTCCCTTCGCTGGCCCGCAGCCAATCAGAGGGCGCCACGTGTCCTCTACGGAGCTACTGACGTGAGGCACGGTTCTTCCTTTCGAACTTAAGCATTTATTGAAATTTTGGGAAAAAATTTCCATTTTGGCCCCGCTAGCCTGCACAGCCAATGAGAAGGTTCCATGTGGCACCTTGGGGGTGGCAGCGTGGTAGGGCGGAACCCCCTATGTTATTTTAAGGTTTTGGCCCTTGGGAAAATTTCTAAATTTTCTCCCTGCGGCCCGAAAACTCTGCTTTCCCCTTGGCCTTGTTTTTCTCCCGTTCCGTGGGCACGCTAGAATCCACATGTCCCCTTCTTTCCTTGTTATCCTCCCCCTCAACGGGATAATGGCTCCAAGGATCTTCCGCCACTCCTGCCAATCCCTCACCCCTTGCTCCGCTTTGTGCCAGCACTGACACGTGTTCCTCTAGAGGACTCGCGGAGGCACAGAGGAATGTTTTGAGACTTGTGAACCCATGACATTTGGGAAAAAATTCCCTAAGCCACCCCGCGACCCGTCAACCCATTCAAGGTGCTTTCTCCTCCTCTTGACACGTGTCCCCCTAAGGGAAAATTTGACCCTAGAACTCCACCTGGCCATATCTAGAGATATACAAGGAGTTCAGGAGGACTTCCTTATATCACCGGAAAGGTGAGAGGAAATTTCCTATCCATTGGGATTGGTTTAGGAAAATTTTGTGAAGCATTAAGTAGGAGAAAAATCTAGTTGAAACTCAGAGCCTGTTAGAGAGCAGGCATGGAGGTAAATCACTCCCCTGAACCTAACTAAAACATCTAACCCTAAAATTTGAACCTTGTGAACTTGATTTTGTTCATGAAGGAAAAATTTGTCTTAGTAAAATTGAATTGTTCCTAGAACCTAGTAGGGTCAACTGTTGTCTTGCAGCCTGATTGTAGACACTTCAAATAAATAAAAAATTATCCTCATAAATTTTGTAGCTAACCCTAGGTTGTTTCTTGGGTCTCAAGAGGGTTGTCTAAACGAGCATTACAGTTTGGTATCAGAGTGGTAGTTCAAAGGCTTGGACCATTGGGCACACTAGAAAACTTGAGGCATGAAAACTTAAACCTAGCACACTTGTAAATCTAGCAAACAACTTAGCAAGAATTTGTATATTTTAGTAAACATGGAAGTTTTGTATAAACTTAACAAAATGAACTAACTCTCGCTTTGGTCTGTACAAGAGGCTTAGACAGAAGCAAGAGGAAATTTCACAAGGACTCAGACTCGCCACCACCACCACCACCACCGAATCAGGGTGTAGCAACCATATCTACCTCAAATTCTACAGACCCTTCAGGATGTCAATGCCACTCTATGCGACAGAGCCTTAGGAGGACGATATGCAAGCTATTCATGATAGAGATCCTTCTATTAAGGGTCAGGTATCTCCTTGACTCAACAAGGAGCATAAAGGAGAGAACTCCCATACAGAGTCAGTCAAAGTAAAGTCACCACCTAGGAGATAGGGTGACAGAGTTCCAGAGCATAGAGAGAGGTCATAGAAGCCCTAGGATTAGGGATGAGCGTGCCGAGAGACCTAGACGTCCGACAGACCACAACAGTGGATCACATCAAGGAGATCCTAAAGCTTCGGCCCTCACATTACTCAGGTGATAGTGGTGGATTTTAGGTAGAGTCCTGGCTAGTGAGCTTGAGTGGTTGCTTCAAGCTTTGTCCTTGTTCTAGCAACATGAAATCTTGTGTTGCGAACCATCTACTAAGGGATGGAGCAAGAGTATGGTGGAGGACAGAGGAGCAAAAGCACCATGTGGATTTAGAGACAGTGACCTGGGAGATTGTTTGAGGAGAGATTCAGGAGTAGGTATTTATCATGGAGGTTCATCCAGCAGAGGATTGATGTGTTCCATGACCTCTAATAGGCTTCTATATCAATGTAGCAGAGTATGAGAGTAGATTTCTAGATCTACTTTGGTATGTAGAGTATATGCAGGATGAGCAGGTGTGGATTCACAGGTTCATCTTGGGCCTGAATTTAGATATTGGAGGTGTAGTGCGGATTCACTGTCCACAGACTTTAGCAGAGGCCGTTGAGAAGGCCTATATTACGGAGGAGACTTGGGGTAAAACCCAATGCAGGCTAGAGATTGAGTCAGGAGCCACATCCAACAGATGTAGGATGGTATATCTAGAGGTTCAATACCTCTTCTTTGTGGCGGTCAGCATTCCTCAAAGTTATCTTTTAGGACATAACAACAACATTAGCAGCAGAAATCCCACCTTCGTAGACCTCCACAGAGAGCTGATGCCTATAGAGGTCGGAGTATGGGGCCTCCTCCTAGGGGTCCCATCAGGACACAGGGTGGACCTAGAGCTCAGTCTGTGAGAGCTCGCCAGTAGAGGCCACAACAATACCATAAGTTGGATCATCAGGATCCACACCATAGGCTTCTAGGGCACCCACTGGAGGTGCTACTCCTTGGAGAGGATCAGGTGGTTGCTTTGGATGTGGAGTAGCCAGACATTTATGGAGAGAATGTCCTGATAGAGTCCTAACAAGGGTAAGGCATAGGTTTCTGAGCTGAAAGTTGGTGACATAGGATGCAGCCACAGGATTTATGCAGTGGTTGAGAACCGCCAGGCAGATCACCAGAGCACAGTCATTGAGACCACAGGTAGCATTGGTGGTATTCCTACCTCTGTATTGTTTGATTTTCGTTCTTCTGATTCTTTCATTACACCATCTTTAATATAGTGATGCAGGTTGGTGGTAGTTAGGTAGGGTCTTTGTTGGGATGTCGATATGGCTTCTAGAGCCAAGATCTCTGTGGAATCCTTAGTTAAGGAGTGTGTAGTCGATTTGGTACCTTTCACCACTACCTCAGATCTCCATATCCTTCCTTTGGGCTCATATGGAGTTATCTTAGGTATGGGATTGGTTAACTGCACATAGGGCCAGGATGGATTGTTATCACAAGACTATAAAGCTTGTGCTGATGATTTAGGAATTGAGTCAGTTATCTCAGCGGTCAGGAGACCAATTTCTATTCGCACCATCTCCGCTATGTAGCTTAAGTGGTGTGTGCGACAGGGTTGTCAGATGTATGATGTTATAGTTAGTGAAAGATCAGAGGATGGATCTAGTGGACCATCACTTGATGATCATACCATCTTGAGAGAGTTTTTCTTGATGTCTTTTCCAGGGGATCTACCGGAGTTACCACCCCCACATGAGATTGATTTTCATGATAGACCTAGTTCTAGGAGCAAAGCATATCTCACGAGAACCTTATCAGATGACCACCCAGGAGTTCTGTGAGCTCAAGTTGCAGCTTGAGGGCCTTTTCGAGAAGGGCCTTATCCATCCTAGTGTAGCCCCTTAGGGGTGCACTGGTGATCTTCGTGAAGAAGAAGGATGGATCATTACGGTTGTGTATTGATTACCGCCAGTTGAACAGGGTATACGATGAAGAATCGTTATCCTCTTCCTTGCATTGATGACTTGTTTGATTAGATGAAGGGAGCCACGGTGTTCTCTAAGATTGATATCAAGTCAGGGTACCATCAACTGAGGATTTTTGGAGGTAGACATTCATAAAACCGCCTTCCGCACGAGATATGGGCACTATGAGTTCACAGTGGTGCCTTTTGGTTTGACGAATGCCCTCGCAGTGTTTATGAGTTTGATGAATGAGGTATTTAGGACCTTTTTAGATCGTTTTTGTGCTCATCTTCCTAGATGACATTTTGATATACTCATGTACACATGAGGAGCACGAGGGGCACCTTCGTCAAGTTCTTTAGTGTCTTCGTGAGTAGTAACTTTATGGGAACTTGGAGAAGTGTGCTTTCTTTCAGTCAGAGGTACAGTATTTGGGTCATGTTATTTCTAGGGAAAGGTATCACAGTCGATCCTTCTAATATTAGAGCCATTATGGATTAGCTAGCACCCACTACAGTGATTGAGGTTTGCAGCTTCATGGGATTGAGCAGGATACTACTGGAGATTTGTTCAGGACTTCTTGTGGATTGCACACCCTATCACTTCCCTTCAGAGGAAAGGGAAGAAGTTTGTTTGGTCAGACAGATACGTGATCAGGCCTTCAGGAAACAATGAAGGAGTGCCTCACTACAAGCGCCCATTCTTGTAGTTTTGGATCCACAGGGTGAGTTCTTTGTTTACATAGATGCTTCTTTAACAGGGCTTGGAGGTGTGTTGATGCAAGATGGAAGGGTTATAGCTTTTGAGTCTTGAAAACTCAAGGATCGTGAGCTTGATTATCCTAACCTGTGATCTTGAGCTTGCGGTGGTTGTGCATGCTTTGGTTAGATGGAGACATTTCCTTCTTGGATGGAGATTCACACTCAGGATAGATCACTTGAGTCTTCGCCACCTCTTCACGCAGCCCAATCTCAATGCTTGTCAGCAGCAGTGGATGGAGTTGTCTTTGTGAGTATGACATGGAGATCTAGCATGTGAAGGGGAAGGATAATGTGGTTTCAGATGCTCTCAGTAGATGGAGACATGTGGCTATGACCACTATAGTGAGCACATATTTGCAAATAAGGATACTTTAGCAGCTTCCTCTTGATAGCTTCTACATCTACAATACGAACAAAGATCGATTCATAGAGACCCCTTAAGGGGAAGTCTGATGGTTTTTATTTAGAGGTAGATGGTCTTCTCAAGCACAGAGACAAGATATATGTTCCCAGAGATGGAGGATTGAGGCAGGACATCTTCTGGTAGGGGCACATCGTGCACCTTATTTAGCCCATCTCGAGGTGAAGAAGATGCAAGCTACCTTGCGACAGTTGTACCACTAGAAGAGGACTTCATCAAGACATGGCTCTAATTTCTGTCATAGTGTTTGGAGTGCTAGAGGGTTAAGGCCAAGCATCAACATCCAACAGGTCTTCTTTATCCTCATGCCATACCAGAATGGAAGTGGGACCACAATTTCCATGGATTTCATTGTTGGGCTATCGATGTCAAGATATCACCACGATGCCATCATGGTCACGGTTGATAAATTGACAAAATTGGCTCACTTTTCTCTAGTGAAGACCACTTATACAACTAGAGCAGTAGCATAAGTATATTTAGATGAGATTGTTAAGGTTACACGGGAATCTGCGGAAGATCATTTGTGACCGCGATCCTTTGTACACTTCACACTTTTCGACTACCATGCAGTATGTCCTCAGGACGAGGATTAACTTCAAAACAACATATCACCCTGAGACAAATGGAAAAACTGAGCGAGTGAATCAAATTTTGGAGGATATGCTCAGGATGTATGTGATGGATCAGCAGTCTAAGTGAGAGGAATACCTGTACTTAGTGGAGTTTGCCTACAATAATAGTTTTTAGAGTTTTATAGGCATGGCTCCTTTTTAGGCTTTGTATGATAGAGAGTGCAGGACACCTCTTAGCTGGGACATGTTAGAGGACAGACTCTCTTAGATCATCTCTTTTATAGGACATGGAGCAGCAGGTAGTGTTGATCAGGTAGAGATTGTAGGAGGCACAGGACAGGTAAAATAAGTATGCGGATCAGCATAGGATTGATCGGTAGCTTTGATGTGGGCATGAAGGTGTTCCTTCGTGTTAGACCACATAAGAGCCCTATCCATTATGGAAAAGGAGCTAACTATTAGCTCTTAGATTCATTGGTCCTTTTGAGATCTTGGAGCGTATCGACCCTTTGGCCTACCATCTAGTATTTCCACCTAACTTGTCTCGCATACATGATGTGTTTCATGTTTCTGTCCTTAGGAGGTACATTGCAAATCCTTCTCATGTGTTGGACTTGACATCATTGTAGGTGCAAGATTAGGGGAAGGTGATGTTGGATCCTGTCCGTATCATAGATCTCAAGACCCTGGGTCTTCAAGGCAGAGAGATTGATCAGGTATAGGTGTAGTGGGATAGATATGAGGAGACTACAACCACTTGGGAGGATGCCACAGTATTACGAGTGCAGTTTCCACATTTTCTCCAGTGACTTCTAGGAGGAAGTCGGGTCTAAGGGGAGGGGGATGTAGTGCCCACTTCCCTTTGACACTTTTAGATATTGATCTTATTATGGACACTATTATGTTTTTTGTAGTATGACGGTTAGATGTTAGATCGTGGATTATTATTGATCTGGATTCAATTATTATGCATGATGGTTACTAGAGATATTTGTATATGTGGATGATGATATACTGTTTGACATGGACATATTATAGATGTTGATTTGGACTTATGACATTGGATATTTTGAGTAGACCTAGTATGGAAGATTATTGGTGATGATATAGTTGATTAATTAATTTAAAATGATAATGTTGAATTCTTGATATTCTTGTGATTCATGTGTTTAAATGATCTTGAGATTTTTTTTATATCATTCTAGATGTTCTGATATGGCCACAAGGCTAAAGGATGTATTTTTGTTTTGCAGGTTAAGTATCACAACAATGTCGGGGGACTGGAGACTAACCATATTGAAATTCTGGGTGAATTCAACAAGGTCACCATGGCAACTGTTGTGTGTGTGTGTGTGTTGTATGTTGTTAGGAATTTCCATGGGGAAATTTCCATTATATATGACCATGGGTTTGTGTAATTTATTAATGTAGTTTCTTTATTAATGTTTTATGTGGTTATTTTATGATGTGTTACCCTTTTCATTAAGTATTTTATGTTGTGCTAATGTTGTAAATAATCATGTGTTAAAATAAATAAATTAATATGTCATAAAAATGTAATAAATAAAGTTATTGATTTTAAATGTTAATGTTGTAAGAGTGTGTAAGAAATGTGTAAGGTGTAAAGGATATTTAAGAGTATGTAAGATAAATTTTTGAATGTTAAACACTTCATCCTCTTAGGAATTAGAATTTTTCCTTGGAGGCTAAATTTGGAGGCTTGTGGGACAAGTTGATCTTGTCCCACACCTCTTAAAATGATTCACCAACCATACCTATGGTTTGTAAGTTAAATTTAGGCCTTTTAAATGTATTTTGAAATGACTATTTGTAAGTTTCAATTACACTTCTCTTACATGGTTTTAATTCAGTCCTTTTGGAGTATGGGTTATTTTGGAGTGTGGAAGTAAATTTGTAATTTTATTCATTGTGTTTAGGTGCATGATGTTTACTTTCCTCTTGGGGTTGAGGAAGAATGATGTGGCATCCCACATGGATCCACATCATCCTATTCTCTTCCCTCTCCTTTAAAAGTGCAACTCCTTGCTTATTTGTGGTTGTTGAAATTTTGTTCATTCCTCTTGGGAGCACATTTTTGCTTGCTGTTTTGGAAGCTTGAGGTGGAAGAAGTTGGAGTCATTTACATGCTTGAGAATTGCTGGTTTTGAACTATTTTTGGGCATTTGGAAAGCTTGTGGATCTTGGAACAAAATTCATTATGGAGAGGTAGGATCTTGAGCTTGTTTTTAAATGTTTTCTTTCTCTTACAGGCATGTTTAAATGGTGAATGTGTTTTGTGTTCTTGGCTGGTTGGGTAGACTACTTAGGACATGGTGTAGGAGAAGTCTATTGAGATTTCTAATGGGGGGAATAAGGGATTGCCAATGGCACCAGTTTTATTATGGAGGGAGTTTTGGATTTGGATCCACCTTGGAAAAGAAACTGCTTGCATTTCTTACTCTTGTGGGGGCATAAGGGGGTAACTTGGGGGGGCATAAGGAGGGGATGGGTGGGCATAAGGTTTATGGGATTCAATTATATTTATTGGCGGTATGATTTAGGTGGATGCCCAATTCTAAATAGGGAGGCATAAGTAGTTCCCCATAGTTTCTTGCTCTTGTTAGTTTGTTTGATCAATCCTATATTTTGTGTGAATGGTTTCCAATCGCAGTTGTGAAATGCTATCTTTGCTTGGACTGTGTATCTTTTTTATTTATGCATGTGAAAGAATGTTGCTTGTTTGTTGTGGAAGCCATTGTTTCCATGAGTTGATTCCCATTCTCTATTTCAATATGGTTGCGGCTCGGGGGCCATTGAGGAAGGATGGCTTTCCCCTTCTCATTGGATGTCTTGGTTGGGTGGAGAGTGTTGTCTTTGCCCCTTCCTTGTTGTGATCAAAGATGAAAAGATGGAGAAACTAGCAGGTTGTTGTTTTGGAGCAAGAAGATTTTACAGTTCGATAGTCTCATCCTTTGAGCAGGTTTATTGTGATCCTTACCACTTTGAGTGGTTGAGTTGTATAATAATTGTAATGTGAAACCATTTGTATTGATACTGGAAGATTGAAATTGGACTAAGAAATGTAAAGGAGATTTATAATTGTTCTCTGTTTTGGAAAAGAAATGTAAATGATGTTACTTGCATTATATTTGCATCTTTGAAACCAAATGGAAAGGAAAATTTGTAAAGATGTAATTTTTTATCAATATAAAGATTATTTTTTTTTACTCAAATTTGTATGGTGTATTGGATTTGGATTTGTTGTTAAATTTTGGAAGTTGTTGTTTGAAAAAAGAGGCATGCGTAAGAAATAAAAGACAGTGTATTGTTCTCTTGGAATGAGTTGAATTTAGAAATAAGGCTTTGCATAATTACTATTGAATGGTTGATTGAATTCAATTAAATGTTTTTAAATTGTTTAGGAATCCATATACACATTCAAATGATAAAATAAATAAACAAACTCAAAAGGAATAGTATCACACTCATAAACATCAATCTGGCAATTCACTTTTAAATAAAATGAATAGTTCATACTTGCACTTAGTAGTCAACTTAAAAATTTTATAAGTTAACATGCTAAGACATTATTGAACCCAACTTGATAAAGAAAACTCAAGAAAACAATATAGCCATTGCAAAATTGAATCAAATCCCTTCTTGGGTCGTTTTTTTTGTCTACTGTTAGAATAAATTCAAAATTGAATCAATTGGAAAAATTAACTCTCTGGAAACACTCTAAACCCTCCCCTAGATCAATTCTCCATGTTTTTTTGACATGTTTAGTGAAGGAGGAAACCAAATTTCATCAAATTGAAAAGTTGAAAATTGCCAATTTGCAAATTAAAATCCTGCAGATCAATTTCACAAAATTGACCACTTAAACTTCATCAAAATTTAAAATTGATGACTTAATGTGCAAAGAGGGAATCGAGATATTTCCGAAAAGTCCTAATTTTCCCAAATCTGAGCTTCCTATCAAAAGTAATGGCCATTTGAAGTTTTACTTCAAATCGGCACTACAAAAAAAAAAACCAAATAAATCTAACTATTAGAAAAATTCAAATTTTAACCTTGGAAAATTTTCCCTAAAAATTCTGCCGCCCCACCATCCCTCAACCAATTGGGATATGCCACATGGCACCTCGGAGGGGCGAACCAAATTTTTAACTTGTCGTTTGAAAATTTTGCCTTGGGAAATTTTTCCCATTTTACCCCACAACCCCGCCGGCCCACAGCCAATCACGTACTGCCACATGGCACGGTGGAAGGGAAAAATCTTTCTGAACCTTAACTTATCCTTCTGAAAATTTTGACTTGGGAAAGTTTTTCCTTATTCCTTTGTCAGCCCGTAGCCAATTAAAGGGCACCACGTGACCTCTTGGAGCTACGACGGAGGCACCAACTTCCTTTTGAACTTAACCCTTTGAAGAATTTTTTGGGAAAAAATTTCATTTGGCTCTGCCGGCCCGCAACCAATGGGAAGATGCCACATGGAACCTTGGGGGGGTGGTAGTGTGGAGAGCAGACCCCTTGTTTCTTTTAAGATTTTGGCCTTTGGAAAATTTCTAAACATTCTCCCACGGCCCGCAACTTTTCCTTCTTCCTTGGATTCCCCCCTTCCGCAGGCACGCGGATCCGCGCATCCGCACATCCTTTCTTTCCTTTTTCCTCCCCCTCAGGCGCATGGTGCTAAATTATGCCACCACCCTATTTTCTCTTTACTCAACTAGCACGTGACACGTGTTCCCTAGAGGACCCGTAGAGGCACAGGATGTTTTGAGACTTTGAGCCTGCGAAATGGGAAAAAATCCCTAAGCCGCCCCACGAACCGCCAACTTGTTCAAGGTGCTTTCTCCTCCTCTTGACACATGTTTCCCTAAGGGAAAATTTGACCCTAGAACTCTGCCTAGCCATACCTAGAGATCTACAAGGAGTTTAGGAGGACTTATTTATATCACCGAAAAGGTGAGGAAATTTCCTATCCATTGGAAATGATTTAGGGAGCTTTTGGAAGTGTTGAGTAGGAGAAAAATCCCAATTGAATCTCTGATCCTATTAGAGAGCATGCATGGGGGTAAATCACTCCCTGAACCTAACTAAAACATCTAACCCTAAAATTTGAACCTTGTGAGCTTGATTTTGTTAATGAAGGAAAAATATGTCCTAGTAAAATTGAATTGTCCCAGAACCTAGTAGGGTCAACTGTTGTCTTGCAACCTGATTGTAGACATTTCAAATCAAAAAAGAAATTATCCCCTAAATTTTTTAGCTAACCCTAGATTGTTTCTTGGGGTCTCAAGTGGTTGTTTAAGTAGGCATTACACAAGTTCCTAAACCCAAAAATCCAATTGAAGTGGAGGATGAGGAGAATGAGTGTGAGGATAGTGGTGGTGTGGAGCATAGAGGTAGAAGACATCCTACGAACAAGGGTGAAGCTGAGTGCGCCACTACATGACCTCAACCACAAGAGGGGGATGATGAGGAATTGGATGCAGTCTAAGGAGAGAACAGATTTAAGATAGTGTTCAGGAGAACAAGATCCCAGGGTGCTACTCCGCAAACAATGTGAAAATCACCCATACTCTCTCCATATAAGGAGACAATCATGAAAAGGATAAGGAAACCGAAGTTGAATGAGGAGGTAGAATAATTAGAGGAAAGTGCACCTAATTCTCCTACACCTTTAGAGAACGTAGAAGAATAGAAAGATGAAGAAATGAAGCACGAAGAAGAGGAGGAAAAGGGAACATATGAGATAGTTACAGAGACTGCTCAAGACATGGAGGCATAAGTCCCAAATCTAGAGACTCAAGTTCCTAAGAAGCCAAGGTCTATAATAACAAGTGGAGAGCACATTCCACCAGCCATGGGTTATGCAAAGGATGCAGGTAAAATTGTCCACGCCCGTTTCCAGAGCACACTGTCACAAAATGATTTATATGGCTAGGAGTTAATGGATGAATACATGGCTACAGTGCGCACAATGAAGAATTTATCATGGTCCATGCACACACACATGGATGAGCCATATTTTCATGTGTGTGAGGAGTCATGCATATCAAGGAGGTTGAAGAAGACACCTCAAGCTAGACACATGAAAATAAATCCTACTATCATGTCAGATGAACAGGTAAGCAATGCATTGGTAAAAGTCTCAACAGAGGTAGCGAGGTGGAATATGGATAAGTATGTCATAATTAGGGTGCTTAGGGAAGAGATTAAGAATAAGGATGGGGAAATAGTGCGCCTAACGCAGGAAAAATACTTAGCGCAGAAAAAGAACTTTGTATTTATCAGCATCGTAGATGAAATTGGTGATAACATCATAAGATCTAGGCCACACTTAGAGCCAAAGGTACCAAAGACATTTCCTTCGGCAATACACTATGTAGGTACATTGGTAGACCTAGTGCTTGAAGATGAACCTCTATGCATGTCAACGCCAAAGGATCCAACACAAGAGGTAGAGCGTGAAAAGGTTTCAGTGATGTGGAAAATTGCATCATATGAAGGACTATTGCAAGCATTATAAGAAGAACTGAAGAAAGCAGACCAAGCCTTGAACATCTACACAACTTCAGAGGCACTCATTAACATAAAAACCCTGGAAGAGAACAATGAGGTCCAAAAAGTGATGAAGGATGAAACATTGGGCCGCATAAAAAATATTATCAATGGTTAAACAGAAGCGTGAGGCCCTGGCAGCACCCCAAGAACCACACAAGAATAGACTGGTGGAGCTTGGGAAGCTCATTGCGTAGTAGATGGATTTACCAGAGGGGAGGATGACTGTAATGTCCAACATTGTGTTGGTATTACAAAATGAGAAAGGAGAAGATCACGAAAGATGAACTAGAGTCCATTGTTATAGAAATAAAATAGGAATATCCTGAATTAGTGGTTCAAACTATAGAAGAAGAAACTGCAGAGTAAAAACATTCTTTCATTCTTTCCATTTTTCTATTATTTACTTCTTTCCATTCTTCAATTCTTTACTTCAGCTTTGGAGATGACCATTGTTGGGGGTGACAATGAAATTAGTGTGGGGTAATATTGATTAGAGAACACTTGATAGAAATCACATAAGAAGTCTGTGCGGGAAAATAATTCATTTTCAAAGGCACGAATGGATAGGGAGAACACATGCGTGGAACAAAAGTTCAACTTTGCGGGACTTAGCTGTTTTCACTCATAAAGGTCTATTTTTAGAGATGACGTGTAGGGCACACAAACAAGGCAGAGACATGCACGCCACACATTGGCTATTCTTGGAGGATTAGATACAAAGCACTTTACATGGACACAGGACGGAAATAGATCTACCAGTGTCAGTTAACTACTAGCAGTCTATTGTTAGTGCACTTGCATGTGTGGCTAGTTTTGTAAAGGCATGTAGCTAATAATAGCATGCGACCTATTTTGGGAATGAATAAGCGATGAAAGGAAAGTCCCCAACCTTATATATATGTAGTAAACTATGTAATAGAGGGGGAGGAGATATATACAGAGATATGCAGTTAAATCTGTTACACGCATACTAATGTTATTGTAATGAAGCTTATGTATACTTATTACATTGAATATAATAGAAGATATTGGCTGAATCTAAGTGTTAAGTCTTGTGTGTATCTGTATCTAGTATGTTTATGGTCTCATCATGGTTAGTACTTAATTCTGTAGAATGATGTGTTAATAATAGAACTGCATGTGCTAAGTCTTCATCATGCTAATAGCCTGCAACAGTAACCCTAAAGAGGGACCTGGTACCTTTGTGCGCTTTGGGTGGGCGCTCAGTTTAGGTTGAGTGAAGTGCCAGTGTGTCTAGGTTCTTATTGGGTTTGTATCACTGAATTCTAGGCTGCATCTAACAACGACATGATATGACATGATACCTTGTGAGGTCATATCCATATCTCTTCGAGTGACTTCTAGGAGGAATTCAAATCTTAGGAGAGGGGGATGTAATGCTCACCCCTTTCTTGCATCGTTACATTTACTAACTCATTTCATTTACTAGATTATAGATATTGATTAAGCACTATTTGGATAATATGTGGTTTCATTATGGATTATTGACATTTATATTGTACTATTTAAGATTTATATGGTTTTGTGACATAGGTGGCATTTGATGCACGTTATGCCAGTAAACTGTTGTGATACATATTGCTAGTTTCTTGTACCCACACTATTATGGATACTAATAGGATGCAACTTAGATGGATTTTGCTAGATATATGATGGATGAATGATGAATCTATTTCGTATTCTGACCATTAATTATGATGATTTTTCTTTGGATGTTATCATGGAATATCTTGGATGAATTTAATGTTTTGATCTACTATAGAAACATATGTGACATTTTGGATAGTTATCTCATTTGGAAATTGGTTGCTTTCTGGATTTGGATTGTCAATCATGAGTGAAATAATTATCGATTGTTGTATAGTTGGAATGAATATCCATGATTGATTTTGTTGTCATTATATTGGATTATTTCTCTTATATATTATTTATCGAGAAAGCATATTTAATGTGTGAATTGAGTGTGCAGATTACAAGTCACACATAAAACGTGGGTTTCAGAGTTGCATCTCAAGTTGCACAAGTGGATGAATGGGCCGAGTCTTTTAGCCATGCATGATGTTTTTGTAGCCTTGTTTATTTGTTTTTGGCATATTCATGTTTGGACATCATTGGTGATTCCTAATGTATCTATGTTAATTTTAATTTGTAAAGCCTTGTACTAACTAGTTTATGGACCTAATGGTACCCTCTTGCATTAGTGATATTATTATGTTAGTAAGATTCTTGTTAGTGGTTTGGGACCACCTAATCATCATTTGGGTGGGGCCCACCACCTCTACCTTTGAGCCACTTTACCCAATCTTGAATTTGGGCTAAAAGTGGCATTCGTAAGGGCTTCTTTTTTACATTGGGGGTCTCCCTTAAACTGAAATGAGTCCTTTGGACCCTACCTATGAGTAGGGTAGTCTCTTTTCAAGGTCAAATGGAATATTACATCCCATCTGACCCCACTCTTTTCACCATCTTGTAAGTGTGGTTGATTTTTGTGTTTCCTTAAAATTTGAAGTGTGTGGGCTTAATGAATTTTTAGGAAATTTGAGAGAATACTTCCTAAATGTGTGTTTTTTTTTTATGTCTATTGGGATTTTAGAATATTTTTTTGGAGAATGAGATGGGTGACACATGTCACCCTCTCATTTGTGAGGATGGGAGTTTGATTCTTCTTTTTATACCTCCTCATGGAGGGGGTTATGGACTTTTGGCTTCTCATTTTTACCATGAGAGTTGGAGATAACTTGGAGCTAGGAGATTGGAGCTTGAAGTGGATGGAATTTTCTTCAAGTTGGATAGATTTATTCTTGAGGTAGGCCTTTATACCTCATGTTTTGGTTTCTATGGTATAATGTGTACAAGAAAAATAGATGTTTGTAAATTGTATGCTTGCATGTTATTGTGGGTGTCTTTGTAAGTCTTGTTTGCTCTTATTTTCTCCATCCATCCTATGTTGTGGTGGATTTTGGAATTTTATGGGAAGAGGGAGGAAAGACCCCTCTTACACCACATGACTTGATGGGAAATCCATGATGGTCTTTATTTTATTTCCTCCCCTCATATGGTTTGATGTGGAAGATGGACTGTTCATATTATTTGAACCTCCTCTTCCATCCTTGGCAAGGAAAACATGTTTGGTTGGAAAATCCTTCTAAGGAGGATGCTTGGGTGTTTGGGATGGAGTGATAAGGTGGTCATCTTGGATGGAGAGATAAGGAGGGGTAGGAGATTTTTTTAGTGTGTCCTATGGTTGGTTCACATTATGGCTTATTATGGACTCCTTGACACTTTTTCCCTTTGAGGAAAACATGGATTTCTCCTCTTGTGAATTTGGTGTTATTTTGGTTTTTTTGTATTGAAATGTTGTGTGTGTGTGTGTGTGTGTGTGTGTGTGTGTGTGTGTGTGTGTGTGTGTGTGTGTGTGTGTGTGTGTGTGTGTGTGTTGTCACCATTTGTCTCCCCATACTTGTGCAATTTTGAGGCATGATTTATCTCTCTCCCATGGGCTTGGAGGGAGGCTAGCATGTCGTCCATTTGGTGGAGATGGCATGTGATGATGCCATTTGGTTGGGAGGAAATCGGGCCCCTTTTCTCATGTGTAGTGAAGACTCTCATATGGTGTGGAAGTTTTGAAAATTGTACTTGGAGCATGGAAGAAAAAGTTGGAAGGTTTGACATGTTGTTCCCCATTTTGGGAGGCTTGTCCTATTGCAATTTAAGCATGATTTTTTAATGGTTTTTTAAATGTTTGTTAAGTCTTCTTCTATCTTGAGAAGAATCCTTGAAGCCTTGTATATGAAATATTGTGTCATTTTATCTTCTCTCTTGAGAAGAAGGATTGGGATATTGTGAAAATTTTCCACATATTGTAGTAGACTCATATTCTTGTATTGTGTTGTATTTTGTATCCTTGTTTAGTAAGGATTTGGAATGCATTTGTATCTTGAAGAGAGTGAAGTGAATGAATGAAATGTTGTTTCTTTAATTATAAACTTTGGAAAGGAAAGAGAGAAATATATATACCCATTTTGTTTCCTTTTTAGTTTGAAATGCATTACATGCAAGTATATTTGGAAAGTCAATCTTGTAAGTTTGTTGATCTTTTCTTAATAATGATTTTTTTTTTCCTTTGTGTGAAAATGTAAGGTATATAAGAAAGGGAAAAAAATGGCCCATTTGTTTTGAAATAATTACTTGTAACTTTCATGTAAATATATTAAAATACATTTGAATATAAGTCTTTTAAAATATGAAGTTTAAATTCAAGTTGAAAAACAACAATTTTGGTTGTTCATCCCTTGTAGCTTGGCATAATATGTTAAATCAAAATTACCATAGGTCATTCATATAAATATAGATATATATGTTTATATACACATATATTATAGATTGAGGGGAAAATGATTTAATCAAGAGATTATTGAGATAGTGGTTACCTCATTTTAATATTTCATTTTATATATATATATATATACTATATATATATATATATATATATATATATATATATATATGCCAAGTATATAAATGCAATTGGTTTACATTTAAATTGTTTTAAGGAATTAAATATTAAAGAAAAAAAAAAATTGGAGGAAGGGGGGGCGCAGCGTGCCCCCTATTCCCTGCATTGTGACCCTGTGTGGTGTGGTCGTGGCCACACCACACCCCCATACACCTCCCCTCCACCCATCTATCCCCCTCTCTACGCAGTCCGCCGCCAACATAACTCTGTGTCAAGGATTAAATTCACATTGTTAAGTAGAATGTTTTTAGATACATACATACATACATACATACATACATACATGCATGCATATACAAAACCTAAAATCCGGGTGTATGAAAAACACAAAAAGAGAGAGAGAAAGAAGAAATATAATTAGAAGATCTTGAAAATCTAGCTTTAAATACAACCTAGAAATAATAAAGAGTATTTTCTCTCCTCCCTCACAAATTTAGAACCAGGTGGAATGTAATTCGTGTGAGAATGAACAAAGATCTTCTAGTTTTGGAGGTGGAACTCAAGCTTGCCTCCATAACATTCTCCTTGCCTCCATCTTCTCCATGCAACACTACATATGCAACTGAAAAAAGAAAATAAACAAAACAAAGCTATATTACCTTTCCTTATGATATATTAGGGCTTCCTAGAATACCTAAGATCGAGGGCCCATGTTCACTTAATCCTATGGTGGCTATTAAACCCTCTAACTCTTAGGTTGTGGGAATAAAGTGTTTAAGGGGTATGGGGTAAATTTAATATGTTGGGAGAAACTAACTAGCGGGAAACTAAGTGGCCCTTCAAATGACCGTGGTGGGCTTAATTTAAATGTGTTTGCATTTAGTAAATTGATTAAATGATCAAATATTGATCCTAGGTTCCTTTAATTTAATTAAGGGATATGGTAGGTTTAGATTATTAAAATGTAAATTATTGAATTAAATTATTAATAAACTTTAAAAATGAGTGAGGTGTGGGTGGCCTAATTAATGCCCTTTTTTCATAAAATTAATTTAAGCTGGACAAAAGGGTATGTTACCCCGGAAACCATAATGAGAAATAAAATAGTGTTATAACCTAGACGCAGTTGATAAATTAAATAAATAAATTATTTAAAAAAATAAAAATTAGACAAATTTTCTAAGCATTTGGGTTTGGATGGAGTGCCAAAATATGGGGCACTACAATTTCAGTTGACTGATTATGATCAAGAGTACTTTTAGGATTATTTGGAAGTAGTCCTTGATAAGATGCTACACAAAATTGGAGTCACTTCCTCTCGATCTTGACAAAAGGACTAGAAATGGTATCGTCAACTACGTTTTTCAATATTCCTCTTTATCGCCATATTTGCCCGTCGTTGACAAACTCAATGCTCGTAGATATCTACTCTCAATTGCTCACACCACTTGAGCCGAGAGAGATAAAAAGAAACAAAAATTACTCTAAAAAATACCGGATTTGGAAGGGAATGGAAAATGAATGATCCTTATTCGTAGCATTCAAAGGAGGAGGGAACACAAGAAGAGCGTGAGTGTAAGTCATGCAAAACGTATGCTCCTGATTCCTTTAAATGCATGCTCGTTAACACAAATCCATCAAAGCTCAGTTGTGTGCAATGGCAAAGGCTTTAATGTTTGTATCTGCAATACTACTGTTACTAGTACTATTTTTCAATGTGGCGAGCGCAGCCCCAACATCTTCCAAACTGAAAAACTATGCATATGGATCCTCTGATCACGTAGTTCCACCAAAACCCACATCAGCCTTTGCATATGCGTCACCATCAATATCACCGGAGGAGCCCGCACCCCCAAGACGCCTCTGATCTGAAATCTATCTGCGTCGCAATTACAAATCTGCTCAGGTTACATCTTTCTTACAAAAATAAAATGTAATTAAGGCGCCTATATTATATACTCTACCATAATAAAATTTTATAAATCGGAAGAAGTACCGTCGACTCCATTTTTCTAATGAACGCATGGCTATATCATACATTCACTAGAGGTTTTTTCAAAAGAAGTATCTTTAAAATACTGAAAAAGCGTCTTAATTAGTTTGAAGATTTTTTCAAAGCTTTCATTCGAGAAAACGTGTCACAAAATGAATATGACAAAATGCGTACAGGCCCTAATTAAACTCATTTTTTCAGACAATTTCTCTCATCTAAATCGTTTTCTGTATTAGAACTTGTCCTTTTTTATTATCTCAATGATTTATTACCGAGAATTGCAAAAGCAAGGCGCAATTCAATGAAGAGGGTGTTGATATAGGGAGCGTAGCCATTGCTATTCTTTTAATTTTCATCATGTAAATGTAAAATCTTGCATATTGTTCATATAGGAAGCGTAGCCATGGCATATGGTGGTCATGCAAGGAATGCATTCTTATATTGTGTTGACAAAACCCACGTCATTTTCACTGGAAGTAGTTTCGAGTTATGGGAGGGATCAAGCTTGTATATTTTTTCGTATATTCAAGCACAAAAATTGAAAATTCAAACATTTTGGTGCCAGTTCTATAAATTACTAGGAAAAGCATCCGCAGGTGCCTGTTTAAGGTCGATGAGGATGTAGAAGGATTAATTGAAAGGATTGAAATACTAATAAATGCAATTAATGTGTGGTTTATGAAATCTTAATATAAACTGAATCTTTTTGTAAACAAAGAATAACAACTATGGCTCAGCCAAAGAAATACATATAAATTTAATGCACAACATGAATGTGTTGAAGATTTTGAGTGTTCTTTGATAAGCATGTATGAAATAGATGTGGCATATGTGATGCCTATGTATGCGACGCCTACTTATTGTTGGTGTCATAGGCAAGTGGCAGATGCATTCCATAATTAGTTTGAGAAGCATTCATCTCAAAAATTAAAAGATAAGTATTTTATGTGAAAACAATGGAAATAAATGCAATTTAATTGGAGTTATTAGAGACATGCCTAATGTTGCTAATTGTAGATAACGTTTGTATACGTTTCTCTTCAAGTAGTATTTGTTTGATCTACCTTGTTGTTTTAATTTTAGAGTAGCGCTCAAAAGCGAATGGTGGATATATTCTCTAAAAGTTAATAGACTTAACTTGTGATTATGTTGTGAGAGATCTACTCTACCCTTTTGGGTTTCCAGTTCTAAGTATTCTGACTGTCTAGAGCTCTATTTTTATGTATTCATAATGAATAAAGACCTTCTTTTCATTCCATAACAAGTGTTGCATCTCATAAGAATTGATGTGATGTGTTTTTGTGGCTTATATCTGCCCTCTAAATTGTGTTATTGTTCTCTTATCTTCCTCTCTATTTGTGATACACTATGTGAGGATGGAATTGTTGGGTTTTATTGCACTATGTCAATCATGGGTAAGAAGAGAGTGACACCCAATTCTTCTAGTGCACCAGCATTCATGTTTATTTTAAGTTTCCTTCCCCCTTTCCTCTTGCAATTATTATCTATGTTTATATTAGTGGTAGCATCAAAGTAGCTAGGATAAGAACCAACTTTTTTTGGAGGTCTTCTTTAAAGGAACCAAGGTCCTATATTTTGGAAGTGTTCACATTGTTGCTACTTAGACCCTAATATTTATTTGGTGCTCTTGGGTGTAGACACTTTTAGAAGACAATAGGTAATTCTCAATAATAATTGTCGAATCGTGTGTGCCATGTGTCTAATGTGTGGTGAGGAGTGTGTATGTGTAGTGATGATATGTGACCTAGTAATGAAGTGTGTGCATGATCCTATAGCCAAAGCATATATCAAGAAAAGATGAGTGTCGGAGTGATGATTTATCCTAAAGTGCATATCACTACAAGATGAATAGAGGGAGTGGTGATGTATCCTAAAGCGTATACCACTACAAGATGAAGGAAGAGGTGGCCATTTAGCCTATAGTGTATGTCACTAACCTAGTAATGTCACATGATAGAAGGTTGAATGATAAACATGTGAGTAGGATAAGGTTTATTTGATTTGTAAACCCTCGGCAATCGAGTATGGACCAAGGAACTAAAGTGTGTCATAGGGTAGTGAGTGCAGCGCATAGAAGAAGATGTATGATGTGTGATGATTAAATGACCATGTGAAGAGCAAAATGTGTAAATATGCAATGTGTAGAATGTAATGCAAGATGTGCAGATAACATAATAGTGTGCGGTGTGTGTTATGTAATATGCATGATGGGTAGTATGTAATGCGAGACTCATAGACAACAATAATGTGTCATATATGTGTGATGAATAGTGGTATGGCATGTAGAATATGAATGATGTGTAAATGTGAAAATATCGAAAAGATGTAGACTAAATGTAGAATGTAGAATATAAGATGTAAGACATGTGATGTGAGATGGGTAAAAAGACACAATGTGTAATATATATTGTGTAGTGTGTGTGGGGTTCATGTGTATTATGCCCTCAACGGTCAAGTGTGAACCGAAGCAAAAGAATGTGTCATCGGGTAATGGTCGATACTAGTATGAGTGTGATGAGCGTGTAATGTGATGATGATGCAATATGCATATGCTAGAAGCATATTATGTTGTGATGTACGATGTTGTTAGGTTGGGGAGTATTGTGTGAATGTTATGTCCCCCAAGTGTGGAAGATGTATAATTGATCATGTAATGTCATCTAAGACATCATATGTTTCAGGGTAAAAGTCATATGGAATATAAGAATTTGTTACTTGATAAGCAATAGTGTCTATTTGATCACATAATGAGCCATTGAGGCGTAAGTTGTACATACACATGGAATATTTCTCATCAATGATAGGAGGAAGTGGAAAACCATGTGCATACCTGCAAGTGTTATTTTGTGTATACCTAATAAAGGAACTATTGCAAATAAAGATACTACCAAAAGGCATGGGGAAAGAGATGTCTATATGATCAAGATCAAGAGTGCCCCAAATGTAATCAAGCCATGATTGTCCTAATGTAATTGGCATAGATCGAGGCTTGCATGATAAATAGAATATAAGATGGAATACACACAATCTATATGCAGACGTAATAGTGATGAAGCCATAATATAGATGAGGAACATGAGTAGGAGGGTAGAGGTCCTCAAAAGTGAAACTAAGTCGAGATAGACCATTGTGTGAGAAAATGGTGTCATCACAAATAGGATCAAGTGGAATATGTTCCCAATATTAATCATTCATGAAAATTGTACAATTAAATGGTGGTCGTGCTAGCGGAGGTAGTACATATGAAGGTGTAGGTGATAGAGCAACATCCATAGACTGGATAGGCCCCTAATAAAGAATCATAGCAGTAGTATTAGGTGGTGTAGAAGATATTGCATCCATCACACAAATGACATCTTCAAGTGGTGGCATATGAGGTAATTCGTCCATTGGTTGAGGGTCATCGACAGTGCCAGTATGTGGAATAGAAAGGGTGGTATTAGGATCTCCGTCACAATATTGGAATGCATCATAGTTGCAAAGTATAGTATATTCAATACCATCATGTATGAATTTAACACATTGATGTATGGTAGAAACAACTGCTTGCATGACATGGAGCCATAGTCTACCAAGTAAATAGTTATATGATACTGGAAAATCAATGACGAAGAAAATGATATTGAGGGTTTTTTGTCCTAGAGTAATAGGAAGGACAATGTGACCTACACATGGGCAGACTGAACCATCATATGCACAGAGTGAGAGGGATGATGGACTAACATTGCGAGAAGAAAGACCTAAATTTTCAAGGAATGACATAGGAGATAGATTAAGTTCAAATCCATTATCAATTAAAGTGCGCTTAATGCCCATATTGATAATGCAAATCATAATATGCAAGGGTGGGTCATTATAAAAAGTGTTTAAGTCAATGGAAAGATTATATTTCAATGATAAGTGTTGAGAAAATACATCTACAAAAAATTGATACACTGAGTCGGGATGCATATCAGAACGAATGTGGGTAGTAGCTAGAAGATGTTGGACTCTATACCTTACATCAAGATGCACAAGAAAATAATAAGTGATTGAGATATTCACGATGACTAGACTCTAGGATGATAAAGAGTGAGGATCCTATAGGCATGAAGATGGAGTACGGGTTCACCAAAATGATTAATTAAAATTTGAATTTTAAGAGTTAATCTAAGAAGTACAGTATTGAAATAAATGTCTAAATTAAATAAGGAAAGTGACATAAACAATCTGATCTATGAAAATATGAAACCCTAAAGTGCAAGAATGGTTAGATAGAGCTTAGCTGATTCAATGATGCCTCGAGACTGTGTTAAAGAATAAACTAGATGACCCGGTGCAAGAATGAATACACATGATCTCCAAAAACTCAGATCTAGAACATTAGGCTAGAATGGGGTGCCCAGAGAAGGACATGGGTGCTTGTGGGCACCCTAGTTTGAGAATTGGGTGCCCTGGTATGTGAAAAAGCTTTGCAACCTACCTCCAAGGTATCGTTGAGTGATTGTCTATGTTCACTTGTTGTCACACTAGTGTCATAGAAATCGGTTGTATGTCGCTGTAAATCAATAATGAAGATGAGACCTGTAAAACCCTAAGACAAGTATCAAACCGCTAAAAAATAAATATGCATATGAAGGGGTTGTATTGTCCTCAGATGCCACAATGGCTGACTTATTAACTGATCGTTGCACTACATCTCAAACCTGATGTAGTTCTATGTGTTTGTGTGTGCAATCATGCCCTAGTTTACTCTTGTGTCAGTCACACTTTATCAAAGTAACAAGCAATAACTATGTGTATAAATGTAATAAAATGGTGTATTGAATAGAATAAACTTTCCTCCTATGCAGTGTGACATAGTTGAACCAGCCTTGTGCCTTGTAATGGAGCTAGATAAATGCAAATGGAGCCTTTCATGGATGTAGCCTTAGGTGAGGATAGTAGTTCTTAGTGTTGTGTCCCTTATTATGGGCTCATAACTTTATATTTATATGGTTCTCTTGTTCTAATTTCGTAATTAACCTCGAAGAGGCGGACTACTAAAAATATAGAAAGCTCAAATGGCTAGAAAGTGCCAAAAAAGTGGCGGGTAAGTGTAAAAAGGCTTAGAGCACCCTAAATGGGACAAGAGTGCCAGGGTCACCCGAGTCAAAGATAAAATGATGCCGACTGGAAGAACTGATTGGGTGAGTAGATGCGAGAGGTCGGAAGTGACGACATCAAGCAAAGTAAAATGGCCAAAGGACATGGGTTAATTAGTACTTTCTTCTCTCAAAAACTATATGAATAGTAGTATGAGACCAAGACTAAATAGTGTCTAAAGTGCGTGATTTTGTGACTACAAAAACAACATACTTAGACTTGTTTATCAAAAAAAATTAACCTATAAAAAGGGGGCAACCATTGATATCTAAACATAAAAAAAAATAGATACATTCCTCGGCGTCAAATTGATAAAGGTTTTCCACTACCAAGGCTTAGAACATAGGCCATCCATAACTATGTCAATAACTGCCTTTTTTGGGATTTAAGTTTTAAATGATAAATTGTGTCCTTACTTTTCAAAAAAATATAATCAGGAAGGCATTCCCAAAGGTGTTTGTCTCCAAGGGTGAATAACCATCTATGAGAAAATAATTGTCAATTAAGCTTGAGGGCCTACACCCAAGCTTCTTAAATAAAGAGGTTTGGGAGCCTTTGAACCCTTTGTAACGCCTAACACAATGAATACGATGATGAAATTATGAATGGAGTGATAACAATAACTCGATAAAAAAATATAATCAATGGTGGAAACACCAAGACATCTAACTCCTATAGGCATCTAAAGTTGGTAATTTAGCACTTGATAATGTGATCAGTATTGACTTAATCCCTTGAATCATGACTTTTATGTTTTCATATACTTATCGTGTGTCTCAATTGAATGTAACTTATCAATACCATTTTACATGTATTTTTTAGATTTGGTTATTGGAGTGCTTATCTAGATTATTTTGATTACATATTAGTTTCTAAGTTCTCTATCCCCTATTAAGGTTTTCAAACATTAATCTGAATAAGTCATTTCATGAACCCTCTTATTTATCCAATCCTTTACCTGTTTCTCTTAGGTTCTCTATCTTGATTAGGCCTTTTGTTACAAACCCTAATTTCTCTTAGGTTTTCAATTGCCACTGTTATCCATTACTTTTTACACGTTTCTATTCCTTAGCATAATCTTACAGTTTTTAATCCTCTGGGCTTTCATGGTTTGCTGTATCCATGCCATGTCATTATATTGTGGCTGCAATAATGAACAAACCTATGCGTATTTAACCCATATCCCTATATGTGAGGAGGATATTGGTTAAATACGGATATCCCAATATGCGTATTTAACCCATATCCCAATATCCTCCTCACATATAGGGATCTTAGTGATTGTGGAAATTTTGTATCTCTCGTTATCCCTTCTTTTAATGTTTCAATCAAATTGAATGCTAAAGATAGATCAAATGATTTTATTTCCTTTCCGTCTCTTGAAATAAATAATAACAAAGCTTTGGATCTCATTCCTTCTCATCAAAGTATAGTGAATGATATAATTCGATGAGCTACAACTCTTTCTTTTATCGAGAAAGACACATTTTATTCTATAATTACAGACAAATCAATTAAGTTAACCAACCTAAGTCATCTTCTTGCTTACCTTCATATTTCCACATATCATTTCTCAACCGTATCTCTTTCAGTGTTCACATTGCACTACTCTGTGCTATTGCTATTTATAACATTTATAATACCAAACTTTATAACACAAATTAAAAATCAATGATACTAGTTATAGCTGTTCGGTACAATTGGAGGACGTACAGCTTAAAAGCAAATTATTTTCTGAATGTTAAACAATTTTTTTGTGGGTCTTTCAATTGAACGCGTGTTTAAGTTAGAAAGTTTTTGAACCATTTGACAGAAGCCTTGGGAATTCTGTTTAGTTTGTTGTTGAAATCTACAAAGTAGAGACCGAATCTTGAAGTGTAGCCTGATCCCCACTCCCAGTTGTCCAGCAATGACCACACGAAATATCCACGTACATCACATCCATCCTCTCTGAAAAAGTAGTAAAAAAGTTTCAAACCCATTAATATTGTTATTTATGATCCAATACTTGATCAAGGTGTAATGAGCTTACTTGATTGCAGCAGAAAGGTTGGAAAGATAGTCTGCGTGATAGCGTATCCGTTTTTTTATCATTCAGCGCCGTTTTCAAAGATATAAAAATGTTGTTGGGGTCGTCCATTCCTGCGGAATAAGGGAAAACTCATAAAGACATTAAACTGTGAGATCTGTACATTCAACTGAGGCAGGTTCTACCGTTTTCAGTGATGATGACAGGAGGATTGCCATAGCGGTCTTTGATATAATTCATCAAACTTCTTATTCCCCGAGGAACAATGTACAACCATATCGATGATGCCTGCATTAATTAGCGGTAATATCATGAATTATTTTGGTCATGCAAATGGTGTCTCAGAAATGAAGCAACAGTTACCTTAGGACCAATAGCTCTGCCTTTTCTGAAAGCTGGTGAGAAAAAAGAGAAGGAAAAACCATTCATCAGAAGCAATAATTAGAATGAAGAAATAATTAGAGTGAAGGTATCTCTGAATCGTGAGAGAAAAGAAAGAAATAGAGGACTGACGGAGGGTGACGGTCCCGGAATCAGCGAGCGTGTCGTTTAAAAGCAGTCCGATGATATTTGTTTTGTTGGAAGTGGCATAATAAGTTGTATAATGATTCACGCCAACGAAATCTAACGACCCTTTTACAAGATTGGATTCTTCACCAGAAAAACTAGGCAAGCGATTGCCCACCCTCTCTCTCATTGATCTCGGATATTCGCCAAAAAACATGGGATCCATAAACCTGTAAATGTATATATTCCTTGAGTATATACAGCTCACCTTGATTTACTCATTCCTCAATAATGTATATATCATTTATGGTTATTACTTACCATCCAAACTGAAAATCTTGGGCTCTCTGCGTTGCGGCTATGTCTTCTAAAGAATTCCACTTGGGCACGTACCATATTACGTCCAGAGCAATGCCGATTCTTCCGCCTTGCTTTGCCTGCAGAGCTTCAAAGATTAAAATGGGTAAATCTATTCGATGATGAGATAGGAATCCATTAGAAAATGAAGAATTGGGTTGTACCTTATATTTGTTTCTGTATATGTCCACAGCTTTGGCATGGGAGAGAAGAAGGTGATGACCCACAATATAGGGCTCCGTGGCGGAATTTCCAGCTGTGCAAAAAGTATGGAGGAGAATAGAACATCTTCCAGGTGCTTCCAAGCCAACGTCATAGCCTTGAAATGCTAAGGTGTGCGGCTCGTTAAATGTAATCCAATTCTTCACTCTGTCTCCGAATTTCTCAAAGCACGTTTCTGCAAATCTTACATAGTCTGATCTGAAATGTAAATTAAACTAAAATTATCAATGCACTTTACTCGGTTAGATAAACATTCAAGTATAATAAGGGAAGCTTACACAATTTGAGGTTGCAGCCAACCGTTGTAGGTATCCTCAAGTGCTTGAGGCAGATCCCAGTGATAAAGTGTCAAGTATGGCTCGATTCCTAAGCCACACATTAACTAAGTGATTATTGATTTTTTCAGACCCATTTGTAATATCCAACAAATATAGGATCATGACTATCGATCAATACAGATTACAGACTATGCAATTGAATATTGAAAAATCGCCACGAATCTATAGAAATTATCAATCCGTTGCATTTCGGTCCATTAAAATAGTGACTAAAACTCATAAATAAGTAGTATTGTGACCTTTCTCCAAGAGTGCATCTATAAGCTTATTGTAATGATCCACTCCTGCTTGGTTGATTTCCCCACTGCCAGCTATCATGAAACCATGGCTTAACTCACGAGCATTATCATGAAGAGAAATAAATAGAACGAGAGTCAATTAAATATATGTGGGCTCGGCTTACTAGGAAATATGCGCGACCAAGATATAGAAAACCTGTAGGCGTCCATCCCCATATCCGCCATTAATTGAACATCCTCCTACAAAAAATATTATTATTTTTATAATATTATACACATATTCAAATCGTTTGGGTTATCAGCTATAAAAGTCTCTTACATTATATCGATGATATTGGTCCACTGCAATGTCTGCGTTGCTGAAATCAATTACCCTTCCTGCCATCAAATATTTATATTAAATCATTTGAAAATAGTGACATCCAGGTCTGGGAAGAACACCTTGGCACTAAGTCTAAGGAGATGCAGCCATACGGAAAAGTCTATCCATTACATAGGTTATAACATAGCCATGTGTCATTATAAAATTTGTTTTATATTTACCATTTAGTTGATGCGAAAATGTGTCCCATATACTCGGTCCTCTCCCATCCTCCATCACTGCTCCCTCATACTGCAAAGCCACACAAGACTATTATGATATTTTGATTAATATAAATATAGAAACACTACAATTATAAATATTTCAAAACAAGAACTACAACACAAATATGAACCTGGAATGCCGAAGAAGCAGTGCCAAATACAAATCCGGAAGGAAAACTCTTCCGACTGATATCTTCGTGTGTTGGCTGGGCTACTGTAGTGAGAGATTGCAGCATTATAATATGAATACTGCTCATCAGTAACACAACAACTATATATGGCATCGTCATGGCAATCCTAATAAACTTGATTTCATGCTTCATATCATCAACTATATATGGACAAGAAGTAAAAGTAAGCCAAAATTTCATAATCAAAATATTTATCGTTCCATCGATGATACGCTTTGCTAGTGAGGTTTAAACTTACACCCACCAAATATTCAAAATGTGTATATCAGCTGCTTCTTGTTTTCTCAGTGACGACATGATTTGCAATTAGTGGTTTAGAGGAAGGTTACGTAACAATGTATCATTTCCTCAAACGGCCATTTGCGCGGCAGAATAAAAATATCGCTCTAATGTTGACATGATTGTTTGGGATGAAAGGAACCAAGTGTCAAGATTTGTTGCGTGGCACAAATGAAGATGGATACCAGTAGCACAGGTTTCGTGCGTCAATAATTATAGCGTGCTGTCGGTTGTGCTCAATACTCGAGAGAGACGTCTCACCAGTGTTTTAGGAGTTGATAAGGTTTATACCTGTTTTATATGTTATTTGTTTCTAGTACAGACAAACATTCTGCCGCGCCATATTAATCTCGTACAAAAATCAACAATATTGTTTGATCAGATTACCAATTTGCACTTACAAAGCTCGACTGATTACTTACTGAGAACCACACGTATGTCCTAACCTGAGCAGTTGCCAAATGGTCATTGGCTTTATCCATGCTGTAAGTCTTAAACACACCGGTAGCTATATCTATGAGTAATATGGTCAACTCTTCACACGTTCTTTTGCTTATTAATCTTTAATGACATTGTTGTAAGCTGCTTTTGTATTTGTGATTATTGCTTTAAATCACAAATTAGTAAGATTTCCCAAGTTCGAAGTTGAGTGTGTAGGTTACCAAAAATAGCCCGTGGGGTATTTTGGACAGCAATTTGGCAACCCTTAGAGATAATCAGTTGCCTTCTACAATCCATTAGGCATGGAGTCAGCCCTCAGCCCTCTGAATTGTAAAATCTGATCTTAAAAATTAGAATTTTCACCCCTAAACTTGTATGAGCCCAAAACTAACTTGTAGGTGTTCCCGAAGACCGATTCTTTGGGATTCCATTGATGAAACTTGTGATTATCCCAAAAAAATCCATTTTGTAGCCAAAGAAGGAGCATCAAAGGATTCTAGATTTAATTGAATTCGGAGCCACCTGACTAACCACTGAAGACCGCACCAAAATACCTCACTCCGACTATAAAGTTGTTCTGAATTGGAAATGCAACCATAAGGCACAACACTATGTGCAAAGGAAAAGAATTATGCATGGCCAAATGGAGCATGCAGAGTATGCAAAAGCACTTATCACAAAGCAAACTATAATACCAACAAGACATGTACTCAATAACACTTGGAGGAAATGAATCTAAACAGATATGCACAATGTAGAATTTTTGCTTCAGATGCAATGCTTTAGATAGATCCCATTGACCAGGATCAAAAGTTCATCTTTGTCCAATTTTTCCAATTGGAAAGTATTGTTTGATTTGCAGCTAGAGATCACATAAGGGCCGTTCCACATTGTGTCAAATTTTTCATGTTTACCTAGCTTGGCTCTATCTTAATCACACTTAAGCACAAGGTCTCCTTGAAAATTCCTGGCCACTGCTTTCCTGTCAAAACATTTATTGATTTGAGCCTAATTCAACTCCATTTCTTGCATGGATTGCCTTCTCAATTCTTGGAGCTCCATGAGCTTTGCATATCTTATATCCATTGTTCCAAACTCAAATAATTCCAGTTGTTTGATGAAGTCTATGTTTTTAGCGACGAGGGGCTATGTTTTTGGTTGTTGGCGGACGATTTACTAGAAGGCGTACTAGAAAATGTTTGCATATTGCAATCATTTTTTCTCCTCCAGGATTGATTATGTTATGTGTTGTTTTCCAGAGGAAGGGGGTTGACATCTTGTATTAATGAATGTTGATGGATATGCCTGGGATCTAGTAGTTCCAAATCCTTGTGCAATATTTGAACTCTTTAAAGGTTCTTCCCTCCTATTTGTGTTTTTGTTTTGGATACATCCATGGGAATTTCATTACAAAGAAGAGAAATCAAGAACAGGTTAGGGTTTCCTTTTGCCTATCCCGTTTTTTTTCTTTACCTGTAATGGGTTTCCACCCTAGAAAGGAATATTTAATTTTTTTCTTGGCATGGTAGTTTTTTGGTTTATTTTCTAGCCACTGTGAGAAAATACAGACTTTTTTACGTACTATTTTCTTCCCCAATTTGACATAGCTGAGTAAGACATTGTGGGCAATTGTTGTTTTTTGGGTTGTTTTTACATTTTCATAATTGATTTTTCAATAGTGTTCAGATCTGTGAAAAAATAAAGGTGTAAAATGTTTGTCTGTTGTTTTTAACCATGGATGTGCTTTCATTTCACTGTGTACAGGTAGGAGTAGATATTTGAAGATTCCAAGAAAGACACTATCCATGGCTAGGCCAATCCTCTGTTTTCAGAACATTAAAGATTTTGTCTTTTATTCATGTCTATAAAACAGTGAAGAGAAGGATATAAATAAAGAAATACAGTTGCTACAAAAACGGTTACAGAAAACCGTCTAACCAACCAATGTAATATGTTACGCTAACATTCCCCCCCTTATTACATTGTTCGTACAAACATACATTTCCTGATATTGGATGTCCCCCCCTTAATGAGAACACTGCAAAGAGGGTCTTCACACGAGCATGTGCCTACATGGTCTCAATACACATGGTTTTTCTAAGGTTGACCATAAACCTAGAGGGATAGGAGCACTTTCTGACTATTCACCTCGGTGGTTTTATAGGTTTACCACGAACCAAGAGGATGATACCTCGGTGGTTTTACAGGCTGACCACGAACCAAGAGGATTTTACCTCGGTGGTTTTATAGGTTTACCACGAACCTAGTGTGAGTACCATGCACTACTTTTTGTGCTTTTGTGCTCCCCATGACGCTCTTTAGTTTGGAGGTCCCAAACAGGAAACTATGCACCATCTGCACTTTATTGAACAACCAAACAACATAGGAAAACAACAAACAATACTGACAAATATTCCACATTCACTTCTAAGAATCATAACAATCATGTTCTTAGTTGTAGCCACTGATGTCAATTGTTGTTTAGCCAATCTTCAATAGCAAAGGAAACAAATCACTGCCACTGGATGTTGCCCTTGACTAAGTCGTTTTCACCTATAATGTGAAATATGAACACTGAGAAAGAAACTGCATCAAGAAACATGCAATCGACTGGATCTCCCACTTAGACCTTGTTGCACATGGTTCATGTTGCAAGTGAATGTATTCACAAGTGAACCATCTTCTTTTCGAAGCATGACACTTAGAGGATCAATTCAAAATGAAGAACCATTGACAAACAATTATGCTCCAGAGTAATCCATTTTCAGCATCCGATCACAAAACAACAGAACATGGAACAAAACAGAAACTAAAATAAACACAAACCAAAAATTGAGGAATTTGGTCCTCAATACCTTATTCGCCACAATATCTGTTGGCAGTCTCATCGCTTGCGGCTTGCAAGAGGTCGCTGGATTTTCTCCAACCTCCATTGTCCTTCGTCCTCCTTCGTTGCTGCTTACAGTACTAGAGATGATGTGAAGCCAATCTCATCAACAGCTTCCTCACTCCCGTCAGAATCTTGTGGATCTTCTATATGAGCAGTATTAGCTCCATTGTGTTTTATATTTCCTTGTAGAACATCTCTTGCTCGGCTATGACAGTTCCACATTGTATGACCTTTCTTCTGACAATAGTGGCATTCAATCTCTTGTTTAGGCCCTTGTTTATTTTTATCTGATCACCTGTGAAATTTTCTGTTTGTGGAATAAAGTGCACTTACTTGTTGAGTATCACCTTCTGCAGCATCGTCAGTTATGTATTTTTCCTCTGCGAGAAGAGTTGCGATCATGTCATCTAAAGATTTAGACTGAATTTGACCGAGAGTAAAAACAACATTGCTGTATTTGGAAGATATACTGTTTAATAAGATAGCTTTGGCATCCTCGTCTTCTATCACAACTTTGACTTCTGCTAGTTGTCGGAGCAGAGACCGAAGATTATTAATGTGACTAGACATAGAAATGCTTTCTTCCATTTTGAATCTATATAACTGAAGTTTTAGGGAAAACTTCGCGTTCATTGCTTTCACTCCAAATAATAAATTTAAATTATCCCACATGTCCTTGGAAGATTTATTGAGATCAACATGATGGAGTTCAGAATCGTAGAGAGCAAGGCCAATAATGGCTTTTGCTTTATCATCTCTGCACTGCCATTCTGCTAATTTGGCGGCGTCTGTGGGCGTTTTCTCTTTCCCATCTACTATACCCCATAAGTTTTTATGCATAAGTTGCATTTGGATCTTCACCTTCCATGTATGAAAGTTTAACCCCGAGTATTTTTCCAAGTGAATGTCCATAATAACTACTAAAGAAACGAAAAATGGTGAAGTAGAAAGTAAATTACCAGTCAGGACTCTCTATCATATGTTCCGCCATATGATCAATTGTCTACTTTCTTGACACCCTTTTCTGTTGGCAAAGGCATGGTCTTATCTTTCACAACATTCTTTTCGACGAGCCTCCCCTTATCCTCTCTACATCCCTCCGAAAGCCAAGCTAGCATTTTGCGAGAAAAAGTTCGACAGATGACGAAAAGCTGATTGTTCATAATCTAGTTGGAAAAACAAAGGTATTTGGCTTGCCCATGACAAGTCTGAATACGCGGTTGAAGGTGCACGGTTTCTAGGTAGCCTGCTTAGATGCTCAGATACTTCCTTCTTGGCGGACTTCTCCTCACGGCTCACCAACCGTTGGCTGCTGGCAGTGCTTTGGCGCTTCACCTCCTCCCACGCTTCTGCCCACACGGCTCACACAAACTCCACGCAGGTTTCTTGGCCGAGTTGGCGAGCAAGAGATTTCAGGTGCCTCCTCCCATGCCGTCCAATCGCTTTGTGCTCTGATACCAATGTTTATCAGAACATTAAAAGATTTTGTCTTTTATTCATGTCTATAAAACAGCGAAGAGAAGGATATAAATAAAGAAATACAGTTGCTGCAAAAACGGTTACAGAAAACCGTCTAACCAACCAATGTAATATGTTACGCTAACATCCTCACGATTTCCCTTTGATCAACGATGGAGGATGTAGGAAGTGCGAATCAGGCAATTTTTTCTCTGTGTTGATCTATTATATGATTTACATTTCTATTGATAATGCATTCCCCTTCGTATGAATAAATATATAGGTATTTGTTTTCATCTCACACCGCAAGGCTTAGGATTTGTTTTTCAAGTTTTCATTCATTTGAGGATTTATAGTCGTAGGCCAAATTCTATCTTCCTTTTTTAGGGTGGTAGGCAAAAGTCTCAGCCTTGATTTCATTTTGTTTTCTCTTGATTTCGTTTTGTTTTCCCTTGATTTCACTCTATTTTCTCTTTCATAAGATTTCCATTAAGCGTCATCGCCTGTTCTTCCCAATGCATACCTGGGTGTGTTTCATCATGGTCTGGGAAATCAAACAGCATAGTAACAAATGCAACATTTATGATAATGATGTATAGTGCTGATGGGACAAGATAAATTATAAACAAAACATGACCTACAAAGAATGTGGTTGAAATAGTATGAACCGATTCATGTTTGATTTATTAATGGCAGTCATATAATGCTGTTGCTTTCTATGTGTTGAGCTAGAATGCAGGTTACTTGAGCTAAGATGCATCAACGCAAAAAAAATAGGTTGTCGTGCTAGTCACTAGTTCATCTGAGGGCTTTGTAGCTATATAGCCACTTTTCATGGAATGCTTTCTAATTTTCCATTTTTCACATTAGTTTCGAATTTGAAAAAAGTTTTTTGTAGACCTGAAATTCTCATAGACAACATACTATACGTACCTGAAAGAATTCAGATCATTCAAGAATGTTATAGCTCTTGTTGAAGACCAATTTGGGGTATGAGATATATGTTTTATAAACTTCCAATCACCTCCTTGTATACTGCAACTTCTATACTTGTTTGGAGACAATAGCTCTAAACGATGATCATATTTTAAAATGACAAGTGGATATATGTATATTGATGCGGTCACGATTAGGTAGTCAAATGAACAACCGCCTTAGACCCTGCAGCCCAGGAAATCAGCATTCAACAAAGGACATACAGACACAGTCCATGTGCAGTATGGAAGACAAGAAGTCTTATCATTTTTTCTTTCAGTGAGGAAATTCCAAACATGCAGGAACTACAACTCATAACCTCACTACTAGCCACAATTATGAAGAGATACAATATCCACCCTTACTAGGATGGATCTCAACTGTAATGTCTTATGTGCAGACCCGCGCATGCTCCTAGCAACTCCTTTACTTTTGAGCTAACTATGACTTATATACTTCCATCCTTGAGCTAGCCAAACCTAGCCAGCTTTTGAGATAACAAGCTAGTTCATTTCTGAAACGAATTTATTTCTTTGTCCCAACACCCATGCATAAACACTATGGAAGGAAAAATGCTTCAGCTTCCATGCATGGAGTGTGCCAACTTCCCATTTATGATACTTAAACTTCTTGTCAGTTACATTGCTCTGAGTGTCAGGGGTGTTAACATCTGACACATGACATTGTTATGGTGCTCGGTGAAAGTAAGATAACATGTGATTGGTTGGGTGAGGCACTTTGTAGAAGGAGGCCGCTATCCTGCTCCGTACCATTCATTCCACGTCCATGTGAAATGTGTTGCTGCACATAAGGTGTCACTATGCAGTTTCGCAGGATTTTTTTGCACCTTGTAGACGAGGTTTTGAAAAAAGTTTGCAAGAACTTCACAGACGTATGGCTTTGTAGACAACATCTTTCACAAACATTCAAAAGAATTTGGAAAACAATGATTGTAGAAATTTGTAGGGATCTTGCAGGAACTGGCAGGAAAATAAATTGTTGTGTACGAACTTGCAGACAATGGGGTTGTGCAGAGATTTGTAAATTTATCCATTCAAGGGTGTTGCACCCATTCTCGCCGAATACAATAGAATTTTACAGGCATTACTCAAAACTTCATAGCAAAGGATACTTGTGCAGGCATCCTGGAGCTTCGTTACTTCATGCGGTTGCGTAGGACTATGCATTACTTTCCATACTTGTGAAATTGTGCGAGCCTTGTAGAATCTCCCTGACTTGAGGCATGCTGCAGAAACAGGATGTTGTGTATGGTTTCGCAGACTGCGCATGACATCACACACATTCAAAGTGTAATCTTCATCTTTGTACTCACGAACAAAAATAATAGAGTTCCTCAACCATCAAAGGCTGCGGAAACTTCTTATTACTACCACTACTTGTTTTGGGTTATACAAGATTGCTCTTGAATCCAGATGATCCTGCATCATATATGCCTTCTTAATTTCACTTCGTGGGTCAGTTTAGTGACCATTGGTTTTTCCTCCGCAATTATTACCTAACTACCTTCTGATGGTGGCTTCTACTTTGGTTTTGAGATGCCTTTTTTTAATCATTATTAACTTGGGCATGGTTTCACAGATTGTGCATGACATCACACACCTTCAAAATGTAATATGCATCATTTTACTCATGAACACAAATACTGGAGTTCATCAACCGTCAAAGATTGCGAACACTTATTATAATTGTCTCTAATTTTTTAAAATAATATTGTCACGTCTCTTTCGTGTGAAGAGACTGAAACAAAGTAAACATAAGATACGTTCGGGAAAAATTAAAAATGACGGGTGTGTGGGGGGAAAGAAATTAGGGTAAATGGAATTAAAATTGCAGGAAATGATTTAGGGAAGTCGATGTGAAAATAATGTGTCACTGAGTGCAGTCTGCGTGATGAATGCTGGCCATCCCTACAAATTTCGTCCAATGGAATCCCTGATAAATATAGTACTGATAATTTATTTTTAGAGGAGATATTAACAAATATTTCCAGCCATAATAATAATTTGTGAAGAGGGAAACTAAAAAATTTCTATAGTTTTTTATTTCACTTAAATCGGTTTGATTCCTTATTTTTGTTTTTTCTCCTACTGTTGTTTTTTAGTAAGCATGCATTTACAACTTGGTGTTACTAGAAAATGTAAACTTTAGATCTAGGCGGTTTATAAAATTTATTTACGGTTCAGATCTATATATTATAACGGTTAATGGTTTTCTTGAGTTGATATATGGATTTATTAAGGTTTATTAGCCTTTCTGGTGTTAAATATGGATTGTTAACTTAAAACCTTGACAACAGTGTGGGATTTAGGTTGTTCGACCTTCTGTTAAGGATGTAAGTGGGAAAAGTAAATGGATCTAAACTATGAACAAAAATAAAAAACATATAATAGAATTCATCCCAAACTCCACTCTTTATTTATTTCTTATAAATCATTACATTGGTCTCAATTACATTCATATTCTTTTCACTCTATCTCATACAATTCATTCCTTACAAAATTCTATCAATATGGCACTCAGATATTCATTTCTTGTGAGGCGCTCATATACAAAAGGTTAATTACAATAAATATACAAAATACATGACATTCAAAAGTCACTTCTTTTAATTTGTGCCTCTGTTGGCCTCTGTCTCATACTGGCTCAGTTTTTCTTCAATCTGTGGCTTTGTGTCTTCTTCTGTGACTTCCTACAGTGTAATGCGACTATTTCTAGTATCTCACGGCTTTCTGCATATTTCACAGCTTTATCTAGTTTACCACGGCTTTGTTCTTTGGTTCACGGATTTCCTCTTTCCTTTGCGGCTTGATCCAACTCTCTCCGGCTTCTTATTGACTTTGGCGGTTGTTTCCTTAACTCCGCAGTTATCGTAAAATTTGATAAATAACCCTGTCAACATCATCCCCTGACTTAAACTTTGTCTCGTACTCGAGACAACTACTGATGAAGAACACTGATGAAGAACCCTGTTATTTCCTCCAAAATTATACTATGTAGGCATCAACCACTAGAACTTAGATGCTTAGCATAAGGAAAAATTCCCCCGCTCGACTGGATTTATGGGACACCAATTTTGGGAGGGTAAAGGCATCAACTACCCAGGAACTTAGACGTCTAGCATAAGGAAAGGTTCCTTTGCTCGAATCCCCTGATTGGGTATATGAGACACCCTACCTCTTTCTTTCCTTTAGGGTAGAGCTTGGGGGATGTACTTTGTAATATGTGGGGGTATATTCTTCTCAAATTTGTACCATAAATCAAGATGAATATTAACTTGATTTACCCATTCTTCTAGCTGTGCATTTTCTTGGATCAATGGAAGAATTTCCAAAGGTGGCAGCTTGGCTTGAATTTGATTCCATCTTTGGTGAGAAATTGTAACCTCTTGTTGCATTCTGATTATGGCTTTGTCCATCATATTGTTGCATTCTTGCATTTTTGTTATTTTCTCCGTCTGCTCCTTTGTTTGGTCTGATATGTCTCTGTGAGTTCAACAAGATTTATTCTTTGAGTTCCATCTTTATATGTACTAATATCATATGTAGCAGATTGCATATTTATTTTTTGTTCCAATTTTTCAAGCTACACTTTCTCCTGTTGAGTTTCACTAGGCCACCCTATTGTATATGTGTAGTAGGCCACGACATTTTGTAGCTCTGTTTCTAATTTGGTGACTGCAGCTTGTATTTCTTTCCTTTTCTGCTAGTTTTCCACTTGCCGTGGCTTAAGAATTTGTTGTTCATACTCTTCCACGTCATCCTAACTGATTTGATCATTTCTGTATCCAATTGAATTGCATCTTCTTTCAATATGAATATGACCACCTTCTCTGTTTGCACCTCTATTTGTAGCTTTGATGTAGTACTGATATGTGGCTTTGCAGTTTGGATAGATGAAAGTATCGTTCAAATTGTTTCTTTTATCTCAATACATTTTTGCATCCAATCATGTTTAGCACTTTGCTCTAGTAGTTAGCTACAAGTGGTTTTCTGTAAGGGGTTGAGTTTATCCAAGTTTACCTTATATCCTTTTGTGGTTTGTTCTACTACCCCTTGTTGTAACTGTATGGATTGTTCCTTCTTCCTTTGTTGGAATGCTTGTTTGATTCTATCCAAAGAGTCTCTCGATGCTTGAACTAGTACCATGCTTGAAGATGTTTTTGTGGTTGATCGCTGCCGATATTGTGTTTTTTTGTTCTCCTAGTGTTTTGAGTTTTGTTTTTTTCTTCTTTTTTTTGGCAGAAATAGGATGACATGAGGAAAAGAAAAAAGAAGAAAAATAGATAGTTGGCAAAGAGAAGATTAAAAGAATTAAGAAGAGTTAGGAATTTAAGAAAATATAATTAAAATGAGGAGGATGGAAGAGAGAGCAAGGTTTACCCTCAAAAAATAAGGAGTTAGAAAAGAAGGTAGAAAAAAAAATATTGGAAAGAGAGGAAAGAGCAAAGAGAATAAAGGAGTGGAAGGATAAGTTGAATAAATTGTAGAAGATAGGAAAGAAAGAAACACCCACTTCAAGTGGAGGCCAGCAAATAGCTACCCCAGAAAGGGAGGTAGATGTAAAAAGTCTAGCTATAATACCTGCGTCAGGAAGAGACCAACTTGAATTAGTTACCCCACAAAATCTAATAAGAAGAATATCTATAGATAATCCTATTCAGAAATCAATATCTAGAACAACTATTTTGATGTCTGATTTTACAACAATTAGTAGGAAGTTTGGAGCCAACATTAAAGCAAGTTGTAGGAGAAGAGAATTGGAAAGAAGGAATGACATAAGGTCCTTTACTAATCAAAGAAAAGGGAGAGGAAGAAGAAAGGGTTAAGGAAGTAAAAGAATTAGTTGAAGAATTTAGAGAAAAGATAATTATAACAAAGAAGAAGGTAGAAGGAAAAGTTAATGAAGAGTTAGAGAAGAAGGATGAAGAAATATAAAAGCAAGAGAAACAAGGAAAATAAGATGAGAAGCAAAATAAGAAAAGAAGAAGTGATGAAGAGTTAGAGGATAATCTTAGATTTAGGAATAATAAAGAAAAGATGATATGTGTAGAAAATAATAGTTATGAAGAGTCACCAATTAAAGATGCGCTCCCCAACCACCACACAAGCCCAAAGGAGATGACCCCCCTGAAACGGTCGCCATTCCATGTGCCCCTTGAAACACCTATTCAAAGGATAGAAAAGGGAGAAATGTTGGAAGAAAGATATCACAAATTACAAGAAGAGAGTAAAAAGAGACAAGAAATTGTAAGAAAATTTAGAGAACTGTTAGGAGAATTATGCTTTGATATCGAGTTATCTAAAGACAAAAGATGAAATAATAACTTGGTAAAATCCCAGAGTCAAACAAGGAAGGTGAAACCAATGAAACAACAAGAAACTAATCAATCTCAAAGGCCTTCTCAACCAATCAGAAGGATGGCAAAAAAGGTCAAATTACAATTGTTTGATTCAGACACAAGTGATGTTCTGGAGCATTTGTTCTTATTAGAGACTCTCTGGAAGAATAAAAACATCATAGATAATGTTATCAAACTAGGTGAATTCATCGACACTTTGAGGGAAGATGCGTTGAGATGGTATATGAAAAAAAATCTCAAAACAATAAGGATTGGGATGCTATTGAAAAATAATTCAGGACAAACTTCCATTTCCTGGAAGCACCATTGGAAGGGGTGAGCAAGATGGGAGACCTTGTATAGGGAGAGAAGGAAACAATTACAGAATTTAGCCATCAATTCAAAACTACTACCAGGGAGTTAGAAGATCCTCTTACGAACAAACAAAGGATTGAGTGGTTCACTTTACGGCTTCTTCCCTACATTAGAGGAACACTGGATGGACAATAGTTCAAAACACTAGTAGAAACAATAAAAATGGCTATTAGATTAGAGTCCCAGCCCATAGCGGAGAGAAGGAGAAACATCCCAAAAAACTGAACTAGAGAGAGTACAACTAGAACTAGCAAAATTAAAACTTCAACAAGAAATCTAGAAGAATGAAAGACTTAAGAACAATTCACCACCGAGGAGTCACTTAAAATCCAAGATGTGGTGTACAATATGATGTGTTGAAGGTCATAGTAGAATAGAATGTCCTCAATTAGAGAGTACAAAAAGAGTAGCCACGATTAGACAATGAGCCTCCCAAAGAGAATCTTCTAGTAATATTTCAGCATTAGAAAGAACATGGTGTGGCATTTGCAGACTACAGGACCAACACATGCAGGATAATTGTCCCTTACTAGAAGTGGCACCTCTAACTAATAAAATGATGTATTGCATTGCATGCGGTTCATATAACCATTACCATCACACTTTCCCCTTTGTAGAGGCATTGGAAGATTTGAAAGATTATAATACTAGAAGAGTTTTGGCCATGAGACAAACTACAACACCCAATCCTTCCCATGTAGCACAACAGATGCTTATAGCAAACCCACCACCTACACAACCAACAATAACTTCACCTCAGTACTCAAACCAGCAAGGAGGACAACCATAGTTTCGAGGTGGCTATCAGGGAAACAATTATAATCTAAATTACCAGGTATATAATGAAGGAGGATACCACAGGGGCTATAGAGGTGGTTTTGGGGGAGGATATATAGGTGGTTATCGAGGAGGATACAGAGGTGGCTATGAAAATTCTCAAAGAGGAAGAGGCTACCAAGGTTATAATGATGGAGGTTACCATGGAGGCTATAGAGATAATCAAGGGGGTGGATACTAATGAACTGAATTACTATAAGTGTGGTCAATATGGACACCTAGCTAGGAACTGCACAAAACCCAACCCTTGCAGCCTTTTGTCATGAAAGAGGGCATGATTGCATTCAGTTGTCCTAAAGTTGTGTAGTTCTATAGGAGTGGAGGAACTAAGTTAGAGGCTTTGGGGAAATATGCCCAGAAACATGTACAACATCTTACCAGGATCCCATGGGATGAGGAAACAATATCAAAAGATAATGTCTGCAAGATCATCTAGCTCAGGTAGTAGACCAATAGAAGAGGGCAAGAAGGAAGAAGCAAAAGAGAGTTATTTGGGGAGGAAAGCATCCAAAGGAGGCATAAAAATTGAATAACCTAGATACAGAGGAGCCGTTACTACCAAAAGTGCCACAAATAATGAGGTTGCACCCAAAAAGAAGAAAATAATCAGGTTACCAAAAGAAGAGAATTCTTCTAGTGAAGAAGAATGAAACTTTAGAGAAATTACACCAGATCTTGGTATGAAATAAGTTGAGAAAAGTAAGGAATTGGTATAAGAGGCACAAACCCAGGAATAAAAGGAGAAAAAATGTTTTTTTAGAGGAAGAGATCTTTTCTTTAAAGGAAATAGCTAAATTAACAATTAACCATGGTATAGTAGAAAATTGAAACAATTTATCAAATACTAGAATAAAGAGGAGAAGACTTTTCATGTCTAGAGAATTGAAGCATGACATAATAAGAAGAAAAGAAATGTGTTCCATACCCAGTGCACCTAGCAGAAATCCACAATCTACTTGGATGCTAATATTTTTGAGACCACCATCACCACAATACTACTAGACCTTGGCGCAGATGTAAACATGATGTCCAAAACTACTTGGTAGAGGCTAGGTAGGCCTCTGTTGGAACCTACCATGTACTTTATTGGCTTGGTAGATGGATCATCAAGACAACCACTAGGATCATTGAGGAATGTTGAAGTAAACATCATGGGAATTAAGAAGTAGGTAGCTTTAAACCCTTCTTACAATGCTATCCTAGCTATGGAATGGTTTGTGGATTGCAACAGAACACTCAATTCAAAAGAAGAAAAAGTGAAACTCCAAGCAGATGGCATATGTGCACATGTAACCTTACATGTAGGAATGAATGTTGTGTGGGTAGAAGAAGTATGGAATGACCGTGAAGAAGATGACTTTGATGATATTCATGGGGTGTACGCTCTAAATAAGTTTTCCCGTATTGATAGAGAATTCGATCCAAATTTAGAAGGAGAAATCTCAATTAAAAAATAAGCTAACAATGATACTTCAGATAATGTTATTGAAGCTTGGATACATGGATTTCCAGAATCAGGAACAAGAAAACTACATTATGCAAGAAGAATCCCATCATGGATAATCACTTTGAACAATGATACAACGGATATTGATTTGGACATTTTATCTCTAGCACGTGATATATTTGAAGAAGATGATGGTTATTACTCTACAAAATAAGAATTTTGATTTGGAGATGATAATGGGTACTATTCTATAGAACAGGAGTTTGGACTTAAAGATGATGAGGTGTATTATCCTACAAAAGAAGAATTTGAAGACTTATCCATTAAATGCATGTGTAGGTTAAGTCATGAAGCATCCCACCAAACCCTACCCAAGTATTTAGGATTTAGAGACATAGAAGGATATATTTAGATAATGGAAAGAATATTTCCAAACGAAAAGGCGAGAATGGAAGCCTTGGATGATACCCTAACCATAAATGTCATGGGTTGGTGGGTGGCTCATAAACCAAACATATCTCATTGGAATTCATTGACTACATTGCTTAGAAAAAGGTATCTGGAGAGTGAGGGATACTATGCAGGAATACCTGAATATACCGATGATGATCCACAGAGACATATTCAGACTTGTGAATGACATTGGAAGATATGTGGAGAACATTCACCTGTATTATGGATATAATTGTTTGTATGGACTCTAGGACCCATATCGCGGTCTTGGTATATGCACCAAGAAATCAGACAAGAAACAAAGGAGTGGACCCAGATTGTTAAATATTTTTGTCATACATTTAATTTTTGGGATGCAGATCTAAACACCTTGCAAGCACTGCAGAAGATAAGAAATTTATTTTTCTTAACTCTAGAAGAAGAAGAAAACCATTATTCAAAAGAAAAAACCAGAAACTAAAGTACTAGAACCACTATTAAGTTTACACAAAACTCCAAAAATGGCAAGCTCTTTTGTAGTAGAAAAAAAGAGAGGGAAGAAAAACCAAAAAAGTTGAGATACAAAATAATAGAAGGGGAAAGAAAAGGATAGAAACCAAGGATGAGGGCGGTCAATATTACTATCAACCTTTGAAACCCAGGACTAAAAAGATTGGCATAAATGGAGATGAAAAATTTGCAAAAATTAGGGATTACTGGTCAGATGAGGAATTGGCTAACGTAGTAGAGTTACTACAAGAATTTCAGAACATTTTTTCTAAGGGTTTTAAGGAGTTACAAGGAATAAAAGAAGAACCGAGCACAATGAAGATTCCGATAAAAGAAGGCTTCAAACCTTTGAAGAAAATAATTTACAAACTAAATCCAAATCTAAAGGTTAAGGTGAAATATGAAATTGACAAAATGATGAACGCTGGAATAATCAAACTAGTAGAAGATTCGGAATGGATAAGTCCAATGGTTATCCAAAATAAGAAAAATGGTGAAATATGCATATGCGTGGATTATAGGGAGTTAAACAAAGTTTGTGTTCATGACCCATTCCCTACATCTTTCACAGAAGAAGTCTTGGAGAATGTGGTAGGAAGGGAAGTGTATTCTTTTACTGATGGTTTCTCTTGTTACCATCAGGTTAGAATTACTTCTGAAGATCAGCCAAAGACTACAGTTTTTCTTAGAATGAGGTTCATTTATGTACACTGTGATGTTGTTTGGTCTAAAGAATGCACCAGTAGTCATCAACAAGATAATGATCAATTATTTTAAGGAATTTAACCATGATTTCTTGGAAGTATATTTAGATGACTGGACAATATATGGACTATTGAAAAATCATATTCAGGTGTTGAGACTAATGTTTCAAAAAAGTAGAGCATTGAAAATATCCCTCAATTTGAAGAAATGTATATTTTTGACACCATTTAGAACATTATTGGGACACATCATATGTAACGAGGGACTGTTAATTGACCTAGTCAAATCCTTAGTGATTGTTAATTTGCTGCCACCTAAAACATAGAAGGATGTAAGAACAATTTTAGGGTATACAGGATACCATAGGAAATTTATAAGGAATTATATAGAAATAAGTGCACCATTGGAAGAACTATTGAAGAAGAGGATGAACAAGCAGACACCATGGTCCAAAGAATATGCTGATGCATTTGAAATTTTGAAGGACAAAATTCTGCATGCACCTATCCTCATTTTTCAAAATTGGAAGGTTCCCTTCCATGTTCATGTGGATGCATCTAACATTGCAATTAGTGCAGTAATAACTCAGCCAAGAGACAATATGGACCATCTAGTTTCTTTTGCAAGCATGAAATTAGCCAAGGTAGAAAGGAACTACTAAACAACAAAGAGAGAAACTCTAAGTATGGTGTATGCTCTATAAAAATATGGCCAATAAATTTTGGCTAATTATTTTATATTTTATACTAACCATGAATCATTGAAGTATTTTCTAAACAAACCAGTATTATAAGAAGGGATTTGTAGATGGTTGAGGCTCTTCCAAGAATTTGATTTCACTATAGCAGTTAAGTCAGTTAAGTTAAATATTGGGCCAAACTATTTATCAAGAATAGAGAATGGAGAGGGTTAAGGTCCAATAGATGATGATTTTCTTGGAGATCACTTGTTTAGATTCGAAGTAATTCCAAAAGAATTGGATGAGATATCTCAATTACTCACCATAGGAGAATTTCAAACAGACTACACCAAACAACAAAAGATAAGTTTATTAAGTAGGGACTTCCCTTTCCCTTTGATTCAAGGCTAATTATATAAAAAAAGGAATGATCATATTTTGAGGAGAGTATATTTGGAGCATGAAAGGAAAAATATTTTGATAGAAGCACATGGAGGAGTTAGAGGAGGAATGTAGAATAATTTCTACATCTTTCAAGGATCTCTCATTTCTGTTATATTTTTTTGTGTCGGTCCCCTTTTAGTTCAATGTTCATTTGTTCTTTTGGGGCTCAAATATTGACTAAGTATGAAGCTGAGCACAGATGGCACCCACGTGTCCCTTCAACACATATTGGAGAAGGCACAAGAAACTAGGAACCTCAAAAAAATGTGTTGCTTCCATGTGGCAAAAGCACAACAACATAGCTTGAGCGGGTGAAAAAGTCAAAAGGAAAGAAAAAGAGCCCACAAAGCTCCACGTGTATTCCAGGTGCAACTCCAAAGGGAGAAAACAAAAGAAAGCCCCAAATCATCACACAGCCTCCATGTGTCACTCAAGGAAGTGATCACTGTATTAAGAGCCAACCAAAAAAATAAAATGAATCGTAGTTTAGCATATTAAATGCAATCCTGAGTCCCAAAGCGGGCAGTTGAGATTCACCGCATGGGTTGAAGATCATGTAGGTAAATAAATAAATGCAGATAGTTGAACTCATGATGGAAGACACATCAGAGAGTGAGCCACAAGATCTATAAAAGATGGTCTTGGTGCCAATATATAGATAGAGAAGAAATGAAGAGGAAGAGCTCAGAAGATTTTTAGGTTAAATAGTTTGTGTTCATCAGCCTTAGCAAGGCTCTGTTGTAAAGACATATTGTAATATGTGTCATTCTTGGCCTTATGCACTATTTTCTCTATAAAGAAAGAGTTCTTGTTCTATGCACAAATAAGTTCACAATACTCTGGTCTTGATTCTCTTGTGTATGCTTTTATTTGTTTTGATGAATGTTTAAGTTTCTATCATGTTATACGCATTTAGATCTTTACATAAATCTGTTAATTTGAAAATAGTTATGTTTCAGTTCCTTCTAGCCTTTAATAGTACAAAATATCTCTAAGAGGGTTAATCATGCTCAATGCTCCTTAAGTAGTTTATTAGCTATTTTGGTTTCTATCTTTGTGTTTTTGGCAAAGTTTCGGTTGTTAGCAATATTTTAATATTGTGAACATTATTATTATTGTGCAAATAATGAGTTGGTGACAACTCGTAGAGATCTCTTAGAGAGATTCTAGGTTTGTTGAGTGATTAGTGGATCATGAGATATTCTAGGGAGTAGTTTGAGATTGAAGTTGACTCCTTAAATTAAGGAGATCAATCTTCTATATATTGTAATCTCCCTTGTCTAATAAGATATCCCGAATGAATTGAAATAATTGTGTCTATGTTTACTGTTTTGTCTGTTTCACGGTTATAATCTGAGCAAAATTATATCATTGGTATCAGAGCAGGTCAACCATTAGCCATGATGTGAGTCGTGTGCTAGTTCTTCAATGGTGACAATGGATTGGATTATTCTTGCGTGAGTATACTCATTGCGACTAAGATAGGATTTTTATTTGTTATTACAAATTTATGGTTTGATTCTTTGTGTATCAGAGGATGTCAATATTACTGCGCATTATCATTGACTTCAACGGATCCATTTCTTACATATGTTTGCGTCCAAGTCTGTAGATGTAAAGTCATTCGCCTTATATCATTCTTGGATCTGCTGTGCTAACGTCAGATCTATAATATACGTCTATTCTGCGTGCTTTCAAATTTTAGGAATAGTGATCTCCAATCGCCATCACCGTGATTCACGAATTTTACAGCAGAAGAGTTCTGTGAGTCCAACTCGTTATTCCACCTCTATCCATACGCATATGCCATGATGGAGATATTTATGTAGCTCGACCAAAGAAGATTATCATTCTAAGTTTCTGCATCTAGATTGAAGAATTGGTTCAGTTTGATTTTTTGGATGATTGGGATCTGTCAACATTGCATCGTTCAAATCGGCCAGTGAATGATCTTTTTAAACTTGCAGATTAAAAAAAAAATTGTTTTTTGTGGGAGAGAGAACTTGATCGACCCAAGGACGTGTATCATTATATATATTTTTATATATTGAAAACGCCTATGCTCAACAGAGAAGCGCAGTCTGTATAAAATGAAATTTTAGACAGCAGCGTGAAGCATTTTTTTTGATTGGAATCACCTTTGCTGACTGTATTTCTATTATTGAATTGTCTAGTGATCGGTTTTGTGGCAGATCTGATTCAACACCTGCGAACTGTACGTGATCAATTCCTTTGCCACTTCTCAAAACCGTTATCTGATCCATGCATGATTTTGGAGGTGATATTCTTTGTATCAAAACGTCCCAAGTTCTTCCTTGATTTTGGTACAGTCCTGATCTGTGCACCATCGTTCTGATCAATTGTGATCTCCTCTGCATCAGAGGCATATCATGTTTTGATAGAGAGATTGCTCAATCCTCTCAAATCTCGCTAATCCTGCCAGACACAGATCCTCCATTATTCTGCCATGGCCGTGTGGAGACATGTTATTGGAGGGGATAAGAGTCTTTGATAGACTCGTATAGTTACGTGGATTGTGGTATTCCTTCTTTGATTCTGCCTTCAAGTGCGTCAGCTATATATTTATGCCCATCAAGACAAGGTTTATTTGCATATATGAGTTTGTGAGTTATTAGCTCAATCACCGTTGTCAGTCCAATCTAGTCGTGTCAAGAAAACAAAGTCTAAATTTGTTAGGTCTTTCTCAAGTTCAAAGAGTCTTATTTTATATTTGTACCACGGTGAAGTTTTACTATATGGTGGACCATTATTCGTCAATAGAATTTTTTGTTTTGTGTGTTAAGTTAAAAATTTATAGTCAAATTTATTGTCAAGTTTATATATTGTATTTCTAGTCAAGTCCTCTAGTCTTAGTCAAAAAAAGTTGTATTGTCAACATTGTTAAAATTGTGTTAGGTGAATATAGGTAGTCAATGTCAAATAGGTGATTTTAGGAATTTTTTGCATTAGTCATTGTGTCATTGTATTAAGTCCGAAAAAATAAAAAAAATTTGCCCGCATTTCAATTTTTGGACGCATTTTCGCTTGTACGCGACGTCCAAATTATTGAAGGTATTTTTGAGCTCCATGATCAAATCCAGCTGAGTTAGCAGCATTCAGATGGAGGCTGGAGGCAACGGAGGCAGGAGGGCAATCAGCGACCTCTCGTCAGGCACCATCGACGAGGCCGCGGTATTGATATGGTGGCCAAGTATTTCAGTTGTGTGTTTGATTTCATTATTGTGTGTTTTATAATAAGAACAGATGTCACATTCCTGTTCAGAATTGTATTTCCTTTTATAACCTCCTGATGTAAATATGTGATAGTAGAAAGATAAAAGCACAAGAAAAAGCAGCATCATGTTTTTCTTGAAGAGGATGAATAGAGGTTCATGAGCAGGGGCTCGTACCTAGGACAGAGGTCCATTATTGTCAAACAGGGGTTCGTATTTGTTGAACAGAGGTTCAGTGTACCAAGATCATGAGCATGCAGAGGCAGGCAAGCTGTAGAAGACGTGTGAATGTTTTTCTCTACATTGTTCACATTAGGGGAGTGTATGTGTGGAAATAATAATGTTAACAATAGGGGAGTGAATGTTAGCAATATTTTAATATTGTGAACATTATTATTATTGTGCAAATAATGAGTTGGTGACAACTCGTAGAGATCTCTTAGAGAGATTCTAGGTTTGTTGAGTGATTAGTGGATCACGAGATATTCTAGGGAGTAGTTTGAGATTGAAGTTGACTCCTTAAATTAAGGAGATCAATCTTCTATATATTGTAATCTCCCTTGTCTAATAAGATATCCCGAATGAAGAGAATAATTGTGTCTATGTTTACTGTTCTGTCTGTTTCACGGTTATAATCTGAGAAAAATTATATCATCGGTGCATCACCATAGTTAGGATTTTCATTATGTTTTATCTCTAACCCTCACCTCAACATAATAAGAGAACAACCAACTTCTATAAAACCTGGAGGTTATCTTAGGGGCCAAGTCCCTCATCTCTAAGATTTCCCATGAATTTGATGGTTCATCTGCAAAGATAATTGTCAACAGTTTTCCTAGCACGCTCGGTGGGACAAGCATTGAAAGCTTAAACTTCAAATATTGCTAAGTTTGGTGTGTGATGTAGCAATTCCTAGCCTTTGGAGGCTCTTTAGTAACACATCTGGTGACTCTATCTGACATCTCAACTTGTCTCAGTAGTATTGGCGGGTTAATCCTTTCTAGTTCATGAGAAGGATTCAAACGTGGTCTAGAGCAAGGGAAGAAGGCACATTTGAATATATGCACTTGTCCCCAAGAATAAATAGAAGAGGTAGATAGATTCAAAGATCTTCATCTCCTCCAAAGTGGACTCTTTCAATACCTCCGCCTGGAAGGATCTTCTTACAATCCACTAGAGTTCTTAGGTCTATCATAATGGTTCATCAACCGCCCCTCCTACGAGAAAATTTATCTCATGGAATCAAGGGAGTCCACTCATCTTACCAGTACATCCCATGTCATGGAATCCCATTCCAGCAAATGTGATGAAGGCACTACCTAAATTCAGTAGTGACTTTAAGACCCTAGAGGAAAATCTTCAAGATGTTGCAGAGATATACACAGTACATTATATCACAGAGAAATATGTTTCCTTAAGGTTATTGGTTGCCTCATTTAAGGGGAAATACCTTGACTAGTACCGATCCTTGACTCGTAACTCAATTAGTACTTAGGATCAGCTGGGAAATGTTTTCATTAGAATATTCAGAAAAAAGAGAGATAGATTTTTTCTCTTACAACAACTTATCAACATCAAGAAAGCTTCGTAAGATCCTATAACTGACTTTAATACCAGATTCTATAAGACATGGAAAATGATTCTAGTTCTAGCTAGGCTGCCAACAGGTATGGATATTATATTTTATTTAAAAATATTTGAATTTAGATATATTTGTCATTATTCAGTTGTTGGGAGGAGATTCTTTGCCACAGTCCAGGCTGAGAACAATTTGATAGATGTTGGTAAACTTCCCCAAAGGTCCATTTTCCAGTATATCTAGAGATACCCCCCTTCCTCGAGCAAAGGAATCAATATATACTCAAACTCCTACATCAATATATAGCTACCCATCCCCTAAAGGAGCCACCGCCACTACGGAAACAACACCACCATCATCATCTTCTACAGAGATGGAGGAAGTAAAAAATATTCATAGGAGTTTCTCTAATAAGATAGTTAACCTTAAGAGTCAAAATGTGTACCCTAAACAAAATTATCAAGGCTACCAAGGGAAGAAGCCCACTTATCCTTCGCAATATCCAAATACCTAAAGATCACTGTCAGCAAAGCCATCTAACTAAATTATCCCAGTCCCGACACCACTCGAGATGCTCCTACCCAATAAGGGGAGAGAAATGATTTCAGGATAGAACTATTTGGTGGAAGATCCCAACGCTTTGTGTTTTCCTTTTAATACCCCTCATATGCCAAGGGATTTCCCTCAAGGGAATATACAGCAAAAGGTATGAGAAAAAAGAGAAATGGAAGGCTACAAGGTCCAAGATGGTAGACCCTACTAGTCCCCAGGAATTCAAAATGTGGCCTTAATTACACAAATGTAAGGAATGTCCCTAGAACAAGAGGAAAAAATCACACCTAAACATGTACTATTCTCTTGGGTCGAAGGAAAAGACTCTGTGTTCACAAATGAATTGTATAATTCTAACACAGTATAGTTAGATTACAACACGCGATCCAAGAGGCAGATGATAGAAGCCACGATCCTTGCTCATATAGTAAGTAATGAGGTGAGGAAAGATCCTATGATATTTATTGTTCCTCTACACACAGTCAGATAAGAAACTCCAGAGTTCGCTCAAAATCAAGGTACCTTTCATCTAGCAGTTGAAAGGCAAAAATATCAGCAAGTTTCCAAGGTGAAACCACTCGGGCCAATGAATGTAGTTGAGAAACTCAAAAGAGTGCCAGCCAATGTATCCTTATGGGATATCTTAGGTATTCCAGAGCAAAAAGAATTGCTTCAAGAAGTGCTAAAATCCAATAGCGGTCTGACTGCGACCAGAAATGGAAAAGACCATCTCAAAGTGACTCAAGTTCAAACAAAGTCAGTACTAATGAACCAGAAGGGTGAAGTAAGTAATCCAAGACCTCAACCCTTTTTTATGACTCTTATAATTGGTAATGAATTACTGCATAACTCCATGATTGACTCTAGTGCAAGTACTACAATTATGCCAAAAGTAATAGTGGATGCTTTGGGAATCAAATATGAACACCTAAGAAAAGGAGTCATGCAGTTGGATGGGAAATCAGTCTAAACAATTGGGGTTATTGGAGGTCTCCCATTGCAACTCTATTCTTGCTTGAACATAATTATTCTAGAGGATATAGTCATAATTGATGTTCCACTAGTCTTCGGGTTGTGTCTATCCCATGACTTCATAGCTAAAGTTGGAGGCTATATGTCTGTTGATTGGCCTCATCTAATTTTACGGACCAAGTATGAATCAAATATGAAAGTACTATCACAACCCCTCACATAAGAGTGCATAATGGATCAATTAGCCTTGGGTTTTGAAGCTACACATGTCATGATCACATGAGAAGAGGAGTCATATATAGATGAGGGAAACCATCAAAGTGGAAACTATCTGGTTGACCTGTCGCTAGGAGACCCCTTTGGAAATTTTGATTCCACTGGGTTAGGTACCTATCTCATCTTTAATGATAATCGTGCTATTCCAAAAATCATGAAGGAGGATAGTAAAAGTGAAAATAATCCCATTAAGGATTCAAAGATATGTACTATGCACTTTGATGGTGCTAGAAGTAGAAATGGCTCAGGGGTTGGAATATCCTTAGCTTCACCAAACAGGATGAAGATACTCTAGGAATTTTGTTTCCAATTCACTTGCACCAGCAATGAAGTGGAGTATGAAGCCTTAGTGCATGGTTTGACCTTGGCACGTAAAGAAGGTTAATTGAGAGTCTTTGGAGACTCTGAGTTAGTAGTAACACAGGTCAGAAGCACTTCCATAGTAAAGAACCCAAGAATGAGGTCCTACCGACATAGGGTATGGGATCTCATTGAAGACTTTGAGGCCTTTGATATTCAGATTATCCCTCAAAACCAAAACATGGAGACAGACAGGATGGCCCAAATCGGATTGCAATTTGACCCTACCAAAGATCTTCTAGAAAATAGGGACGTAGTAAAGAAGATCATTCACCTATCCATACCTAACAATATATACCATTAGCAAGTCTTCAAGAGTGACCAAAAAATATTAATCTTCCTAAATAAATATGAAGATTTTGCAAACCAACTCCAACCAAAAATTGAAGAAACATACTAAGATCAAGTTATCCAGCTCAGAACAAACAAACTTCCAAAAGGGATGATAACGTTGGAGAATCTATTTGACTCCAATGATGCTAATATAAATAGGATGAATTTTTCAGCAATCAAGGAAGACTATGTTGAGATCGAAGTATCTCATGGAAAGAAGTTAAAGGTAGGGAAATTAGTCACTCAGAAAGAAAGAGAAAGGCTTGTAGCTTTCTGTCATAGGTATGATAAGGTGGTGGCTTGGATTGATGATGATGTACATGGCTACAATAAGGACATCATTCAACATACCATTTATCTAGAAGAAGGGACGAAACATGTGTGTCAAAATCAAAGGCCTGTGAACCAAAATATAGAGTCTCTCATGGTTGAGGAACTCAGTAAGCTCTTAGAAGATAAAATAATATTTCCAATCAAGCATTCCATATGGGTCTCTAATTTGGTGCTTATAAGAAAGAAGAATGGTGAAATCAGACTTGGTTTGGATTTCAAAGATCTGAATAAGGTGTCTCTTAAGGACCACTACCCATTTCCTTCAATGGAGGAAAAACTACTAACAGTAGCAAGGTCAGAAAGATTTTCTCTACTGGATGGCTTTTCGGGTTATAATAAAATATGGCTAGCAGAAGAAGATCAACATAAGACCACCTTCACAACAAAATGTGGGGAACCTTCACATATGCAAAGATGCCATTTAGACTCACCAATGTTGGGGCAAGCTTTGAGAGAGCCATGGATGCTTTATTTGGGGAGTTAATCATTAAGGTAATCTTGATATACTTGGATGATCTCACAGTGTTCACCAGGAGGGGAGAAGATCATTTTGACGAACTTGAGACTGTATTCAAGAAGTGTCAGGAATTTGGGATCTCTTTGAATCCAAAGAAGTGTGTTTTTGGAGTACCGTAAGGAAAAATATTGGGACACATTGTCTTGAAATATGGAATATCAATCCACCTAGAGAGAATCAGGGTCATTCTAGAATTTTCCCTACCTGTCAATAGGAAGGAAGTACAATCCTTCTTAGGAAAGATCAAATTTGTTAGAAAGTTCATTTCAGACTTTGTTGGAATGATCCACCCAATCACACTGATGCTGAAGAAGGATTTGAATTTCAAATGGACCACCGAAGGTCGAAAAGCCTTTGAGGAAATCAAAAAAGAAATTACATCTGCTCCAGTGTTACGTAATCCATATTTCTCCAAATATTTTATCATGTATATATATGGAAGAAAACACAGTGTAGCCTCTGTGATAACATAAAAAGGAGAGTCACAAGGGGAGGAGCATCATGTATCCTTATTTTCAAAGACTCTCCATGATTATGAAACTAGGTACAAATTTGTAGAAAAGCATGCTTATGCCATTGTAAACGGGTTCAAGAAATTCATATATGTCGTGACCAATAGTAAGATCGTGATCTTGGTGGCACATTCTAGTGTCAAGGAATACATCACTATAAGAGAGATAACTGATAAAAGGGCTAACTAGATCACAAAAATATTAGAGTATGATGTTGAGATAAAGCCCACAAAATTGGTAAGGGGAAAATTTTTGTGCCAGTATTTAATGACATCCATCAATGATGAATTTGAGATGGTGCTCCATATCCAAGGAAATGAATCTAGAAGCTGGGTATCTGATAGAATGCATTTCATGCAAACTGGTGAGTATCCAAGTCACCTTCCTCTAAAAAAGAGAAGGTATGAACGACAAAAGGGATCTGAGTTCATGATAATTAATAATATCCTTTTCAAAATAAACTTTGACGGGATCTTACTCAGATGCCTGGAAGAAGAAGAGACTGAAAGGGTCTTACATTAGTTACACCATGGTAGCTTGGGAGGCCTTTTCTTGGCTAAGACTACTGCTTTAAATATTCTGTAGGTAGGACACTTTTATCCTAGTTTGTTTGTAGATTTCTATGTGATGGTGAACAAGTGCAAAATTTGCCAATTCTACACAGGCTTTAGGAGAAATGTTGCATTTCCTCTTAACCTGATTCTAGTTTAATAACCATTCACGCAATGGGGCTTGGATTTCATTGGAATGGTGAACCCAATTTCAAGCACGGGTCATAAATGGATTATCACATCCACCGACTATTTCACCCGATGGATAGAGCCAATTCCGTTGAAAGAAGCTACCAAGAATATGACCTTGGAACTTCTTCATGACATCACCAACCTCTTTGGACCCCCACTCATGATCATATCAGGTAACACTAATGTTTTTTTTTTGGTGCCAAAGTATCTAAATTTTCTATGAGGCATGGGATTTATCTAAAAACATCTTCCAACTACTACCCATAGGGTAATGGTCTAGTAGAGTCTACCAATAAGAACATGATAAGACTTATAAAAATAATGGGGGAAGAGTATAAAAGATCGAGGCATGAACATGTCAAGACAACCTTATGGACTGACTGGATCACACCAAAATAGATCCTAAAGACCTCACCATATGAATTAGTCTATGGTAAAAGTGTGGTGATTCCCATCATGGTGGAACTCCCAACATTGCAATTGTTAAAGAAAATTGAAATAGAAGAGCATGGAGTGATGCAGGTGAAACTCACAGAATTGACAGAACTTCAAGAGAAGTGGGATTCAGGCCATGAATCTATGATCAACTGACAAGAAATTGTCAAGACTAAGTTCAACCAAAAAACTTTAAAACTTGATCTTTGGGTTGACACCTTAGTTTTAAAATGGGACGTGAGAGCTGCCAAGCCTGGTAACCATGGGAAGTTTGACCCTCTCTAGACTGACCCATTCAAGATTGTTGCATGCAAGCAACACAATGCCTTTGAGCTCAAGATTATGGAAGGTGAGCCCTTGGCTGATTTTGATGAATGAGAACCATCTTAAACCATTCCATTGATACTTTTGAATATTGTAAATATGTATAATATGTATAATATGTATAGTCTCCTTCTTTTGTTTTTTTGCTTGTTTCGTGGGTTTGCCCCTTCCAATAAGTGTCTTCAGACACATGTCTCCTATGGAACCCCCCTTTTCACCCTTTTTGATTTTTTGGCAAGAGTGTAACTTCTTATGTTTCCTTGAAGTAAATGATCCAACGTATTTTTGGGAACATTTACTAAAAAGCATTGGAGAATTAATTGAAAATCTCTTGGGAAACGTGAAATTTGGCTTTAAGGGTCATTTAGCCAAAGTGTCATTATAGGACATGACCCATTGTGTGTGTGAGCCTTTATTTCATAAAAAATAAAGAGGCCATTTAAGGTAGGTTTTGGAGTCACTAGATTTCCATTCCGAATGCTAAGAGTCTCTCACCTTGAATTCCCGAGTCACCATTGCAAAGAACCAGAGTTTCCTCTAGATTTTGAACATTCATGGAAGCTTCTAACTCGATCCCTCAATCAAAATCTTATGCATGATACCTCGCGTCACCTCACGCTCACAACTCAAAGCTGATTTATCCTAATAGAACCATACATTATAGGGATGCTTCCTTAGTCACTGACTATGCAAATGATGTCTATGAACCCTTCTTAACTAAAAATCTAAAAGCCTTGAGAGAAACTGCTCATGTTAGAATCTGTAATATGGGGGATGATGAGTCCTTCAACTCTATAATTTGGACCATGATACTCACCCAGTATATGGTGCCTCTTGTGTACCCATATCTGAAACTTGTGCAGATGTGTGCATGCCATTTCGACATTGATATTAGCACTATTAATGGTAAAGACATGCAGGTGAAGATATCACCACGAGCCATCAGGGAAATTCTAACCCTACCGCATAACCCAAATGCCATATTTTATGGTATGGAAAAGCTCCAAGAAGTTTGGTCCTTATGCCAGCACAAAGCCTATTTCCTCAAGAAATAATTGTGGCAAGTTGATTCAAGCAGTTCTGAATTTCTGGGATTTCTAATCCCTTTGAAAATGGTCATGTAGGATTCTCAGGATGCCTACTCTATGCTTACCTTTATTTTTGGTCAAGACTCAGATAGAGGTGTCCACGACTATAAAATGGGAGACCTTTTTAGGATGAGGGCATTGAAAAGAGACAAAACATATCGGTTCGACTTCTCTGAGGTCATAGTAGAGGGTATTTTCCATCAGATGGCCTATTTCTATCTAAACTCCACATTCAGGTACTCCTCCTATTTGTTCCATCTCATTCTATACCAGAAACAATCATACTTTAACTAGTATATACCCATGTCACTTTGGGATATGGAGGTTCACCCTAAAAATATCATACTAGATATCTGTATGGACCCATGTGATGTCCTGCTCCTCAGACACCTATGAATTTCACAAACTATTTTTTTGTACTCCATCCTTCTTGATCTTTATTAAGGAGTCAATAAAAGAATGAGTGATTCATTTCGAGCCATCCTCAAAGACCCCCTACATCCATATGATTACTTTTTTTGGGTAATGCATTTGATGATACGTGTGCATGATTCTGGGAGGAATCCTTCTTTCTCCCCAAAATCCTCATGATGTGGGTGGTAGGCTTAGAGGTGGCTAGGTAGTTGGAAATCCTTGTTGAAGAATACATCTCTTCACATAAGAAGAAAACATTGTTTGAACTCCCCTGTCATAGAGGTGGTATCACTGTTATCAAGTGCAAGGTGGAGCATATAATCACATAGAAGCTGGCTCACTATGGCTTTTGCCTTGATTTTAAAAGATGGAGATATGACCCAGATGGGAAGATGGCTGCCACCTTGTCTAGAAAAAAAGTCTCAGGCTCATGCAAACATGATCCAAGAAAATTCTTTAAAGCTAGGAGGTCTCCTAAAATGAAGACTCTTGATATTTTTGTTGAATTGAAGGATATCCCGACCCCATAATGGTAGTCTTTTCATCCATTCTTGCAAAAATATGACCCCTCTTTAACTATGGCTAAGATTTTGAGGTCAGCCTTGCGGGGTAAGGAGTGAAGTATAGAAAAAAGTGAGGCCTATTGGAAATATAGGCAAGAAATCAGGAAAACAACCCTCAATTTCGAGGAAGTTTCCACGGATGAAAAATGGGAAGAAATTTGGGACATTGAGCACAGATCTAACATGGATAGTGGGGAGGAGGTCTTTGTCACCAAGGAGTAATTCGTGTAGCATAATGTGGGAACCCTCAGCCGGGCTCATAATAAAAAACATAACCACGACTCTCACCCTCAACTTATCAACAAGATCCCTTGGGCCACATGACCATGCCCATGGTTCAAACAATGCCAGACCCTCAGGGTTTGGAAATAGAAGAGAAAAAAATGTCAGTACCTAACCCAGGGTCCCATCTCTACACATCCATTGGTCTCACCCTCTGCAACTGTCACTGAGGTCACCAACCCCCGGAGCCCTTCTGAGGAAGAGGATGAGGTTTTCTGAGGTTCCTTATTCATCTACCTCTGTCTCTCCTCCCGTTCCTCCATTTTATTCACCTCCTCCCACTCATCCACTTACTTCTCCTCCATCTTTCATTTCCTCAGCAGGAGGGGTTTCGATGCTGGTCACACCGACTCATGCCCTTCCACCCCCTGGTTCCTCTCTTCTTCCTCCACCACCCGCGATTATTACCTCTTTTTCTCCTAAGGTCTTGGCACCCCCTTCTTCGGCCCTTGTGACCTCCCAGAATTTGCAACCCACTATTATCCCATATTTTCTGTCACCAGGATTCCCATTTGTGGGTGGGATTGTTCCCTCCCCCATAGACTTTGTAAATCTGGTTGATATAGCCATGGTGGCCCACAGTAAAAGGAAGGAGAAGAAAAAGAAAAAGGAGATTTCGGTTGGAGTGATGAAGCAGATGCAATCATTATATGACCATCAACCAAGCTCCCTTACCATCACGTAAACGATCCCTAACACCTCCAAACCCACTGAACAGATGTATCTTGATGATTATACTATCAATGCTGTGATGGTGGACCTAGCTTAGTTTTGGCCTCAAGATAAGGTCGAATTGATGAAAAAATCAGCTCCTGTGGTCATCAAAGATTATCTTAAGATCAAAAATAGGCTAAAGAAGGTAGAATCTAGCCTCAAATAGATAGAAAGTACCGTCTTTCACCTCAACATTGAAATAAAAGGAAAGAACAAAGAAGTGGAGAAACTCCGCAAGGAATTAAAAGAGGAAGCTTCAAAGGAATCTCTTGTAGCTTCCTAGGAAGAAGCCATGAAATTGGAGGCCAAATTGTTTGTCTCCAAGGTTACGGCCACTTAATTACAATAGGAGGTTGATTCAAGGAAAGCTGAGGTTACCATGCTTCATGTAAAGTTGTGCACCGTAGAGGAAGAGAAAGGAAGCCTACAATTAAAATACCAATCATCTGAGGACATGGTCAAACATTTGACCCAAAAAAATTCCCAACAGCCATAGAAAGGAAGAACCATCACGTTAGTGTAAGGGTTATACACTTCCTACTACAAAAGTATTACCATTACGGTAAAATACATGCCGCCTGCAATCAGATTCATATATGATGCATAGGTCTTGTGCACCAATGTGGAGTCCTCAGCCTACACCATCAGTAGCGCCATCTATGCCAAAGTTCTTGAATCTCAAGAATTGGTTAAAAAATTATATGATTCTTTGGACTCTGCCTTGTAAGGGGTGGGTATAACAGACAGAAGAATGGTGGCGTCCAAGATCAGGGAGATTATGAGTTGCAACAAGGCAACCATCAAATGCCATAATCTCTTGACTCAACTCCAACTTGGGATCAGAGAAATAAAAAACATCATCGAAGAATTGGTGTAATTAGGCTTCCCCTCTCCCTTTCCTAACAACTCCACGGTCCTTTCAGAGGATTAGATTCAACTACTCATGGAAAAGGAACAAGATAAGATTATTTTTAGGTCTTTAAAAGCAGATTCTAATGTAGCTGAGGTGGAGGCCATATTGAACCAAATTATGAAGTTGGAGTTCCATTTGCACATAATGGTGTAGGATCTTCAAACTTTCTCTCACAAGGAGATCATCGAGTTGGATAGAGCCTTTCAGGCTCTACAATGAAGAACCTACCTGACATAGGAAGAATGGGTTGGGTACCGAAATGCTTTAAAGAAGCTCTGAGTAACGTCTTTTGAAGCCGCATTTTGAAATTTTGAGTCAAAGAAGGATTTCCTAATTCTTCCATGACTGGCATGGAGTCCCTTGGCGAGTAACCATAACTATAGAATAATTTATACATATTTCATGGATCTCTCATTTCTCTTATATTTTGTCACACCGAAACCCCTTATATTTCGACGTTCATTTGTTCTTTCGGGGCTCAAATTTACTATAGTATGAAACTGAGCATGAAGGGCACCCACCGTGTCCCTTTGGCACACAATGAACAAGGCACAAGGAACTAGGAACCTCAAAATAACACCTCAAATTCCACATGGCAGAAGTGATGAGTGCATTGTTTGGCTCATTTATATCATTTCTTCAGACCGGAAATACTCTTTGTGATATGACTTATTAGTATATGGGGACGTTTTGTATAGTCATGTCTTAGTAGGTTGATGAATTTTCCTTGCTATTATTTATGAAAATTTTTATCCCATGAACTTCCTACTAACTACCTTTATGAGATCAAATGTGATGATGTGTGTAGGGAATAATGGAAGTTACTGGTGGATAAGAAGCCCGAGTTTGAAACATGCGGTTGAAGACTGTTTCCATCGAATTGACCTATTATCTTGGGCTTGATTCTAACGGCCCGTAGGAATCTATGAGTTTTAATTAATATTTGATGGACAGTTTTTTATACTTCCTGATATGGCGGATCTTGTAACCAAAATTATCTATATGAAGACTTTGTCTTCAGAACTTGAGTACCACTTTTTGATTATCGAAGAAGATTATCTGCATATTGTTATGGATTTCATTTTTGATATGTTATGAACTCATTTCGAAGTTAATGAAAGCTACGAAATTTTGAGAATTAGAAGTTGTTGAATACTCTATCCCAAGGAAGAGCAAGGGCCCACTCGATCGAGGAGATACGAGGTTACTTTGAGTTTTTTCATGCATACAATCCTTTGATTAGTTTTACTGCAATTATCATTTGATGAGTTTTTTCATGCATGCTTTGATTAACTATCTCTGCTTTCTCCATTATCGCTTTCTCTTAGAGTAGATGCTTTTGTTATGTAAATCTAGTTCATGAATAGTCTTGCTTTCTACTGAAAATTCTAGTTATTCAATTATGATTTAATTTGTTAAGAATAAATGTGTGCATATTTTATTCTACAGTTGAAGATTAGTTGCTAAAATTCCTTTCATTGCACATAGTTGAATTCTATAGATTTGTATTTAATTTCTATAGATTTTAACTGCACTTTTATAGAATAGTCATTAAAAATAAGTAACCCCCCAACAAAATCAACGTATAACTGGTTCTCCTAGACTCTATTGCATATTGCCTAGGACACATACCCTGGTTTAGAATGACACTGACAAATATTATTCCAGTTAAATGATTAGAAGAATACAACAACCCATCATTTTTGGTGCTGTTGCCGGGGATACCTAACCATAAGCTCCATTATTTTATTCCATATGCTATGGGTGTTAATGGAGTTCATATAGGAAAACCAGTAGTTCTCTTGGACCTCGATTTAAACCAGCCAACCTGGATGCATAGGTCACGAGATAACCAAGGGAGATTTATAGCATGCAATATTCAACAAATCTCTTTAGACACTTCACAAGAGAGAAACACTGAGAGTGATACAGATTCCAATTCAATGCCTAGAACCTTTTCTGAGCATTCTGTATCCTCTTCACATCATTCTGCAATGGGGGATCTTGGGAATGATAAAGAACAACCTTTAGGATGAACATTTAGATACCCCATTGTCCTCAATGTAGATGAGGATGCACCCATGAAAAACATTTCACCATCCATCCTCCCCCTCTTTCGAGGAATGACCAAAGAAGACCCTGATTAGTTTCTGTTTGAATTTAAAATCTTGTGCCAGACATATGATTACCAAACTGACAATCAAAAACTCAAATTATTTCCCTCCACTCTCAAAGATTCTGCTATGAGATGGTTTATGGGGTTACCATCTAACTCCATTAATTCCTGGGAAGCCATGGAAACATCCTTCTTGGATAAATACAAAAGACTATTGTAGAGGAAGGGATAGGAAGGAGGAGTTCTTCCAAATATGGCAAAAGGAAGATGAGAATCTAGAGGATTATCTGGATAGATTCCTCTTTCTCCATAAACACAGTGGGTATGAGTTACATGCAGACATCACTAAAACAGTCTTTCTGAAAGGACTGGATGAGGAAACCAAGGATTCTCTCCATCTCATGGGAGGTGGAGACATGCATAAGCTTACCATGGAACAAATTACTAAGCTATGTAGAAGATATTCTAGAACACGTGGAGGAATAAGAAGGAAACAAACATCCAAGTCTTTGGGTACCTCTGAACTTCTAGAAGAAATGGCCAACATGAAAACAGACATTCTGCTGCAATTAACATCCACCATAGATGGACTCAAGGCAAAAGCCACCCCTACTAAATAACCATTGGACATGTATTGCTCTAAATGTCAGAAGAGACACCCCTTGAGAGAATGTCCTTTAGGACGTCACAGATATGTGCTTAATCTATGAAGTTACTGACCATGACACTAAACATTGCACACTTCTACCACAATTAAAGGGAGGTTTGAATGCCATCTCTCAAACAAGTTGCTGAATTAAATTTTGTCCAAAGACCAAACAATCAGGGTGGGTTCCCATCTAGACCAACTCAGAATCCCTAGAGAATGCCATGGCCAAATCGGGCCTCTCAGTCTTCTTGGGGACAACCTGAGTGGGAAAACTCAAACTGGATGACTTATCCATATCCACCACCTTGGACAAATCCATACACTCATCTGGGTTGGGCTCCACCACCTGCAGCCAATCCTTGGCACAATCAGTAGTGGGGTCCTCAACAAAATTTTAGCCAAAATCAGTCCTGGGCACCACCACAAAATGGTAATCAACAACACAGGTTCCAGCAGCCATAACAAGCTTTAATGCCTCCACCTCAAGCCTACCAAAATCAAGGACAAACAACACAAACACAACTTCTAGCTCAGCTAGTAGCCAATCCTAAAAATCAACAGACAACTTTGATTGATGACACAGACATGCAGGTAACACCATGCAGGTTAACACTATTGGTAATTTACGATTACGATCTGGTAAAATATTGAACCCTCCTGTTGTTATCACAGAACTTTTTGATGATGCCGATAAGGAAGAAAAACTTGAGGGTAACACTATTTCTTCACCAATGCCAGATAACAAGGATGATCAAATACCCAAACTGACTACAACCCCTTTTCCTGAGCGATTACAGGACACTCAGATTGCAGATGAAACAAAACTAGTTCAGGAATTGAAAAAATGTACATATTGAGGTTCCACTGCTACATGCAATAAGGGACATCCCTGAACTCAACCAAACCATTAGAAATGAATGTATAAAGACACCAGGAAGAAAAATAAATACCCAAAGACTTTCAGAGTCGAAGGGAATTTGGCTGATTTAGTTGTTAGCACCCTCATCTCTCCAAAATATGGGGATCCTGGGAGCCCTATCATTACTATTTGTATAAACAACCAGTCAATATCTCATGTTTTGGTGGATCTTGGTGCTGCTATTAATGTTATCACAACAGAAATGTTTAACCTACTATCCTTGACAGGACTTCAACCAACCAACACTGTTTTGTAGTTAGCAGATCAATCCATTGTTGTACCTGATGGTGTGGTTGAAGATATAATGGTCACTGTTGAATTATGGGAGTACCCAGTTGATTTCATGGTTTTGCAGCCTAAAGCTCAGAAGTTGGGATATCTAGTCATCTTGGGAAGACCTTGGCTGGCTATGGTTGCTGCGTACATTGACTATAGGTCAGGCAACATGACAATTCTAAATGGGTAGAAATCCAAACACATTTCATTATATCCTCCTACCCAGCCTTATATGAACAATTGTGACCAGGTATGGGTGGATTCTTTGGATGCTAACTCTTTGAATTCTTCTTTTCTGGCCACTATTGTAGTACACAATCATATGACAGAAGTTACAGAGTCATATGCGTTGACTGATTCCAAGGACTCTGCAACTACGGAAATCACCACTACTTCTACGGAATTTGGAATATCGGCAGTAGACATTACCTCTGCTGAGTCTGGTAGGAAACTCTATGCTTATAATTCTCAAACATTTAGTTCCTGATTTCAATTGTCCTTTAACTAAGGTTATGTCTTTTGATAACATATCCATCCTGCACATGCTTCAGCCCCATGTTTTCCCATTGAATTCTTTTATCACTAGTATAGAGCTTGCTCTTGCGAATGATACTAAGTAGGTGCTTGTCAGTATGGGTAGAGAGCTGACTATAGGAAGTGACTTGGAGGTCAATCAAGAAGCTAGGGTGCTTGAGGTTTTGAAGAAACATTCTCATGCTTTTTCTTGGGATTACATTGATATGAAAGGAATTCATCCTAGCATCTATACACATCATATTTACACCGATGACGTCAAACCTATAAGGCAGCCGCAATGAAGAATCAATCCAGCATTGAGAGACATAGTCAAAACTGAGATCAAAAATCTCCTAAAGGTAGGTTTCATCTATCCTATATCTAATAGTCAGTGGGTTTCCCCATTAGTTATTGTTCCCAAGAAGAATGGTAAGTAGCGAATATGTGTTGATTACAGGGGAACTTAACAAAGCCACCAAGAAAGATTATTTTCCCCTACCTTTCATTGACCAAGTCCTGGACAATTTGGCTGGTAAGAAATATTTCTCTTTCTTGGATGGGTTTAGTGGGTATAATCAAATTAGTATTTCCCTGCTGATCAGGATAAGACTACTTTTACGTGCCCTTGGGGTACATTCGCTTACAGAGTCTTACCTTTTGGGCTTTGTAATGCCCCTGCCACATTTCAGCGGGTAGTCTTGGCCATTTTTACAGATCTTGCTAACGACTATGTTGAGGTTTACATGGATGATGATTTCACTATCCATGGATCCACTTTTGAAGAATCTTTGAATAATATTGAGAAAGTACTCAGTCGATGTGAACAACACCAACTATCTCTGAGTCATGAAAAATGTCTAATGATGGTTGATCAAGGAATTATCTTAGGTCACCATGTTTCAGCCCAAGGTATAAAGGTGGATCCCAAAAATATAGTAGTCATCACCCAATTACCTATACCAGCTAATCAGAATGACATCAAAATTTTCCTTGGCCATGCAAGTTATTACCGCTGATTCATAAAATATTTTAGCAAAATTGCCGCCCCAATGTTTTCATTGCTAACCAAAGATTGTGTTTTTGAATGGTCTTCTCAGTGTCAACAAGCATTTGATTCTATCAAAGAAAAGCTGACAACAACCCCTGTCTTATGTGGCCTTGACTGGGGACAACCTTTCCATATCCACACTGATGCTTCTAATACAGCCATGGGCACTGTCTTTGGACAAAAAGACTCAAAAGATCATATGTATGCAATTTATTTTATCAGCAAAAATATGACTCCTACGGAAAAGAATTACACTACTATGGAAAAATAGTTTTTGGCTGTGGTATATGCTTTGAATAAAATTTCTTCATTACATCACTGGATATAAAAATTTTGTTTACACTGACTACTCTGCCATTCGATATTTGATGAACAAACCAGTGGTTGGCGTGAAGGCTCATTCGCTGGTTACTCTTGTTGTAAGAATTCAATCTCACTATTATAGATAAGCTTGGGAAATCTAACGTTGTTACTAACTTTCTTTCTAGAATAAATGTTTTAGGTGATGATGAAGCAGTCCCAAGATCAATTTCACTACCTGATGAACACTTGTTTACTATCTCCACTAAGACTCCCTAGTTCACTGATCAATTCGAGGAGTATGACATGGCTGACCAACTTGGCAGGAGAGCAGGGTGCAGATGAGTTGCATTGGGACATGCAATAGGTAAAGTCAGGGGGAAAATGATGAGTGCATTGTTTGGCTCATTTATATCATTTCTTCAGACTGAGAAATACTCTTTGTGATATGACTTATTAGTATATGGGGATGTTTTTTGTAGTCATGTCTTAGTAGGTTGATGCATTTTCCTTGCTATTATTTATGAAAACAGTTTATCCATGAACTTCCTACTAACTACCTTTATGAGATCAAATGTGATGATGTGTGCAGGGAATAATGGAAGTTACTAGTGGATAAGAAGCTCGAGTTCGAAGCATGCGGCTGAAGACTGTTTCCATCGAATTGACCTATTAGCTTGGGCTTGATTCTAATGGCCCATAGGAATCTATGAGTTTTAATTGATATTTGATGGACAATGTTTTATGCCACCTAATATGGTGGATCTTGTAACCAACATTATCTATATGAAGACTTTGTCTTCAGAACTTGAGTACCACTTTTTGATTATCGAAGAAGATTATCTACATACTGTTCTGGATTTTTTTTTTGATATGTTATGAACTCATTTAAAAGTTAATGAAAGCCATACGACATTTTGAGAATCAGAAGTTGTTGAATACTCTATCTCGAGGAAGAGCAAGGGCCCACTCGACCGAGGAGATATGAGGTTACTTTGAGTTTTTCATGCATACAGTCCTTCGATTAGTTTTACTACAATTATCATTTGATGAGTTTTTGCATGCATGATTTGATTAACCTATCTCTGCTTTCTCCATTACCACTTTCGCTTAGAGTAGATGCTTTTGTTATGCAAATCTAGTTCATGAATAGTCTTGCTTTATGCTAAAAATTCTAGTTATTCAGTTATGAGTTTAATTTGTTAAGAATAAATGTGTGTCGTATTTTATTCTACAGTCGAAGATTAGTTGCTAAAATTCATTTCATTGTACATAGTTGAATTCCATAGATTTGTATTTAATTTCCGTAGATTTTAACTGCACTTCCGTAGAATAGTCATTAAAACTAAGCAACCCCCCAACAAACTCAACGTATAACTGGTTCTCCTAGACTCCATTGCATATTGCCTAGGACAAAACCCTAGTTTAGAATGACACTGACAAAGATTATGTCAGTTAAATGATTGGAAGAATACAATGACCCATCAAGAAGCACAACAACATAGCCCAAGCGGGTGGAAAAGTCAAAAGGAAAGGAAAAGAGCCCATAAAGCTCCACGTATTGTCCAGGTGCAACTCCAAGGGCACAAAACAAAATGTAGTCCCCAAATTAGCGCATGACCTCCATGTGTCACTCAAGGAAGCTATCACCATCCAAAGAGCCAAGTAAATAAGTAAAAATGACTCACAAATAATTGGATTGAATGTAATCCTGAGTCCCAAAGTGAGTAATTGAGATTTACCACATGGGTCGAAGATCATGCAGGTAAAGAACTAAATGTAGAACGGTGGAAAATCATGATGCCAGATGCATCAGAGAGCGAGCTATGGGATCTATAAAAGAGGTTCATGGTGCCAGTATATAGATAGAGAAGAAAGGAAGAGGAGGAGCTGAAATATTTTTAGGTTCAGTAGTTTGTGTTCATCGGCCTCAACAAGGCTCTGTTGTTAAGAAATATGATAATATGTGCCATTTTTTGGCCTTATGAATTGTTTTCTCTATAAAAAAAGAGTTCTTGTTTTGTGCACAAAAGAAGTTCACAATACTCTGGTCTTGATTCTCTTGTGTATGATTTTATTCATTTTGATGAATGTTTAAGTTTCTATCATGTTATACGCCCCTTATATCTTTACATAAATCTATTCATTTGCAAATAGTTATGTTTCAGTTCCTTCTATCCTTTGATAGTACGAAATATATTCTAAGAGGTTTAATCATGCTCAATGCTCTTTACTTGGTTTATTAGTTATTTCGGTTTCTATCTCTATGCTTTTGGTAAAGTTTCGACACATCGCCTTAGTTAGGATTTTCATTTTGTTTTCTCTCTAAACCCTCACCTCAACACAAGTAGAGAAGAGCTAGCTTTTATAAAACCTGGAGGTAATCTTAGGGGCCAAGTCCCACATCTCTAATATTTCCCAAGACTTTGATGGTTCATTTGCAAAGATAATCATCAACAAGGACATAATGGAGGAGAGAACACATCTAGAAAAGTAATGACGACCGACTTGTGGTGGCCTACACTTTTCAAATATGCACACAAACATGTGAGAACTTGTGATATTTTCCAGTGAGTAGGAACACCTAATGCTAGGGATGAGATGCCACTAAGGCCTTTTCTAGCCTTAGCCCCATTTGAAAAATGGGTAATAGATTTCATTGGACCAATCAAACTAGTGGCTAGACACTCTCAGGCCAGGTTCATCATCACAACTACTGAATACTTAACAAGATGGGCATGGAGGATGGTTCCTACCAAGGATTGCACTACAAAGACTATAGCCAGGTTTCTCTATGAAAATATCATTACAAGGTTTGGATGTCCATTAAGCATTACCAGTGATCAGGGGAAGCATTTTGTCAATGCCACCATTGAATAATTATTAAGTAAGTTTATGATTAATCACAATAGGAGCACACCATACCATCCCCAAGAAAATGGAATGGTAGAATAATTTAATAAAGTTTTGGAGAAGGTTTTAACCAATATTTATTCACTTTAATAGGCAGACTGGGATTTGAAAGATACCATCCGCTCTATGGGCATACCACACAATGTATAAAAGGCTCACTAAATACTCTCCCTTCTAATTAGTCTATGGATTGGAAGCCATAGTACCCTTAGAGTTTGTGCTCCCAAGTTTAAGAGTTGCATTCACCTTTAGAATGAATGAAGATTCATCACTACATGAAATATTGATTGAACTGGAAAGCTAGATGAAAAATATTCATAGTTTCCTATAACCAAACACAAGAGAAAAGTAAGACAAAAAGCATGGAATGACCGCCACATAAAGCAGAAGGAGTTTGATATTAGAGATAAGGTCCTATTGTATGATATAAAATGAAAATCTAGGTAAGCTCAAGGTGAGATGGCTAGGACCTTACCTTGTCAAAGATATACTATCTTCAGGAGCTACAAAATTAGAAAATTTACAATAAAAGGAATTACCATGATTTGTAAATGGAGCCAGATTAAATAAGTATAATACTTGACAGGATAAATATATAATATGGCCTATCTAAAAATTAGAAATTTGGCGGATAGGATGAGGGGTAGGATGAAAACCTGCAAGGGCATCCTTACTCTAAGAAACAACAAAAATAAAGAAAAGGTGAAACCAAATAGGGAGCATACCCCCAGGAATAAATATCCAAAACAAAGAGGAAAATAGAGCCATGAAAAGAGGGAGCATACACCACGGAAAGCAATAAAGAAAAACATGTGGAAAAGAACATAATGAGAAAAATGCAAATAAGATCAAGACCATAAGAAAATAAATAAGCATTGAAGGAAAGACGTGGAACAAGGAAATAAGGGAAACCATGGAAATAAGGACCAACTAAAGAAAACTATGGAACAAAGAATTGTAGGAAAATCCATGGCATGAAGAAAGGAGAAGAAAAACTTCCAAATGAAGGAAACCGCCTAATGTAATAAAGAGAAAATCATGTAAGCCATGAAATAAGAAAATGGGACTGAGGAAGATGCACAATGAAGGAGAAAACCACAGAATAAAGATATAGCCGCGGGATGAAGAAAAATGTGCTGAACAAAGTAAAACATAGGGAACATGGAAAATACGCAAAATAAAATCCGTATGGCCAAAATAAAATGTTATTCCCACCAAAAATGTAATAAATGGGGTAGGTGAAAGAAGTAGGATATAAAAGGTGACAACATAAAAAAAATAAGGCACAAAAATCTAAAAAAGAGATCGAGAAACTCATCAGCGCAAGTGTAAAAAAGAGAGCTAAGGAAAAATTAGGGAAAATCAAGAAGAGGACATGGATACTCCAGTTTAAGTCACACAAGCAGAACTTCCAAGGCCAAAATTCATGAAGCACTCAATGAAAGAAAATCAGCATGATCCTGAAGGAGCATTTTTTCATATTCTGTTCAAAGTGGCCCATACATGAGATTTACAAAAATACATTCACTCTTTGATCTTTGAATACGATCACACATTGCTGGAAGTGGACAAAGCTTTACTCTTAGAAGAAGATCCCAATTTGAAGGAGCTAGTGTACAAGAAATAACACAAAAGTGATTAGTGAATTGAAAATTGATACATGGGGTCACATTCTGTACTTCCAAAGGGAAGATCATGCATTTAAAGTTCTTCTGAGCTGGCTACACAATCAAATGCTATATTTAGATCAATCATACCTCATTGATACAGAAGTGATGGCTAGGGTTACATAGGATTGTGGGCACAAGGTCACTAGGACAATTACAAAGAAGAAGGCAACATTGAAAGACAAGGAAATTGCAATGGGAGTGACAAAGTGGAAATGCGGGGTATGCATCATAGATATTGCTAATCATTCCCTCAGGTATGCCACCAAGGCCATATGTTTAAAAATTTACCACACTAATAGAGAAGATGGTGCCCCATGGACTTAAGCACACAATTATCCCTAGATATGGTTAATTCACACTCAAATATAACCTAGATGAATTATTAGCCTGTGAATTCCATGAAAATACAAGGAAAATAAAATAAGGAAAGCATACATTTTGTTATGGCTCCTATATTGATATGTTTAGCAATGTATTTTACAAAAACCCTACCCCACAAAGCAGAATTAGTAGACTGACAGAAGATAAACTAGTAGCTGAACAAATTTGGGAACATATGAATAATTTAGATGCAGTCACTCAAATTACCTCATTATTAGGGTGGATAAACAAAATTAGGAAAATAATTGGAAATAAAGTAATGGTTTCAGAGAAGATTGTGGCAAGGTATGAGAAAGAAGTATATTTTATTGCTGACATTGATTACACCTTTATTTGGCCTACAACTCCACACAAAAAATACATACCTCCATTACCATATGAGGCTTCTAGATGACTAGTGGCCACATAGTTGAAGCTAATTAGAAATCTCCCTGTGGATGCCAGAAAATCCAAATTGCCTAATTTTGATAAAATTCATTGAAGAAACATTTGAAGAGTACAGAAAAAATACTCAGTACAAGCTGGAAAACCAGAATCAAGTAAAGGAGTTCCCAAAACATATAAAAGAAAGAAAGGACCTACTACTGTAAGACCTATTACCAAAATGCCAGAAAGCATTGGCAGAAAAAGGGAAGTTAAAACAAGTCATGCAGACCAATATAGAAAAAGAAGAAGAAGAATCTAAAGACATACAGGAAATTTCTGAATCAGAAGAAGGAAGAAATTACTCCATCACCCATACACCCACAGGAACAAGAAGCACCCCAAATTTTAGAAGAGGCAGAACCATGGGTGGAAACATGATTTGACTAAGAATAGCATATGGGTATTATCAAAAATGTCTATCTCTAGGTGGCATCTCCTAGGTAGCACAAGAATATGAGGCCAGTACAAGAAGAGAAAAAATGGCAATAACAAAGCAATAGTATACTACCTAGAAAAATTTTGGTTTGTAATTGAGGACATTATTAGGTTACTCCCAATAGAATTAATAAATGAAGATACAAGAACAAATAAAGCATAGAAGAGACAAGCTACCTGAAATATCTTCAACAAGAAAGATCAAAATTGAAGAAAAAGAAAAGAAAAGACTGTTGCGAAACAAAACCAGTTCAAAGAGGAATAACTCATTGGGTTTTTGATTAAACAAGAAAGGAAAGGGAAGACAAAGAAGAAAACCCACAACTAAAGACTTAGAACATACAAAAACCATAGAGAAAGAAAAAAGGAAAAGCTTAGAAAAGAAAAACAAAAAGCCAGGAAAGTGGATAAATCCTGAAGAAAATAAGTTAAAAAACAAAAAGAAGAAGAAGAAAAGCATAAAAATATAGAAAAGACTAAAAATATAGTTGAATAAGAAAACAAATAAAAAAGGAAGGAAGATAGAAAAAAACAAGAAGATAAGACAAAAAGAAATAAGAGGTAGAAAAGAAAAGGAAAAACAAGAGGAAACAAATAAGAAGGAAAAAGAAGAGGAAGATAAAGAAGCAAAAAGAAGAGAAGGAAAAGAAAGAAAAGAAAAGAGAAAGAGAAGAAAGAAAAGGAAAAGGAAGAAGGAGAAGGAAGAGAAAAACAAGAGGAAAATAAGGGAAAAGAGGAAACAAAAAAAAGAAAAAGAGGAGAAACAAAAGAAAGAAAAGGAAAAGGAGGAGGAGAAAGAAAAACAAGAGGAGAAAACAAAGAAAGAAAAAGAAAAAGAAGAAAAAAATTAAAAATGTAAAAACAGAAAAAAGGAGAGAAAAAGAAAGACAAGAAAAAGAAAAGATAGATAAGGAAGAACAAGAGATGAAGAACAAAGAGGTAGAAGAGAAAAAGAAAAATACAGAACTCAAAACAATAGGAGAACAGAAAAACACAATACCATCTACACCAACCACAGAAACATCTTCAAGCATGGTACTAGTTCAAGCACTGAGAGACTCTTTAGCTAGAATCAAACAAGCACTACAACAAAGGAAGAAGGAACACTCAATACAGTTGCAAAAAGGGGTAGTGGAACAAACCATAGAAGGATATAAGGTAAACTTGGATAAACTCACCCCCTTACAGAAAACCACTTGTAGAAAAGTACTAGAGCAAAGTGCTAAACATGATTGGATGTAAATATGTTATTGAGATAAAAGAAACAATGAAAAATATACTTTCATATTCAAACTGCAAAGCCACATATCAGTACTGCATCAAACTTACAAATAGAGGTACAAACAAAGAAGGTGGACAAAAATATTGAAAGAAGATACAATTAAATTGGAGACAGAAAAGAAGAAAATCCATGAGGATGTTGTGGAAGAGTAAAAACAACAAATTCTTAAGCCACATTAGGTGGAAAACCAACAGAAAAGGAAATAAATACAAGTTGTGGTTACCAAATTAGAAATAGATTACAAAATGTCACGACCTACTACACATATACAATAGGGTGGCCCAGTGAAACTCAACAGGAGAAAGTAGAGCTTGATAAATTGGAACAAAGAAATAAATATGCAATCTGCCACATATGATATTAACACAGATAAAGATGGAACTCAAAGAAGGAAGATTGTTGAATTCACAGAGAAACATATCAAACAAGAAAAGGACCATGGATGGGAAAAAATCATAGAAATGCAAGAATGCAGCACATATATGACAGAGCTATGATAATCAAGATGCAACAAGAGGTTCCAATGGCTCACCAAAGATGGAGTCTAATTCAAGAAAATCTGCCACCCTTTGATATTCTTCCATTGATCCAAGAAAACACATATACAAGAATGGGTAAATCAAATTAATATTCATCTTGATTTATGGTACAATTTTGAGAAGAATATAACCCCACAGATTACAAAGTACATCCCCAAGATACACCATAAGGAAGAGTAGGAGGTAGGGCATCCCACTTACCCAGTCAGGTGAGTCAAGTGAAGGAACATTTCCTTATGCCAGATGTCTAAGTTCCTGGGTGGTTGATGCCTTTACCCTCCCAAAATTGGCATCCCATAAATCTAGTTGAGTGAGTTGAGCGGGGGAATATTTCCTTATGCCAGACATCTAAGTTCTAGTGGTTGATGCCTACATAATATAATTTTGGAAAATAATTTTGGAGGAAATAACATGGTTCTTCATTATTTAGTTGTCTCGAGGATGAGACAAATTTTAATTGGGGGGATGATGTTGACAGGGTTCTTCATCAAATTTTGAGATAACTGGAGTTAAGGAAAAGCCATCAAAGTCAGTAAGAATCCATGGAGAGTTGGATCAAGCCTGCAAAGGAAAGAGGAAAGCCGTGAACCAAAGGAAAAAATCTGTAGATAAAGGAAAATGTTCCACGGTAAACTAGATAAAGCCATATAGATATAGAAATCCATGAGATACTGGAAATAGCTGCATTACACTATGTAGGAATCCATGTGAAAGATGACACAAATCTGCGGATTGAAGACAAATCGAGCCAGTACAAGACAGATCCGACAGAGGCACAAATCAAAAGAAGTGACTTTTGGATGTCATGTATTTTGTATATTTATTGGTATTAACCTTTTGTATATGAGTGCATGTCACAAGAAATGAATATGTGAGTGCCATATTGAGAGAATTTTGTAAGGAATGAATTATATGAGATAGAGTGAGAAGAATATGAATGTAATTGAGACTAATGTAATGATTTATAAGAAATAAATAAAGAGTGGAGTTTGGGATGAATTCTGTTATATGTTTCTATTTTTGTTCATAGTTTAGATCCATTTACTTTTCCCGCATACATCCTTAATAGAAGGTCAAGCGACCTAAATTCCACACTACTATTGGGGTTTTAGGTCAACATGGATTTCTATGCTTAGTATCCTTTACCTAGTTTCTAATTTACATAATTTGGTTTGGATTTGTTTTTTATTTGTTGACGTTCAAAATATTCAAGATGCCCAATTTAGATATTTTTTTTCTCGAATTTGATTAAATTTGATGGATTTGTTGCTTGAATTTCATGGAACGTTTCTTGAGGTTATCTGGACCTCATTCATCCTTTTGGTTGATTGTGATTTTAAATCATTACTTCATTACAGGCTCGACCTCCACTCTTACTGGCTAGGCATATATTAGGCTCAGATCTAGACTAGGTAAAACCTTTGCTCCGACTGGCTAGGCATATTTTAAAACCAGATTTGGACTATGGCAGCAGGACTGCAAATTCAAAAATGGATAATTTTAACAAGTACTGTGAACTTCTATGAAATTTTTAGATACACATGTTAAAACATAATTAATAATAAAGGAATTTTACTTTATTATTAATAATAAAGAACTATCTAATTGTTTTTTCTACTTGAGATCCAAACCAATAAACTATACCCTCTCTGCAATAAGGATTAAGGTTTGGAGAAAGGAGAATTATAGTGCATACTATATCTATGGGCTCTTGTGAAACGACTTTTAACCCTAAACCTAGTGTTGAGGACGAAAGTTTATTTTCAAGAAAAATTGGTAATACAGGGGTTGACGACTCTAGATTAGGCTATGGAAATGATTGTTGTGACTTGAACATGTGATTTTGGATTCTACGGGGGATGCCCCTATTTTTCCTAATCAATGTGCCCCTATTTCCATTGATGTGGCCCTCCCCAACGGGTTTCATGCTCCTATTGTGGCGGTGACGGCTAGGGTTGTGGTGGTGGTTGCAACTTTTAGAGAAGATGGGACCAAATATGATGGTACACATAAGGACATGACTATAGCTTCGGTGTAGACCTCTATCACTCAACAAATCCTTGAAAATCACCCTTCCTCTATCTAGGAAATGAGGTCTGAAGAGAATCTGTTGGCCCCCCTTAGATCGATTAACGACAATATGGGAGGTAAAATATTTCAGGATGCAGTCAAGAAACCCAATTCTAAGCCTATGGATTTTGCTGAACCCCCCACCCCTCTATTAGTTTTGGAGCAGAGGGTGCAATCTGAATCCTTTTTCATGAAAAATGGCTTGATTTGTAGATTCTTTTTTTTTTCTGGGTTTTCCCACTCTTCATGATTGGATGTCAAGCCACTGGAGTCCCATCATGGAAGGTACGTTGGATATTTACCCATCTTCTCGTGGTTTTTTCATAGTGGTTTTTGATGAAACATATGATAGATATTTGATATTTGGAAGAGTTTGGGATCCCCAATCACATTTGTTATTTATGAAATTGTGGTTCCCTTTGTTTAACCCAATGACTGATACTTTTCAAGTGAAACCAGTGTTGATTTGTCTGCCTTATTTTCCCCTCTAATTTTGGATGGGGAGGTGTTTAACCTCTATAGGTAACAATTTAGGATTTTTTTGGATATGTATCCCAAGACTGAATATTATGACCACACTACATATGCAATAATATTTCTTGATATGGATACCTTGATAGATTTTCTAGCCACTATTGAACTCAAAGTCGAGGATTGAATTTGGACACAAAATTTGGACTATGAAGGGTTTCCCTTAAGGAATTGAACCTAATTTTCTATTGGTCATTCAACTTATGACTTTCATATGGAAAGGAAACATGCTAAAATCATAAGTTCTTGGTGGAAGAATTCTAATCCCAGCCACTTGGTTGTAAATGACCCATCAAATAGTGACTCAGATACTGAGTCTAAGAAAGATGATGATGTTAATTCTGAGGAGGAAGTGATTCTTCCTATACAAAAGGATCCAATGCAACAAGTTTTTTAGAGTTCAACGGATGTGATGGTTTTGGAAAAATTAATGGATTCCCTTCCTCTTATTTCATCAAGTTCCAAGGAGCATATAGAAGTTATGATTCCAATCCATGATATTGAAAATTAAAATCCAAATACAAAAAAGGATTGGAAGGTTGTGAACAGGAAAAAGAATAGGTATAATCCTCCCCTTAAGATGTGCTTGCATTCTAATGGGAAGGGGTATAAGGGATGAGGTTTGTTCTTTTTGTTTGTTGTTTGGATTTGTGGTTGTGTTATTTTTTTTGTTTCACTTTGTTGATGGTAGAGGTTGTCTCAGTTGATCCTCATTGATATATCTGTCTCCACTTTTGTACGGGGTATGGTCCCCTTAACCCTCTTTTACCTCTAATAAAAAAAAGGACCAAATAACAAGATACTGGACATTTTCTATTAATCATCTACCTGGTTTTGATGTTTTTTTTGTTGTTAGTCATCTACCCTGTTTTGGTTTTTTTGTTAACATATTTCTTTTATTTAGTAAATAATAGTAAAGGATCCATTTGATAATGTTTTTCATGTAGAGTCCCAAACTAGTAAACTACACCCTCTCCAATAATGAGGACTAGAGACCCAAACCAGTAAATTACACCCTCTCGAATAATAGGATCAAATACCAAGAAACATGATTTTTTTCTATTGTTAATCAACTACTATCCTTTGATTTTTTTGGATGTGGTTTAACTATAAAAAAATTGTGATGTTTTTGACTAGTTGAACATCGTTTATCGTAATATTTTTCTTATTTTTTGTTAGTATATTATAAAGTATTATTTGAAAGGACCATTTATATTTCTATTATCTAAGATCTTGGGTGCATCCTTATTAATGTGCACACACAAACTCATAATGTACTTCAATGATGCTTTCAAACTACAAAAAAATGCTTACTATGAATAGTAATTAGATACAATAATATAATGTTGTATCTAATTAGTGTCTCTAACCAAACCCTCTTGTATTAGTGGTGTTTTAATAAGACCATGGAAGAGGGTCAGTCTCACAATGAAGGAGGAATTTTGGAAATAGTTTAATACCTCTCATGGAAACAAATTTATTGACATTGAGATCTCTTGATCTTCTGCAATATCAGACTGGGTTATCTCAATCCCACCATATTTTTTCACATGGTCTCATTAACTTCAAAAATTGAATTCATGAAATGGTTAGTAAATTTAACATTGAGTTATAGATCTCATGTCAAATGCCTTGCAATAATTTTCAATCCAATTTTTTTTCCTGTATTCATTTACACCACTGGAAAGAATAAAAAGAATTCCTAGATACTATACATTCAATATGTAAGATTCCTAATTGTGATTATGACCAATTTCAGGTGAACTAAAATCTTATTATATAGTCACAATCAATAAAGTGAGGGCTAGTAGAAACCTACTGAAGTGAGATTGCGACTTCTAACAAGCCCGACCACATAAATACTATAGTGGGCATTCATCCTCTTTAATGTGCCTCCTATAAGACAAAAATGATCATTTCTCCTCAATTATTACAATTTAATTCTAGACCATTTGATTTCAATAATTGTAACCAGGAAAAGTGTTGTAGTGATGATAAGAAAAAATGCAAGGAATGCAATGTTAAGTGTCTGAACTATAAACTGTCCAGTAAAAAAGGATAGTGCAGGCAGAAATTAGTAAACCGTAAGAATAATGGATGTGAAAGGATAGATGCCAACATTTATGTAGGCTATTCTCTGCAAACCCTTTATCTTGCTACTTCGAAAACAATAATTGTTATGAAAAAAGAAAATATCCACTCACTTAGTACCCCATCCAAGGACTTGATGCAAATGATTATTCAAATTGATTGGAGGAATGAATTTGAATGCATCTCTCTTTGTCACACAATACAATGATCTCCATCCCCTGTTATGCAATATATATCATGTGATAACATCTTTTGTTACTAATCCATTGATCCAACATACCCTTTGTCCTTATTTAGTCTTATCCTCATACCAACAAGATATAACATTGTTTTCTTCAGCAATAGTGGTTGCATCTAGATGCCCTCTAGGGTTTGTTAGAGGCCTTGCAAGATGACCAATATTTATCCCTTCTTGATCTACAAGAGGCCTTCCTTGATATTTTGCAATAGGTATAGATGTAGAAAGAGTGATAGAGTTGCAAAATATATTTGGGAGAAGTTGAGATTCCATACCTTCATCTTCACCACTGGAACCAATGGGTGATGGTGTAAATGTTTCATTCTTAAACTTGTTAGAACCATAAGGATTTAAATTTAGCATTTTATTTCTTCCACTGAACCAACCTCCATGCTTAGTGGCCCTCAGAGTATCAAATCCATAGAGAGTGATCCTCTTGAAGAAACAACCTATACCTACATACATGGGGCCCTATATTCTATAAAGGGATATCATGTTTGCATCAAAGAATATAGTATTGTGATTAGCATACCTAACACTTGGGTCCACTCCGACTCCCCATAGTTTGTATCTTCACCATCTTCCAGTGCAATTCCACTTGCTACATGGGGTTCATGTTTCAACTGCTCTTGTAGAAAGTTATTTGATTCTTCACCTGTAGGATCTAGAAATATTAAAGGAATCTAAATTATTTCACAAGTAAACTTGACTACAAGGTATTTATAATCATTATCTTTAAAATTATTTTTAATTACTATTTCTATCATATTTTTATCCATCCCCAAGATAACATTGATATTGCACTCAACTAATACCTTATTTATGGCCGATAGACAAAACCTAGAACAATAAAAGAAATGAATGTTTACCCCTAAAAAATCATAAATTATTTACAAAACAACACAATAAATCATCAAACATTTTTTACCTCCACATACCTGTATTATAACTTTTTCATCGCATCTATCCAAGTCATCAACAAAAGTTATTATTCAAAGTTGTTCATGTGAAGCTAGGTTAAATTTTTGAATACATGTATTTTCAACATTTTCGGGATACATACCAAATCAATTCTGACACCATGCCCCTGAAATGAAAGAAAAAAACCAATGTGACTCTTTTCCAAGTTTTCCTTGGAAGATATTAATGTTAGAAATGACTTTTTGTTGATAACCAAGTCGACTTCTATGATTTGGTTTGATGATATTACTGGTTTCATAACTAAAATAATCGAATTTAATACTACCCAATATATAATTTATATTATAGGGAAAGGTACAGATTTGTATGTTAAGTCTTTGAATTTTCCATCTTTTAATAAGATCCAAGTTTCCCAAGCCACCCAACAGACTAGAAATGTTTCCAGAAGACTAGAAATGTTTCTAGAAGACAAGGTAAAAATATTTGCAAGCAAATGTTGACACTATTTTTACTCCAACTATATTTTCAGAAGGTACTAAACTTTTGTGCTCCGGTGATTGCTTCCTCAATTTCTTTAGTGATGGTAATTACGAGCCCCACCCAAGATTCATTCTCATCATTGTATAAGAATTTGGAATTTGGAATTTGGAACTTGGAATTCAAAGCATGATTTTATTTAATTGTAATTCGCTTCCTTCATGATTTTATAGAGAATTCCCAATTCTTAATTACTAATTTGGGTATTTCTTGTTGTTCCTTATGGGTCCTTTATTCTTCAGTCAATTTTAAAGGCATGGGAACAAGTGAAACACTTGGTCATTGGGCAGCCTATCTTTTCTTCCTTTGAAACTTGGTGTCAAGCATACAAACTAATTTCATCGAATCTAAAATATAATGACAATATCCTTTCCTTAACAAGAAGTTACTTTTCCCTCCTTTGGTTTGAGAAAGGAATTAAAATATTTCATGACTTGTATAGGTACCCTGCTTCCCTTTTAAATAAATGTCTTAAATATGAAAAAATTCTTAGAGACGGTGCCCTTTGATCCAACTCATAGTATCCCAATAGCCATTCTCATCCTCCATAATTAGTGTAGTAGAGGGAATTTTGAAAGAATTTTTGAGCATTTTATACATTCTTAACTAATATTGAGGAATTTTATAGAAAGCTTTAATGTTTTTCCATTCTATCCACTTCCCAATTTTTTACAAGTCATGAAATATTTTAATTCCTTTCTCAAAATAAAGGAGGGAAAAACAACCTCTGTCAAACACATACTTTCCTTCATTAAATATTATACAAACACATAATTTCCTTCATTCATTTTTAGATAAAGATCAACAATCGATTTAAGAATACCCCGCATATTCAAATTGTTCAAATTGATTTGCATAATAAAATCTATGGGTTTGTACCCCTGAAAACTTAAAATAATATGGTTGAAGTGATCTTGAGGGTGAATCCTGGACACATAACCCAGCTTCATGACATATGCACTTATAAGAAGGGCTTGATCTATCTATTTTGCAAGCTTATTTGCAGTGTTCTTGAGTACAATTGTCAAAACAACAACACGTTGAGTTTCTAATCTTTGATGCCAATCAACTCTAGAAACCTTAGGATCATATTCATTTAGAGGATTCAAAGTGAGAAACTATTTTTGGACCCTTACATCCATAACATGGTGGACATCACACCTCACCCCCAATGATATATCATCATATAATTTATAGTGCCTGTACCAATAAGCAAAAAATGCAACCTCCTTACCCTTTAAGGAAAATGGATTGGGTTATTCAAGCTCTACCTTATTTCCATCTCTAACTAGAAGTTTTTTGTGAAAATTTTTGGTCAAAATATGCTACCTCAACAATGAGAGAGTGAGAAGAAGTTATATCCTCATTTGCTTCTGGTAAAGGCTCTTGTGAGGTTTCATTCACAGGAAACAAATCCAACTAAGACCCATCCCTCTTGTCAAAGAAAAACTTGTTACCTCACCCTCTAGATGAAAATATCCTAGGAATACATTGAGTGAGGAGCACACATTAGTTTAGCCAATATTGTATATGTGGATAAAACAACTACCTTGTCTTCACTTCCAAGACACCTTATTATAAATAGTATTTGAAAGAATTAATGAAAACAGTGCCATGTATTTCTTCAAACTTGACACATTATGTGAATTCATAAACATCTTTATAATTCATGTATGGATTTGTTAAAAATAAATGTAGGATTTATTTATATCTAACTTTGCAAACGACTTAGTATAACCAAGTAATATTTAATCAATGATTGTATGGGATTTTTCTTGTTATCCTTTCCTTTATCCTTGAAAATAAAAAATTAGGTAACTCTGAAGCCCACAAAAATGCCTTCTTTGGCCATTTTATGAAATCATTTTATTTGAAGCTCATTTGCTTTGGATGGTCCATCTTCTATTTTTCCATTTGACTCTAGTTGTTCTCATTGTATTCAGGAACTGAGCTTAAGATATATTCCTGAAAATTTTGTTTCTTTTCTTTGTTTCATCACCAATTGGAGTATCCAATAACTTGAATTTTGACATCTAGTCTAGTACTTCTCAACATGATTGGGGTAACTTTGATATAAAGATAAATGGATATCCCCTGTTAAAAAGTGGCAAATTTTCAGTGTGAGAATAGACTCTACAATATTTTCCAACATCCTTCGGGGCTCTTACAAAATGGGATATCTAGAGCAGAGTGTAGACATCATTTAAAGCACAACATAATTAAGTTATTGTCAGATGTATTTTTAAGTGTCCTAGATGTATTTACAAGTGTCCTAGATGTAGTTGCAAGTTTTCATACATGTCTAGTAGGGAAGTTGCAACTGCGACATTTGGAAAAATTCCTCTATCCTTTATGTTTTTATGGATGTCCATACCTTGTTTCAATTCTACCATTTTTGTATAAGGTGGGAGTACACAGGAAAATGTAAATTGGGGTTAGAGACTTGTTTGTTGTATATAGTGAAAGCATATAAAAAAGAGGAATTTTCTATTGCCAATATCAATATTTTGTATATCATCACCTATTTGGAAATTGCAACTTGGAATTATTGACTTATAAGTTTAGAGTGTATGAAAAAATGTTGTAATCATTATGCAATATGTAATGGTGCATGTTACAAAAAACAAGATGTATTGAATGTGATAAATTAGGAGGTATAGAGTAATGTTTGGTATAATTGAGAAATTTGTTGCTTACAATAGAGACTGATATGTCAATTGTTTAATGTTACAATTCCATTTAGTTCATGGTATGAAAAATATTGACATTGATTATGCTAGTGTATATTTTTTGTTTTCGTGTAGTTATCAGAGTTGGATTAAAAAATACATTGTTGAAGAGCTATCAATTGCTATTACCTTTACATTAACAATTACATGACCAAATTGACATAGTTTTGAAGGTTAGTTCTGTCACATGACATGGTTTATTTCATTTGGGTCTTTCAAAATAAAATATGGGTTTGTATTTCATTTCATGATTTACATTAGATATTATATACATGGAAAATATCATGTATTATTTAAGCACATGCAAAATTATGTGTTTTCAAATTAGTAAACGTGTTTTCTTTGCATCTTCCTATATTTGTTCTCTACCTTTGACACTAGGTGTCAATCCTACAAATCAATTTTGTCAAATCTGAAATATAATGAAATGTAAGTATTTGAATTCAATTTTCATAATAGCTATGAATTGTTCATATTTCTCATATTTTTTTTCATAGTTACCTTGGATTTTAGATGTCTCAAATCAACCTATAAGATTATTATATGTTGGAAGATTGGCTACATGTTGCTAATTATGTAGATGAACCAATTCATGTTGGGACCTGTTGCTCAAGTTGTAGATTGTGTTTCTTCCACAAATCTCAGTAATAAATTTTTCATATTTCTCTAATTATTAATGGAAGGCCTTGATTTAGCTAATATAAAGTTTTTATTGTGTGTTTCTAACATTTTATTGAAACTTGGTAATTGCTAGTATATGCACGAAACAAGGAACATTCGCTAAAATAAGATATTACCTTTTCAAATTACATGTGCCATAACTGATAAAGTATGATTCCTCAATTCAACTAGTGAAATAAAATCCTCTTGTTACCAAATGCTTCTTTTATCACAAAAAAACCTTTGAAAATTTCAAGAATTCTCCCTTCTAGATGCATGTCATTTACTTTCATGCTACTCTAACTATATCTCCATCAAAATTGATGTAACAATGTATGTCACTCTCCAAAGTTACATTGAAAAAAAAACAATATGTCATTTCAATATATCAACATTGTTATCGATCAATACATATTTCTAGTTCACAATGATACTCATTAACTTTCAGTTTTCATCTGCTGATGTTTTCTTCTCTTTCCTCCACCCCTATCATCCGTGCCCATTACAAATTTGGGTGTAATGTCTAATTTTAACTCAATAATTGTGTACCATTGTATGTCAAGGGTTAACAAAATCTAGGCACCCTATTTTAAATTATCTTATTTTATATTGATAAAATGTTTGTGGACCCATTTGTGGGTACAAGATCCATACCAAATTGTTTTTAATTTATAATATTAATTACCAGCCCACTCTAACATAATAGATGATATACAAATGTTGATTACACTAGATGATATTTGGTTATTATTTATTCTTGAAATTCAGTTTTTTTTCTTTAAATTCGTATCGTCTCTAGAGAGACAAAAAATGAAATTAGTATTGTCTCTAGAGAGAAAAAATAGTATTATGTGTTGTTTCTAGGGAGACAAAAATGATATTGTCTCTCAAGAGACAAAATATGTATCAATCTATATTGTCTCTAGAGAGACAATAATTAGAGATAATATTAGAGACACCTGCTTTGAGACAATATATAACTTTTTTGTTGTCTCTATTTGAGGAGATTTGGTTAAGTATTGTTTCAAAACACCCCTTTATAGTAGTGCAACTTATATGGTGATATTTCTGTTGAGATCTTGACAGTGATCCTAGTGGCCGATAAAGCTAATTTCAGTTTGGTGTGCCATGTCCTTTTGTTTTCCCCTAAGGTTCTTCTTATGATCTTCAACAAGTTCTTTGTTGCTTGACTCGGCTTGCCCATTATATTGGGGATAGTAGTTTGATGATTTCCTCAAGTATATTTCATTCTTGATAGCCCAACAAAATATTTTTGTGCCAATAAATGGAAAATCATTGTCTAAAATGATTGTAGAAGGAACACCAAACTTGGTCACAATGCATTCATAAAAATCTAGGATGTTAGTTTAATTTGTTTCCCTCAATGCAACAACATTTTTCCACTTTGTTAAATAATCTGTGGCTATTGAAGTTCAATTGTGTCTCAAGCTAGAGTGCGGGTGTGGGGGGTTCACTTAGTAAAACTATGGTATAGCACATTCGTTTAACAAATATTAAATATTACCCTTAATGTTAGTTTTTACCTCTAATTATTCAATTGATAATACCCCCTCCCATTATAATATTAGAATGAAAATACATGCTATTTTTTCCATGCACCTTACTTACCCATTTTTCAATTAAAATTTTATTTACCCCTTTTTATTTCTACCCCAATATATATATATATATCATGTTTCCTTCTCAAAATTATAATATTTTTAATATGCCTTTTTGTAGCAAGAGAGTTTGAATTCATTCAATACATGTTACCAATTACCTTAATGTTAAGATTTAATAATTTATCAATAGTTCTTCAAATAATTAAGCTGGTGAAATAATATCATTTGGGTTGAAAAGTATACTCAATCCTATTTTTGTACCATCTTATTATTTCTTGATTAATAATATCCTAATTGAGATTTCCTTATTCAATAAGAGATTATAATTTAATATTACAACCATGCGTTCATTTTACAATTCTAAGATATTTATTATTAAACATTATGGTTTAAATGTTTTAGTTTTATAATTTAATATTTTGACCATGCTTTATGTACCATACTTACCCATTTTTCATTACAATTTTATTTACCCCTGTTTTATTTTCTACCCTAATGTATCAAACAAAAAATATGTCATATTTCCTTCTCAATTATAATATTTTTAATATTCCTTTTTTTTTAGTTGTTAAGCATTAAAAAAATGCATATTACATTGTAAGGGAAGTTATATTTTTGTTTCTTTCACGTAGGTGGATAGTCGTATAACTACCTTTTCTCCTACTGCATATCCTCCATGTATATATGCTCTTATTACATTGTGTAATATTATTAAAATATGTTTTCTTTCTTGATTTGTTAACATTGGTATCTAATTAAGAAAATATTAAATTTATAAATGCCTAATTATGATTGCAATGTAGCAGTAAATAAATAGACAATTAAGTACAAAATAGAACCAAGCAAATTAAGCTAGTAAATATGAAACCATAGTTGCAAAGATGGGATAAGAAGAAATAGATGATTTGTAATTAAATTTGAATTATGCCGAAGTGTTGAATAGATGAATAGAGATGGAGAAGTATCACATAGAGCCTCATAAAAATGTGGAGTTGAAGATCTTCCTGGACAGGGGTACCTGGAATGAGTTAAGGGTGCTTGCGGGTGCCACAGACCTACTCGAGGCACCTATGACGAATCAAACCCTTATAAAACCTCCTTCATAGGGTTGCGAGATGTTCCCTTTCCTTTTATTATTTTCTCTAGTATGTCACACCATGATCTCTAATGTTGTTGATAACTTGTAATGAAAGAACAACCTACAAAACCCTCTAGAGTGCATCAAATCCCAAGAAGAAAATAATGCAAATAAGGGGTTGAACTATCCTTAGTTTTCAAATGAGTGAATTTATAACCAAGCATTGCACTAAATTTTAGGCCCAATGTAGTTCTTGGTGTGTGTGTGTGTGCGGAATTGCACCCTAGGTGACTCTTGTGTATGTCGCACTTGATAACGAGAAAATAGATAGATGTAGAAGATGTAAGTAGATGTGTACATGGAATAGAATGAAATTACCCTCCTATGAAGTGTATACAGAATAATTCATTTCCTTTCCCTTAAATAGATGTTAGAATGAATGTTTAAATGCTCTTGAATAGCCTTTGGATGCAATGTTAGGTGGTGATGGCTAATGCTTAGTGTTTGGTCCTTTATTATAGTCACATAACTTTATCTTTATCTGATTCCCTTATTTGAATTTCATAATTAACCCAGAAAAGGCTTACTACAAAAAAAAATATAATATGCCAAAAAAAATAGAAAGGACCCAAAAGAAGTGAGAAAAGTACAAAGAGTTCAGGGGCACCCAGAGGGGATGAGGATGTTTGGCGCTGACATCTTGGCTAGGCATTTGTGTCCAGACTCATTGAAACTGAAGGTTCAAAGGTCAAACTGGGTAAGAAGGTGTGTAAGACCAAAAGTGGCAACAAAAAGAAAGAATTTATGGCCAAGGACATGGATCAATTAATACTCTTATTATTTAGGAATCATATGAATAGTAGTATGTGATTAGGACTAGATAGATACCAAAAGTACATGATTTTGTGTCTATGTATTTGCCCCCACTTTATGTTGTTGAGAAAATTCTTGATAACATAAAGTATATAAGATATGTGTACTTGATAACCATGTAGATTTATGGCTAAAGCATGGTGAGAGACAAGGAAAAGCATGGAGTGATAAAAATGTGGAGTGCAGAAACTAGCTAGGAGAAACTCTTAAAAGTGATGATGAAAGATGACCCTAGGGTGGAAATACATGTGTAGATGTCACCTTTGTACCTATTGTTGATGTTGATGCTGATGTGATTGATGTTGTTGATGTAGGATGATGTTGACTACCGCTTCTTATAAAGAAGGACCTGCAAAAGAGAAGAATGAACAAGTAGTCAAATATGCATGTATATAAGTAAAAAACATATAAGAAAGTATGTAAAATGTTAAAATTTGAAAAGGAACATGTGCACCTAATCTGTGATAAATAAAAGGGTGTAGAAAGGATCTTGATGATGATGTAGAGGAGCTATTTATTTGGGCAATCGCATTTCAGTTGCTTAGAATGCAAGTTTTTCGGGTGATCTCATGCTAAGAACTGGAAGAAATGTAGGGAGAAAAGTATGGGGTCATCCTCCAACCTTTAACTCCTTCCTGAAGTATGGAACACCACTACAGATGGTGTGTAAAAATCTGATCCAATTAGAATAATTTCATTCAAATGCGAAAGAAGAAAATGTTCTATAGTGTATGTATGATGAGTGTTAATGATTGTATGCCGTGTAAAAGTCATTGTGTGAAGTACTAAAAATTGTGTTAAAGTGGAAAATGTTGTGTACTTTCTTGATCTGGGCACTAGTGTTTGTGTTGCGCTAAGGACCTAAGTCTAATTTTGAGCCTTGTTTGAGACTAATGACTATGTTGTACTAGTACTAAACTATGTTGAATTATGACTATACACTCCTATATGGGATGAATAATTCACCCAAATGATTCCCTACCTTGTTTAGGGTGCATGTGACATCATTTAGGAGTATGTGGCCCAAAGGATGACTAACCATTATGTTGAAACTGATACCCTACAGGGGAGTGTGCTTGGTAGAAACCAAGGCACAAACAAACAAAGTGGCTAAGAGATAAGTGTTAGTGCAAGACAAAACACACATATAAAAGACGAGATGTAAGATAACAAACATGCAGACAATGTGTAAGATAAGACACAAGAAGACAATATAGACTATGAAAAATGGGTTTCAAACATGGAACATCACTTATGATGTCGCAAGAAAAACAAGGCCGAGATGGAAAAAATAAAACAATATGCACACAAGACAAATGGCAAAGCCCACAAAAAATGGCATAAGAATAGACAGTGTCAAGCAATGTAGTAGATAACCATGGTATCAAATAGACTTGCAAAGTAAATGTTACACATGAAGCACTCGTTAGCATGTTAGGGATATAACAAATTATGTCAAAGCATGTATAATATGATAATAATGTGCTATGAAAAATGAAACAATATCACCTGTAGTGTACGAAATTGGATTCCCTTATGATCCATTGTGGGACTAATAATAGGTATTGTGCCAAAACATCCATGTTGTGTGTATGGGTCTATAGAATTTGTGATCACAACTAGAAATCAAGTGAACGAATATGTGTATATGATAAAGATAATGATATACAAAATATTTGACTAACTATAAACACCTAAATTTGGTATCTCTACCCTTATCTCTTGCATGTGCATATTAATTTATTTAATCCCCCTTAATTTATTAAAATTCCCCCCATTTATCTCATTCCTGTTGAATTTAATTAATTAATTCTTATTAATCAATTAATATCCTATCCCTTGTCCTAATGGACTTTCTATTTCCCATTTCTACACTTTTTCTAACCTATCTCTAATGCCAACTCACCTACACCTCATCCCCAAAGATCCTCCTCCAACCTAATGCTTTAAAGAACTTACCCAGTCTTTAAAAAACCTGAAATATCACTAGAAAACACAAAAATCTAGCCCATAAGGGAAAATTTCCCAATAGTCAGCAGTGACCTTGCCCAGTTGTTGGTGCCCCTATAAAGCTAAGTGATTTCTTTCCATTTTTCATCAGACACATGTGAATCCTCATAATTTCTTGAGAGCTACAAACTCCCTCTTACACCTACGCATTCCAGAAGAAATTACATACCTCTCAAACCTATTTGGAACGTGCTTCCATCCCTCATGATCATCCCTCGTGAGCGTGTCATTATCTTCAAATTTCTTTATTTCAATATCATCATTGTATCATTGCTTTGTTGTTATCTAACCTTTTCCAGGAGCATATCATCTACAACAATGCTCGCAGCTCCATCATCAGCCTCCTTCTTCATATCCATACTTATAGTTTTCTCTTCTGGCATGCCTTTTCTCAGTTTTATCTAAATCTATCATAGTCATCATTGCCCCTAACTAGTCGCTGTCGACTTGGCCTTCTGCAACTTTAATTTCTTGTTCCAGAATCTTATCCCATCTCTTCATGAGTTTTTTGTGTACCACTAAATTATCAAAACTTTCTTCTAATCCATCTATGGCATTAAAATGAGCTTTCCTTTACCTAGGTTACCATCGACCAAGGTCCTTATTCCCAAGTTATTATTCTTATCTTTCACTTTCTGTCATTTTCCTAGTTTCTGCTTCCTCATATTCCCTTTGGAGGTTGATCCTAGCATTCATCAGTTCATGTTGTGTTCACATTACATCCAAATCTTGCAGGATATGCATATTTCAATTATTTTCCAAATCTTCCTTCCAGGTCACCGTCGACCTACCTCTGCACAGTCTGGGTCGTTGCCGACCCAAACTAGCTACATTTAATTTTCATTTATTTCAATCATATCAATACTTAAATCAATCAATAACACTTTTGGATTATGTAATTCCTTCATTTTCTGCATGTTATCAACTTGTATTTTAATTTATATCAATTTTGTTTAACAACAGCGATTGACATCCAACGAGGAAGTTAACGCTTCTCAGGTCCACTTTGTCGGGAAACCCCCACACAAACCATATAATCATTTTTATTTTAGTGGGCCTTATTCGTAGGTCTTATTCATCTCCTAGCAAGGATCAATCAATTACTCAACACCCGTATCACATCATATATCTGAGGAAACATAAAACCTCCAACATTTCTGAGTTTGCTAGTTTCTTTAGTAACTAGTGCATCACCTTCATTAAGAACAAGAAACTTGGAAAACATTATTGGCATGCCCTATGGGACCACCCTTTAGGTGATATCTTACATTTATTATTTTTATCTTTTCTTCTTCTGTATTCTTCTAAAACTGCAGTGTGAGGCTCCACCTTATTACTTGCTCATGTTGGGTTCATGGCCTGAATCGCTCATCGTTCAAGAGTGTAGACAAACATGAAAAGTGCTATCTATGTATTCCTCGACTTTGTCCCTATTTGCATCGTAATTTTCCATGTTCTTGTATGTGTACTCATCGAATATTACATTTTGTTTTGGTTTTAAAATAACCATTCTTTTCTACATACTACTTACTCACATAGCTTAAATAGGGGTTTAACCTTCTGCATCTCACACTTTATCACACACAACGTAAACCTTACAAATCAAATAAAGACATCAAGACATCCCCTTACCCAATTTACTGATTGGGATTTAGTCATCCAACAGGAAGCCCCCTCAGACTTCCCTAGCCATAACAAATTGTTGTCTCCACATCACTACACCTCCCGAGTGGCCTGAAAATGAATCATGACATTCAGTGTGATTGGGACACATGGGATCACCTCTCAAGCTGTGGGACATGGGCTCAAGATGAACCTCTAGAGAAGGCCAGCTTCCTCTTCCTAAATTAAACACAACAGTAATTCTAATGCAAGATAAAAGGATATCTAGTCCTATGCTAACATTTCATGGGATTAGAGAGAGAGAATTGCAAGGAAACAAAACCTAAACTAGAAGTGGTGATTCACCAAGAAAATGGATGTTTAACTTATGGAAGGGTTAACATGGGTAGGATGCTTGCATCGTTGGCCACCCTCACCTATTGCAACTTGGAAAGGGTACAAAATACCACAGACTGGAAGCATACGTTCCTTTGTTAAACTTGATCACATAATAAGCTACCAATCTCCCTAGTGGAAAAGGGTGAACTTGAAAAGGGTGAACAAAGCACCACAACTCAAATGCATGCAATATTTCACCACTTGATAAGCATAGAATTCCATGAACCTGTAATGGAAACCAAAACTTACACTATACACCTGAAAATTTGAGAGAGGCAAATAGAAGCAGGGAAATCATGGAAGGACATTCATATGATCACAAAGCATTATTCTCATTACTTCAAGCACTTGCATAGTGCATCATTACATCACGTGAAAAGGTCATAGGCTATCATTACAATTCGAGAAGAAAGGCTTGAGAACCTACAAATTCATAAATTGTAAAGAGAAGGGGAAGCTTGGAAGTGTCTAATCCTCTAACTTGAGTGACTTGTTGGAACTCACTTGTTGGAACCCCCTTAGAATGAGTCTCCAACCTACATTTATAGAAGAATTTGAGAGAGAAGAGGAAAAGGAGTCATAATTACATTCCTAAATGGAAGGCACATGATGTATCATTCATTACATTCGGTTGAACCACCTGAAAAGGATCCATCATGCATGTTTGATTGCTTGTTGACATAGTATTCATAATTAATTAAAATAATATTTAAATAATAATAAAAATTATTATTAAAATATTTAAATAAAAATATTAAATTAATAAAAATGCTTTGTGGGACCCCTTGGACTGGATTGCAATGGATGAGAAAAGCCAAAAATGGCCCAACTCGGTAGTTGGCTCGCTGAGCCAACTCATCAAGTTGGGCACGAACTCCATCGTCCTTACTCTCCACTACCACACCAAGCTGAGAACTAATTTCCATCCACTTAGCTCCTATGATAACTCGTTACTCGAGTTGAGCTCGACCCATGAATCCTTCTGCCATCGTTGACTGAGCTTCCATAATTCATTGCGTCCACCCAATGAGCTCTCATCGCCAAACAACTCCTATCGATTTGTCCTCCTCTATGTGAACACTAGATCATTCAATGTTCTTGTTGTGTAACTATATCTCGCGAGTTCTCTTCAAGTTCTTCCAAATGAACTTCCTCCTACACTTTTCTTCATCGAACAATGCCAAGCCTATGAGCTATCTCTAGTCGAGTTTTATTTTGATCCCTTCCAATTCGGTCCAATAAGATCCCTTTTGGAGTAACTTACTTAGCTTACCATTCACTCCGACTCAGGAAGCTATCTGTTCATGAGTCTATCAAGTTCATATTTACCTTGAATGGTCGAGTTGTCTTCTAAACACTGATAGATTAACCAAAAACAATGAGGAATCATCTACGACATCTCTGATTAAAAAATGCATGTTCATTCAATAGCTTAACCTAAACTCAACTCCACCTGAGTTATTCCCTCTTGTTGGTGGAGATGTTCTTCCCAACCCGAGACACGTGAAGGGCTTACACTTATTTGGGACCTACCTTTGGATTTGATCTTTGAAGTTACGCTGAGATGATGCGTGGCACCTTCCGTGAGTCCTTTGACTTTCCAACTACCGATGAAACCTTTTCAAGGCCTAGGACACATGGAGGGTTGGCACATATTTGGGACTCACTCTAGATTTTAACTCTGAAGTTACGCCATTGAGACATGTGGAGGCTTCTACTGTTCCCTCTCACTCTTGGAAACGCGCGAAGCTGACACGTGGTGCCTTTCACGAGTCTGTTGCTTTTCCTTGAATTTTCAATGGCACGTTCTACCTTTTTAACTTCTACCACATGGCGAGCCCCGCACTCATTTGAGTCTCTAATTTGGTTCATGCCTTTGAAATTACACCAATGAGCCACATGGAGGATTCCGCTGACCCCTTTATACTTAGCCAATTAAGGCTTCGAGTGATTGTTGTCTTTCTCCATTGTCGAGTCTGCCCACCCCTTTGACTTAGGATCAAATATGAGCTTGTAGGAATGAATAGAACCTTAAATTTTCTTCTGTGCAGGGTTGTCCGCATAAAGCCTTCCCCTTTTGGCTAGACCCACAAGCTCAGATTGCAAGCTCACCACCAAGTGACTTGGCCTCAACCTGTCTCATCCCTAAAGACCCCAAAATATGTGAGCTAGATCATTCCAATAATCCTCCATATGTGCTTTGACGCTCCTGATGACTTGCCTAGTGAATCGGAAACCAACTCAGACTCCTCATGACTTGCCTTCCAACTCAGATCTCAGAAACCACTATCCTTGAACTCCAAAAAACCACAATTTCTGAACCCCTAAAGACATAATCTTCGAATCTCAAAAACTTGAAACTCTGAAATTTGGAGTTTCGGGTTTCAGAAAATTTGACTCATTCAATGTTTCAGACCCCAAAATCTCTGAAATTCTGAAACGGAATCATCTAAAAATATTTTCCAAAATAAAACTCTGAAATCTCAACTCAACTCAACCTACCTCATTCCCGAGCTCTATCTCCCACTTCGAGCACTTGATCCCTGAGTCGCTACTTGTAGTCATTTTTACACCCCACCAAGAACAAGGGAACCTCATGCGCATGCCGACATATCACCCAGCGGGCACTGGGCGCTCACCTGAGGCATGCGAGAGGGAGCTGAGTCTCTCTTTTATGTGAGTCTAGTGGAAGGCATAGTTCATGATTCTGACTTAGTGATTTAACAGACATGAAGAAGCTATAGAGCTCAGGATAGACTTCTACACCCCTTCAGTCATAAAAGAAACAAAGTGCGCAACAGAAATAATAGAACCAAGAGTTTGTAAATCCACAAATATACTTAATCATTCAAGTAAGGTCCATGATTATACAAGATCAAAAGCAGAGTAAAAACATGCAGATAATACAGAAGGAGATCTTAATGTAACCATGATGGTAACCTTATCATATTCATTCATAGTCTTGCTACAAAGTATCACAAAGGGGCAGACCATAGTCATGCACCATGTCTGGATTCATACATGTATTCTCACAAAACAAAAATTTCATTCCCCATTTCCCCATTACATCCTTACTGGAATCCTTTACCCATTTTCATCTCATAGTTCTCGCAGTAATTCTACAGAGCTCCACTACCTCACTTCTCTCTCTGTTCTTTGCCAAGGGTGCACATATAAATAGGCATCTGAGCTCTAACAAACTCCTCTGTAGCCTCAGATCTAGCCCCAAGTGTCAAGGTGTGGGTCACCCCAGGTGCATGCCTCTCCATGTCATGATTAACTTTTTGGATCTTTCTATCACAAGGTATATTCCCTCCAGGACACCCTGTCACCAGGCTGGAACCTTATCCAAATGGAACATGTTCTTCATGTGTTCTGTCCCAAAAGGCAAAAAGTGGCTAAGTCCTAAATTGTTCTTTGCATGGCGTACGCACCCTGGGTTCTCCAAGAAGCCTTTTGAATACTACCTTGTGCACCTTAACTTGTGCGCTTCCTCTGGCCATGCGTGCCTACGCCCTTTAAGATTTGGGAGCTATATTAGGGGCCCAACATTACCCCACACTTCACCTATTCTCCACCCTCAGGAACCTTCTTAAAGAATGCAGTACAAAAAGAATGCAAGGCCTTGCCTTGGAAAAGAATGGGGGGAAAGAATAAAGAAAGGGGGAGAAAAAGAATAGGGGGAAAATTCCCTAAAGAAGAAGAAGGGGAAAGTTTTTGTTGTAGGTCAGCCTCCAGTGTACTCCAAGCACTGACTTCCTCTTGTGCTTTAGTGTAGATGTCACCAACCAAGGTGCTCACCTCGTCGAAGGTTAACCCTTCCCCTTGTGTGGTAATGGTTTCCACCACAATCTCCAGTTCTTTAGCATGATCTTCTAGGGAATCCATCTTCCTCATGATGACCTTGTAGAGCTCTTTTAGCCGGGTTTTGATTGAGACTCATCGGTTCTCAATGGCTTCAGATTTCTTTTCCACTTTGGCTATGATCCTTTCTCACTCGGCTCTATTGCCCTTATTCTTTTCTCTGAATTCCTTCAGCTCAGCCTCGTCACTGGATAAGCAGTATGCTTGTCACTTTGTCTTGATCCATGCATAATGGTCGTAAGTGACCCCCACGGTTTGTGTAGCTATTCTTACATCAGCGCAAGCACCTTGTTGTATTTGGCCATGAGTGTGATGACCTTCAACTTGTCTTCCTTCTCCAAGAATGTGCCACTACCTCCTCTGCCGACTCCAATGCCAAAGGTTGCCTTTCCATGGTGAGGATCCGAGTCAAGTCCTCTAGGAACTCCAGGGAGGATCTATACTTTTGTGCAGGAGGGTTAAGGTCTGGGTGCTTCATGATAATCACTTGGGAGATGAGCTCCACCTTCTTGGAAACTTCACGTACCCTAGCCTTTTCCTCTTGAAGCTCCCTCTACAGTTGAGCACTGATTAATTTCTCAAGGCTGAGATCCTTGGTTAGCTTCACTACTTCTTCCTTCCTCTTCTCCAATAGGTCCTCCAAGACTCTAACCCTATCATTCCTGCCAAAGAGCCTAGCCTCGATTTCCATAGAGACTTTTTTGAGTGCGTTACACACTTGCTCATTTGATAGTTGTTGCATGTTTATAATGGGGTTGTCCCCCTTTCCTTCAGACAACTTTAATACCGCTCCTTGGTTAATCTTGAACTCAGGCTCATCGAGGTGGGAGTTGAATGCCCATGATAGCATCTTCCTTGTTCGCGGGTATCCACCCTCAGGGTCAAAGGATTCCATGGTGGTGAGCTCCTTGGTGGGCATGGTACTTTGGAAATGCATGTGCACAAAATTTGTTGGGGTCATCAATGTAACCCATCGTTGTTCTTCCCCCTTCCGTGCATTTACTTCCCATGTGCACGCCCTTGGGAATAGTTACCGAAAGAGTTGGGCCTTTTTTGCTACCCACACTCTTCTCCCTCTGCTCTTCTTTGAATTCACCAAGCACTAGCTCCACATTGCGCTCCAACTCCTCTTCTGACCAGGGTATTGATTATCTTCTCTACCTCCCTTGTTGCCTTCTCATCCACCTCCTCCTGAGTGAGTTTGGGCATATCTGGCTCCTTGGTACTAGCCCCTTCACTCCTCTCTTCACTCTGTGCACCTTCCTCCCTTTGGGTGCCCTTCCTCCTTATAAAGATGAAGGCATCATTTGTATCCTCTACTTCCTCTCCCTCCGAGTCATGGACATCAATTGGCTCTTGATCCACCTCCAACTCTTCCCCTCCATCATCATCCTTTTCACCTAGATAGGCATTTGGGTCATCTGTATCTTCAGACCCTTGTTCCTCCATTCCTTGTTCTTCTTCCCTTGCAGAAAATTCTGGGGTCGGGGATGTTGTCTTTTCTTCATCTGAAGGTTCTTCAGGGGATGGTGGCTTCACAGGCTCCGGGGTCTTCTCCCTGACCACCGTTCTCCTCTTCTTCTAGATGTAGGTACTCGGCCCTGTAGTATCTACGTTCTTCCTCTCCACCACTCTTTGTTCTTCCTCTTCTTCTTCTTTCTCCTTGTGCTTTGGTGCTGGCTTCTTCCTTCCCATGGGGTTGTCTGGGATGGATATTTCATTCTCTACATATGCGCCCTTCTCAAACTTTGGCCTTATGCATAGGTAGATTCTGGCAACAATGCTCTCAGCAATGGGTAAGGTCAATGGCCTTACGATGTGTACATCCTGTGACACATACCTTTCAACATACGTGTGCTTCCCCAGGTAGACCAGCTTCTTTCTCATCTCTCTGTGTTCACTGTCAAGGGTGGACAGGTCAAGTTTTAATTTCTTTGACTCCTTATACCTGTTCACTCCCACCTGGAAAAATTGGGCAGTAAATGAGAAGGGGAGTTTGCACCAGGGACTCCAACTACCGTCCACCAAGATGAATCTACCAATGCAGAAGTGCTGGTATACCATGAACTCTACTTCTCCTTCAATCACCATGGGGAGTTGCTCAGGGATTCACCATTCAGCCCTGAATGCATTCCTAAGGTGCGTGTACCATTTATCCAAGTGCACCTTGTGCACCCCTGTCATTGACTCACAAGTATACTTCTGGAACCTGTCTGTGGGTGAAGGGTCTTCATCAGGGTACTCCCATATGAACTTATCAGATGCATCTGGCACCCTGATTTCTGAGAACACAATGGTTAATAGAATGTTCCCAAATAATATCTTTCCTCCATTCTCCGCACTGCTTATGATCTCGTCTGCTATGTACTGGGAGATATTGTATACGGTGCCCTCCGCGACCTTCCTGTAGACATTCAACTAGGGCTTGCTCACCTGGGTCCACCTCTCTTGTCCATTCAGCTTGGAAACGAGGTGCATGGCCATTTTCATCACCAGATCACTGATATCCATGACGTCGTAGTATCTTGATCCCTTCTTATAATCCTGGGATGTAATGGTTTCTTTAATTACCTCCTCATCCTAGAGGTCATCTATGATCACATCCCCTTTACAGCTTAGGCCTGTAAAGTGTGAGATTAACTGGGGAGTTATGTGCATTTTTGCACCCTGTGAAGTAGAAGAAATATTCATGTACGTGCGTCATTAACCATTGGTACAGGTGCTCGGGCTTCCTGAAGTATGGCAACTCATAAAGCTAGAGAAGCCCTGCCTTCTCCATTTTCACCTTGACTACGTCATTGTAGATCGACATCCCGTCAGGTGTTCATTTGTTTGTGGGGTGCACCAGCTCCAGTGCCATTTCCTTCATGATTATACTCGACCAGTGATTGTAATCGATCATGGTCATCTATCTGATGTGGGACTCCCACTCTTGCCCTAGCAAAACCCCATCTAGGTATTGCATCTCTGAGTACCATTCCTCATTGGTATCCAAGGGGATTTCTTCTTCTTTCTTCTTTCCTTTTCCCTTACCCTTTCCCTTCTTGGATTGTACTGCAGGCTTATCAATTGGTTTTGTGGCCATCATTTTACCCTTTGCTTTCATTCCCTGGTTACTTTCGAGTTGTCTGAGAGTTTTCTTCGCGCGCCCCATGCCCTAGAGCACAAACCCTAATCTCTGATTTTCTTCCTTTGATCACGACGCTCTTTCACAATGTTCCTCACACCCGTGAATCACTTCTACTCTAGTTTGTAGATCTAACAGACCAATTGTGTGTGAGTTTTTGAGATTTTCCTTCACACGAGTTAGCTCTCGAAACCCTAGCTCTTGAAAGAAAATCATTCTCCTTGTTTTCACAAAGTAAAATAATGAACTGCCCATCCTTGTATTTATAGCTTTTCCCACTTTTACACATTAAAGGCTAGGCTACCTACCACCGTATGACAATATTTAATGTGGTATTTTTCAAACAAACCTGACTTCAGTGCTTTTCCTTACACCCAATCCTTGCGTGAATTTTTTTTTTCACCCACGCCCAATCCTTGCGTGAAAACTTTTCCAACCTTCTGGTGTAGACAATCCATCTTGACAGAAGACTCTTGTGTGCATATTACCAGCACCAAAGGCACCTCTTCCATCCTTATGATTCTTGCTTTCACCTACCTCATGTTTTTGCACTTTTTCTCCTTGTACGTGGATTTCCAATGTAACCTTATTTTGCCACCCATCTGCCTTCTTTTCTCCTAATGCATCTTTTCAACAGGGCCAGTTTGAATGGTCTACCAACCCAATCCTCCTGCAGAATAACTTCATGCCTCTCTTTATCACCTCACCCCACACTAAATCGATGCGTGGTCCTCTATGCAATCATAAGTTTAAAAAAAATGAATAAGGTTACTGGCGCCCAAGGCATGAAACAAGACAACAACACGAAAGGGAAAAACAAGAAAGGAAAAGCATAAAAGGAAATGCTAAACTAACTAGTAGAACTACCTTATTTACAAACACCAAGAAGCATTATTTATAGTAGGGCTTCAGCCTACTCCCATTGAAGTGTCTAGGTAATTTTGTTCCATCCAGTGCTTGTAACTGGCACGCACCCAAATCAAGGATGTATGAAATTACATAAGGACCCAACCAATGCACCTTCAACTTTCCAGGATGGCATAGAAATTTTGAATCATATAGCAATACCATCTGGCCAACCTCAAACTATTTGTTTTTAATGTGGTGGTCATGCCATGCCTTTTGCTTAGCTTTTTCAGTTGTTTGGCTCCATCTTGCTAGTGAGCACCTTTCATCCAACTTTATCAATTCATCAATTCTCTCTTCCAGTGCTTGTTCATCATCCAACCCTCCTGCGTGCATGCTATACGCAGAGATGGTAACATGAATTCCACTAGCAAAACTACTTCCACGCCAAACACCAGTTGAAATGGTGTGGCCTTGTTCAACCTTTTATATGTTGTTCTGTATGCCCAAAGAACTACTGATACTTTGTCATCCCAATCCTACCTACCCACATCACATATCTTAGTCAATGTGTGACTAAGGATTTTGTTGAATGCCTCTACAGTCCCATTTTCCTGAGGGTGATAAGGGGTAGTCTTGTGATGGGCTACCATGAATTCTGCCAATAGAATCCTGATTGTTTCATTTAAGAAGTGAGTGCCCCTATCACTTGTTAAACTTAATGGGCACCCATACCTGCTGATAATGTTCTCCCACAAAAATCTAGTAGCCGTGGCTATGGTGCAATCCTTAGTGGGCGGCCTCTACCCACCTTGTCAGATAATCAGTACAGGTAATAATATACCATGAGTTAGTCCTCCGTACAGCTGGTGAGATTGGTCCAAAAAAATCTATTTCCCACTTTTCAAAAGGTTCCACACTGGCGATGGGGTGCAAGGGCATCTCATCCCTTTTCCCAGGTTTTCCAAGGTGCTGGCAGTGGTCACAGGTCTTGCAAAACTCAATACAATCCTGGTGAATCATCTCCCACCATAGTCCAGTGACTAGGATCTTGCGTGCGGTTGCATTCCCCACATAGTGTCCTCTGGCAATCCCACCATGGGCTTCTTCTATTATAGCTACGTGCTCATGTTCTAATACACACTGGTGCAAAACCTCATCGTGACCCATTTTATACAAATCCCCATTGATCAACATGAAGGTGTGGTGCGTATGGCTAACCTTTTCCTCTCCAGAGCATTCATCCCTTCGGGTGCCACACCTTCCTTGAGAAAAATGGAAATGTCTTCTAATTCTGAGGGCACGTGCCGCAACTTGAATAGTTGTGCATTCTAGAATGGTTTCCTCGATACTTTGCATGTCCTCTCCCGAATCAATCCTTGATAAATGATCTGGCCCACAATTGTTCTTTCCCAGTTTTACCACCACTTTGAATTCAAATTCCTGAAATAAAAGTACCCAACGACATATGTGCCCTTGCAACACTACTTTGTTTACTAGATACTTCAAGGCCATATGGTCAGTGTAGAATATGAAGGGAGTTGCCAGTAGATATTGTCTGAATTTTGGAGCATGTAGATCATTGACAATGCCTCGCGCTTGGTCATTGTATAATTTTTTCTGCTTGTGTCAACTTCCTACTTGCAAAACACAAGGGATGATCAACAATCCCCTCTCTTGGTTGAGCAAGAATGGACTCCCATTGCTATACCAGAGGCATCCACGTGGACATGGAAAGGTTTATCCCAGGATGGGAATCATAGAATAGGTGCGGTGATAAGTCTTTCTTTTAGAGTGTCAAATGCCCTCTGCTGTGCCTCTCCCCACTGAAAGGCACTCTTGTGTCTGAGCAATATTTCCAAAGGTGCGGCGATCTTGGCGTATCCCTTAATGAACTTTCTATAGTACCTAGTGTGTCCAAGAAATCCATGCATGGATGCTTTGGCTGGTAGGCTCCCCTAACCCCACAATAACTGCAACTTTCATGTAGGATCCACCAGTAAGCCCTCTTTGCATATGATATGCCCCAACAACATTCCAAAAGGAGTTGCAAAGATACATTTCTTGATGTTGAGGGAGATCCTCAACTTGCTGGCATCTTTCAAACATCAACCTCAAGTTATCACAATGGTCCCTGACCAATCCATACACTGTCCAATCATCCAAATATACTTGAAGGAACTTGTGGATGAAGTCCTTAAATGCTTGTACCACTATGCATGAAAATACAGCGGGCGCATTCTTCAGCCCAAAGGGCATGACCGTGTATGCAAAGCTTCCCCACTCAGTGGCGAAAGTTGTCTTTTCTTGGTCTTCCTTGGCAATCCTTACTTGGTGATATCCCGAGAATCCATCCGTAAAGGAATAGACCTCACGCCTAAGAAACTCCTTCCAAAATCTCTTCAGTAAAGGGGGTGGGAAAAGGATCTATGATACAAACAACATTTAATTCCCTGTAATCCACACATATCCTAATCTACCCATCCTTCTTTATGATGATCACCATTGGACTTATCCACTCTGATTCCTCCACAGCCTCAATGATACCAGATGCTATCATCTTGTCTAGCTCTTCTTTAACCCTTACGCACATGTTGGGATTCATCCTGTAAGGCCTCTTCCTGACCGGGCATGCACCATCTTTAACTTTATCCACATTTCCCCCAGTGAATGGTGGACACCTTTCAACTCATGGTATCCACATGGGAATAAATCCTCAAATTCATGCAAGAGATCGATGATCTTTGATACTTCCTTGTCTGACCAGTAGTCCCCAATGATAGCTTCCTTGGGCTCCTCTTCCGAGCCGATGTTAACTTTCTTGGTTTTGAGTGGTTCATGATATGTGTGTGCACATGCATCTGCACTGTCAACTACTTCACATGCTCCAACCGAATGGTTGACATTCAGGCTCTCCATCTCCTCTCCATCAACAATGTATACCATCTTTCCTTTCTCCTTTTCAGCACACGCACACTCGAATTGTATGTCTTCTGGTTCCTCCTCTTCGAACCATGCTTCTAAGCTAGGTCCACCAAGTAAGTTTACTAATCTATCTTCCACCATGGCGCAATCCCCCAGAGTGAGGCACTTGATAGTCTGCAACACCTCATCAACTGGTTGCTTGGTACTTTGGTACTCTGAATGTGTGAACCAAGTCAGCCACTAATTCCTGCCAACTTCCTGTTTAGCAGAGTGTTTCAGAATGGATATACCAAGCATGCGCACAACCTTGTAGTGTTGAATATAGCTTGTGCACCCAAAGGGAGGGTGGTAAATCTTCCATGCCTTCTCCCCAGACCCTCTCACATGCCTAGATGTGGGAAGAGGTGGGTCCATTGCCATTGTAATCCTTGATAACAGTGGGTATGTTACTTTTCGAGAATCAGACAGTGAGTGCAATTCTAACTTCGCACCACTCCAACAAGTTTTCACTATGCGTGGCCCACCATCTTGCTGTTGTGCCTATCAAAACATAACCTAGCATACTTCATCGCTCATCCTCCCTCCATTGAGCTTCCATTTCTCTCAAAAAGACCTTAGGGTATGCATCCCCAGAATACTTGGTTATTGCCTTTCCTCCTAGGCACCGAACTATATGCGCCATGGTTACCTTGGTCACCAATCCTTTTAGATGTCACCCAATCAATTCATAAGTCCCATGTGCCCAATTATCGCATGCTATACTGGTAGTATCACTGACAGATTGAGCATCATCAAACTGGATGACTCCTCCTGTAGGGTGGATGGTCTCTGGATCTCTTATGGAGCACACATATATTCTATCCAGGACCTCCTCTCCAAGGGGTTTAGTATAGGGGGTGGACTTCCCATCAACCAGTGGTATAACTACCCTCTCTTCCTTGTTTTCAAAGCTTATGTACCCCTTGTTAAACCGAAGATCTGCATTATTCTTATAACACCATGGGCACCCAAGTAGAGCTGGGAAATTATCTACCTCGGCAAGTGCCAAGACTTCAAAATCCCTAGTGAACCTAGTCCCCTGAATGGTAATGGTCGCATCCTTCAAGACACCTATGGGCATTGCCTTTGTCTTATTTCCATATACAACACATTTGAAGATGGTTGTAATGCAGGTCTTCCCATTTGATGCCAGGCATCCAGAGTGAGAACATTAACCTCCGCACCTATGTCAATGAGGATGTTGCTAAGAAACCATCCATCCACCACTGCGTTCAAGGTAATCTCTTTGTCATAATCAAGGCTATGAGGTGGGAGGTTTGCATTCAGGATCTACCTTTCATGTTCTCCCCCAGTACGCATTTGGCACCTTTTCTCTCAACCATGCCCCTAGCAGGGGAATAATATTCTCCTACCTCAGTAGTTTACACACCTCCTTAACCTCATCCAAGTCATCCCTTGGTGCTTCTACTGGTCTCCTTTTCTCATCTTTTCTAGTTTTCTCTTTTAAGTATTGGATCTCCCCTTGTAAGCTTCGAATTACGTCCATGGTTTCCTGGTAGAACTTCTTTCTAGTGAGCTCAGGTTTGGATACTTCCCATGTACTACTTCTTCTCTCGAAACCAGAGGTCTCTACCTAGGCACCTCCTTTGCACGGATTCCACCCTTGTTGTTACCATAACAGGCTCTAGTTCTGATTCACGTATTACTCGCAGGAGCCATTGCACGTCAGCCTTCTTAATACTCACCATGGCAGTGCCCTTATCCTTTCGGTATTGCTGACTCATATGTTTGTATAACTCTGGGCACTCTTCATACTTATGTTTTTTTCCACACCAGGAGCATTGTAGAAGATCTGGACATTCACACTTATAATGGTCTATGGATCCACAATTAAAACACGTCCCACGTGGGAACTCACTTCTTCCTCCGTGGTTACCATGACCACAAAATCCTCCATGAAACCCTCTTCCATGCATGCATCTCTCATCTCTGCGCTCTCCATACCCATGGTCATCTCCTTTGGAACTACTGGCAATGCTAGTCTGGCACACACCAAGATCAATTACCTCATGAATTTGGTTCAATCAATCTACAATCCTTGGTGTCATGTGTGGTTGAGGTACATATCTTATAATAACAAGATACATTTTTATGGATCACGCACTGTAATAGGGGGCACCTACTTGCATCATGGTCCTCATGACATATTTCATAGTTTACTGCTATGGCGTGTACCACCTTCCGAGTACATATCCCACCATTATCCTTTGTGTGTCCTTCTACGTTACAATCTATGCACCACATCCCTCCATGAATCTCTGGAACTGTGTTGGCAGATAATTTCTCCAATTTCTTAGCCATGGCAGTAATCTGAGCCTCCAGAAATGGGCTAACACCAGTGTCAACACTACCAACTACCTCAGCATGTAAAGCAGCTTCCAACGCTTCGCGTGGGTCTGTGAATGTTTTATGAGATAAAGCCCTCCTAAAGGGTGTGATCAATCCTCCGACAAACCACTGAGCATGTTGTGAAGGGTGGATATCATAAGATAGTTTAGACAATAGAGTTTTAAAATGTGCATCATATTCCCACACGCTCTCTGCCATGCCCTGCTAGATTTCTTTGAGAGAGCTAATGCTCTTCTGTTCAAACTTAGGTATGTGGAATTCCACCAAGAACACATTTCTTAGCGTGTTATAATCCACAATAGTCTGATGAGGGTCATACTTTCTATACCAACTATGTGTGCATCCTTGTAAGGTCATCACAAATTGAACTGGCCTTTCGATCCTGGGTCATGATTCCCTTCGTGTGTCATAGCAGCTCACACTTATGCACATGCTCTGTGGCATATCTTCTATCCCACTGTAATCTGGTAAGTGTAGAGACATCTTGAAAAATACTTGAGGAGGTGGCTGAGGCCCTTGTCCCATCTCGATCCAGTCCCTTGGTTTCCTCCAGTGTTTCCTCCTCCACTGGATCCACTAGATCCTGAGCCACCAGCTCCACCACTTCCACCTCCAGATCCTCCTGTGTTAGGTACAAGGCCTATGTTTGTCATGTCGAATGCTCCCGTCATCCCACTAAATTGTGCACTGACAGTTTGTGAACTAGTACCACTCCCAGTCATAGTTCCTCCACCACTTCCTAACGTGCTTCCAAAACCAGCTGTATACGTGCCTTGTCCAAACATTCCACCAAATACCGGAATAGTGTTGTGAAGCCATAGAAGTCCCAAATGAGAAATTGTATCTTCTAGTTGCCGATCGGTTGCTTCCACTGATATCAAATGGATCAACTGTACTTTTCCCTCATTCAAACAAACCAAGTGCCAAGGTTCAGTCACTAGGTGGGGTTAGATGTGCGCCAATGACTCTTCTCTCTCTATGTGACGGACTCTCATCAGAAGCCACAAGGTTTTCTCTCCCGTGCTTACCAAGATGGGGTACCAGAGACTGTTCAGGTTCCACATCCTCTGCATGAACCTCAACTCCTTTCCACCATGTTTGGCTCCATAACCCACTTGTAATCCCATGACTGTCTATCGATCTCCTTTTCATGCGCTTCGTTATACTTGAGCCATCTCTCCTCCCTTTCCTATTCAGTCATCAGATCAACCATCCTTCCCCAACCTGGCTTCCTCGCCTAGCACTCAGGGTGGTTTAGCCGGCCATAGGAAATGCCTCTAAACCCATGGTTACCATCAAGATTTTGATCACAAGGGGAATAACATGTAGAAATGATCCCCTGGGCTCTCACAAGAACTCAAACTCAGCAACTTCTGGACAGGAATACGTGGAAATGGTGTATTCCAGAGTGTAGCTAGTCAATACTCCCTTCCACCAATGATCTATAGCACGGGTCCATGTTAGATCAACATCTTACAGGTTCTGATACGTTTCTTGGGTCCAAGGGTGTGATTTATAACACCACCCTGATCTAGATGTATAAGCCAAGAGCCATTCAAATAACTCTACTGGGAAACAGTAGAAGAAGGTTTCATACAACTCATGATAAAGAGTGTCTTCCACCCATCTTCATGTATCAAACTCAGATTTGGTACTAAATCTCTGAGTGAATTCATCCTCTATGATTTTAAACCAATCTTCAACACCTTCAAGTGTTAAGCACTCCACCATCACTTTTTACACAGATCATGATGTATGCCATGTTCCACTACAACTTCAAAAAGAGGTCCCAGCAACAGAACCAAGATGTAGTCATTTTTTACCCCACCAAGAACAAGGGAACCTCATGCACGCTAGCCTATCACCCAGCGGGCACTGGGCGCTCACCGAGGTGCATGAGAGGGAGCTGAGTCTCTCTTTTATGTGAGTCTAGTGGAAGGCATAGTTCATGATTCTAACTTAGTGATTTAACAGACATGAAGAAGCTATAGAGCTCAGGATAGCTTCTACACCCCTTCAGTCATAAAAGAAACAAAGCACGCAATAGAAATAATAGAACCAAGAGTTTGTAAATCCACAAATATACTTAATCATTCAAGTAAGGTCCATGATTATACAAGATCAAAAGCAGAGTAAATACATGCAGATAATACAGAAGGAGATCTTAATGTAACCATGATGGTAACCTTATCATATTCATTCATAGTCTTGCTACAAAGTATCACAGAGGGGCAGACCATAGTCATGCACCATGTCTGGATTCATACATGTATTCTCACAAAACAAAAATTTCATTCCCCATTTCCCCATTACATCCTTACTAGAATCCTTTACCCATTTTCATCTCATAGTTCTCACAGTAATTCTATAGAGCTCCGCTACCTCACTTCTGTCTCTATTCTTTGCCAAGGGTGCACATATAAATAGGCATCTGAGCTCTAACAAACTCCTCTATAGCCTCAGATCTGGCCCCAAGTGTCAAGGTGTGGGTCACCTTGGGCACATGCCTCTCCATGTCATGATTAACTTTTTGGATCTTTCTATCACAAGGTATATTCCCTCCAGGACACCCTGTCGCCAAGCTGGAACCTTATCCAAACAGAACACGTTCTTCATGTGTTCTGTCCCAAAAGGCCAAAAGTGGCTAAGTCCCGAATTGTTCTTTGCGCATGGCGTGTGCACCCTGGGTTCTCCAAGAATCCTTTTGAATACTTCCTTGCATGCCTTAACTTGCGCGCTTCCTCCGGCCATGTGTGCCTATGCACCTTTAAGATTTGGGAGCTATATTAGGGGCCCAACACTACTTTGCCGAGTTACCGCATCCACTAAAAAAATGATTTGACTGGCTCGCAGAATTGAGATTCATTTATCATTCATTGAGCTTCAAAAAGGATGCCTCGGGGATTATTTTACTCTCATGATATTTACATGCCTAGATATCTTTCACCTTTGATATTCATACTGCATAGTTCGATTCGCTCACATTGAGCTCATTTTCCTAACTCAAAGATTTCCTGTACTGTGCTCAAGCATGATCCCTTTTAAAAATAATTTATCATTTTTATTATTTAACCAAGAGGTGAGCCCATTAGTGCTGATTTCCTGTTCTAAGATCAGCTCGAACCTTCAAGACACAGAAAGAAGGAACAATCACATATGATCCTGAAACAACATATAAGGGTCTCAAGGCTTATAACCTCATTGCCCATTTTTGCTTAAGGGGGAAAAAATTTACAATATTTTTGGCAACCTCTCAGGGATGCTTGCCTGCTAGGCATGATTCTAGTATCCTTGTATATCCTTTGGGCATGAAGTCTATATTGGAATCCTGAAGCAATTTGATCCTATGTGATACATCCTGAAATCCCCTTAAGCATTGCTGATCTTAGACCTCCCATGAATGCTAAGCATGAAGTATACCGAAGCTGATTAAGACGTGGAATCTATGGAACACTGCATAATTTTGACTGAAGTAGATCATGATACTCTTAAGGAATCCTTGAACCTTCCTTCTCCTTGACACCTTCCAATGATGCTACAATGCCTAAGAGTAACAACAACGCACAAAAGAAAACAAAAACACACAAAAATAAAAACCGTACATACCCCAAGTAGACCCTGCAGGGTGTGCATTACAATTATTCCATTGAAAGCAAACCTATACTACCATACAATAACTGGGAGTATAGGTGAGCTAAACAAACCCTGTACCTGGTTGTGCAAAATAGCTCCCTTTCCTCATAATGGATTTACATGCAAATGATGTGACAATGGACAAAGCTGAGAATGTGAGTAAAAAACTAAAACAGGCCCAATTCTCCACTTGGTCTACTGAGACATCAAATAGAAAGAGAAATAATTACTCTTTTATTTGCTCTGCATTTGTCCTGTAGAAGCATTACAACCGATCCTAATAATTTTAAAACTCATCCTCACACTCTGAAGTGAATGTGACTGGTTCTAGCTTCTCTTCTAGCTTTAATGAAGCTAAGTACCTGATAGGACATGGTCTAAACTATTGAATATCCTTGCTTGTATGAACTTCAATTTTAACAAGAAAGCCTTGCTAAAGGCATCCTTGAAAAGAATGATAATCCATGAGATGATTTCCCTCTTGTTGCCCATTTACAAACAACTCTTCTCCTATATGAATGAATGGTACTGAATTGATGTCCTCTCCATTTATTTTTCCTTCTTTGACAACAATAAGTTCATCCATGACATGCAGATGCTTTGGACCTCTTATGGGCTCCAACGAAAACACTTGAAAATATCTACAAGTGTTTGAAGAGTATTGCTCATGTAGGAGCTCTGCTTTCATCTGAAGGCAAATTTGTTTCAGCATCTCTAACCTCTTCATCCCACAGGAAACCTACAAGATCAAATCCTTTCACCTGTTGTTTTTCAAGAAAATTAAGGGAAGCAAGACCTCCTTTGTTTCCTTCCACCATTAATTTTTCATCAAACAATTTCTGGCCCCACAATTGACAGTAAGAAACTCTCAATAATATCATCTTCACCTAGAACCTTCAAAGTTGACTTCGTTCCTCCCGCATGCTCCTCTCTTTCTTCATTCAATGAATATTACAGATGATCCAAGTCTTCCCATTCAAGGAGAAAAATTGAAACTACAGGTGTTCAAGAAGTGGGTATTTCTATAGGCTCTTCTGCATCCAAACACTCCTCCAAATCTGATAAAAAATCTACTCCTTTGTTCTCCGAATGTGCAAAGGGTTCAACCTTCCTTATGGTGCTTCATGAATTAGCAACTGATTCCCCATGACCTTCCTCATATTCAAACATAAAATTTGCAAGATCAAATTCATCTAAGAAAATAGAGTTTTGAAAAAATGAAGACGGGGAAGAATCTAAAACTTCCTGCATGGTTTAATCTATACTTGAAACTTTTGAGTCCATCATGGAAAGAATCCTGCTATGATTAGTTGTTGTATTTGATGATGATGTTGGAAAGTTGTTGCAATGCTCCATAAATGTAGCAAGTTCTTGATATGCTTGACCAGTAGGATCATTGCATTCATAAAAATTACCTTATACACTTGAGAGTATTTCTTCTTCATCTTGCATATTCTCTTCTCTAATAGACTCTGCCACCTTTGGTGATTCAAAATCCTCTGACGGAATTGAGCCAATATGAATACTACATTATGAATAAGTAGATTGTTGGTCCTTCTCATTCAACTCTAGATTTGTTTCTGGTACAAAATTAATTTGTTCCACTTGTTCTTGAGCCTCAACTTCTGCAGAAGGTTTAGTCAGGAATGAAGTTTGCTTGATGTTAAGTTTTGTAGCCCATTTCCTCAGATTATTTGCATGCTCTCTTTTTCTATTCTCTTCAACCACATACTCCTCCCTTTTTATTTTTCTATTGTTGGGATTTAATTGATTCCCTCATTGTTTGAGGAAGAGATTCATTATCTTGTCTTAATGGCCCTTGTAGAAAAGACGGAACTTTAGAAGGATGAGGCATGGAAGATTAATGATGGAATGGAGGGAGGAATAGGAAGTGAAGGAAAGGAATTCTCAGCAGGAGTAGAAACTAGAAGATTAGGACTATGGGGTTCAAGTTGAAATTGCATAGATGGAAACACAGGAAGAGGGTTATAAGGTGGTAATGCATGGGCCTCCCATTGACATGCTTGAATAACACTACATTCATAAATATCCCCTTTCTTGATCCATTCTCCAACTTGAGTCATCGTCATGATTATGAATTGAAGCTTTTGTTGAGGGCTAAGCTCACATGGTATATGGTTAGTCCATGGGTATGAAATTCTGAAGCCAATCTGGGCTGCCTTCATCATTTCATTGATCCTTATTCGTAGCATGTTATACTCCAACTCTCAAACCTTATTCTATAAGTGATCTTGTTCAGGTGTACAAGAGATTCCATAATTTACATGTCATTATTCTTTGGTAGCCTCCCAGTCTGGTGGGTGACCAAAATAATCTACATCTTGCTCATGTGGACACGCATACTGAAACTGATATTTGTCTTGGAATTGGTTTGGAGGTGGATTGTAATAGCCTAACGATGGAAAGAACCACCGTTGCTGCAAGTGGAAATTCCAATGTGGAAACAAATCCATGTTTACACAACTTCATGAATGGGAGAAAAATGGAAAGATATGGAAGAAAACTAGATGGAAAATGGATAAAATTAAAGTTTGTAACATAGAGAGTAGGGTACTTAGACCAATAGAGTTGCCAGTTGTGCTTGGGTATACCTCCTGAGGCTGAAATTTCACTAAGAGCACAACAACTTGATGAAATGAAATGAACACAATACACACACCTATGAAAGATGTGTCTCTTGTCCCACCAGGCATGCCAAAAACTATTGTCTCCAAATCACTGCACCCCCCAAATGGCCTGAAAATGAATCATGACATTCGGTGTGACTGGGACACATGGGATCACCTCTCAAGTTATGGGACTTGGGCTTGAGGTGAACCTCCGGAGAAGGATGACTTCCTCTTCCTAAAATAAACACAACACTACTTCTAATGCAAGATAAAATGCTATCTAGTCCTATGCTAACATTTCAGGGGATTAGGGAAAGAGAATTGCAAGGAAATAAAACCTAAAATAGAAGTGGTGATGCACCAAGAAAAGGGATGTTTAACCTCTGGAAGGGTTAACGTGGGTAGGATTCTTGCATCGTTGGCCATCCTCACCTATTGTAACTTGGAAAGGGTACAAAATACCATAGACTAGAAGCATGTGTTCCTTTGTTAACTCGATTAGACAATAAGCTACCAATCTCCCAGTGGAAAAGGGTGAACTTGAAAAGGGTGAACAAGCACTAAAACCCAACTTCATGCAATATTTCACCACTTGATAAACACATAATTCCATGAACCTGCAATGGAAACTAGAACTTGCACTATGCACCTGAAAAATGTGAGAGAGTTAAATAAAAGCAAGAAAATCATGGAAGAACATTCATGTGATCACAAAGCATAATTCTCATTACTTTAAGCACGTTCATAGTGCATCATTACATTAGGTGAAAAGGGCATGGGCTACCATTACAATTCGAGAAGAAAGGATTGAGAACCTACAAATTCATAGATTGTGAAGAGAAGGGGAAGCTTGGAAGTGTCTAATCATCCAACTTGAGTGGCCTATTAGAACTCACTTGTTGGAATCCCCTGGGAATGAGTCTCCAACTTACATTTATAGAATAATTTGAGAGAGAAGAGGAAAAGGAGTCATAATTACATTCCTAAATGGAAAGCACATGATGTATCATTTATTACATTCAGTTGAACCACTTGAAAAGGCTCCATCATGCATCCTTGATTGCTTGTTGACATAGTCTTCATAATTAATTAAAATAAAATTTAAATAATAATAAAAAATATTATTATTAAAATATTTAAATATAAATATTAAATCAATAAAAATACTTGGTGGGCCCCCCTTGGAATGGATTGAAATGGAGGGGAAAAGCCAAAAATGGACCAACTCGGTAGTTGGCTCGCCAAGCCAACTCACCGAGTTGGGCACGAACTCCATTGTCCTTACTCTCCACTACTACACCAATCAGAGAACCAATTTCCATCCACTGAGCTCCTGTGCCAACTCACTACTCGAGTTGATCTCAACCCATGACTCCCTCTGCCATCATTGACTGAGCTTTGATGATTCATCGTGTCCACCCGATGAGCTCTCACCACCGAAAAACTCCTATCGAGTCATCCTCCTCCATGAGAATGAACTTCTTCCTACACTTTTCTTCATCGAACAATGCCAAGCCTGTGAGCTATCTCTAGCCGAGTTTGATTTTGATCCCTTCTAAGCCGGTCCAATAAGATCCCTAGTCGAGTAACTTACTTATCTTACTGTTCACTCCAACTCAGCGAGCTATCTGTTCATGAGTCTGTCAAGTTCATATTTACCGTGAATGGCCGAGATCTCTTCCAAACATTGATAGATTCACCACAACTAATGTGGAATCATCTACGGCATCTCTGATTCGAAAATTCATGTTCATTACATAGCTTAACCTAAACTCGACTCCACCCGAGTTATTCCCTCTTGTTGGCGGAGATGTTCTGCCCAACCCGAGACATGTGGAGGGCTTGCCCTTTTTTTGGACCTACCTCTGGAGTTGATCTTTTAAGTTGTGCTGAGCTGACACCTAGCACCTTTCGTGATTCCTTTGAGTTTTCAACTGTCGATGAAACCTTTTGGAGGCCTAGGACACATGGAGGGTTGGCACACATTTGGGACTCGCTCTAGATTTTAACTCTGAAGTTACATTGTTGAGACACATGGAGGATTCCACTGTTCCCTCTCACTCTTGGAAACATGCTAGGATGACATGTGGTGCATTCTATGAGTCCATTACTTTTCCTTGACTTTTAAATGGCAAGTTCCACATTTTTGACTTCTACCACGTGGCGAGCCCGCGCTCATTTGAGTCTTCACTTTGGGTTGTGCCTTCGACATTACACCGATGAGCCACATGGAGACTTTCGCTGACCCCTTTATACTTAGCCAATTTGGACTTCGAGAAAACATTGTCTTTCTCCATTTTTGAGTCTACCTTCCCCTTTGACTTGGGATCGAATATGAGCTCACCGGATTGAACCAACCCTTCAATTTTATCCTGTGCAGGGTTGTCTGCACAAAGCCTTCCCCTTTTGGCTAGACCCACAAGCTCAGCTTGCAAGCTCGCCACCGAGTGACTTGGCCTCAACCCATCTCATCCTTAAAGACCCCAAAATATGTGAGCTCGATCATTCCAACAATCCTCCATATGTGCTTTGATGCTCCTAACGACTCACCTGGTGAATCAAAAACCAACTCAGACTCCTCATGACTCACCTTCCAACTCGGATCTCAGAAACCACTATCCTTGAACTCCAAAAACCACAATTTCTGAACCCCTAAAGACATAATATTTGAATCTCGAAAACTTGAAACTCCAAAATTTGGAGTTTTAGGTTTCATAAAATTCGACTCATTTAACGTTTCTGACCCCAAAATATCCAAAATTCTAAAACAAAATTGTCTGAAAATATTTTCCAAAATAAAACTCTAAAATCTAAACTCAACTCAACCTACCTCATTCCCGAGCTTTGTCTCCCACTTTGAGCACTCGATCCCCAAGTCACTACTTTACTGAGTTTATACATCCACTAAAACAATGATTTCACTAGCTTGTGGAACTAAGATTTGTTTATCATTCATCGAGCTTCAAAAATGATGCCTTGGGGAGTATTTTACTTTCACGATCTTTACATGCTGAGATCTTCCACCTATGATGTTCGTAGTGCATAGTTCAATTCACTCACATTGAGCTCATTTGCCTAACTCGAAGCTTTCTTGTACTGTGCCGAGCATGATCCCTTTTAAAAATAATTTATCATTTTTATTATTTAACTAAGAGGTGAGCCCATTAGGGGTGATTTCTCATTCTGAGACCAACTTTAACCTTCAAGACACGGAAAGAAGGAACAATCCTACAAGATCCCGAAACAACATACAATGTTCTTAAGGCTCATAACCTCATTGTCCATTTTTGCTTAAGGGGGAAAAATTGAGAACACAAACATGAAACCAAACATAGTTTACCTTCTCCTAGGTCCTTTTTTATCCATCCCCTTTTCTTTTTTACACATTCTTAAATAAATTAAGAACATAAAAAGAACTGTTTTCTTGACTTGCTTGGGTAAATCTTATTTCATGCCCATAGTTACTCATTTAGCAGTCAAAAGAATGGAACCAAACTTGGCTTCAAACAATTCCTTATCTCAAAAAAAATTCACCACAACATTTACCTCATTCATGCTCTTGATTTCTTACTTAATGAGCACTCAACCCCTCATCAATGTCTTTTATGCAGAATCCCTTGTTCACACTACAACTTTTGATGAGAGCAACACATTATTACACCATCAATTTATCACGTTTAGGCAAGCTACCCCACTATCCATTCGATCAAAGTATTTTGGACCTCATAAGGTCCCTCTTGGTGATACCATGTTCCAAGATATTCTGGACACTAATCCAGTGGCACTCCAAGACTATCTCCTTAGGAGGTAAACTCAAATTCCCTTAGATGGTCTTCCACTCCAGTAACTTTATCCTTATAAAATAAATCCCCAAACTACCCATTTTACAGTAAATGATCTTTCTATAGCCCATCTTTCTTCCTCTTCCACCAATCCCTCATCTCATCAAGCTACCCAGATAGTCACACCTATTTATCAAAATCTCTCACCAATCAACACTACTCTTCTCCTCATCTCTTAGATCACTATTGCCACTAGTGTCCCTAACCAATATGCCCAAACCTCATATCCCCTATCCGGACAATATGACCTTCTCAAATCTAGCATGCGTGTGAATAATTCCTAACCCCTTTCATGGGTGCTTACATTATTCAGTATCTAACCATTTTCAACAACATTTTCAACCCATTCATACCCACATTCCCACTCAGCATTTACCACAACAACCTACCCAATCCCAACATTCCTATAATGTCCCATCTCCCAACAATAATTCTTTCAACAACCACCCTTTCAATCACATCCCATGATTTACACTCACCCCCAAAAAATTCCTTAAACACCCACACATCTACAAGTTCATCAACAAACTCATCTAACCACCTCTTACATGTAACCACCACCTCTCATCCCCCAACAAACTATTTTGAATGATCCCATGCATTCCCTCGTGAATAGGATGGCTAACCTTGAGGCCTCTAATTTAGGATCCAACATCTCATTATCATATGAGAAAATATGTAACGAGCCTATTCACCCCTCTGTACTAATTAAAACATATCATCTACACTGGGAATTACAAAAATTTGACAAGTTTAATAGTAAAGAGGACCCATAATAACAAATTTGTACATTTAAAAGCATATGTTATCTTATCACACACGATCAGGACTTGATGCTATGCACTTTCCCCATGTCTTTTGTTGGTCTCACGCTGGACTGGTACAATAGTATCTTGTTGACAATTTTTTCACTCATGTAAAAATGGGAAACTCGAAACTTCATTACGATGGATTCCATTGTTGAAATGGACCTAAGCTAGGGGAGGTTCATTCAATTTAATATCTGTTCCATTGCATTAAATTAATGATTACATGTAATTTGCAACTATGTGTGTTGTTACAAAATGTAACAAATCACATAGTCTGCAATTCCATATTGATCTTCAGCAAGAGAACATAAAATCCTTAAGGACAAATGTATTAGCTTGATGAAAACCAAAATTATAGAATAAGTGGAGTGTTGATTTTTGGAACAACAGACAAAGTTCCATATTACAGTAATTGAGAGTTAGTTATAAAATTTGAACGTATTTTAAAGTTCTTTCCTTCATGATTAAATACATTCAATTATTTTATTGAGTTGTTTAGTTTTTTATACAATCCATACATAAAACTAAAAAACGTAAAAAAAAGTACACAACTTAGTTCCAGAATTTAATGTTTTATTCATAAGGAATTTCAATGTTTCCCACACAAGTCGTGGGATGTAACTCAAAATCAATTCATAACTACTGAAGTAGAAGGTACATGTACATGAAAAGAAAAGTAAAGGAGTATGTGTTGGTGTGAGTTATCCTATGTTTCCTTCTCACATATTGGAGGGTCATCTCCCATGGGTTAGGTTTAGGGTTTACATATGTGTCTTGCACTAGGGTAACTCAACACCCTATATGTACCCTTTCACTATTCATTTATGAGCATGCCAAGACACTTCGCTGTCTTTTTCTTATGAGCAAGCTTTATTCTGTTATGCAAGTTATTCGGTTGTTGATCGATTCTTCCTTGTGATTACATTGGAGCCATTGCGATTCAAATTGAGTGTAACTTCATTGTGGTGCACAGTTTCCGATAAAATTCATGAACTCTTTCATGGTATCAAAGCTACATGACTTGTTGTCACACCAAAATCTTGAACTGATGGTGGAGATGGATCTCATCATGTTAAATAGCTGCTACACTAACACCCTCCTGTACGATGGAGCCAGGTATACACCCAATCAGGGCCAATAACATTAGGAGGTAGTGACACCTGGAATTTCCTAGGAGGTCACCCATCCCAACACTACTCTAGGGCTGGCGCACTTAACTTCATGGTTCTGATACCAAATGATTTTTCATCACACCAAAATCTCAAACTTTTGGTGTGATGGAAAGTCATGCAGCTTTGATATCAAACAATTTGCCATCACACCCAAAGCTCGAAGTGTTATCAGGCCTTTAGTTGCCGGGCCCCATCGACACATCTTTCTTAGTTGTTTAGGAGTGTCTTATTTTTCTGTCTGACTCATCATAGCCACTACCCCAGCTTTGATGAAGGGGGGGTGATGGTGTGAGTTATCCTATGTGTCCTCTTTACATATTGGAGGGTCATATCACATGGGTTAGGTTTTGGTTTAGGTTTAGGGTTTACATGTGTGTCTTGCACTAGGGTAACTCAGCACCCTATATGTACCCTTTCACTATTCATTTATGAGCATTCCAAGACACTCCGCTATATTTTTCTTATGAGCAAGATTTATTCTGTTGTGCAAGTTATTTAATTGTTGATCGATTCTTCCTTGTGATTACGTTAGAGCCATTGTGATTCAACTTGAGTGCAACTTCATTATGGTGCACAGTTTCCGATACAATCCGTCAAATCTTTTAGTATGAAAAAATCCATCATTGACTTGGGTTTCTCTTGTCTTCGTGGCTCTACTTCAAGCTCCAGCTTTACTCATCTTCATCCTCGCTATCCAAAATTTGCATTATACCTGGTGAACATGAAAAGAGGACTTTCAGTCACGAGCTCAAGGTTTTGATCCATAATCCTGTACTATCTAATTTCATGCAAATGGATATCTTGACATCAGGAGGTATATGTTATAGGAAAGATAGATACAAAATTGATAAGAGCATTATTCTACATCAGCACATATGATTCCCAGAATCATTTCATAAAATAAAGATAAAATAAGAAAACAATGGAAATGAGAAAACATGAATCTTTTGCAAAAAATGATCACTAACTATTTATTTAAGTATGCATATATAGTTAGCAGATGAGAAACTAGAAATATTTTGTAAAAAAATATTATTGTACAAAAATGAAATACTTGATAAAAGAATCTACATGATACATATTTATGAGTTGTCCTAGTAAAAGAAACTGTGGATGGAAGATTACAAAAGAAAGGTATCAAGACACTGAAAAACAAGTGAGGAGGTAAGATATAGTAGTAGTTCCTAATGAGAAAAGTTTTCATCAAAATACAAAAAATGAGAAAGACACATGAAATGATAAAGTAGAACTAGCAAGTACATCTCATTATATTGTTCTCAGAAGCAAAACGGAAAATAGAATCATTATAGGATGCAAGAGAGGCTTTAGGCCTTCATTTTTCTAACTGTTCTATGAAGTGTGCATGTACAACAGATGAAGTATTTTGAATGATATTGTAGAAATAAAAGAATACATTTTCATCAATACAAGTTCCATTGAAAAACACAACAACTCAAAAGGATCATCATATAAGTTGCAACCATGCAAGCAAAATATATCAGAGTTTGATCAAATTACAGTTAAGTGCAAAATATCTATCAAAGTATAGATTACAAGTTACAAGTCATAAAGATACAGTATAACTGATAAATCTTGAAATGAATAATGTAAAAGCATCAATCAAGCATTAATTGATTTGTGATTATAATGATATCTGGATAACTTTTCAAGAAATAACAAGTTGAAACAAAGTACGAGGTACAAGAACAAATTACTTCAGATACCAGTTTGCAACAACATTACTTCATAATTTCAGAAAGTAAAATAATGAAATGATCAAAGTCATAAGCCTCTTCAAGATAGAGAATTCAAAAGCTCAAGTATTGATTCCAAATTAATGTAAAGAAAACTACATAATCAGATTCAAAGATCATGAACTACCATGTACTAATATGAAATTAGTTATGAAACATATAATGAAACTATTAATCATTCTTTTACAAGTGCATAATAAGGTTTGAGAGGAAATTTGTTTGAGTTAAAATCCACAAAGTATCGAATACTATCATTCAAATCATCAATACATATTGTAACTTCTTTCCAATAAGTTATTTTAGTTGCTAAGGATAAGAATCATGAGGATGATCATTGAATGGAGTATAGCTAGCATGACAGTAATCCTTTCAAACAATTACAACTACTTCAGATGAGGATACATGGTTTAGATTACAAGATCATTTACACTTACATCTTGAAGTGACATTTCTAGAATTTCTTGTTAATCACAACTATCAAAGCACAAGTTTAGGATACATCTTCAAGGATGGAAATCAACAAAAATAGGCTCTTCAAGATCAAGTACAATTAAGTATCAAGATCAAAATAAAAACTTCATCAAAATGCAGAGCCCAAAAAATACAATATAAACATATTTCCAGGACCTAGAAGTGCAAATAATGCAAAGCATTCACCTACCATTTACAGTTATACCTTTACAAGTCATGAATAAGAAGTGAAGCTATTTATTACACATTCCAAGAAAATATATGATGTTTCAAAGTTACAATCATCAATTGAGTATATGGTTGAGCATTTAGGTACACAAAGTAATTCAAAGTAAAATTTTCATACGAATACCACAATTTTCATCAAGACTACCACCATCAAATATAGCAATAGATGACAGACTGACACGTACAACATATTTCAAAGTAAATATTACTTCCAATAATTGATTCTTAAAATACAAGCTACAAAGCTTGAACCAAAAGGGAAACTTGGTTCTGTTACAAGTATTATTTATCCAAATCAAAGACATAGTTACAGTCTGAGTAAGTGAAAATATTTCAAAATAAAACTTTTTGGAGAATAAATCTCTATAGGGTGTTCATATTTTTAGGAAATAATATCAAAAGTTTAAGTAACAGACTGTTGAAATTATATTAGAATTACTTTAAAAGCAAGATATAAATGATCAAGAAAGTCAAAACTATCAAGCTATGAATGAAGGCATTACTCTCTAAGAAACCAAGGCTACAGAGCTCGATGAAATTCAATGGTGGCTACAATGGGTAAATTCTCACACTCAGATCTCCATTCAAGATCAACAACCGAAGAATAGATTACTAAAAAGTTGCAAATGGCAATACTCAAATTTGACAGCAACCTGGGTCAATGGAAAAGGAAACCATAAGTTTTCAATGGAGCACGGCCTAAGCCTAGAGTAGTCCATCAAACAATATGAATCCAAAAGCAATAGTAAACAAAATAAGCCAGCAAAATGACAACTTGACCATAGAAATGACCGGTAAAAACTCTTAGAAAACCTTCAAAGCATATGATGCAGAAATAGAAAGCTACAAAGTTATCAAAGAGGTAGGTAGAGGTTAGGGTAAACCTTGTGACCCTGAAATAATGACATATTTATCATCAAATAAACAATGAAATAGAGTAAAACTCAAGGTGTTTCAGTGAATAACTCCTAATACAAAACAAACCCAGATTTATGGAAATCTAGTTGCAACTCACAAGAAATAAAGAAACCCTCGCAAGCTAAGACATACAAATACCCAGAACCTTAAATATACAAATCTAGGGTTCTAGATAGCAAATAACCCAAAACACCAGGTGGAAATAGAAGGTATATCCTCACATCGATGGCAAGTAATTTACATCAAACCACAAGCTTCAACAAGAAATGATTATTTAATGGAAATGCATAATACTGCATGCAAACTAGGGGGATAACCCATTTTACGAATAGAGCAGGAGCTTACCAAATTTTTGAATCATTAATCACCCTCAGAAGTAGTACAAGGTGAAATGGTGATCACCTAGGATGATTGTTGAGCTCAAATATTGAAGCCATCCAAAAAATGCAAAGAAGCTCATAGAAGCTCAAAGAAACATTCGTGATGGCCTCCTTTGTTGAGTGGAAATCAGAGGCTTCATAAAATAATGACAAACCAGGAGGAGATTCGAAATCAAGATGCTCAGAAACACAAGGAAAATGCAAATAAGCTGAGTATCGCTGCGAGTAGTTTCAAAATGCCAAGATAGAAAGTTACAGTTCTTATAAACACTATGCTTACCTTGTCCATCAATGGCCGCCGTAAATAAAATCACAGAACTCTTTAAATGGAGCAAATCAACTGAAAATGAAGTCTTGAGAACTCAATGAATTGAGAAATCTCACTAAATAAATTTTTTTAAAGACCATCAAGGTCAAAGAACAAATCAATGGCGTCCCGAGCTAAAGAAAACTTCGAAGAAGAAAAAATAGAAATCTTGCGGGAGGTAGAAAGCTCCCAGATGTATAAACAATGGTGACTTTGTATCACATGGAGCTCAAACTAGAGAAAAAATAATAGAGAAGCTAAGGAGAAACCTTAAGAAAAGTATCATAGCTTCGAAATACAAAGAACTAAGCTTGGAAACATCATTCATGGTGGTCTAGAGAAAATTTGCTAGGGCTTCGCCCTCCAAAACGGGAATGGATGCAAATGATCAATTTTAGGTTACAAATAAACACTTTCACCCAATAAGCCCATGGTAACCTAACTCAACTAGTGAGTTATGAATAAAAGGTACTAAATTAATGATGTAAAAATCGATGGTTCCAGATGATAACCCAAGCCAACTACCAATATACAAATCAACGGTTCAAGATCAACAAAGGACAAAGATCAAATGGCTGAGGATCAAGCATAAGCCACAATCAATACAACTTTAGATGCTCAGAATATCAACGGTTGAGATCACAAAGTACATAGATCTATGGTACATAGCCTTGTTTGCCAACTCAACCATAATGGAACCCATCTCATCATAGTATAGGAATCAACGACTCATATGAAGTAGGTACTTCAATCAACGACTGAGGACTATTCAAAAAATCAATGCAAACTCACAGACTGATCAATGGTGGAAAATGAAGGGGTACATATCAAATGGTGGATTTTAAAAACCGCTACCTCAAACACAGTTTCCAAGTAGCATACGTGTCAATGCTACAACAAAACCCTAACCACCATGATTAGTCAAATCTATCAACATGTAATAAAAAAGGGCCGAGTCATCATCACGAGGGGGTTGGCCCCATGTTTTATAAAATCATTGCATTGACCGTTGATAAAGGTTTCAACCTTATATCTATGCTTTGAAAAATCAGAGAACATGATTAAGGAGGGACCGAAGACCATGGTAAAGGTGGAAAATAATTAAAAAGGGAGACTATTAATCACCTTTTTTAGTCAAAGATATGATGCATGCCATGTCTAAATCAAAAGTGCTGAGTATAACCAAACCAAAGGTGATAATAATCAAATCAATATGTAATGATTATTAATCATATTATATGCCACTTTTAGGGAAAACAATGCATGGAAAGTTGTCAACAACATGGTGTAACATGGATTAGTGAAAGGGACTAAAATAGAAATTTTCCAATCACCTTATATTTTGCAAGTGGTCCCCACAGTGGGAGAATTAGATTTGAATGAATTTTACTAAGAGAAAGGGACAAAGCATTATTTTTACTTGCAGAGGAGCATCTTTTCATGTCATCCACTAGAAGACAAAGTAGAGGAATGACAAAATTTGAACATTTGCACATCAAAGGTGGTCCCTGTATGACAGAAAAGTGACATGCAAGGATGATAATTGGCAAGGGACTTTCCCCATACCTAACCTCTCGAGGTCGTGCCGAGACAGCCGGTGGTCTGGAATATACGCGGGATGCAGATAAGCTAGTTAGGTAATCTTATGTCTTCAACACACAATGGTGGGATCTATGAATCTAAAGCAAAGAAGGCCCTCCTAACCTGAACCGGTGTGATAGATTGTTTGGTGAGGATAGCTGCTCGAAGGCTCCAATCAATATCGAGCTCTGCCATTATCCAATCTATGGGTTGTGGAATATGTGGAAGATATCCTGTGGGTGCTCTGTATATGTCTCCTGACAAGGTCATGAAAATGTATGGCTAAATGTGTAATGGACCTTTTGGTGCTCTATGGACAATTCTCTGGTCTAGTCCAAAAACCTTTAGCTTGATTAGCTGCTATGTTTAATAATGATAGTTGTGTGATAATGTCTGGTGGGAGTGGAGAGGATCTAAACACTAATGTTCGCAAACTAGCGTCAACGTTTGATTGATTTACAGGCTCGTTGGGTTATGGGACCTTTGGATCACAACCGTAAGTTTGTGGTTGTTGTGGACCTCCTATGGTCATGTGAAGAATCAATCCCTTCTTCTGATCCCGAGTATCCAATAATCGTATGCCTTTTCAGCCTCTACGTTTAGAACTAGAAGTTGCACAATTTTCTCAGAGTATCTAACAGGTGTTCTGGCAACTTGGATACGTAAGCTAGCATCTATATCAATGAGGAGGTCTCTTGCATCTGGATGTGGGACTAGTGGATCACAACCAAATGTTTTCTCTCTTTCAAGTCCTTCTACAGTCATATGGATATCTATCAAGGCAATCTATAATTTGTCTTATTTGACTAGAACGTGTGTGCTTTGTCATCTTCTATGTTTAATCCTCTTAACTGTGAGCTGATTTCTTGTAGGTCTGTTGTTGTTCAGAAGACCTGAATTCTGAGATTTTGGTCTATGTCAGTTATTGCTGCAACAGTATTTGGTTGAGGCATGATTGGCTCAAATATGTATTCTCTGGGCTCCCTAGGTCTCGTGATTGTCATACAAAAGAAACAATATAAATCTAACTAAAGCAAAGTAAACTAATTATGCAAAGTATATCCACAACATATATAAATTCTCTATTTTTGTATTTTTGATAGAATATTTAATAGAATTAAGATAACAACTATTTAATATATCTAGAAAATGACAACTAACCTAATAAAAGAATTAAAAACAAACAAGGTAGCTGAGTATAGCTACTTGTCTGTGCAGTTGTGAATCTATTCTAAATAACTAAATAACTGATCTAATTTAATTGAAAGATTTTCGATCCTACCTTAGAAGTGAGGAACGAATCATAGTTTCTCAGAAACTATCGATCCCCACGGCTTCCCCGGCAATATCGAAAATGAACGTAACCAAAATGAAGTAATTCACTACTCTATTTGGTATATTTTAACTAGAAATTTGAAAGCTTGAACCTGGATTTTATAGAATAGTGGCGAATCCGATTGTGTGTGGCTTTGTCCCCTCAGTGTGGTCTCCTCATTCCTTCATGCTCACGTGAATCCAGAAAAGCATGTAATGCTAGCATCAATAGAAGTAGGTATTGGAACAATGGCAGCTTTGGATGTAGACTGAATACAATGTGAGTAGGAGAGGGATAGCGCAAGAGAATAGAGCTTGGCTTACACAATTCCTAGCGGGATTTATTGTGAGTCATACAACACAAAACATCCAGAACCTGAAACTATCCTTCTTGACAAACAAAACCTGCAACTCTAATGGCTTCAGACTGAAAATGAAACTATCCTACCTTAATTGATTGTATGAAATAGTAATAACACTAGAACAAGAAGATCATGTGGCTTCTAAACAACAAAATAAGACTAACTATGCATGCAACAAATGAAAACTATTGAATTCCTAAGCAAGAACTGAAAGACTAAACTATTGAAATGAGAGGATGAGGGGCCTTTTGCTTGTAATCAAACCAACTATTTATAGAATTCCCATTCACCCAAAGGTAACTCCAACTAGGACTCTTTTACCATTAAACAATGGAGAAACACTATTCCAGGGGACATAAAACATTAATACAAGCCAAGGCGGTGGAAAAAAGCTGGTAAAAGTTGAAAATTTACATGAGTCGTGATCAGAAGAATGTGCTGGAAAATGCGTGAAGGACCACCACCCTGAGCAGGGTGGCGGTTACAGGACCGCCACCCTGCCAGGGTGGGCGGTTACAAGACCGCCACCCTGCTAGGGAGGGTTTCATCACTAAAGGGAAAAAAGCTAAGAAATGAAGGGAAGAGGAATAAAACAAAGCACAAGGAACATGAATAAAGCATTTGGGATGCTAACATATACTTCACAAGCTTTTCTGGATCCGAACACCTTGCGAGGTGACCTGTATCATCATTGGGGCATGTGTAACATCGTTCTGGTGGTATTGTACCCTACAATTTTGGGTACGTACATATTTCCCCCTTGGAGAAGCGTTTTAGCCATGAAGAGGCGTAAAATGGTGGGTCCGAGTATGGCGGTCCCAAGATGGGAAGTTAGAAATTAAACCTGACACGCCCGTGTGTCGAAATGTCGTCATCCAAGTTCTCGCTACCTACAAAATGGAAAGAAGACTCAAGTGCAGATAGACAAAACAAATCAAAAAATAAATACTAAATTAGTATGAGATGAGGACTTACCATTTGTGCGGGGATGAGAACTTACCTCCATTGGCGCTCTAAACCTGCGAAAGGGGCACTCAAAAATGCGTCAAACACGAGTCAAAATATATATATATATATATATAATGGGACCATTTTCCTATTCATTTACACGTGTTGATTTGATAGTTTCTGAGCTCTGGGACCCACAGTGATGGTTTTCAATGAGAGTATAGTCGAAACATTTGTGATCGAGATAGTGATCATGCCTCCGCGAGTAGATCCTTCGACCCGCGAGATCTCAGGTTAGTTCTTCTCGATTTAACATTTTTATACCTAAAATGTAAAAATGATGAAATCTTCACCATGGGGGGGTAATTTTTGAAATTTCTAGTTTTAAATGTGTCCTTAGGGGGGACGCCTAATGGGTAGGCTCTCGTTTTGTTCAAAATGGTGTTTTTATCCATTTTTGAGCATTTTTAGGGTACGTGACCCATTTGGAAATGTGGGACACGACTGCCACCCTGAGCAGGGCGGCGGTTACAGGATTTCCACCTTTCAAAGCGGTGGTTATGGAACCGCCACCCTGCTCAGGGTGGCGGTCCTTTCCAGAATGATAAAACAACCTTGTTTTTAACTTGTTTTTGCATTTTCCATTTTCCTGTATGCTTTAATGATTTTTCCAATGTGATTCAAATACTAACTTACTCCTTTTTGTGTGTTTTTGGGTGTATGCAGAAGAAGGAGGAATATATCAGATGGAGTTGAGAGAGAGAGTGTGACTGGCTTCCAACAGTGTTGGATGCACTTTCTCAGGCCGAGCAAGACATCCTTCAGAGGGCCGGCATATTACGTATATCACGGGTTCCTCATGTCGCACCTTCTAGTCACATACTATGTGACCTATTTTCATATTGGGATGTTGATCAGAACACTTTCCGATTTCCAGGAGTCAGGGGTGAGTGGACTATCACCCTGGAGGATGTCTACCGCATCTTGGGAGTCCTCGATCATCGGGAGATGACTTACACTTGAGACAGCGGGGTCACGGGCTCAGATAGCTCAGTGGGCTACACATATGGGAGACGCAGTTGTCTCCACTGGTTCGAAGAAGGGGGTGAGGGTCCGTTCCATTCCTAGCTTGCCTATCCCTTTGATTCGTCAGGCCATTATGGGGATCCTTGCCTTGAGATTGATCGGGGACAAGGGAGGGGACACCTTACTCTACTGCTGGTCCCCTATTATTGCACAGATTGAGGCACATGGCCGGATTTATGCCTGGGGAGCCGATATACTTGGGACCACCTACCATGACCTATACAGGGTGGTCCGCTTATAGGGACAGTCTTTGAGCCATCTGACCTTGGTTATGAGTTGGGTCTATGAGCGTATCATCCCTTATGGGAGAGGCATAGAGGTGGCAGATCCCAGAGCCGTGAGGGCAAGCTAGATGGATAGAGATGTTGGTGCTTAGAGCACCCCACCAGCCAGTTGCTTCCTTGACTACTGATGATATGGAGGCCACACCTTATCAGGCCATGGCAGGGTTGTGGGGTGAGGAGACCTTCACTTTGATTTCCTGCTCTACTACAGGGCAGCTTGTGGACAGGATGGGGAAGGTAGAGACACACCCCTTTGATCGAGTGCCTCAGCAGTTCAGCCTTGCTTACGTTGATATGCTTCCCCCAGTGGTGCCAGTGTTTAGATCAGTTCGGGAGGCTAGGGGAGGTCCTAGAGGCCGGGGTTGGACTGTTGTTACTCCTGGCATCCCTATTGCAGCTAGGTGGGTGGTACGTGCCCGAGAGAGAGTCGGTGCTCCTCAGGCACCTTTACTTCAGATTGCCGCCGGTCCTGCCCATAGCAGTGATGACCCTATTGATATAGACTCTGAGTCTGAGGAGTTCACAGGGGGAGAGACGGAGGAGGAGACCAAGGACATGGAGGTCAGCGAGTCGGGTGGAGAGGAGGATAGCGATCCTGAGTGGCATGACACTCAGGAGATCTTACAGGCTGAGAGGGTAGAGCAGAGTGCGGAGAGGGTGACTCTAGTCTCAGAGGAGTTTCCCTCTCAGGACCTAGGTGGAGAGGATGAGTCCATAGTAGGATGCTATGTTGCCCCAGACACAGGAGGAGGACATCAGTCAGCGGTGACATCTGTGGCAGGCGCTGATCCTAGGGATCCCTCTTGGAGGCCCAGAGATCCGAGTGAGTTGTCACTCTTCTTTTAATATTTGTTTTTAGCTAGGATTGCCTTAGTTGCTATCTCTCCTTTTGTTCATCTTTGTTTTTATCTTTTGATTATTTTCTAATTTGTTTTCTCCTTTTCTTGCAGAGACTACTGATGAGTGGCGAGACTTGATTCACCAGGTATGTACTGATACCCTGATGCTCCCCATGGAGAAGACTCACGCGAGCTATCTGTGGATGCAGGGGAGCCTTCAGCAGCTGGTAGGCATAGCGATGTCTTTGCCCCTGTCTGGCATGTGGCCAAGATGGTGACTTCCCTCTGTACCGAGTTAGCTGGGTATAGGACTACAGAGTGCCTGATGAGGAGCCACTCTCATAGTGAGGCTACAGCTACTGTTCGGGACCGTGAGCCCTCAGTGCACTCAGAGCACCGGCGTAGCCAGAGTCCTAGACGTGGTCGTGCACCTTCTGAGGGATCTCATAGGGGTTGAGAGGCCACTTGGCTCTTTTTGTAGTGACTCTTGCTAGATTGTTTATACGATCATTTTGTATTTTCCAGGCTCATTGAGTGTTTTGACCATGCCTAGTGCATGATGGCATTGTACATAAAACTTGATTATATATATATACATCTCTCTTTTGGATCTAGATCTCTTTGTACCTAGAGTTTTGTGATTCATTTTCACATGTATACTAGATGTTTATAAGAATTTTGTTTTTATATGCTTTTCAGAATGTATGCAATGGAGAACAAATATCACAAATGTTTTCTTTTTTGTATTTCGTGATGCTGATGTATGATGATGCAAATGAACTTGTGATCTTGAACTTTAGCTTTCATAAGCAATTTTCTGGTACTTCATATTGTTTTGAAAAAATGTAATGACGAACTGGTATGATGAGCAGATGCACTTGCCCCACTCCTAACTCCACGCAACTAGTAAGATGCGAGGGCTCACCACTGAGAGCTAGAAAGGGCACAAGCTATGAGGTGTGTTGAAATGGTAATGATGGGAGATAGACAAAGAGTTGGTGGAACCAAATTAGGATGCTACAAACCTACCCTACTCAAGTGACTCCATAGTTTAGAATGTGACTTGCTTTGCAGTTTATCTAGACTTAGATCCGTAGATGGCCACTTGGTTGACAAAATCTGGTTTTCAGGGTTTTGAACTCTCTTGGAATTTTGGACATCTGATTCATTTGTTTTTGACTCAAGATTTCAAAGGTTTATTTGAACTATTTGCTTATGACCTTCAATGTTTACTGTCAAGAGGACCCCCTACACCTTGCCCCATGCTACTAGTAGGAAGCATGGGCTTATCACCATGGACAAGGCATAGGTGAGTAAGGGCATTCCCATCCTTTCCCAACCCTATGTCACTAGTAAGAGATGCAAGCTCATCACCGAAGGTTGGTAGGGCAAGGAAATGTGTAAAAGTAAAATTTTCTGTTTGATCTATATTCGACTTATTTATTTGAGCAAAATGTCAGTATGTTCTTATTTCCAAAGAGATCTATATACGGGATAGATGTGACACCATGAAGCTTCTAGAATAGACCATAGGCAAGACACCTATCCTAGGAAGAAACAAAAAGTGAGAACAAGCATGCAGGCCTTGGTATGGCTACCGTTAAGACTTTGTCATATCTAGCTTTAATTGATGAAATGATTCTGAAACAGTTGATGATGTTATGAAAATGAAGAAGTATGATTTGAATGCTTCTGCCAATACCATCAAAAGTTTGTAATGAATTGCTTAAGAGCAAGTCCCTTGATCACCAAGTTTTATGAAACGAGTGAACAAAATGAACCTATCTAAATGAATATGTAATGTAGATATAATTATACAAATAGTGCCGATGCTTCATGCGTAAAACCATTTAAGGTGCAAGGAATTGATAGTTTCACCAAATTCCTCACCTTCTAGTGTGCACAAGAGATACACACCATTTCCGTAGTCCTTCATGACTCGATATGGGCCCAACCACTTGGGCTGGAACTTTCTTCCTTCACCAATTTTCTTATCGATCCGGCTGTCTAGTCTTAGAACTAGATCTCCTTCATATATTTCTCACTCATAGACCTTTTTGTTATACTGCTGGCACATCCGGTCAGCATAGACTCTATGCAACTGTTGTTCAGCATTTAACCTGGCCTCATCTAGGCTTTCTAGTTGGGAGAGGCATGCCTCTCTATAAGCTTCCTCATCCAGAATCCCTTGTAGTGAGATGCAGAGACTGGGTATTTCAACCTCAAGTGGGAGAACTGCTTCTGCTCCGAATACCAATGAGAAAGGAGTTGCTCCTGTTGGTGTTCTTATTGAGGTTCGGTGGGCCCACAAGGCCGGATATAACTTTAAATGCCAATCTCATTTGTTTTCTTTTACCGTTTTGAGGAGAATAGCTTTCAACGTCTTGTTTGTTGCTTCAGCCTACCTGTTGGCTTGAGGATAGTAAAGAGAGGCTGTGTGATGGTTTATTTTGAACTTGCTACATAGCTCATGAACCTCATCATTCTTAAAGGACGTGCCATTATCTGAGATAATGACTTGTGGGACACCATACCTGTAGATAATTTGGTTCAAAATGAATTTGGCAATCACTGAACCTGGTACGGTGGTGAGAGGCATGGCCTCCACCCATTTGGTAAAATATTTCATGGCTGTGATTATAAAATTATGGCCATTGGTTGATGAGGGAGAGAATTTTCCTATTAAATCTAGACCCCAAGTGGAGAAGGGCCACGGAGTTGCTATTGGTTGCAGGGATTGTGCTGGCATGTGAATCTCGTGAGAGAATTCTTGACATTTGTGGCACTTACGTACAAATTCCACTGCATCATGTTCGAGAGTGGGCCAAAAATAGCCCATTCGATGTATTTTACGAGTGGTGGCATGACCACGAAGTGGCCCCCACATATCCCACTGTGGGATTCATGAAGAATCCTCTTGGATTCTTCTATGTCAACATCTTAGAAGCATGCCGTCGAAAGGCTCTGCGATAGAGCACTTGGTCTAAAATAACATATTTAGTGGTAATAATGTGTAACCACCTTCTTTGTTGTGACATGGCACTTTCCAGGTATGTATGGTCCATGATAAAATTGATGATATCAGTATACCAGGGACATGTAGAAATGGGGGTCTGGTTTCGAAAAAGTATACACATTCATTGGGAAAGTCTAGATCTACCAGATCGCCTCCATCTAGTGGGTTGTCAGCTAACCAATCTACAATGATTTGTCCCTTAACAGACTTCTGGTTTACAAAAGTTAATTCGAATTCACCCATTAAGGTTATAAAGTGTCCAAGTTTTTTAGATAAAGACCCTTGTGTGAGAAAGTTCGTAAATGGTCTATCTTCACAATGACCCTTGTTTCTTGGTTTAACATGTAATGTCTTAAACATTTTGTGTTGAAGACTATGGCAAGGCATTCTCTTTCTACTTGTATAACATGTTTCATAATCAAGTAATGTTTGGCTAATGAAATAGATCACGCGTTCTCGTTTATCATCATCTTCTTGAGCCAGCATGCAAGCCAACGAGACATGAGTGGCTCGTGAGTATAGGATCAAAGGGTATGGTCTGGCTTGGGAGGCATTAGCATGGGTGGTGACAACAGGAAGCACTTAACTACTTCGAAAGCCTCATTGCAGTCTTCAGTCCAATCGATACCATAATCTTTCTTGAGTAGATTGTTGATTGGATGAATGGCAAAGCTTAAATCTGGGATGAATCTTCGGATTGCACCGAGCTTTCCCAAGAAATGACCTAATTCTAGACTCATCCAAAGGTGGGATCATTTCAAGAACAACCTAGTATTTTGGCTGGATCAACATCAATCCCTCATGAAGATATAATGTATCCTAGAAGTTTTCCTCCTGTCACCCCAAACACGCACTTTTCTGGGTTTAATGTGACACCATACTCAATCAATCATGAAGAGGATGACACGAAGTACTTTCGGATGATCACAACGTTTCTTGGCTTTGGCTAACAAGTCATCCACATATGATTCCACAATTTTATGGATAAGATCATGGAATATATAAGTCATTGCTCGCTGATATGTAGCGCCAGCGTTCTTAAGACCGAATGGCATAACAACATAACAATAAGTTCCCCAAGGAGTTATAAACATGGTTTTGGCTTGGTCTTGTTCAGATATTTTGATTTGATTATATCTCGAGAACCCATCCATGAGAGACAAAATCTCAAATCCAGTTGTTGCGTCAATGATGACGTCAATGGATGGTAATGGGAAGTCATCCTTGGGGCAAGCCTTGTTAATGTCTCAGAAGTCTATGCAAATGCGTATCTTCCCATTCTTTTTGAGAACGGGGATGATATTAGATACCCATTGAGAGTAATCGACTGGTTTGATGAACCCTACTTGGAGAAGTTTCATTACTTCTTCCTTTACCATGAGAGCTACCTTGGGTTTCATTGGTCTTCAATTTTTGTTTAATTGGCTTTGCATCTGATTTGGTGACAAGAGGTTATGTACCGCGATGTGTGGTGTAATTCCTGTCATTTCTTTATAATTAAATGCAAAATCCTTTTGATGTTCTTTGAGGATTTGAGTGTGTATTTCTATCTCTTTTGGAGTTAACGAAGATCCTAGTTTCAAGATCTTTGGTTCTTCCTCCTATTCCAATGTTAATATCAATCGTTCCTTCGATTAAAGAAGCGTTACCTTCTTCAAACTCAGGTGGGGCTGGAGGTAGTTCCAGATCTTCTCCATTTTCTATCTCATATATATCGAGTTCCTTTTGTGGAGGAAGCTCTACCATGGGATTTCCAAAGTAAGGAAGATGAATGTGGGATTAAGGAAAAATCTACCATGTGATGGGTGAGATGTAACTCTACATAGGTGTTTAGGTAATCAAGAGTGGCTCTATCACTATCAACGTGACCTAAGATAGTAGATTTATTCTCAGCTATGTGTGTTAGAAGAGGGTTTGTTGATGTTTTCTTTACTAATGGTTCAGTACGAAGGGATACCATGAAATGGGTGTCTTCCAACTCACTGTTTGGAGTGAAACGTGAAGCTGAGGTTGCTATCGAAATGTGAGAAGGTTTTGTTCTCGTGGGATTGCCTCAATGGATATGAAGTTAAATCCTTTGCTCAAATCTAATACTACTGTTTTGTAGAGTTGTAAGTGTTCAGCTCTAGTCTCATACACCTCAGAGACTTGGTTTGCTACTAATTGTGAGTCTCCTAACACTCTGATGTCATTAACACCGATCCTTTTAGCTATGATGAGGACCAAGGAGGAGGGCTTCATACTCAGCACCATTGTTTGTACATTCAAAGTTTAACTTAAAGGCAAAAGGTAGGATCTTTCCCTCAGGAGAAGTAAAGATCACACCTGCTCCAGCCCCATAACGACATCTAGCTCCATCAAAGTGGAGAGTCCAATGTTTATTTGGGAAGATGGATGTTGGGACATTCATTACATCTATTTCTTCTACTTCGGTTACTTCTACCATGCAAAGTTCCTCTGCTGGAAGAGAACCAACTCCTAGGGTACATCCCATACCTGTGGAATCAAATGGTAGGAAAATTGGTAGATCTTGTTCTAGTAATTCAACAATTTTTGTAGTAGTTCCTAATGACACTGTTTCTACAACGTTAGCTTCATCCTTGAGGGCTGGGATGCTCTTGACTAGGTTCATAATTTCTAGTTTTGTTGTAGGTATTAATTTTTCTTCTGGTTTTGAGTTGGTTGGTTTGTTAAGTTGGTTTGTTGGGAGTTCAAACTCAGAGTGAATGCCTGGCCTTTTCTTCAGGTCTGCTAGGTGTATGTCGAATGGTTTTGGATCACCTTTTGCTACGAATATCTTTCCTAAGTGTAAGAATCTTATTTCCTAAAATAACATAGAAGGGATTGCCTTCATATGGTGTATCCATGGTCGACCGAGGATCATATTATAGTTGGTTTCCCGATCTATAATATAAAAATCAGTGAGGATTGTTTTGGGTCCTAAGGTGACTGGTAGTATTATAGTCCCAATCGAAGTGGCTTTAAGGCTATCATAGCCTCTTAGTGTATTCCGAGTTGTGGAACAATTTGTTTCTCCATACCCTAGCTTTTGAAGGAAAGAGAAGGGGACTATGTTAACTGCTGCCCCATCGTCAACCATTGCACGTTTAACGTAATTGTTATAAACCCACACTTGTAAATGTAAGGCTGGATCACCTCTACATGTAATCTCAGCATCTGTTGGCATTTTGTTTATGTCAAATATAAATCGGCATCCCTATCTGGCTGCCCTGGAGGGTGGATATCAAAGTCTATATGGTTTACTTATGTTTCGGGAGGTGGAGTGATGTTAATTAAATGACCTAAACCTAATGCTTCTAAAAGAGCAGCCCTATGGGCAGGAGAGTTCTTCAACAAGTCCAAAAAGGAGATGTGAGAGAAGGTCTTTGTTAGGTCATTAATTAAATCATAGGCACCTACGGGTTTTACTAATGTTTGTTGAATGTTATCTGGCTCTAGTGGATAGATTGGATTTGGTTGAGAAGAATATTCTCGTGTTCTTGTTATGGCTTCTACGTGTAGCTCAGTATCTAACTCCACTAGACCAACTATCTTGGTTCGTGGCTGACTTCCTAATTGCAGTGCGACAGGTGGATTTAGTGAAGTTGAGGCTTCATGATCATTATTTCCTGTCATTACACCTTTGTTCATCCCATTTGGATTTAATTTATTATTGTTATTGTGATTTGGAAGTGGATCATTGAAGATCTTAAGAGGTGTGTTTTGAGGGGAGACTGCCCCTGTGAAAGTATTTGGGATAGGTGTCACAGAATCTGTTAAGAACATATCTATGAAGAGTTGTCTTTGTTCTTCTGGCAGATGTTGCATGAACTTATTGTAATCATGGAAAGTCCTAGTGTCATGGCCTCAAATTTTGTGGAAACCACAATACGAGTTGGGATTATAACTCCTAGGTTGTTGGTTTGGCATGTGTTGTGGTCCAAAACTCTGATTAAACTGTTGACTATTAGGATTAAAGTTTTGCGTTTGTTGCCTTTGGTTTTGATATCCAGTTGAGTTTTGACTTGGACCCTATGTCTGGATCTGCCGTTGTTGTTGTTGTTGTTGTGGATGATTAAAATCCACCACGTTGATTGTTGGGGTAAAATTGTTGTTTCGTTGATTGTTAACCGGTGGTGGAGCATTTACAACATTTGCCTTTTTAGTTTGGTCAGTTACTCCATCTGTTGTCACTCCACAATTCTTGTTAAGGATTTTAGGTCCTTGATTGGCATTTGTGGTAGTAGGATAAGTCATAGTATTTTGGTTGGGGATGATTAACCTCCCATTTGTTCCATATGTCTTGCGACCGCTATCTATTGCAGCTTGATCTATTCGGAGAGTGCTCTTGAGCACCTCATCATAAGTTCTTAGTGGGAACTTCTGGACTTCTTCCTTTATCTCTCTGCTGAGAGAATGAAGGAATAAATCACATAGTTCCATCTGATCCATGTTTGGAGTGCTTGCTGAAGAATAGAGGACTGTACGCCATCTTTGGATGAAATGAGCAACAGATTCATTGTGTTCTTGTTTAATATGCAAGAATTCCCTGATTCCTGTTCTCAACAATTTGTTCATGTCGAATGCCTTGATGAACTCTGAAATGAGTTGTTTAAATGAATGTATTGAGGCTTCAGGTATTCTATAATACCAATCGAGGGCGATACCCTCTAAAGTTTTGGGGAATATTTTAGCAACAACTCCATCCCAAGGGAGTAGTTCTCGAATGGCTGTGGCATAGGCCTTAATATGTGCATTCGGGTCTCCCTCTCCTTTGTATTTGGGTAGATCGGGGAGAGGTCTTGGAAGCATGATGCTTCGTATAGTGAAGTCCAAAGGTTCTTTCAAATATTCTGAATAAGTTCCTATCGCATAGGTTTCGACCATTGATGGTGCTTGCTGAGGGGGTGGAGGTGGGATGGTTTGTTGATATGGTGTAGCATATGTATTTGCAGGGGCATAAGGAAATCCCTGTGGTTGAGAAAACATGCTGGGAGAAGAGAACATATCTCCCTGTGGTGACTTGGAATACATGTTTAAGTATGGAGGAGCATTGTTTAGAAATGGATTATTTTGTACTAAACTGGGAGGTATCATATTTTCCACTGGAGCGGCGTTAGAGAACGTGGTTCTAGTTGGCGTTTGTTGTGAATACTGAGGGGGCATGCCTAATGTTCCTGTTCCTGTGAGGAGGTCTACTTGGCTAGGATGATGTGGAGGATTGGAATCTCCTGCCTGCATGAATTGTGAATTTTGACTTGCCTGAGAAAGTTCCAACCCTCTAACCTTCTCGACTAAGGCTGAGATGACCTCATTTGGTGAAGATACAATATTTTTCCTTAGTGGTGTTTGTTGTATACCTTGAGGTTGTATAGGCATATGGTACCCTACTATGAACTGATCATTTCCCTGCCAAGTATCACCGAGGGAATTTCATATGGGTGGAGGAATGGGGGTGTTTTCTTGGAATGAGACCTCGGGTTGTATTTGCAAACCTCCTATAGGTGGGTACATACTTTGAGAGCATTGTTCACTCCTAGCATAACGTGCTAAGTATTCATCATCTAAAAACATATATGGATCTGATTGTCTACTGATTTACGGTCTAAGAAACACCTGAGGAGATGAACCAGATTCTCCAGTGAGTGTCATGTTGTTCGAGCCTGAAGGCTCTAGTTGTTGCATTTGAGTGAGCTGATCCAACTCCTCTATTTGGAAAGAAGAAATATATCTAGTCCTTTGAGGTAGAGTTTGTGTTGAAAACTAGTTAGTTGAATAGTTGTCACCCCATGCTGAGAGCGAGGGTGATGGCTGTCTATTCAGTTGATCGTAGTATGCTTCAAGACCTAGGAGAGGTCTGCCATATGCATCGAATCCCAACATATTTGGGGGGTATATGAATACCCGTAGAATAATGGGAAGAGATAAAACGAAGATGGATGAAGAAAAATAAAAGAAGAGTGTGAAAGTGAAGAAATTGTTCTGATCAATATCAGGTTCACTAATCTTGGGGGTGAAGCTGATGTGAAGGCTAATGAGGTAGGTAAATAATGAAACAGTAGAAATATTTAGGAAGGTTCACGTTGGGTTCACCAATTTTGTACGATGGAAAAGTGACATGTGAGGATGATAATCGGCAAGTGACTTTCCCCGTACCTGACCTCTCAAGGTCGTGCCGAGACAGCCGGTGGTATGGAATATAGGTGGGATGCAGATAAGCTAGTTAGGTAATCTTATGTCTTCAACACAATAATGGGATCTATGAATCTAAAGAAAAGAAGGCCCTCCTAACCTGAACTGGTGTGATAGATCATTTGGCGAGGATAGCTGCTCGAAGGCTCCAATCAATATCAAGCTCTGGCATGATCCGATCTATGGGTTGTGGAATACGTGGAAGATGACTTGTGGGTGCTTCGTATATGTCTCCCGACAAGGTCATGAAAATGGATGGCTAAATGTGTAATGGACCTTTTGGATGCTCTATGGGTGATTCTCTGGTCTAGTCCAGAAATCCTTTAGCTTGATTAGCTGCTATGTTCTAGTGAGGATAGTTGTGCGATAATGTTGGTGGAAGTGGAGAGGACCATAAATACTAATGTGTGTAAACCAGCATCAACGTATGGATTGACCTATGGTCCGTTGGGTTGTGGGACCTATGGATCACAACCGTAAGTTCATGGTTGTTGTGGACCTCCTATGGTCATGTGAAGAATCAATCCCTTCTTTTGATCCCAAGTATCCAATAATCGTATGCCTTTTCGGCCTCTACGTTTAGAACTAAAGTTGCAACGATTTTCTCAAGAGTATCTAACAGGTGTTCTGGACAACTTGGATACGTAAGCTAGTGTCTATATCAATGAGGAGGTCTCTTGCGTCTGGCTAGTGGGACTAGTGGATCACAACCAAATGTTTTTCTCTCTTTCAGGTCCTTCTACAGTCATACGGATATCTATCAAGGCAATCTATAATTTGTCTGATTTGACCAGAACGTGTGTGCTTTGTCATCTTCTATGTTTAATCCTCTTAACTGTGAGCTGATTTCTTGTAGGTCTGTTGTTGTTCAGAAGACCTGAATTCTGAGATTTTGGTCTATGTCAGTTATTACTACAACAGTATTTGGTTGAGGCATGATTGGCTCAAATACGTATTCTCTGGGCTCCCTAGGTCCCGTGATTGTCATACAAAAGAAATAATATAAATCTAACTAAAGCAAAGTAAACTAATTATGCAAAGTATATCCACAACATATATAAATTCTCTATTTTTGTATTTTTGACAGAATATTTAACATAATTAAGATAACAACTATTTAATATATCTAGAAAATGACAACTAACCTAATAACATAATTAAAAACAAACAAGGTAGTCTGAGTATAGTCTACTTGTCTGTGTAGTTGTGAATCTATTCTAAATAACTAAATAACTGATCTAATTTAATTGAAAGATTTTTGATCCTACCTCAGAAGTGAGGAACGAATCATAGTTTCTCAGAAACTATCGATCCCCACGGCTTCCCCGGAAATATCGAAAATGAACATAACCGAAATGAAGTAATTCACTACTCTATTTGGTATATTTTAACTAGAACTTTGAAAGCTTGAACCTAGATTTTATAGAATAGTGGTGAATCTGATTGTGTGTGGCTTTGTCCCCTCAGTGTGGTCTCCTCATTCCTTCGTGCTCACGTGAATCCAGAAAAGTGTGTAATGCTAGCATCAACAGAAGTAGGTATTGGAACAATGGCAGCTTTGGATGCAGACTGAATACAATGCGAGTAGGAGAGGGATAGCGTAAGAGAACAGAGCTTGGCTTATGACAATTCCTAGTGGGATTTATTGCGAGTCATACAACACAAAACATCCAGAACCTGAAACTATCCTTCTTGACGAACAAAACCTACAACTCTAATGGCTTCAGACTAAAAATGAAACTATCCTACCTTAATTGATTGTATGAAATAGTAATAACACAAGAACAAGAAGATCATGTGGCTTCTAAATAGACAAAATAAGACTAACTATGCATGCAACAAATGAAAACTATTGAATTCCTAAGCAAGAACTGAAAGACTAAACTATTGAAATGAGAGAATGAGGGGCCTTTTGCTTGTAATCAAACCAACTATTTATAGAATTCCCATTCACCCAAAGGTAACTCCAACTAGGACTCTTTTACCATTAAACAATGGAGAAACACTATTCCAGGGGACATAAAACATTAATACAAGCCAAGGCGGGTGGAAAAAAGCTAGTAAAGGTTGAAAATTTACGTGAGTTGTGATCAGAAGAATGTGCTGGAAAACGTGTGAAGGACCGCTGCCCTGAGTAGGGTGGCGGTTACAGGACCGCTACCCTACTAGAGCGGCAGCGGGTTTCGTCACTAAAGGGACAAAAAGCATAAGAAATGAAGGGCAAAGGAATAAAACAAAGCACAAGGAACATGAATAAAGCATTTGGGATGCTAACATATACTTCGCATGAGCTTTTCTGGATCCAAACACCTTGCTGAGGTGACCTGTATCATCATTGGGGCATGTGTAACATCGTTTTAGTGGTACTGTACCCTACAATTTTGGGTACGTATAGTCGCCACAGTGGAGTTGGGTATTTTTCTAATGTATTGCAAATAAGAGAATTATTTTTACTCACACAGGGAGGTAATTTTTATATGTGCATCCAAGGGGGTAGAATTAAAGAATGCTAAAATTATCATTGCAAGTGGATTAAGTTATAAGTGTCACATCAAACACAAGAAGACAAAGATTGCATGTACATGGGAGAAGACGTACTCAACAAGAAAGGGCTATTATTAGCCAAATTATTCATCCAACTTTGTTAAAAATAGAACAGTCAACTGTAGTTTGACTGGGATGTATTTTTGTAATCAAGGCTATTAATGCCTCATTGTATTAGCATGGCTATTTTATAACTTTATTTATTCATGATAAATGATAAAAATAAGATGCATGGCTGGGTACAATTTTTAGCCTATGTTTAGGATGGGGTGGGTGAATAATTTTGTTGGGTACAATTTTTAGCCTATGTTTAGGATGGGGTAGGTGAATAATTTGGCTGGGTACAATTTTTAGCCTATGTTTAGGATGGGGTGGGTGAATAATTTGGCTGGGTACAATTTTTAGCCTATGTTTAGGAATTTTTTTGACACAAGAGCGTTAAAGTAGATTTTCCCAATTTTTCCCTTTGAATGAGTATTGATTTCTACCTTTCCAATTATCTACAGTGTTGTGTATATATTATTAATTCTTGTGAATGTCAAAGTACCTGATTAATCATCTCACTTTACTGCAAATTTAGTAATTTCTGCATAATATTAGTGTGCATGTTTTCTGTGTTGTATTGTTGTGATTCATTCCCTCAACACGCCAAGTGTTTTTCCTTAATATTCTTCTGAAAACTATTGGTTTATGCATCCAGAATCCATTCTCAAATTGATTGTGCATGTACTCAGTCAAAGCCCTCAACAATTTTGGTGTATCAACCCCAGTTTTCAATTCATTTACAGTCATCTTTTTACCCTCAAAACCCCTAAAAATTAATTTAGGATACATCAAAAAGGAACCAGCCTTGATACTAGAGACTCACCACCTCAACAATAGGTATACCCACAGACCTGAGGTGTTTCCATTGTATCTACGAAAGAGAGAGATCCAGAGAAAGCTTAGAACACCTACAGTCATCTCTCTACAGGGTGCACTTTCAAGAGATAACAATTTTTGGCATGCCCGGTGGGACTACAGAATCAGATATGTAGGAAAATTATATCAATTCACAACAGATTTATAGAAAAAGAGAAGTCACTTTTTGAGTAACAGGCTGCAACAATTTATTCTAAAGATCAAAATATTTATTTGGTGACTCCGTAAAGCAATTTCATACTAGTTTTGCAGCATGTTCCATGCCTAAAGTGACTACGAGATCATCAGTAAGAGAAATTTCTTTTGATTTTATTTCTTTACCTTTGAATTCTGCAAGAAGAAGAAGAATTGGTAATACCTTACCTTATAATAGGCCTTGTTTTGATAACCCTCCCCCTAATCTTCCTTCACCACGTATTAATCTCTTTGTTCAAATTCTAGTTATTCCAATGGCTATTCAACCACCTAGGAATTTTGTAACCTTTACTAATAACAACCCTTTAGTAATTCTAGTTTATCATGATATTCCCAATGTTGCCTGTTTACCTAGATTCATTGGTGAAAATCAGATTACTCCCACAGAGCACATCAAAGATGTTGCAGCCCTTTGTGTTGTCCATAACATAACTCATGAAGATGTAGCCTTAAGACTTCTAGCTACATCTTTTAAAGGGAAAGCCTTGCAATGGTATAGAACCTTAGAAATTGGGAGCATAAGAACTTGGGATGAGTTGGGAGAAAAATTACTTAAGAAATTTCAAGATCATTTTGATCATTTATCCATCATAGAGTAGTTTTCCACAATTAAAAGAGCCCCTCATGAATTTATGGTCAATTTTAATATCCATTTTTCTAGAACTTGGGAAAGAATTCCAGCAAGTGTCAAGCCTCAAGCTGATCATGCTTTTCTTTATTATCTTAGAGCCCTAAACAGGTGATATTTCAACTATGATTCAGTCTATGGAAGGAGATACTCTCCCAGCAGCTTATGATATTGTTATTCAAAATGAAAATAACCTTATTCAAGCTTGTAAATTAGCACCAAGGCCTTCAATGCCTCTCATAGTAGATTTTTTACCTATCCCATAGCCTATTACCATTATAGAGCCTATTGTTTTAGCTCCTTAAGATGATGTATTCAAAGCTTTGCAGACTATGGGTAATAAGTGAACATCAATTGAAAACAAATTAGCTCAACCTAATAGGCCATATCAAGCTCCTTATCAACAAAACCAACAAAACCAACATAATAGGCAGCCTTATCAGCAGAATCAGAATTATAGATAACATTATCAGCCAAGGCAATTTGACCCAAAATATCCTAGTTCATCTAGTGCTCTTGTTCCAGTTAACATGGTTTCAGAAGAATGGTGTCAACCTTTTAATCAACCTCATTCAGTTGCCAACTTCCCAAATGCATTCCTGAATATAAGCCTTGTTGCACAACCTCAACCTGAAGCATTGTATATGCCTCAAATGGAGGGTGGGCAGTAAGATGCTCATAATTAAAAACCACCAGAACAAAATTTGGTCAGCTTCAGAGAGGAAAACTTTATTGCAATCACAACTAGATCCCAGGAAAAGGCTCAGGAGAGAGAAAAACAACAAAACAGACTTGTTCTTCCCACAGTCACTGATAAAACAACATTACTTTAGGGAAGAAAACAGTTAGCAGTTCTATTGTTCCTTAGAAAATAGCTAACAGTTCTACTCAAAAGAGACCAACAAAGACAATTACAGCATGATCCTAGAAGACTCTTCATACCTCAAATTTCAAAAGTTGTTAAAGCAAAGTCTTTTTTTGCTAAAGCTTATGCTAAAATGGTAGAAGTGGTTTCAAAAATAGTTGCTTCTTTTAACATTGTTGATGTAATGAAGAAGCATACCATTAATATTTCACTTTGGGATGCTCTAAGTATTCCAGGACAACAAGATTTTCTTTCTCATGAGCTTGCTAAGCTGCAGATTTCTTCAAAACCAGCAGAAAAGGAAGCTCAGAGAAACATATATGGTCCTTAGAACAATGGAGTCAGGACCACATTAAAGAGGTTAAATGGATGGTTCAGAAGGTCTTAAATGCTTAGGACATCAAGAATCCACCACCATTTTATTTATCTCTGATTATTGGAGACCATTTAGTTCATAACTACATGGTTGACAGTGGTGCAAGTAGCACAATTATGCCAAAAGCAATTATAGAAAAATTGGGCCTATAGTATGAACCTACAGAGAAAAGCGTGTTGCAACTAGACAGAACAAAAACCAACACAATTGGTATTATAAAAAATCTAGAGGTAACCCTACATGCTTCTCCCAATGTTACTATTTTACAAGATGTAACTGTTGTAGATTTACCTCCCTATTTTTCCTTATGTTTATCACGAGATTTTACGAACAAAAATAGGAGGTTATCTCTCTTCAGATTGGTATTTTTGTTCTTTATTACAAGATATGGAACCAAGGTTACCATAAATTCAGAGCCTTTGGCTAGATTTCATATTGAGCCACATGCTTCAAACGCTACAGTGAATTATGCAACTTTAGATCAGTCTGATTTTGATGTTACAACACATGTTTCTACACTAGATGGTGTTTCTAATCTGTTCATGGATGAAAAAATTCAAGAAGAACAAGATTATGACCCTTTCAAAGAAGCAGAAGAAGATTTGTTAGTGTTTATTGCTTGCATGAAGAAAATGCACCAATTCCCTTACTTTCCAAAATAGAAAAAACAACAGAAGGACTATGGAAGCTTCATTTTGATGGAGCTAAAAATAAGAAAGGTCAAGGTGCATGCTTAATGCTTACTTCCCCTTCAAATGAAAGGTACTTTTCAACTTTAATTTTTTAGTTTTCTTGTACTTGTAATGTAACTTAATACGAAGCATTAATTCATGGCTTGCAATGGGCCAGAAAGAGAGGTATCAGTACTTTAGAAGTTTTTAGATATTAGAATTGGTTCTTAATCAAGTGAAAAACTTTAATGTGTGTAAGAATTCATTACTAAAGTCTTACAAACATAGAGTTTCAGACTTAATGGATGATTTTGATATTATTAACATTCAATCTGTCCCAAGAGCTAAAAATAAGCATGCAGATAGACTTGCAATAGTTGGTGTTAGCTTTGATGTTCTAGAACAGAATCAAAAACAAAAAATTACAACCACATATAAAATTAATTATTAGACCTTTAGTGCCTGACAATGAAGATAATTGGTAGGTTTTGAAGACGATAAACAAATTTGTAGATTTTTGTAGTAAGAAGTTGAATTTTCTGTAGTAAATCAGAAAAAATTGTAGCACTTCTATGGTGATCAAGATTTTTAGTTGAAGAAAAATAAGTTTCCTCAAGGATTAGTTCACCCTAGAAGAAATTTTCAGTTCTGATGATCAGTTAAGAAAGGACAAAGGCAAGATTTCAACTCACGTAGATAACTATGAAGAAATCTTGGTGGATGATGAAAAGAAACTACTTATTAGAAAGGTATGTTCTTCAGTTGAAAAACAGTCATTTATCAAATTATGTAAAGAATTCAAAGATGTTTTTTCTTGGAAGTACCAAGATCAGAGAGGGTTTGATCCAATTTTATCTCAACATACAATAGAGTTACAGCCAAATTCCAAGCCAGTTAGGCAAAAGCAAAGGCCCATAAATAAAAATATTGAGCCATTGATGAGAAAAGAGTTATCTAAGTTAATCAAATCAGGTATTATTTTTCTCAGTTAAGCATTCAAGTTGTGGTAGCTAATCTTGTTCCTGTTCGGAAAAATAATGGAGAAATTAGGCTATGTGTGGATTTTAGAGACCTTAATAAAGCTTCATTAAAAGACCATTATCCGTTGCCAAATATGGATTAGATTTTGAGAACAGTTTATGGTTCAGACAGGTTGTCTCTTTTAGATGGCTACAGTGGATACAATCAGATCCTTGTACATGAGGAAGATACAGATACAAAACAACCTTTACCACTAAATGAGGCACTTATGCTTATAAAACAATGCCTTTTGGTCTTTAAATGTCCGGTGCAATGTTTCAACGTGCAATGGACATGGATTTTCAAAATTTTATTAAATAATTGCATATTGGTTTACTTAGATGATGTCACCATATTTTCAAATAATTATAATGAACATCGAATGCATTGAAGGCATACTTTTTAGCTTTGTAGACAGTTCAGAATATCTTTGAATCCCAAAAAGTCTATTTTTTTTAGTACATTAAGGTAAATTGCTTGGTCATATTGTTTCTAAACAAGGTTTAACTATTGATCCTTTCATAATTGAAGCTATTTCACAGTTATCCTTGCCTCATCATAAGAAAGCACTGTAGAGTTTCCTTGGAAAGATCAACTTTGTTAAAATATTTGTTCCAGATTTTGTAGCACTTGTCAAGCCCTTAACAACTATGTTAAAAAAGGATAAGACTTTCTCTTGGACCAGTGAAGGGAGAAAAGGATTCAAATCAATTAAAACAACCATTTCATAAGCTCCTATTTTTGAAAATCCAAATTTTGATAAAGATTTTACAATGTATGCACTTGCTGGAGCTAAGACCATTTCAACTATGTTAACTCAGGTTAATGATGAAAACACTGAGCAACCACTTGATTTCTTTGGACAAAGTTTGTGTGACTATGAGACAAGGTACACCTTTCTTGAAAAACAAGTACTTTCAGTAGTTAGAGGATTGAAAATTTTCAAGTACATGCTTTCCAATAACAAGATACATATTTTAGTTTCTCATCCAAGTGTGAAAGCATTCTTGTTGAACAAAGAGCTGAATGAGAAGAGAGCAGGTTGGATTACAAAAGTTATGGAATATGATGTTGATATCCATGTTGCAAAAATAGTTTAAGGTAAAGGTTTGTGTGAGCATCTAATTACTGATATGGAAAACTAACAGGCTGTAGAATCAGAAGATCCATAACAACATGCTGAAGTTATGTATCAACAATCAAATATCTTGGTACAACTAGAAAATCAGCAACCCGAATTCAGTCAAGAATTTCAGGAATCAAGATGGATGACTTATTTGGTTAACTAATTACAGCATGGTACTTATCCAGAAGGTATGGACAAAAATAAACAAAGGTATTTCAAGTTACAAGATGTACCTTATGTTTTCATTGATGGCATGTTATTTAAGAGAGATATAAATGGAATTTTGCTGTGATGTATTGATTATGATAGAATTCAGCAATTATTATCTTAATTCCATGAAGGACCTGTAGGAGGTCATTTTTCAGCACATACTACAACCTTAAAAATTATGAAAGCTAGTTACTATTGGCCCAACATATTCAAGGATTGATTCGAATGGATCAGAAAGTGTAAGAAATGTGCTTTCTTTGTGGGAAAATCATGTTTAGCTTCGCTGCCCCTGCAGCCTATTTCAGTGGATCAGCCATTCATGTAGTGGGGTCTTGACTTTATTGTCATGATAAATCCACCATAAGGACACAAGTTTATTTTGATTTCTATAGAATACTTTACACACTGGACAGAAGCAATAGCCTTAAAAGAGACCAATGAGACTTTGATACTATCCTTTTATGAAGGTATAGTTTATAGATTTGGTGTTCCAACAACTATTATTTCAGATAATGCCTTAGCATTTCTTGGTGCAAAGGTAACAGATTGGGCTATTAAGTATGGGATTTACTTAAGTACATCATCTAATTATTACCCACAAGGTAATGAATTAGTTTAAATTACTAATAAAATAATTTGAGGATCATCAGAAGAACACTCAAAGACAACCAAAGAGCTTGGAATCTAATTTTGAATTCTACACTTTGGGCTGACAAAGTGACTCCTAAAAGATTAGTTGGCAATTCACCGTACAAGCTTGTTTATGGAAGAGAGGCAAGAATTTTCATCTCAGTTGAGTTTTCTGCATTAGATTTGGTGCATCAAATGGAATTACTTAAGAATGAACCATTACAGGTTCATTATGCAGAGTTAATGGAGTTGCAAGAGCTAAGAGATCAAGCTCATCTGAATAAGGAAAAGAATAAAAAACAAATGAAGAATTTTTTTATAAGAAGGCTAAGTTCAAAGTCTTTCAATGAAGGAGACATTGTGTTAAAATGGGATGATGATCGTGCAAAGCCAGGAAACCATACAAAGTTTGATACAATCTGGAGTGGTCCTTACATGAGTTCATCTTGCAAATAACACAATACATTTCAGCTTTCAAGGCTAAATGGAGAAGAAATTTCCATTCCTGTGAATGGTATGTTTCTTAAACACTGTTATTGAAAATCCTACAGTGTTTGGTTAGATTAGGATTTCCCTTTCAAAAAGTGCAGCTCATACACATTGCAATGTTTTTTTTCAATTTAATAAGTGAATTTATGCACATGATCTAGTTTCCAGTGTTAGAATGTGTTGCATATTTTGTATACTGTATGCCCAAGATTAATGTACACCTCTTCCACGAGCGTTATCATGGGTCCGGGGGATTGTTAGATAGGGAAAAAATTTTGGAATCCCTATTTTTTCAAGAGTAAAGATATGTTATTTTTATCTATACGTATATATGGGTGGTGTCATAATCCATGAATTATGGGGAACTGTTATGGGTGTTTATTAGCCCATGGTTTTGGTACCCATTGTATTGTAAAATTGCTTTGACGGTTTCTTACTGTTTTGCTTACAAATAGTTGGAGATGCAGTAGGGTAAAGAAGAACTTGGAAGTACATTATTGTATTGTAAATGGTTAAATTAATGCAATAAAGAGAGAAGTTACTGTGCTGGGTTTTTTCTCGAAAGGGTTTCCCAGGTTAAATCTTGTGTTTTGTCATTTGTTTTCCTTGATTATCTTGAATATTCTGTTCAACATAGCTTCTTGTTTATTAATTTATCAAATTGATTCTCTTTAGGATATGCACCACTAATTGTGTGGACTTTTGGTTCTGGGGAACCATGATAGAGAATTCATGAGGGACATGTTCGTTTTGGGCTAATGTTAGCTCATTAATGGCCATCAGGGAAAAATACGGTGAGTTGGGAGGTGAGGACTTCAGTAGATTCAGATTATGGGGATAAATATAAATGTATTGAAGAGGGGGTCCATCAATAGGGATTTTGGTGAATTTGTAAACTAGATAGTCATGGAGGGCAATGAGGTTAGTATTGAGGAGTTTTTAAATTCCAAGAATCCGTGAGGTATAATGGGGGGTCCAAGTGATCACGAGGAAGTAGCGGAAGGAGGTATGGATGGTTAAGAAGGGATAGAGTGATGGTAAATAAAGGGATTGTTCTTGATATGGGGATTTCCTTGAACCATATGGGGCCCATGAGGAGAAACCATTTGAATAGTGGATATGGAGGCCAAACATGAGGTAAGAAAAGGTGTAGAAGAAACAAGAGTGAGTGTTGATGTTTATTGTGATGGATTAGTTGAGATGGAGATGTTATTAGAAGTAGTTGATTAATACATTCTCTTATCTTGGGAGTGAGGAATAATGGGCATGAAATAAACAAGAAAAATCCTATGAAAACTGTTTATGCATTATGCAAGTCAAGAAACAAAACTTTTTTATGTTGTTTATTATAGAATGTGAAGAGGGAATAGGCTCAAAGGGAATCTATAGAAATGGATTATTTATGGATGGTTTAAGGTATGTTTAAGGATGGAGTCCTTGATATACCCAAAGATAATTGAGGCCCGAATATGTGATGACTATTGGTATGTGGCATGATATAGGGGCCTAACCCCACACTTCATGCATCAAAACAATAATGGTGTCAGGTGCTTAGCCTATATACCAATATTCAAGAAATTTATTATAGGGATAGAACACTGTGGTGGCTTCCTTATTAGGTGATGAAATCCCAATAGCTTCACCTCAATAAAAATTATTTAGATGTGTAGATTGTGCATGTGGTTTGGTTTTGTGTGAATAAAATATGAATGCAAAGGTTTACCACCTAACTAAGCTATGTGATAAAAAAAATATTAAAAAAAAAATTTGTTTTAAATCTAAACTGAAATATGACATTCGATGAAGATAAGAAAAATAAGGGAAGAATGATGCAAGAAATGGAAAAAGATCAAAAGAGAAATACCTGGATTTTTTTTCCTTTTTCCAAATTACATATGCATTTTTTAATAAGAAAGTGAACTCCCAAGCATACAAACGAAGAACTCTGACCTGCAGAGTTAGTGGAAAGAGGAGAATAAAATATAGAATAGGAATGGAAAATGAATAAAAAACTTACCAAAGGAGTAGGTGGTCCCACCAGGCATGCCATAATGTTTGAAAAAAATTCTTCTCCTATTCCAAGTTAATGAAATAACATGCTAGAAAATAAGAAACTCCAAAGATGGGAGGGTTTAAGGCTACCTCCAATGTTTGATAGTGATGTTGATGGAAGACATGTACACAAATCCTTTCCACAATGAGTTTGATGACCTGCACAACACAAAGGATAGCTGTGCAAGACAAGATTAGTAGATTTTTATGGTGGGATGTCTCACTAAATCTAGTCCCGAGAAGTAGTGAAATTCCTAGGAAGGATGTCATCCCACTTGTTTACAAAAGTTTTGTAAAACAAGGAATATGTAACATAAAAAAGATAACCATATTAGAAATGTTAAGAGATATACTAAAAGAGAGATCATATAATACATATAATGCTAAATTAAGACAAAGAATGTAATCTAGATACAGGTCGACTGTGACCACAACAGTCAGTGGTGATCTACAGCAATCGATGAAGATCAGAGAATATATAAAATGAAAAGGATGAAAACATAAAATATGGAACAAAATTCTGGATTATGAATATTTCATGGATTAGGCACAAGGACACCAGAAGTAGAGAAAACACATATTGCAGGAAGATATGATAAATAGATACAAATGTAGTTTAGGAAGAGGAGGTCAAGAACGAGCATAGGTAGTCAACGATATCTTATTCCATAAAATTGAGGTCTTGGGATGTCTCTGAGGAAGAACATAGAGATGGAAGTATCTAGTTGTTGCAGGGACAAAGAGAATGATAACAAAAGGGGTGGGATGAAGGAAAATAGATTAGGAAGATTAGGTCGACAGTGAGTGGGAAAAATCGATGGCGAATGAGGCTAACTTACATCTTGGTGAGGGTTGATGGGTGCCAAATGAGTTATGTGAAGGAAATAAAGATAGATGATGTGATTTTAGAGCTCCAAAATGATGAATGGACCTCCAATTGGATGATGAAGAAGAGATGAAAATAAGATAGATGTTCCAACATTATTTAAGCTCTAATCCAAAATGGTAGACAAAGGTTTAAAATTTTCTTCAAGAGGTTAGTGGCAGCTCACAAGAAGGCAAGAAACTTGAAATAATTCTCTAGAGGTTTGATCTCAAGAGTTTCATCCTCCTAAGGAGGGGGGTGATGGTGTATATATAGGGTCGTTGATTCCCGATAGGGTTTCCATCAATTGCATGGAGATGTTGATCTTGCTTATGTGGATGATGTTAAACTCAAGAGATGAGGCACAATTATGTTGTGAATTAGGATAGAAGCTAATTTGGTGATTTGGAAGATATATTGAGTTGCATAGGGATGGGAAATAGTGGTTGGATGGGGTAGAAGCGTATTTAATAAAGGAAATGGTGGTTGGAAATAATAAATGGGGTAGGTGGCGAGTATAGAAAGGATAAATGGGAGATTTTGGGATGTAATTAAGGTAATAAATATGTTTAGAGATGACTAATATGATTATGGGTGATAAGTGAAATTAGGGTGAATAAGGGGAGATGAAATATTGTGATAATGGAAACTATGAATGATGGGACAGGATCAAAGTGATGAGATAGAATTAAGATAGGAAAAAAGAAACTAAGGGAACTAAATTTGATTGAGGAAGGAAATGGGATTTTGAATAGGGACATGGGTGAAGTTGTGTACAATGAAGACAAAGGGGCGAGAAAACATAAAATGTGGGGCTATTGAACCCAAATTTTGTGTCTATACCACGCGTATGTCAACACTCTGGTCTTTTGGGGTGGAAGGAGTTCTAGAAATTCCTTGCGCACAATATTTTCTAACTCCTTCTAACCTTGTAACTCTCTTATTGCTTTTCCAGGTATGGTATCTATAGTAACTTGCACTTACGAAGGAGTCAATTCATTTTATCTTCTCCTTGAGCTCTTTGAATATCCCACCACGGTTTGAGGCCACAATTTCTAATGCATCCATCATGTGGGTATCCAAATGGAATATCTCCTTAAGCCTTGCCTCAAGTGTTTCCTTCATGGATTTAATCAAATCTCTTTTACCCTTGACCTCAACCATTACCTTTTCATGCTTGAACATGTTGTTCTTCATGATGTCTTGTATTTTCTTTAATTTTGCATCTTAATTGGTAGTGTGCACGCTCAAAATTGCATCAAAATCTTGCTAATGATCAAAATCAAATTCTTCCTTCTGTGTGGATTATTTAACCTCTTCTAACCACCATTTCATTAAATTTGGACTAATTTTAGTACAATTTTTTTTTTTCAAAAAGTTCATTATTGTTTTCTTCACATCTAAATTTTGGTATTTAAAAATGTTATTATTGGTTTTCAACATTTTATTTCTTGGTCTACAATAATTACATTATTGGTTTCTAGTTTTTAGTTAATTGAATTATGAGGTATTATGGTGGGCCACCCATTCTCCCTATTAATTTTCACTCACATTGGTAAAAAAAATCATTAAATTTAGACTAATTTTAGTCCAATATTTTTTTCAAGAAGTTCATTATCAGTTTCTTTACATCCAAATTTTTGTATTTTAATATTAATTTATGGATTTCAAAAATGATATTATTGGTTTTCAATATTTGAGTTCTTGGTCTTTAATAATTATATTATTTGTTTCCAGTTTTTAGTTAATTAAATTGTGAGGGAGAATGTCCATTCTCGCTATTAATTTTCACTCACATTGGAAAAATAGATAATAAATTTATTGTCTTTATAATTTTAATTAAGAAGAATGGGAGGTAAATATATTACCTTTTATACCCATATTAGAAGGCTTTCTAATTATTCCAATTGTTTTTACATTGCATGAGAATGGGGAGGACACACATTCTACCTCTTCATAGTTATTTTGATCTCAAATGGATAATAGGATGTCATCTAGTTTAATAATTTAATTTTTCATAATATATTTGGAACTTCCAATTGTTGGTTGATATTTGAGAGAAAATTGGAAGTCACCTATTATCCCTATTAACTTTTATTTAGATTGATATAATAAGAGTCCATAAAGTTCACTTAAGGATTAGTTCATTTAAATGATGATTAGGATGCCATCTAGTTCAACAAGTGTAATTTCCATATTATTTTTACTCATACAAACAAAATTGAGTGAAAAAAATACTACTAAATCAATTGTTTCCATTTTGTTAGTTGACTTATCTTTATCTTATTGCTATTCATAATATCTATGTCAGCACTATTATTATAAAAACAAGAAAATAAACATATATATTCAATATATTTTACTCAGAAAAAAGAATTTCACAATTTAAGTTTCATTTATAATTACTAACCATCAATAGTTAATTTGAAAGTTCTCAATGAATGCCTCATAGTTTTTTAAGGCCCCACATGTTTAACCCAAGTACATAAATGGATTTTTTCAGTTTTATCTTTCTCATAATATCTGTTAAAATCCCAACTATTTGGAATATTAAAGTAGTTAGAATTTCCAAACTCTTCAAATATGTATTTCCTCTCATTAATGAATAATATGTTAGAATCAACATATCTCTCTTTGTACACATCAATAACATCCTTCAAACTTTTCTTATATATAGGCTTCAAATTTCCACTCCAAGATCACTTAAATGTATTTGATATTGTACAATGTTATCTTCCCCAAGTGAACACAAATTTTGTATCTCGTAACCAAGTAAAGTGTATAAGAAAAGAATGTACTTCTTTGTTATCTAAAAAATGTAAACCACAAAGCAAGATCGAAATGTTCTCTTGAAACCTCTAATAAATTAGGAGAATAAATCCTTTGGAAATATGTATATGAAGAATATTTATAATCATGTTGTAATTTGTAAGGCTTAGTTCCATAATATCCTGGAACTCTGAAAAAAAATCCTTCTACTCCCAATATTAACAATTTCCTTGCGACTGAAATCAAATTTATGATATACATTATTATAGAGATTATAATAATGATTAATCCAATAAATAACCACATAAAAAATTGAACTCCATGCAATGTTATAGCATAAATAACAATAGATATAATAAATTCAAAATAACTTACAAAATTACATCCCTATTACTACAAAAATCAATAAATTCAATGTAATTGAAGTTAAAGATATGACAAACATTACTAGAATTTTAATAATTACACTAGTAAAATAACAAATAAAAAATAAATTTATGTCAATACTATAAAGTAAACAATAATAATACATTATATTAAATGTGGAATGGATTTTATCGTCTTACAATATAACAACAACATATCTTCAAAATGATTTCAAAATTGGCTTACAATGAAACTAGATCAAAATTTTCATTGTAATATCATTTAAAAAATTAACTAATGATCTTGCATCATTTACATCATTCTCAAAAAGTGCTCAGAATCTGCCAAACATGAGCCATTAGCCAATTATCAGCTTGCATATCATCTGAGAAAGAAAAACATGGTGTAATGAAACAATTTTCTTGAGAAACCCCTACCATTTCAGAACTGATCAATATGGTATTTGTAGTGTCAGATGATTTATTCTTTGACCATACTATATTCACATATTTTACCTGTTCACAATCTGTATTTGTGCACATTTCAACACCATAATAAAATAAATCTCTTTGCTTACCATCCCCATATTTCTTCAAAATATTCTTCCCTAAATATTTAACATCTTGATCACATCAAACTGACCAAAATGTTATCTCAAAATTTAGTACATATGCATTTTTAAAAATGAGATAACTTTTTTTATTGGAACATAATGACATCCTTTGGTCTGGAAAGATCCAGAAATTTTAGAAGTCATTGAAAAATTACTACACTCTTCCAAATCTAGTATCAATAGAGGTTTTCTACTTAGATATGCACAAATAAGTTATTGAATCATATACTCTAAAAACTACCAATTACAACATATTTTAACAATTAAATTAACTAAATTTTTAATACTATACCTGAAGATTGTGGTATTTGGCCTTGAATTTTTGAATCTACATCTATATTTTCATCAGGAATTGCAAATAAATTTTTCATAGAATTAATCATTTAAATTCACTAATTGCAACAAAAAAATATCATATGAAATTTAAAAGTGAGTAGTTAATTACATGTTTCATCTGCAATGTTATTCGAAACTATTGCTCAACTTCTTGATTCTCTATATTTTCTGGATATTTTATAACATTAGGTATGATTGGATCTTCTAACTCAAGAACATTTTCCAAATCTTTTTTATTAGATATGCATTTACGTTTCTTAGAAACTATTGTTTTTGTTGCATCCAAGTACAATACCATGCTGAAACATCCCAAACTATCAATGCAAGTGGTTCTTTATATGTTTGAGAGACACTCAATTCTCTATATTTCCACACCTACAAACACATATTCACTAATATTAGATCAATTATGAAAAAAATAATTAAAATGGTAGTTATAAATACATCTTAAAAAGAGATCACAAATTCTTACATCATTAAGGATTACTATCATTAACTATGTGACCAATTAGGTATCAAAAAACATTCATAAACTAAAAAATAATATGTAGAATAAAAAAATTCAATTTAAAATATAAATATGTGAGATCCGAATTTTTGTTTAGTTCACATATCTGTAAACTTAAAAAATAGACTCCAAAATTGAAATAATAAAAATAAAAAGAATGAGGTCTCATATTTTCCCTCAATGTGATAAAATCACAAATGAGAAATGATGGCCTCCTATTATCTTGTTAAGAGTAAAATAGGTGAAGATGAGTAATTATCTAACTTTTAAAATCTTTTAAAGTGAAATTAACAATGAAGAGGGAGAATGATAGGCCTAACAATCTCTCTCAAAGTGGAAAAATAATTAGAGGAAGAATGGGAGGCCTCCCATTATCCATCAACATGAAAATATTATGGAGAAAATGAATGACCTCACATTCTCCCCTAGAGTGAAGTAGAACAATCAGAGGGAGAATTGTAGGCCACATGAAAAAACATTATAGGGATAATGAGAGGTATCACATACTTCCTCAATGTGTAAAAAATATTATCTTATACAAAATAAACTTAAATTTAAGAGAAAACATTTTGATAGTATAATTATTTAATTTTTTCTCATTCTAAAATAAAAAATTATAATCATAGAAAGGTAAAAAACTCACTAGGTGCACATGAAGCCTCAATGGTTGAGATTTCCTTGTAAAATGTTTTCATAAATAAATCTTGGTCAACATTTTCAACAATTAATACAAGAGAACAATCACCTATTTTTACAAATGTTGGAAGTAATGTGCATCCTGTATAAATGGAGATAATGTTGCTCTCATCTTGTTTGTGCTTTTTTATCATTTTTTTTCCAAAACACTCCATTCACTCAAATCAGAATGGATGCCTTGACCCAATAAGAATAAGATCATTACAAGAAGGAATTTTCACTTCATCTTCATTATGATCCCAATCTAAATCAACCTGAATTTTTTTCTTCTCTTCATCATGGTTATGGATGTCATAAACAACACATATTACTGAAAACCCATAAAAATCATGGGAAGTATACAATCTATAGCACCCATAATCAATCTCTGAAACATTATCCTTCAATCTCTATGTAGTATATTGTCACAGCTTCTACCACAAATGGTACTTTTAAAATTGGAACCATAAACACACAAACACATCTACTTGCATTTGTTCCCAAAAATGTGAACATGTCAATAAGTTTCATTTATTGTTACATCAAGTAACAATATTACACATATCCATAACAAGAAGATCACATGCAAGCATAGATAAACTATAAATATTCTCCAATGTAGTTCTGAGTCCAAATGGAAAACTACAACAAAAAGTAAAATTATTTGTATCTGGATCTCTGGATAGAGTATTATTGTGAAAAGATTGAATATACAAATCTAATATTTGTGTTGCAGCTGTAGGAATTTTTGGTTCCTTAGCCTCATAAAATATTTTTTTTTCACTTTTTAGCACTTTCTTTTCCTTTCTGAATTTTCTATTTTCCCTTTTGAGAAGTTTTCTAACCAATAGAAAAGTGTTTTTCTTCACCAATTATGTGACAAAATTGAGCTAAATAGGTTCTATGAATTCCATATTTATTTACCACATTTTCTGCATCACATTTTAGTCTTGTACAATTGTCACCATCCTTTCATGCAAACATATTCAAATATCTTTTCTTTTAGCGTTTCTTTCTTCCTTAATTCTTTTGCAATAATTGGAAATGGTCTCATCTATTTGACTAGGTTCAACTAATGTCCTCAACCAAAACACATGTCCTTCATATATCTCATCAACAAGGAGGTCTAATTAATTTTCATCAAGCCCATGTATACACTTAAAAAATTATCACTCAATTATTTTATTGAATTTCTTTGTGAATTCATCTTGGTTGTATTTTTTGGGTGAACATGCTAATCCACTCAATCTATATAGTTCAAAAAATTTTCCCACTTTTCCCAAATAGAATCAGGCAAGTACACAAATGTCAACTTATCACGCAAAATTTCTTCTTTTGATATTTCAAATATATCTAAGCACCTTTTAATGAACCCTTGCATTTAAATTTATTACAAGCATGTGTGTTAATTTCTATTTAACTATAAATATTCAATAAATATAAATTTGAAATAAATTTATAATACACACCTTCCACTCTGTTGATTGTTCATTTCCCCTTCCTGGATTTTTGGGTCTTCCACAACTTATCCATAGCTCTCTTTCTTTATATATGTTATCAATAAATTGTGTCTCAACCCACACTCTATTTTCCTAATTTTGTTTCTTGCAAATAGCAGATATTGTACTCAATGGAAAATTGTGGTCCATGATTCTAGCATTTCTCATTTTATAAAATTATGCACATCAACATATTTGGGATTGTAAAGTATTTTCTTTTGGGAACTAATGTTGTGTTTCCCATCTAATATATAAAAATTGATTTTCTCATCCATGAGATCCTCTTCTGTTATAATTTAAGCAAGTTGTTTTGTTATCTTATTGAAAGGAAGAAGTATTGCATCTCAAGGAGTTGTAATAATATTTTTTTATCATTGAGGCAACTATTTTTGAAACTTCATCTTCATCTAGCTTCCTGAATTGGATATCTTTAGGTGCAATTTCACACCTTTGAACATCAATAGAAAACACTTTTTCATCAAACAAGAAATTTTTTACCTCTTCACTAAGTTCTGAGTCTGCTTTTAAAAAGAGAGTCTCTAATTTATTTTCAAATTATTTATTTGGATCTTTTTTCATCTCCTTGAAAGAGGAAATAGATATATCTACCTCTAATGAAGGTAAATATGAATGCCTGTGATATGTCATTTTTCTGACAAGTGCAGGATTAGTTCCAAGGTGTGAAGAACTTTCTATTAAGAAGATGAAGAATTGAAGATGTTGTATGTTTTCCATACAACATTTTAAGACTTCTCAACATACCTCTATATATTTCTTTTGATGTAGCCACACTTTCCTTATTATTTCTATCAGTTGGGAATGGAAAATTCCAACCAAAACCAACACAAGAATATTTAGCATTTTGTATTGACCTCTCCATTAAATCTTTACGATAATTGGCCACATAGAGATCCATTTCCAAAAGATAGCATTTTCTTGTGATGTTATCAATTCTCTCAACTTGAACCTTGATCACATCTTTATTTATTGGTTTTTCAACTATAACCATACCAATTTTTGTTACATCATTAACTATCATCTAAAACATCCATAAGTCATCATGAAAATTATCTAGCTTATGTACTTCAACAAACCATTCTTCATCCAAAATACCTCTTTCAAACTCTCTATCAACTTTTTGTAGTGGTATTTCTACAAATGAAACTTGACCAAGTGCTACCATATTGTTCCTACAAATGATACATTTGAACAAAGCTATATCAATATCAATAATAATGAAAATAAACTACCAAGTGTTTCCATAATGTTCATACAAATGAGACATTTGAACAAAGTTAATCTCAATATCAAAAAATAAAAATAAATTATAAAAAATTCTTGACTACATCCAATTATTTTTCACTAAAAAATAGTAGGGATAATTGTTTTAGATTATCATCAATATTAAGCATAAATAAAATATAAAGAGGCCTACCACTCTCCCTAAAATTATAAATCAGTTTTTCATGGTATGTGAGGCCTAACATTCTCTTCTTATAATTTTTGTCATGGAATAGGAGACCTATAATTGTTTTTCTAATAATAGTTTTCAACCTTAAAAATACAACAATAATAAAGAGAAATAATTTAGGATGTCTCTCATTCTCATTCATATTGAAAAATAAGTATGAGGTGGAAAGAGAGGTCTCCAATTCTCCCTCAAAGTCTAATAAATAATGTTTTCTCCCTCAAATAAAAATGGCATTCAAGAAGGAAAATTGGAGGTCCTCCCAATCTCCTTAAAATTATAAAACATTTTTTCATGGTATGTGAGGCCTACATTATTTCCAATAATATATTTCATGGAATGGAAGAGTACCATTCTCTTTTCGAGAATATTAATTTCAACCTCAAAGTCAAAGACAAATCAAGAGGGATCTTCCTTTCTCCTTAGAGTGGAAAAATACATTAATCTTGAACTCAAAAAGTAAAATTACAATCAAGAGGGTAAATGGGAGGCCTCTGAATCTCAAAAATTAAAATTATAAATCAAATTTTCATGGTATATGAGGCCTACCATTCTCTTCCAATAATACCCTTCATTGGAGGAGAGACCTACAATTCTCTTCCAATAATAGTTTTCATCCTTATAGTAAAAAAAATAAAAAGGGTAGAATGGGATGTCTCCCATTGTCCTTCATATTGAAAAATAATTAAGAGGTAGAAAGGGAGCTCTCCCTTTTTACCTTAAGTGAAAGAAATGTTTTTTCCCTCAAAGTAAAATTACAATCAAAATAAATGGGAAGCCTCATAATCTCTCTAAAAACTATAAATCAATGTTTCATAGAATGGGAGGCCTACCATTCTCTTCCAATAATAGTTTTCAACCTTATATTTAAAAAATATCAAGAGGGAGAATGAGATGTCTCCCATTCTCCTTCATATTGAAAACTAATTAAGAGGTATAAAGGGAGCTCTCCCTTTCTCTCTCAAACTAAAATTACAATAAAAATAAATGGGAAGCCTCCTAATATATCTAAAACTATAAATCAATGTTTCATAGAATGGGAGGCCTACCATTCTCTTGCAATAATAGTTTTCAACGTTTGATTTAAAAAATATTAAGAGAGAGAATGAGAGGTCTCCCATTCTCTTTCATAATGAAAAATAATTTTAAGGTAAAAAGGATGGTGTCTCTTTTTCCCTCAAAGTGGAAAGAATATTTTTTCTCCCTCAAAATAAAATTATATTGAAGAGGAAAAAAAAGAGACCTCCTAATCTCCATACACTAAAAACCATTTTTTCATGTAATGGAAGGCCTACCATTCCCTTCAATAATATTTTAAATAGAATGAGAGGCCTACCATTATCTTCTAATAATAGGCTTCAACATCATAGTAAACTAATAATAGAGAGAGATAATGGAAGGTTTCACATTCTCACTCATATTGAAAAATTATTATATGGTATAAAGGGAGGTCTCCCTTTCTGCCTCAAAGTGGAAATTTTTATTTTTATCCCTTAGTGTAAAATTATAAAAAAGTTGTTTGAGAATATATTTCATGGAATGGGAGGCCTAACCATTAGGTATTTCTATTTCGATAATAAAATTCAACCTCAGAGTAAAATAATAATCCATATGGTGAATGGTATGTCTCACATTCTCCCTCATATTGAAAAATAATTATGAGTTAGAAAGGGAGGCCTCCATTTCTCCCTCAAAGTAGAAAATATGTTTTTTCTCTCTCAAAGTAAAATTACAATCAAGAGGGTAAATGGGAGGCCTGTTAATCTCCCTAAGTTTCTCAATCAATTTTTCATGGTATGTGAAGACTACCATTATTTAGTGATAGTATATTTGATGTAAACTTCCAATAATAGTTTTCAGCCTCATAGTACAAAAATATATCAAGAGGGAGAATGAGAGGTCTTGCATTCTTACTAATATTGATAAATATTATGATGTAGAAAGGAACATATCCCTTCTCTCTCAAAATAAAATTACAATAAATAGGGTAAAAGGGAGGCCTTCCAATCTCCCTAATATTATAAATTATTATTTCTTAGAATGGGAGGCCTACCATTTTGTTCAAAAAATAGTTTTCAACCTGAAGAGTAAATAAAAGATCAAGAGGGATGAATGGGAGGTCTCCCATTCTTACACATAATGAAAAATAATTATGAGGTAAAAACAAATTCCTCTCTTTCTCCCTAAAAATAAAATTACATTCAAGAGGTAAAATGAGAGGAATCCCAATCTCTATAAACGTTTATACCAAATTTTCATGGAATGGAAGGCCTACCATTCTCTTATATAATATTTTTTATGAAATGAAAGGTGTAAAATTCTCTTCCAATAATAATTTTCAACCATGTAGGAAAATATAATAAAGAGGGAGAATATGAGGTCACCAATTCTAACTCATATTGAAAAATTCCTATCATTCTCTTCCAATAATAGTTCTCAAGAGTGGAATAAATGATCCTCCCAATCTCTCTAAAATTATAAACATTTTTTTTTATGGAATGGTAGGCTTACCATTCTCTTCCAATAATATATTTCAAACTCATAGTAAAAAATAATAAAAAGGGAGAATGGGAGGTCTCCCATTCTCACTCATATTGAAAACTTATTATGAGGTAGAAAGGGAGATCTCCCTTTCTACCTCAACATGCAAATAATAATTTTTATCCCTCAAAATAAACTTACAATCAAAATAGTAAATGGTAGGCCTCCCAATCTTGATAATGCATACCATTTCTATCAAAAATGGTAATAGTGGCCTACCATTCTTTTCCAATAATAGTGTTCAATATCAAAGTAAAAAAATCAATCAAGAGGGAGATCGGGATAGAGGGAGAATGGGATGTCTCCTATTCTCACACATATCTAAAAATAATGGAGAGAGGACAATGGGATGTATCCCTTTCTCTATCAACAAAAAAATAATTCATCAATATTTGAGAAAAATAATGTTTCTCCCTCAAAGTAAAAGTTATAATCAAGAGGTGAAATGAAATCTCTTGTCATTGTTCTAATATTATAAACCAAATTTTCACAAAATGGAATTCTACCATTCAATATTCTAATAATATTTTGTCTAACATCAGTAGTCAAAAATAATGAAGAGGGAGAATGGAAAGGTCTCCCAAATATCACTCATATTGAAAAATAATTATGAGTTAGAAATGAGAGACCTCCCTTTCTTCCTCAAAATAAGGTAAAAATGTTTCTCCCTTAATAAAATAACAAGATAGGAAATCTGGATACCCAATCTCCCTATCAAATTATTCAATTAAGTAGATGGATTGGAATGCCTCTCATTCTCAATCAGTCTTATTATATTTTTCCCTTACAAAAAAAATGGAATCAAGATGGTAGGAAATGGAAGGCATCCAATTATACCTCATTGTAAAAACAATTAAATGCCATAGATATCTAGCGGTCTCCCATCCTCCCTGTGTACCCTTTAAAAAAATAAAATTTTAGAATGGGAGGCTTCTGATTTTCCATTAATTTCAAGGAAATCAAAAGAGAATGACAAGCCTCCTTTTCTATCTGAACATAAGAATAAAGCATTTGAGGACATATTAAATGGGAATCCTCCCATTCTTCAGCTGAATGTGAAAATAAATCAATATTTTTATATAAAATAGAATGAGAGGTCTTAATTCATTTCTTAAAAGTAATAACTTTGCATTCTTATAATGAAAAACCTGCCATTATCATTCAGATACTTTAATTTTGATTGAGCATGGGAGGCCTTTCATTCAACCTCAAGTTCAAAAGAAAATATGGATATCTTAGACTCTCAGTCAAAGTCAAATAATGTTAACTTTTCATGGAAGGCCTGTTGCATTCTCCTAAATTTTAAAACTTTACTAAGAGGGAGAAAGTGGTCTCTCATTCTCCCTAATAATGACTGTGTTTTTAGAATATAAATTAAAACCATAAAATAGATATTGTAATATGTTAACTTATCAAAATTTACCTTTAAAAAAAATAACATCTCATCATTTAATTTAGTTTCAACATCAATAAAGTTATATTGATTAAACATTGTTAAATTATTACATTAATTTCAACCTTGCTAGCTAATTTAGAACTTTATTTTACAATTTCTAGCTATACATAGTTTCAAGGTAATTTAAAATCTCAATAACAATATATTAATTTAACATTATTTTAAATAAATTAAAAGTTTAATATATCAGACTTAGATTCAAAAATATACCTAAATGATTATACATTAAATAATATTCCACTAAAAATATTTAGAATGGACCACTTAAACTCAAGTATTTGTAACACATCACTTAATCACACATTAAATAATTTGTCTCGATTATTATTGAAAAGAACTATTTAATCTACTTGTTATAACTTATTATATTTGACCTATTTAAATTTTTATATCAACCTATTTATAATTGTCATTTCATCCATATTTATTTTTTATTTTCATTAAAATGGGATATAGCTATATTTAATTTATTTCCAATATTTTAATTTTTGTATCCATTTTTTAATTTTAAGTTTTCAAATTCAATCCCCATCATTTTGAATTTCAGTGGTAATATTGTCAAATGTAAATAATTTTTTGTATTCACAAGTAAATATATAAATGTGTACTAAATCCATGACTATCCCCGCATAATATGACTTTTCGATACATTGTAATCGGAGGTCAAAACTAATTATTTTCTACAAAAATAGATATCCCGTCTATTTTCATTTTTAAATTTGTTCTGCCTCATTTTGAATTTGAAAGAGTTTTCTATTATAATTTTTAAACCCAACATGTTTTTATTTCTAAATTTTTAAGGGAGTCAAAAAGTGATTATCTATTAAAATAGTTATCCTACTTATTTTTATTTTCAAATTCATCCCACCTATTTTCATTTTCAAATTCATCCCACCTATTTTCATTTTCAAATTCATCCCGCCTATTTCAAATTTGAAAACTCCATGCAAAACATCTACAACACTACAAAAAGGGTTTTTTAAAAAGTAAAATATTTTTTTCCATTTCGTGAATTTAGTTTTTACAAGAATACTAGATGATGAACTCCAAATACACTGTTATAATCATGGAAGAGGAAACAAGATTTGAAATTTCCCTCAATAAAATTAAAATGTTCATCAATGGAAGAGGCTACAGGATTTGAATTTGATCTCAATATTAAAAAAATGTTTAGTCATAATAGCATCTATAGGATTTGAAAATAATCTCAGAAAAAAACTAAAGGTCGATAAAAAAAAATATCAAGTTCATCTCAATTACACGGTACATTATTTAATACTATCTTCAAAGTGGAATATATCATAGTTATGTGCACCTCAGTTTCTAGAAGGAAAGGAACAACTACATATTAATACAAATACATGTTTTCTACAGGTACTGTTTCTCTACATTTTACATATTTATTTGAATACGATTGAAAATGTTAAAAAAAAAGAATACCTATAAATATTTTCTTCTTCTACTATCACTTCCATTTTCAAATATTATTGATATCTCTTCTCTTCTGTGTTTTAAAAAAATCAGCATCCAATTTTATTTTTATTAGGAAACGTACCTAAAGATATAAGCTTGTGATATCACTACACCTAATTCTAGACTGGTTGGTGCGAAAATGATTGATAGAAGACTCAGATTTCCCATGAAATACCCCATATAGAGAACTAGATAGGGGGGCCCATAGAGAATATAGATATGGGGAGTGCCAACTAGACTATGGGACTATAAAGGATAGGCATTCCATAACCAAGAGGAGGGGGATCAAGGGGGTGCAGGGCCCGTTGCTTGACCGCGGGGGCTCTAGTGGTTCACAAGATTTATCCAGGAAAAATACGACTCTTTTATTAATTGATTCCGAAGATAGAGTGATTAATCGTGGTACCAACTGATCTCCCAGGAAACCGGAGGTGTCAGTGACTGACAAATAAATTCTCTAACGCCCCATAGGCAAGATAAGATATAGAGACACCCTATAAATGAAATTGAAAGGGGGTGCAACTAAACTACTGATAGATCTAACGGATGGGCTCCCATATCTCTATATGGAGGCTATGATGTGGATATGGAACCTGGGCTCAAAACTATGATTAAATGTGTTTAAAGAAAAAAAGGAAAAACTACATATTAATACAAATACACATTTTACAAGTACCATTTCTCTACATTTTACATATTTATTTGAATACAATTAAATATGTTTTAAAAAAAAAATAAGAATACCTGAAAATATTTACTTCTTTAACTATCACTTTCACTATCAAACATTCTTTATATCTCTTCTCTTATGTTTTTAAAAACAAAAAAAATTAACGTCCGATTTTATTTTTATCATGAAACTTACCTATAATGTCAAAAACCATGATTAAAGATGTTTAATGAAATTATGAGTACTTGTAAATGTCTATATCTTATGGTATGACTTCTTGTTTCTAATATTCTAGTTATCTCTTCTACTCTGTTTTCAAAAACAAAAAAAAAATCACGTATTTATTTTATTTTTATCATGGAATTTATCTTCGTTATAATGAACTATTTTTAAACTCCCACATTTTTAAATGTAATGCACGAGAAACAAATATTTAGAATTTAGAAATTGTGGGTTTTTAATTTTAGTTTTATATGCATCTGACTATTTAATTTTAAAATATTAGAATTTTTTACTTCAAAATTCACATTGTAAGATTAAATAAATAAATAATATGAATCTATACAAAAAATATTAAATGTATTACTTTATTTCAATAAATTCAATGTTTTATTCTAATTAACCGTCAACATAATTTAAACATTATTTTTCACCTTAAAGCATAATGGATGGCTTCCCAACATCCCAATCTCACTCTTAATATATTTTTATTTTGACAGAGAATGGGAGCCTCACACTCTCGTTAAAATTAAAAACAAAACAAATTTAACGAGAATGGGAGGCCTCCATTCTCCTTCATAATTGTTTTTAAATTTGAAGGAGAATGGGAGGCCACCCATTCTCCTTAAAATTGAGAAAAAAATTATGAAATAGAATGGGAGGCCTCCATTCTAATTCATAATTAGTTTTTTAATTTGAAAGAGAATAGGATGCCTCCCATTCATTATTTTAATTTTTTCACTTTAAACGAGAATGACAAGTTTCGCATTCTCTCTCAAAGTTGATAAAAATCAATAGTGAGAATGAGATGCTTCTCATTCTCCCTCAATGTGAAAAATTAGATCTGATTCTCCTTTAGATTTGATTTTTCACATTGAGGGGAAGTGGGAGGCATTTGATTTTCCTTATTTATTCTTTTTATTTTAAGGGAGAATAGGCATCTTATTATCTCTCAATGTGAAACATTAAATCTAAAGAGAGAATGATAAGCTCATCATTTTATTTTAGATTTGATTTATCACTTGGAGGAAGAATGGGAGGCCTTCCATTCTCCTTATTTATTGTTATTTTTTCGAGAAGAAAGAAAATATTTCCACTATGAGGGAGATATGGATGCATCACTATTTACCCAAAATTATAAACCTTCGTATTCTCCAGAAAAATTAAATAATTATTGTTAGGGAGATTGGAAGGCCTTCCATTCTCCCTCAATAAAAAATATAAATGTTGAGAGAGGATGAAACATTTCTCATTCTATTTTTCACCCTTTTGTTCTTCAATTTTATTCCCACTTAAAATGTATATTTCGGTGCCTCTCATTCCCACTTTGAGTGAAATATTAGTTCAAACAATAATTCACAATAGATATAAAAAGACATCACTCTCAAAGTAAACAAAAATCTACATGGAGAATTAGACATAATCCCTCAAAGTAAAAAAATAATGAAGATTGAGAATGGAAGGCCTCCCATTCTCCTTGAAAGTGGACAATTATTAAAAGGGATAGTGAGGGCGTCTCATTGGAAGACCTCTCATTATCCCTCAAAGTAAAGAAACTAATCAAGATGGAGATTGGGATACCTCTTATTCTCCCTAAAAGTGAACCATTCTTAAAAAGGATGTTGATAACAATGTAAAGTCTCTCATTATCCCTCAAAGTATAAAAAATAATTAGCACAGAGAATGGGAATCCTCCCATTCTCCTCAAAAGTGAATAACAGTGTAAGGTATCTTATTATCCCTCAAATTATAAAAATAATCAACACGGAGAATGGGAAGTGTCCCATTCTCCCCAAAAGCGAATAATTCTTAAATGGGATATTAGTAGCCTCTCATTTGAAGGCATCTTATCATCCATTAAAGTAAAAAAAATTATCAAGATAGAAAATATGAGGCCTGCCATTCTCTCTTGAAGAAATAAATACTTTAAAAGTATATTTTCGGGGCCTTTCATTCCCACTTTGAGTGAAAAATAATTCAAACGATCATTCACCAGAGATATAAAAAACATCATTCTCTTAATGTAAACAAAAATGTACTAGGAGAATGAGACATAATCCCTTAAAGTAAAAAAAAATGAATATTGAGAATGGGAGGCCTCCCTCCCATTCTCCTTGAAAGTGAGAAATTATTAAAAGGGATAGCGGGGGCCTCTCATTGGAATACCTCTCATTATCCCTCAAAGTAAACAAAATAATCAAGATGGATATTGGGATGCCTCTGATTTTCCCTAAAAGTAAACCATTCTTAAAAAAGATATTGAGAACAATGTAAGGTCTTTCATAATCCCTCAAAGTATAAAAATAATCAACATGGAGAATGGGAAACCTCCCATTCTCCTCAAAAGTGAATAATAATATAAGGTCTCTCGGTATCCCTCAAAGTATAAAAATAATCAACACAAAGAATGGGAAACCCCCGATTCTCCTCAAAATTGAATAATTATTAAAATGGATATTGGTGACCTCTTATTTGAAGGCCTCTTATCATCCCTCAAATTAAACGAAATGATCAAGATGGATAATGGGAGGCCTCCCATTTTCCCTAGAATAAATAAATTATTAAAAAGTATATTTTGGGGCCTCTCATTCCCATTTAGAGTGGAAAAATAGTTCAAACAATCATTCAAAAGAGATATAAAAAGACATCATTCTCTAAAAGTAGACAAAAATCTATAAGGAGAATGAGATACCTTATATTCTCCTTCACATTGAAAATAATTGATAGTTAGAATAGGCGGCCTCACATTCTAAATTCAAATGAAAAAAAAAATCAAAAAGGAAAAATGGAAGCTCTTCCATTTTCCATCAAGGTGAATAAACATTGAAGATGTAGAAACAATAAAGAGTAAGAATGATAGTTCTCCCATTCTACCTTCAAAAGAATAATAGTTAAGAAGGCAAATGAGAGCTCTTCCATTCTACATCAAAGTGAAGAAAAAATTAGGATGTAAAATGGGAGGCCTCTCAAAATGAAAATAAATTAAGATAGAGAATGTGAGGTCCCTCATTTCCCTATTGTATTTGCAGAATTTAATTTATGTTGTAGCAATAAACATATAAGCACCAAAAACATGTTTAAATAAGAAACATGTAGAGTAAATTTAGAATGTGTATTCAATATTTTGGTTTTTATTATCTATACATGGGAAATTTCATGTTTCTAGGAATTATAATTTATACTAAAAAATGAAAGGACCAATAACCAGATCGTACCAATCCAAGAACACAGATGCTAATCAAACAACACGATCAATAAGATGAAAGAAATTCACCAAAATAGCTTTACATAAAACCTTTGCAAACAAATGAGTAACAATATCATATATTATTATGGAGCTCAATGCAATACATTGAGAATGAGCCTTGCTTAAATAGGCAAGAAATAACAATCTAAGAACCAGTCAAGGTCGTAGATCAAGCCATAAATCAAATAAATAACTAGTCACCAAAGAACTAGTCAAGACCATAGATTTAAGAGAGAACTAGACATCAAGGATCTAGTCAATACCATAGATCAAGGAAAAAACTATACCTAACAACTAGATAATATCTCTTAATATCTAAATAAGATAAATGAAATATCCACACACCTAAGTGGGTGAGGATAAATACAATAAAGGTAAATAAAGTACCTACGTGAATATGAGCTAAGGTAAATAACTACTCTAACACCCCCTCAAGTGAAGCTAGGGGCCAAAATAGAAGTGGCATGTCCACAATATGAGTCTCGGAAACTAGGTCTGATGAGGTACTCATGTACAATAACTGGGAAAAAAGGGACACCACAAGGTACCCAAAACTAGTAACAACAAAGTAAAGAGAGTAAAGACCCGCTCCAAGGCATCCCAAGAAGCTCAGATCAAAAAAATCGTATAATGCTAAAGAAGTTTGGTGTGCACTATGGTTTGAATCCACTACTTGATCAAAAAAATCAAAAACAACTAACACTGGGTTTCACCACAATAGCTCCATACAAGGAGACTGTCAATGGAGTGATGTCGAAAGTGTAAAAAAAACACCAAACATAATTCAATCAACTACTGCAAATAGGTGTGCCGTGATCCAAGAAAAAATACCAAAGCAACAAGGCAAGGACATAAAATCTAGAGTGTCACGATCCAAGAAAATCCAAGGTAACAAGGCAAGGACACAAAACACGAAGAAGTAGGATTAACACCACACCCTCCCATACTACTGAATGGGTGGAGTGGCGTTATAAATTTGTATGAGTTTTCAAAAAAACTACTCGAACATTGACAAAATAACACTGGAATGCACCAGAATAGATCCCCCATAAAAGATACTGTCAGCATGCCAAAAGTGTAGAAAATACAAATACAAAATGTCTCAAAAAACAAGAGAGATACCCTACACCTGCTAAAGAAAAATGCTCAAAACAAGAAGCATCAAAATGGATAAGGTATAAAAAGTGGAGCAAGAGGCTGAATGGTGTAGGAGCCACACCTGTAGAGTCCTCTCAAATAATGCCTATGTCGCCTCCACGAGTGATCAGATATCCACCCCAAATCAACACGGATGGATGAAGAAGATGTTTGCATGAGTTGGTACAAAAATCACAATGTGTGCATGCAAAATAACATCAGAATGTGTGTCAAGTTGATCATGTCTGACAGCTGAAATCTCAGGTTTCTCAAGCTTAAGTGAAGGTGCAGAACTCATGTGTTTCTCATGATCCTCAGAAAGAGTCAAGTGAGCAAAAAAGGAGCTCTATCAATGTGTGATCCCAATGAAGTATCTACTTGAAAAACCAATTTCATGACTATAATTCCACTTAACATGTGGAATAGAGGAAATAATACCCAGTGAATGTATGTTAATGACTCCGCGAGTGAGACCCATAGAATGGAGCATGCAAGAACTGAATGCAGTGGTATGCTTCTCAAAAAATCCATGCAGCTGAGTAGAAAGGATACACAACATGTGGTATTGTAATAGGCACAAATGTGGAAGAGCATGTAGTAAGAAGCCTCACAGGTTTAGAAGCATCAAAAGCAGGTTCAGGCTCAAAGACTGGCAGATCAATGTTAGTGGGTACAAGAGCAAAAACTACAAGTGGACTAGGAGCATGGATATGGTTGTCCACAATATGATGGTGATGTTGTAGGCTAGCAAGTTTATTTTGCAGGGAGTGTATTAGTGTATCCTTATCATGAATGAGTGATTGTAGAAGAAAATTTTGCTTCTTGAGTGATCTATTTTCTTCCACAAATTTTACAATATCCTCTTGAAGTCCACATACTTCAAAGAAAAGCATATCATTCTCAGAATCCGTGATAGGTACAAACAACAACTCCCAAAATTTTAGGACGTTGATCTCAGCTGAAATTGTGTCCACAATTGATTATAACACTCCTCCATATTTGGCACTTTATAATTATAGTGCAAGTCTCAAAATAAATATTTCCAATGAAAGATCATGAAAAAACAAGCACTTTTGCAAAAAATGGCACTCAAAACTGAGTTACTGATCAAAAGTTACAAGTTTTTTAATATTTTGCTCTATTATTTATTTTAGTTACCACTAAAATAAAAATAAATTGTTGTCGCCTTCACCACACAAAAAAATTGAAGGGGGCTCAAGTTAAGCACCAACTAGTAGGAATCACAAGCTTTAAGCCCTCATATGACCATACCATATGTCCAAGGGCTTAGGATTTTAATGGGTGCATACTCCCTTTTTTTAATTTATAGATTTCCATAATGCATCATGGATTTGAAGAAGCACAACATGTTGATTTATTTGCACAAGGATTTAAAGTTGCTAATGGGAGAGTTTATCCCATTAGAAAAACTCTATAATGCAGAGTAATGGGAGAAGGTTTATTTTCCATTACTGTAGATAAAGTATTAGATGGGAAAGCTTGGTTTCTTTATTTATTTCATGAAGAAATTATATTAGCATACATAGAAAATAAAGGGTACTATATTGCATGGGATGAGAAGAAAATGTTAGCACATGATAATTCATCAAATGCCTGGTATCAATGATATAGATGAAATATTGAATTGTAATTCAATGGATGTAATTGATTCATATGGTGTTGAAATTGAATACAATGAGCACACTAATGGCACATATGAAAAATATCAGCTCTAATTTATTTTAGAGAATGTGATACTTCAACAACTTTTTTATGCACATGGATATAATATAGCCATGGATTTTATATCAAATGTGATTTAGGATCACATTTTTTCAGGTGAGAAGTTGGGTCCTCTAATGTTTGGTGTGATGGTGGAGAAAATATTAATTTTTTGTAATATTTGTTCATCATTATTGAAACCAAATAGTATAATAGCATGTCCAATAGAGAAATTGGTGAATCAAAATATAGGGTTTGCACTGAAAGTAAAAAGGAGTGTTACATTAGAATTTTTGGCCTCATCAAATGCCTATGATCAAAACTTGGAATTTAGAGGACTTCAAGAAAAGTTAATTCATATATGTTCAAAGCAGAACAAATATGTTGGAGAGGGGACAATTACAAATGTACTTGAATGACATATGGTTCATTTTAAATTGTTAGATGGAAATTATTTTGGTATTATTGTTAATATTGTATTACACCCTTCTTGTTCCACATGCACCATATCATAAGGTTCTCTCATAAAATGACTTGTAAATCAACTAGCATACCTTAGTAGTTCACTGATGGATGTGAAAATGAAGTAAGTTCCAAAGGAGATAGACTTCAATATGTGGAGTGCATTAGAAGAGCCACTTCCTCAATTGGCATGTCCAATTCCTGTTGATGTCTTAAATTACACATATCCACAACCTTTGACAAGAAATCCATATAGAAATCAAAAACATTTGAGGCCCAATGCATCAAATGTCAATATGTCAAATGAAATATCTACTAAATATGAAGATGTATTATATTTCTTGGATAAAGTAAGAAAGATGATTTGTTGAAAAAATAAATGTCTTAGCTCCATAATACCTACGAATAGAGGCATTCTAATATCACATATATTTGTCAAATTTTGTACCACAATCTTGTTGAAAGCTTTAGCAGTGTCATTATCTTAGGGGTAATATGTGGTAGTATTATGGTGTGCCACCATAAAATCCGCTAGTAGAATTTGAAAAATCTCTTTCAGAAAATGAGTTCCTCTATCACTTGTAAGGCTAAATGGACATCCATATCTTCTTATGGTGTTCTCCCATAGGAACCTATTTATAGTTTTCACGTTACAATCCTTTGTAGGTGCAACCTATTCCCACCTTGTAAAGTATTTAGTACATGTGATGATAAAGCATGCCCCTATCCTACGCGTAAGTGGTGTAATGGGTCCTACAAAGTCAATTTCCCACTTCTCAAAATGGTTCTACTCTCGTTATCAGCCCCGATGACATATCATCCATATTTCCAGGCCTACATATACTCTAAAAATGATCATAAGCCTTAACAAATGCTTTTGTATCCTTGTATAATATCTCCCACCATAAGCCATCTAACAAGATCTTATGCATCATGGCTTCACCTACATAGTGTCCTCCAACTATTCCACTATGAAATTCCTTCATGATAGCTTTGCACTTAAGCTCTAGCACACATCTTTGAAAGACCTCATCTCTTCCATCTTTATACAGGCCTCCTCCAATGAGTTGATAGGGCGCAAACGTGAATAACAAGTGTCTTATTTTCTAAAGTATTCATAACCTCCAGTGCTAATACAATGCATAATAGTAATGTAATGTCTTCCAAATCAGTTGGCATGCAGCTCAATCTAAATAGTTAAGTGTCTAGAAGAATGTCCTCTATGCTCTATATGTCCTCTCTAGAGTTGATTCTTGACAAGTGATCAGGTCGTAGGTTGATTTTTTCTAGATGTACTATGAATGTGAAATTAAAAAATCCTGAAAAAAAAGGATCCAATGAAAGATGCACCATTGCAAAACTTGTTTGTTGAACAAACACTTTAATGTCATGTGATCTATGTAAAATATAAATGGTGTGGCCAATAAGTATTGTCTGATTTTTTTAAGCACGTAGATCATGGATAATACTTCATGCTCTGTAGTTTATATATTTTTTCTTAGCTAATGTCAATTTCATACTTATAAAGAATATGTGATGATCATCGCTTCCCTTCACCTGGTTGCACCAAGCCTATGCCAATGACCCTGAAAGAGGCATCTACATGTACATGGAAAGGCTTTTTCCAAGAAGTGAAATTTAGGATATGTGTGGTTGTTAGTTTCTCCTTCAAGGTTTTAAAGGCCTATTGTTGCACGTCACCCTAATGAAACATTAGTTTGGCATTGAGAAATTATTCCAACGGCGTGAAAATCTTGGCATAATCCTTAATGAATTTTATGTAGTATCTAGTGTGCCTAAAGAAACCACGCACTTCACTCTGATTCCTAGGTTTCTCCAGCCCCCAAAATGATTGTCAAAATGCTTGGTTTAATGATTTTGGAATACTTATAAGTAGTTTATTTAAATACAAGAAAAAAAATTTAAATGGTGATATCAGGGCAGTGAATGGTAATGTTGGTTTACAAAAATCAAGGTCAAATACTATGGCAATGATTGCTAGTATTAGAAAAATAGTTTATGAAAATTTAGATATATCTCCTCATTTGAATCACTCCATAAAATCATGATGGAACAAGATTTCCTGTAAGGATGTTACCAAAAAATTATACCCAATGTTCAATCTTAAAAAGTGTAATGTAGACCTTGAAATCCTAAATCTCCCTCTAGTTTCAAATTCTAATTTTTAACAATATATGGTCACAAAATTTCCAATATGTTTCAATTGAAAATAATAACTTCTTTGCAAAGTGTGATGAGTGTGTGGATATTATAAAACAAATGAAATACCACAACTGACCCAAAAAAAATCAAGCATTTGCAGAAGTATTAAAAATGTCACAATGATTACATTATAAGTTATTGTGTAAACTATTATTCCCATAGGATTGAATCTAAGGAAATCCCTGAGAAATTATTAAGCATTATGCATGATAAGATGGATGAGATGAATAATTCCATGCCAAGGTTGGGGAAAAAGTCTTAGTCAATTAGTAATGTTTTGAACCTCCTTGTCTCTTCAACAGGCATGCTTACTCATGGACACAAGCTAGGGTATTTTGGTCACTTTAGCCTTCTATTTAGAGAAAGAGTTTCAAACTTCACAGTGACATCAATAGTCTTATGCCTTTCCATGCTTGAATAACCAGTGGTTGATGTATATGGGAACCTATTATACATGAGCATGTCTTCAAAACAACTGCTACATGATTCATTATTACAAAATGATTCATATGAAAAATGCCAAGTGTATAAGGGTAAAACAATTCAATTTCTTTCATGAAAACCCATTCTCCTCACAAAAAAGGAGTGATACCCAAACATTAGAGCACACCAGATATAGAAGATGAATAATTTTCAAAGGAAGAAGACAATTCTATCCTAGAAAACCAAATAGATACAACTATAGCTCCTTCAATTGTATCTACAGCTCACTCTGTTGTAACTGGTGTCCCTTTAGCTGCAGCTCCTTCTGATGTAGCTATTGTAGTTGTTGCCAAAAAATTCAGCCCCTTCTTCAAAATTTGGGTAGATACTTGTTATTTGTCCCTCTCTGGAAGAAGCATCCCTAACGGTAAAGTGGCCCCATGATTCAAATCACTCTAAATCAGATAAGGATAATGGCTGCCCCTTATGGGATCCTCAGACTTGGACTTTCTGGAATATAATCCTCTTCTTTCAGATATGATTATGTAGGATACATGGCAATTAGTTTGTATGATTATGTATGATTTCCCTCTCTTTCTCTTCCCATCACTATCATGTTGCTCTCTTTCTCGATCTTATAGCCCCTTGGGATGCATATTCTATTCTTCCTTTTTCCTTCCTTTTTTTGCTGTTAGGTGCATTTTTTTCTATTTCGCTTCTTCTCATGTTGGATTGCTACAACTTGTCCTTTTCAGGATAGTTTACTTCTCCTTTCTTTCATTTTTGGTTTTCCTTTCCTCTTTGTGTTTGGTTGGGTCCCACTTGGTCCTTTTATTCCTCTTATTTCGGGCATCCTTTTTTCTATGCTTTATTGTTGTATCTGGCCTCTAGGTATCTTTGTAAAAGGATGTGGGTCCTCTCAACACCCTCAACTTTTACCATTTTCTAAAACAATGCAATTTGTTTCAGAAAATGTATCTGAAAAATGTTTTTCACTCAAAAAATTACCACCAATCCTCTACTTACAACTACAAAATGTTTCAAGTGACGATAAAAATTGTTATTTATCTTGTTTTGTATCGATATTGATAGTCAGAAGGGATTTTAATGTAGTGTATGTAATATTTCTACCAACGGGATGCACCCATGAGTATATTGATGGAACATTTGGGAGATTATTTGTTATATTATGGAAAGAATATGCATATTATCTACCATATATCATGGATGCATATAGAACATATCAGGACGATTCAATTTCATTCACACCATACCTGATTGAAGAAGTATATGATTTCAAATCCTTTATGGGGGCCACATTTACTAGATGGGAGTCACATGATAGTGGGTATTAGTAAGCCTCAATACATTAAATTCCATGTCATAAATGGAATACCAATGATGCAATACAAATAAAACAAAATGGATCTTGCATGGTCTAATCCTATCAATTTCTAACATACATTTCTTGATGGAAACCCATACTTTCATAAATGGAAACCTTAACTAACACCATTTAAGACATTGAAAGTGATGGAAGAACTAAATACGAGAATAAGAGCGTATAATAGTCAATGGAGTAAAATTTCTATAGAAGGAGGGAAAGCATTCTGGTTACCAAAGATAAGGTATTGGGAAAATGTTTTAGATGCTTTAGATAATCCCTTCATCAATACATATATGTTAGCAGGTGATTGTTGGCCAAGAACTAGACATAACTCAAATACCAATAATGATTATCATTTTCTCTTGGATGATTACTTGAGACAAAATGTCCTTACCAATGAATAAATTTATGTGGGACCTAAATGTAAACAACCAAGAAATGAATTCAATCCAAAGGAAGATGTGGTATAGGGACAGTTTGTTTTAATACGACAAAGATCAAACAAATTCCCAACATGGATGCGTAAAGTAGAATGGAATGTCTACCCTATAAGGATACTGAGAGTGAGATGTATAAGGTAAAGGTTCAATGGTGGACACTAATTGGAAAAGGAAAATAAAAAAAATAAAAAAATTATATGTGGATTTCTTACACAAAACAAACGAATAGAAAGAATGAAATGAAGGAACAAGTTACATAGATGTGAATAATATCATTTGGGATTGGTCAAAAAAAGAAGGATGGAATCTAGAAATAATTAGAATAACAGAAAGGGGACATGCAACCATTAAAGAATATCAAGTGCAAATTCAACAAATTGAGGATAACAAAAGTGATAATGATATTGAATGATCTAATATAGGTAATTAACACTATGTCAAAGACAATATGTGATATTTTATCTTGTCTCAAGTTATAGTTTTTATGAAAATTTCTATTTTGTTGAACTTAAGATGATGGAAATATCTATTTTATGCAATCATTATTAATATTATATTTGAAATACTATTATCTTCATCTTGATGTATATCCAATGTATGAAAAAAATAATATATTCCCTAGGATAATGGTAACAAAACTATTTAACTTCTTAATTCATCAATTTCAATACAGATAATAGTAATATCACTTAGAAATAGAATGGTTGTGAAATAGGGGAATTGATGTATTAGTGTAAGTGCTTTAAACTTGACCAGTTTTAATGTGTTTTAATGGTTGTGTGATAAACACAAGATTTTGGTTGAGGCCCATTTATTATTTAAGGATAAAGCATTACTAGGATAAACCCCTCATGTTTTTGTGATAAGATTTTATTTGTACATCACAATATTTGATAACAAAGTTCATAGGTAGTCTACTTTCAAAATAGCTTCCTCCTTTGAGCCATTAGTTCTTTACCAACTACTAAAACTGTTGGTCCCTTACGACATCATCATTTATTTGTTTTTATATATAATGCATAATAATATGATATGTTCCTTCAGACCACACCATCATAACAATACAAGGAAGAATACATATGATAATTGGCATGAAGTGAATTATCATGTAATTTTTGTTTGTAAAGTTATGCATCTAAATAATGAATATCCTCTTTCCTTCCTCTTTATGTTTGAAATTTATAACATCCTTTTTCAATGATATTGATAAATTCAAGAGGTTAGAAATCACTGCAACAATTGTGTATAATTATTGCAAAACAATAATGTCCATCTAAATATTGTTGGTAAAGAAGACTACAAATATTTTTTATTGGATGGTAAAAATAACTTGAATATGGTTGATACTTTATGGTAAAATTAATGTGAATGTCTGATATGAAATCAACTAATTTGAATGTGTATGGATTTCCATAGTTATACTTACTAGGTGATGTAAATATTAATTGTATTATGATGTAAAAGTAGTGTATCATTAATGGCATTATGTATAGTACGTTTTTTATTATTGGAAAATAGGTTTTTGGGAGGGACTATACCCCATTACAAAAAAGGATCAAAAGCCAGATACAGCAAAGAAATAGTTCAAAGAGTGATCAATATCAGATGTTTTACATGAAATCACAACTTCAATACTACAACTGTAAATCAAAATACCAAAATACCTACATATGCACTATTAAAAAACACAAAAATTACACTGTAACAACAATAAAACAACTAGACATCAACATATTAGATAAAAACGTCACTTAGATGCTTTATCTATAGTTATCTTCAACTCCTGCAAGGAACTGAATAGAGAAATGGAAGTGACCTAAGTGGGGTCATTCTTATCAACCTAGCTAAAAAACTTGGGATTGTGCTGGTCCTTCTGATAAGGCCAAAATATGTCTCGTTAATGCACAAGTAATGATCTTATTTTACTCTCCTTTTTATCAAGTTTGATTGCATTTTGTGACTTTTGTTTGATCTAATGTAAGTTAGGATGTAACTTTCCATCTTTTGTTGAATATTAGTTCTGAAGTTTAAAAGATCTATAATTCCTAACAAAGTGTGTCGAAATTCAGTTTTTGTAATAAAACAGGTCATAATAAGTCAAAGAACAGAGTATGAAGTGATCAACATGTTTTTGGGAGACTTGGCTTCAATACGGATTGGTTTCGGAACTTCCAAAATTAGTTCCATAAATCTATCACATAGTTTATGAGCTCTATCACTTAGTTCCATAAATTTCAGACTTAGTTCCAGAACCCCAACACTTAGCTCCGGAACTCTTGGGTATTAGCTCTGGAACTTCCACAGTTAGATCAAGAGTAGTTCCCTTTAGTTCCTAAGCTTCTCCAAAGTTCTGGAACCAATAGGAATCTATTATTTTGAAGACATCCAATGATAAAGAAATCAATGAAGCCTTTCAATCAGGAACAAATAAGAAGATTTCCAATTCTTCCTACTCAAAGATCCAGGGATAATTTATCATACAAGTATACGTCCAGCAAGGTTCCAGATTCAACATCTATTTTGGGCATAATCTAGTTCCATCTAAATTGGTAGAAAATCTATGGTTGTAAATGTATATCTAAAAATAAATACATATATAAATACTTGTAGATAGATTAGAAATAATACATAATATATATAGACACATAGAGATAGAGATATAGAAAGATTCAACATGTTTTTTTAAGACAGAATATTCCAGCAATAAAATAGCCACTTCGTTTTGAGAGAATATCACTTTGTCAAGTCCTGATTCAAGGTGGAGCAAGGGCCCACTCCTCCAAGAACCAAGATTCTCATTTCATTGGTATTTATATTTCTCAAGAAAATAGTATAGATTTGTTGATTTTGTAAATGTCTTTGATTCTTTAAATTACACTATGTTTCATACTTGTCCCTGTAGGTTTTATAGACTATATTTTCATTTCCTTACAAGTGTTTCACAACATTTCTAACCATGTGTTTATTTCCAAGCAAAGTGTGTTTTCTTCTGCATTGTGTGTTTATTTCTAGCAATCTATTTATTCTTGTACGTGTGTTTATTTCCAGCAATTCATTCTAGCAATAAGTGTTTATTTCAGCACATTTCTTACATCATAGAGATAATAAGGCTTTGGCCATGGAATCCTAAAGACACTACAAAAACCCCTAGAAAATAAAATAACAAATACCTACAGTCAATTACTAGATCACTAAGACTTCTTATTGCATATAGCTTCAAACACCACCCCTGGTTTGAATATGACATCAAAAAAGAGTTGATTAAATGAAGGGAATAATGACACCCATCATTTTTGGTGCCATTTCCAGGGACCCAATAGTTATAATTGTCTAATTAGGTGTCAACAAGAGAAACAATCATATATCTAGTAATTGAATAATCTTCCCTATGTCATCATAAAATTTATAAGTAGACCAAGAGACTCCAAAGGTCGATTCCTCCCAAAAAAATATCTGAACAAGAATCATCATCATCTTCTTGATCAAATAAGGAATTTGACCAAGAATTAGAAGCACCATTGTCCCATGTTAGACAAGAAGTAGAATTTCCACCTTTGGAATTCTTAGATCAATCACCAGAAGGAAGTAGAACATTTAGAAAGAAGACTATATCCCAAGAACCATTTAGAGAAAGTTTTGATTCACAATTGAGTAGTCAACCTCCTACTCCTATTTTTTAACCTTCCCTAAAACAGATCATATACCATATTGATTAGATGAAAAGTCTAGAAGGTACTATAGAAATGGCACGAGAAGTTGAAAGAGAATCTGATAGGACCTTTACTTATCCAATTCAGTTGGATGATGATGATACACCCATGAAGAATATTTCACCTTCACATTTACCCACATTTAGGGGAATATCATTTGAAGATCCTGACCAATTTCTATTTGAATTTAAAGTATTGTGTCAAACTTATGATTACAAAATAGATAATCAAAAACTCAAGTTGTTTCCATCTACCCTAAAGGATGCAGCAATGAGGTGGTTTATGGGATTAACATCTAATTCTAGTACCACTTGGGAACAAATGGAAGTTTCTTTCCTATACAAGTATTAAGATTACTATAGAGAGAGGAATACGAAGGAAAAAAAAAATTAAAATCAAGCAGGAGGAGGATGAGAATATGGAAGATTATTTAGACGGATTCCTCTTTGTGAGTAAAAGATGTGGATTTGTACTACAAGAAGCGTTAAGAAAAACCATTTTTCTTAAAGGTCTAGATGATGAATCTATGGATGCCCTTGATTTGATGGGAGGTAGAAACATTGATCAATTAAGAATGAATTATATTAAATACATTTGTAGAAGCTATTCATGAACAAGGGGTGGACCTAGAAAAGGCAGAAAAGTTAAAAATTTGAACCCAGATATGAACAAACTGATGGATTAATTGGCAAAATTTAAAATAGACATTTTAGTTCAATTAACCTCCACCATGAATGGATTGCACGCTAAAGAAAATGATAAAACTGAACCATTAGCTATGTATTGTCCTTTATGTAGGAAGAAGCATTGAATCAGAGATTGTCCCCTAGATAAAATAGAAATGTGTTTTATCTGTGAATCTAGGGACCATGAGAGTAATGCATGTTCTCTTCTTCCATTTATTAAAAATTAACTTAAACAAACCAGCATTCCATCCACATCAGAAGAAGTAAATTTTTTCCAGAGACAACCTAGCTAAGGGCAGTTCATGACCAGGTCAGTTCCTAACCACTGGATGATGCCATGGGCAACTCAGATAGTACCACAAAGTTGGGTGCAACCACCTTTGGTCCCTTAAGAAACATGGAATCCTCAGGATTGGTCAAGAAAATCTTGATATGCCTAAGGACACTAATAACCATCATTTGGTCAAGGTAACCCGAATGCTTGGTCACAACCTAGGTGGAGCCCTAATAATTATACTCAAGGGAGGACATATCCCAATCAAAATAAATAAGCCATAATGGGTTCCCCAACAAAAAATTCACAAAAAATGTGGTACAAACAAAAATGCCAGCAAAAACAGTTGTTAATCCCAGAAACAAACAAACAACTCTTATCTATGGGACATAACAAGAAAAACCAGTGGATGTAAATGCCATGGAGTTATTGCAGATGTGGCAGTTATGGTGGAGTCATGGGAATATCCAGTGGACTTCCTTATATTGCAGCTAAAAGGTAAAACACTTGGTTATCCCATTATTTTGAGTAGACCATTGTTAGCTACAGTTGGAAATTGCCTTAATCGATTGCAGGTCAAGGTGATATGACTATCTCAAATGGTAAGAGTTCTAATCAAATTTATTTATACCCCTCTGCACGAACTTTTATTATAATCAAGAGCAATTGTGGGTTGATTATCCTGACACTAATAAACAAAATCTATCTTCTTTAGCTATGATAATGTTGTAGGATCACATATGGGAGATGGAAGATATGATCAATTCCAGATAATAAACCATTAAACAAACACCATCTATCCTTGGAACAATATGTCTTAGTTTCGAAACCTATAGACTTAGTTCCAGAACCTACGGATTTAGTTTCAAAACCATCACATTTAGTTATGGAATGTTCAAACTTATCTCTAGAATAACATTAACAATGATCCCATGAAAATGCAAATAATTTCACTCTAAAGGAATGATATTTCTCTTAGGGCAGAGCATAAATAGCCATCGTGTTAGTAGTTTCAGTTTCAAAGATATCAGAAAATGGTGGGGAATTTTTGGAAAACAGTAATGATGAGGAGTTTGACCGACAACAAGATAAGTATCATAACTCACCTACTGTCATTTGTCCAGTATTCTTTCTCAAGGGAATTTTGTATATGTTGCTGCATATCATATGTTATTACCACATCCATGTCCACTAAACACATTAATGGCACCCTTTCAAAAAATCAGCTCATCACACATTAGAACCAAACATGTTGATATTCAATTGGGTAAAATTTTGAACATTAATAGCTGGCTGAAGAATGATGAAGAAGATAAATTGTTTGATGTTCTGAAGGATCATACTAGAGATTTTTCTTGGGAATATAAAGACATGAAAGGAATCCATCCAATTATTTGCACCCATAACATCTATACTGAAAACATTAAACCAGTTAGGCAACCTTAGAGGAGGATTAATCCAGCCTTAAGGGACATCATCAAGCAAGAAATTGAAAAACTATTACAAGTAGGTTTTATCTACCCTATCTCAGATAGTCAGTGGGTGTCTCCTCTTGTAATTGTTCCTAAAAAGAATGGAAAATGGAGAATTTGTGTTGATTATAAGGAACTAAACAAATCCAGACTGAGAGATTATTTTCCCTTACCATTCATAGATCAAGTTTTGGAAAACCTTGCAGGTAAACAATATTTTTCCTTCCTGGATAGCTTTAGTGGATATAATCAAATCATATTTGCTGCTAAGGATTAGGATAAAACTAATTTTACTTATCCATGGGGTACATTTTCCTATAGGGTATTTCCATTTGGACTATGTAATGCTCCAGCAACCTTCCAAGAGTTGTATTAGCAATTTTTGTTGACCTAACGAATGATTGTGTAGAAGTGTACATGGATGTCTTTACTGTACATGGAAACACATTTGATGATGCTTTGAAGAATTTGAATAGAGTACTAAAAAGATGTGAGGAACACCATTTATCTCTTAGCCATGAGAAATTTTTAATGATGGTTGATGAGGGTATTGTATTAGGACACCACATTTCAAAAAGAGGAATTCAAGTTGACCAAGACAAAATTAGGATTATTTCAGACTTGCCTATTCCTCAAACCCCCACAGATATCAAGTCATTTTAGGGCATTCTGGATATTATAGGTGTTTTATTAAGGATTTTAGTAAAATTGATGCCCCTATGTTTAGTTTACTCACTAAGGATTGTGAATTATGTTGGGATGACAAGTGTCAACATGCTTTTGAGGAAATTAAAGAAAAATTAATCACTACCCCAATATTGAGAGGACCTAGTTGGGAGAAACCTTTTCACATCCAAATAGATGCCTCAAATAACTCAATAGGTGTAGATTTGGGAAAGAAATACGAAGAAGGAAAAATGTATGCTATTTATTACCTTGGTAAAAATCTTACTCCCACTAAGAGAAATTACACTACCACTGAAAATGAATTTCTTGCTGTGATCTATGCAATTAATAAATTCAAACATTATATCACAGGGTACAAAATATTTGTACATACAAATCACTCATCAATTAGGTACTTAATGAACAAACCAGTGGTTGGAGGTAGGATAATTAGATGGTTATTACTTTTATAAGAGTTTGATGTTACCATAGTAGATAATCTAGCAAAATCTAATGTGGTAGTTGATTTCTTATCAATAATTATCTCGCAATAGGGAAGTTTCCTCCTTTCACTAAGAAACAAATGAAGAAGTTGATCAAAACCATTGCACAATTTAAATGGTTAAATGGAATGTTTTTTAAATGTGGTCCTGATTTGGTTTTACACAAGTGTGTGAGAGAAGATTAAATATTTGACATACTGAGGGCATCTCATGATGAACCAAGTGGGGGAAAATTTTTAGTTAAAAGAACAACTCACAAGATACTTAGCACTGGCTATTATTGGTCATCTCTATATAAAGATGTGAAGAGATATATCAAGCGGTGTGATCCCTGTCAAAGGATGGGACAACCAACCTTTACCATTGAAATGTCTCTACAACATCAAGTAGTTATTGAACCATTTGAAAGGCGGAGGCTAGATTTTTTTAGTCCCTTTAGTCCTCCTTCACAAGGAAAGGAGTACATTCTTGTGTGTATTGATTATGTGATAAAGTGAAAAGAGGTTCAGGCTTTAACAAATGCCATTGAAGGAGCAGTTGTTGATTTCCTTTGGCATAAAATTATGATGAAGTTTGGGGCACCAATGAGTATAATTTCATATCAAGGGCCATAATTCATGTCTAATATGATCCAAGCCTTCACAATGTAATATCAGGTCAATCATAGGAAGTCATCTCCCTATCACCCACAATCAAATGGACAAGTAGAAGTAACAAACAGAGAAATTGAAAACATCCTTACCAAAATAGTTGAATCAGGCAGAAGAGATTGGGTAAAGAGACTACCTGAGGCTGTTTGGGCATATAATACAACTTGGAAGACTACAACATGGTTTCCACCATATGAGTTACTCTATGGGAAAAATCCCTTATTACCTATTGAATTTTAACTACAAACATTGAGTACAACAACTAAAGTGGGTATTGAGTTGGATGCAGCACAAAAGGAAAGAATTCTTCAACTCAATGAATTAGATGAGTTGAGAATGGAAGCACTTCAACAAACAGAGATAATCGAAGATCAAAGGAAGCATTGGCATGACACACATATCAAGAAAATGAAATTCAAGGTAGGATATTGGGCATTACTGTTTGATTCTATATACCAGCAATTCAAGGGAAAGTTGAGAAATAGATGGTTGGGACCCTATAAAATTGAGCAGATATTTGAAAATGGCTCTATTCAGCTACTTCCCATTAATGGTAGTAGAAGGACACTTTTGGTCAGTGGACATAGGCAAAAACTTTATAGGAAGACTCTTACTAGGGATAAATTCTTGAAGAAAATTGGAGTAGACAAAGAATTTGATCATATGGAAGAACCCAGTGCTTCCAAAATGATCAAATAATCAGATGCTTGGATCCAAAATAAAGGGAAAATAATGAAAACCAACAAATGGAATTCTCTTCCCCCCCAAAAAAATATAATAATAGAATATATATAAAGGGAAATAATGAAAACAAGTAAATGGCGTTCTCTTCCCAAATAAAAAACTATCCAAGATCAATTGAAAACCAGCAATGGCGATTGATCTCTGCAATAAATGGCTAATGCAAAATAAAAATAATTTGTTTGAATTCAAGCTATCTTTTCTAACCATTTTTCCTTTTTCACTTTAGGAATGATGAGTCATCAAGATGGAAGGATTACATCAAAAAAGAATTGTAATTATGTCTTGAACTTATTAAAGGTTAAATTAAAAGTTTGCATGTGTGATTAGACTTGGTTTAAAAGTTTGAGTATAATGAGTCATTTATTGTGCATTATGATTAAAAGAAAGTAATCTTGAGATTGATTTTGATAGAATAAAAAAGTGGCGGTGCATTTATAATTACCTATCATGTGTGTGGAATAAATGAAGTTGAGAAGCAGTTGCAAAATAATTTCGAAGAGGAAGCAGAAAGAATTATATTTGAATTCCGTAGCTAAACCCATCAATTCCATAGATAAACACAACATTTCCGCTGCTAAATATAGTAGTTCTGCAACTAACTCTGAATTTGAAGAAATAATAATTCAAATCATCCTCTTTGCTATGGGGATTAAAAAGAAGTCAGAGCCAGAAGATGATACCCAACTTATTGCAGATGAAGAAGTGGTGGCCATTTTTCGACGAGCAGGGTGGCTAGAGTTCTTGAAGAATTTCTTGAGGTACAATGAAAAATTGGTAAGAAAATTCATTTTGAATTTATAAGAATCCAAAACTAAAGTTAGAAGCATTATAATTCCTTTTACTGTCAATATAATGAGTAATGCGACTGGAACACCAATTGTGCAAGTCCCAAATCCTGTCAAGGGAACCCTTAAGGATCTGGTGGAAACCTTGATAAAAGAGGGGGAATTTCAGCCCCATATATATCTATATACATATATAGATAAATCATAAAGGGGGTCAGAAGGAGCAGTTTTCCCAAACCCTTTGACAAGGTAGAATTTTGGGTAGTTAAGTATTTAAATTATGATGGTCAATTTAGGACTGTGGGAAGAGAAGTCCTTAAGATGTTAATATATCTTAGGTATGAGTAGTTCAAAACCAGAATATATAGTAAATATTTCTAGGATTCCTTGTAGAATCCATCAAGAAAATGGCTCAGAGGTATTCCTGGGGAGTTGGAATGCAATCAGACATCATGGGTTAATCCATCTGGTATCCTAGCACCATTTTATTTCAAAAAAAAATGGAGAAGAAATATGGGAGAAGTTTCTTAACAAGTTTTAGGAAAACCCTGATATTATCAGGAGGGGAATACCAACCCCTTTTTCTCCTACAAGTAATTTGGAGATTGATGCCCCTATAGAGAAAAAGAAAGAAATAGGTGGGTGTAATTTACCAAAGAGAAGGAGAACTGAAAGAAGGATTAAAACTATAGAATCTATTATGTACCTGTCAAAGAAACTCCTTCCTCTACAACAATGCCAAGAGAACTAATATCTATCTCAGATAGCGATAGTTCACCTAAGCTAGAGACATGAAGTAAAAGTCAGAATAAGCTCTAGGAGGAAACCCATTTCCAGACATTTTGAATCTCCCCAAAGAAGAAGAGTTCATAAAAGATCTAGCGAAAATTCTAGAAGAAATGAAAGAACATGATGGGTTAGAAAAATAAGTTACTGATATTTTGGGTAGCATGGTCATGACTCATCCTGGACCAAGCCAAACTGATATGGAAAAGAGAGATGAAATATTTGAGGAACATGATTTTCAAGAGTTTGGGGAACCAACAGCACAATCACATGAAGAAGAATTGGCATCCTGGAAATGGAAAGGGAAATCCCCTTTGGTAGAAGAGGAATGTTCATTTCCCAATGAACTTTCAGAAAATGAGGAAAAACAACATTTAAAATAGACTATATTTTTTTCTAGAGTAGAACTCATCATTAGAGAGAAGGATGAGGAATTAAACTTCCTCAAACTCAAGTTGGAATAGAGGGAAATTCTCATTGAGTAACTAACAAATCAGCTCACAAATAGGACTGAAGAAGTGACAATAGTCAAATAGAAGATGATGGAAAAAGAGGAAGAATGTCAATTTTCCAGAAGACCAAGTGCTATGTCAACAATATCTGCACAGACTGAACTAACTTACTGGCCACTCAAATAGTTTTGGGATGATACCTGCAGGGAACTTAATGAATCCAAAACATCAAATGAGGACTTGAGAAACAAGATGGAAGAAGAAAAGAAAGCGAAGTAATAAATGGGAAGAAAATTTCTACAAAGAGGAAGAAGACAAATTTAAATGTCTTGTAAAAATACAAATGGTTTTCATGATGAGTGAAAAATTACTTACATGCAGGAGACCTTCTCCTACATACAATATCTTTTTAGAAGAACAATTTATTCACTGACAGCTGTCAAGAATTGCATGTGGCCTTCCACATGAAATAAAAGATGAATCTGAGTTCATGACATCCTATTCCTTAGCTAGTGCAGAGAAGAAAAATATTCTCTATGAATTACTATCTCTGCAATCTTATGTTGGAAAAGAACACAAGCTTTATGATCAATTTATATGTAGGGGAAAACCAACTGAATGCATTTGTTTCTGTTCTTCAAAATCAGGTTGCATGGAAAGAGAGATATTTTGAGCATCTATTAAAATCCATTTCATCTGGTTTCTGCATGAGGGCTCACTATGGTAAACCATCTGCCTTCACTATACATTTCATATCCCATGCTTTTGATAGTCGGTTCAAGGCACACTACCTGGCTAGTTTACATAAAAGTATTGATGCCTTCACCTCTTATGAGGAGGGGAACTTTGAGGAGATTTATGATGGATGTTTGAAAATATGGGAGTTTCTCATAGTTGCATTGAGAAGAAGAGAAGTAATATCTCCCACAAACTTAATATGGAGCTTAGAAAGAGCTAAATCCTTGTGCACACTAATCCCTCAGGTCAATGAAAAATGTAGGGGCATATGGATGGGAATGAGAACAAGGCCTCCCCTTCTTCTCACTCCCATGTCTCCATGGAAAAATAGAGAACCTCAAGATCCCACTCAATTTGAGGAATGGAAGAGGAAAGTAGAAGCAGGATCAGGGTATAGTATTTCTGAACTAAAACACTGGGATATTCAGTTTCAACCATTTGACCTGAGCAGTCAATTGGAATGTAGAATACATAACCCAAGATTTGAAGAGTAAATTTTGTAAGGGGACTTACAAACAAGTAAGTACGGGGGAGATGATAATGACCAAAATATGTCTCGTTAATGCACAATTAATGATCTTATTTTACTCTCCTTTTTATCAAGTTTGACTGCATTTTGTGACTTTTGTTTGATCTAATGTAAGTTAGGATGTAATTGTCCATATTTTTTTGAATATTAGTTCTAAAGTTTAAAATCTCTGTAATTCCTAACAAAGTGTGTGGAAATTCAGTTTTTGTAATAAAACAGGTCATAATCAGTCAGAGAACGGAGTATGAAGCAATCAACATGTTTTTGGGAGCCTTGGCTTCAATACGGATTAGTTACGGAACATCTAGACTTAGTTCTAGAACTCTATCACATAGTTTATGAGCTCTATCACTTAGTTTCAAAGACTTAGTTCAGAATTAGTTCTGGAACTCCTTTGTATTAGCTCTGCAACTTTCATGATTAGATCAAGAGTAGTCCCCTTTAGTTCCAAAACTTCTCCAAAGTTCTGGAACCAATGGGAATCTATTATTTTAATGACATCCAATGATAAAGAAATCAATGAAGCCTTTCAATCAGGAGCAGACCAGAAGATTTCCAATTCTTCCTACTTGAAGATCCAGGGATAATTTATCAGACAGTCTATACGTTCCAACAAGGTTCTAGATTCAACATTATTTTGGGCATAATTTGGTTCCATCTGAATCGGTAGAACAACTATGGTTGTAAATGCATCTCTGAAAATAAATATATATATAAAGAATGTAGTGATTATTAGAATATATATAATATACATATAGACACATAGAGAGAGATATAGAAAGATTCAACATGTTTTTGTAAGACAAAATATTTCAGCAATAAAATAGCCACTTCGTTTTGAGATAATATCACTTTGTCAAATATTGATTTAAGGTGGAGCAAGGGCCCACTCTCCAAGAACCAGGATTCTCATTTCATTGGTATTTATATTTCTCAAGAAAATAGTGTAGATCTGTTAATTTTTGCAAATGTCTTTGATTCTTTAAATTACACTATGTTTCATACTTTTCCCTACAGGTGTTTGTACGACGGAAAATTGACAAGCGAGCTTGGGAATCTTCAAGTAACTCTTCCTCGCACCCGACCTCCCGAGGTCGTGCCGAGACAGCCGGTGTTGTATGGAATATGTGTGGGATACCAACAATCTAGTTAGGCAATCGAATGTCTGTCTACACGCACTAGTGGAAATTGCGAATTAAGGCAACGAAGGCCCTTCTATAGTTAGAACTGATTTGATCAATAGATTGATCAATAAGGATGAATTCTCAATGTTTAATCCTGTTAAATCAATATTGAGCTCTGGCGTGATTCGGTCTATATCCTAAGTGGAATTACGTGGAAGATCACCTGGGATGGTTTTGTGTATGTCTCCAGATAAGGTCATAGGTTCAAATGGATATTAAATATAGTTGACTCTATGGGCGATTCTCTGTCCTAGTCAAGAACTCAACTTATAACTTTGTTAGCTGATGTGTCAAGTAAGGATAACTGTTCCAGCATGATGATAGCTTTTGAAGTGGAGTAGATCAATAAATACTAGTGTACGTAGGCCAGTATCTATGTCTAATTCACCTGTGGACTCGAATGGGCTGTGGGATTTGTGGGTCACAACCGAATAGCCTAGTCATGGTTGTTGTAGTCTTGCTATGGTCATGTATGGAATCAGTCCCTAATCCCTAGTATCCAGTAATCGTATGCTATCTTAGCTTCTATATTTGAATCAATAACTGTGTGATCTTCTCATAATATCTTAAAGTTGTTCATGTAACCTGAAATTCTTAGGCTAGTATCTATATCTCATGAGGATGTCTCCTGTGTATCAAGCTGTATGACCAAAGGATCACAATTCAAATCTATTTGTTTTCTCTCTTTCATGAACCCCTCCAAAGTCATGTGGGCATGTATCTAGGGTAATCTATAGTTTGGTTGACTTGACCAAAATATGTGTGCTTGGTCGTTTTCTATGTTTAACCCGTACAGTTAGAAACTGATTTGTTGCAAGTTTACTGTTGTTCGGAAGACTTGGACCCTGATATTCTGATCTATATCAATTATGGTTGTGACAAGGTTGGGTTGGGGCACGATTGTCTCAAATATGTATTCTCTGGGATCCCTAGGTCCTGTGATTATCATACAGAAGAAAAAATGTAAATTAACTACATCAAATTGAAATTTAACTACTTTGAGTATATCTATAGCATATATGATTTCTCTATTTTTGTATTTTTTGATGAACTATTTGAATGAATTTAAAGAGTAACTTTTTAACATATCTAGAATTGATAGCTAAAATAACAAATTTAAACAAACAAGATAACCGAGTATAGCTATTTTTCTGTGCAACTGTGAATCTATTCTAAATAATGAAATATTTGATCTAGTCTATTTGCAAGACTCTTGATCCTACCTCAGAAGTGAGGATATGAATCATAGTCTCTCAAAAACTATCAATCCCCATAACTTCCCTGGCAATATCGAAAGTGAAATTGACTGAAATAAAGTGATTAACTACTTTATTTGATATGTTTCTAATTTAGAACTTTGAAAGCTAGAACCTGGATTCTGCAGAATAGTGGTGAATCCGATGGTGTGTGTGATCTTGTCCCCTCAGTGTGATCTCCTTGTTCCTTTGTGTTCACGTGGATCCAGAAAAGCATGTAATGCTAGCATCAACAGAAGTAGATATTAGGACAAAGGCATCTCAAGATACAGACTGAATACAATGCGAGTAGGAGAGGGATAGTGCAAGAGTACAGAGCTTGGCTTATGCAATTCCTAGCGGGATTTATTGCGAGTCATGCAACATAAAACGTCCAGAACCTGAAACTATCCTGCTTGAAGAACAAAACCTGCAACTTTAATGGCTTCCTATTGAAAACAAACTATTCTACTCCAATGGATTGGATGAAATATCAACAACACTTGCACAAGATGGATATGTGGCTTCCTAACAGCAAAACAATACTAACTAAGCATGCAATGAAAGAAACTAAGGACTCTAAACAAAATGAAAGACTAATCTATTGCAAAGAGAAATTCAGAGGAAAATTTGAGGGGCCATTTGCTTGAGCACAAGCCAACTATTTATAGCATTTGCAATTACCCAAGGTAAAAACCAAATAGAACTCTTAAACTATAAACAATGGAAAAACACTATTCTAGGGAACCAGAATCATTAATGCAAGCTTTTGGCGGTGAAAAAAGTTAGTGAATCGTTGATTTTTACATGAGTTGTGTTAAAAGAGTTTTCTAGAAAACACGTAAAGGACCGCCACCCAGGCAGGGAGGCGGTTTCGTCACTGAAGAGCAGAAGGCCAAGAAAAGAGGGGAAAAGAAAAGAAAAAGCACACAGGGGCTAGGCGGGGCATGCAGGATGTTAATGCATACTTGGAGAGCTTTTCTGGATCCTGAACACCTTGCGAGGAGACTTGTATCATCATTGGGGCACGTATTATGTTGTTCCGGCAGTGCAGTACCCTACAATTTTGGGTACGTATAGTGTTATAGACTAGATTTTCATTTCCTTGCAAGTGTTTCACCATATTTTTAACCGTGTGTTTATTTCCAAGCAAAGTGTGTTTTCTTCTACATTGTGTTTTTATTCCAGCAATCTATTTATTCATGTACGTGTATTTATTTCCAGCAATGAGTGTTTATTTCAACATGTTTCTTACAACATAGAGATAATAAGGCTTTGGCCATGGAATCCTAAAAACACTGCAAAAACCCCCATAAAATAAAATAACAAATACCTACAGTCAATTACTAGATCACTAAGATTTCTTGTGCATATATCTTTGGAAACCACCCCTATGTGGGTTTGAATATGACATCAAAAAAGAGTTGATTAAATGAAGGGAATAACGAAAAACCACCACCTTCCCCCCAAATGTTCTCTGGGATGTTACTCATCAAGAAAAATTTCTTTACTTATTGTTCCAAAAAGTTGTAAATAGCTTTGAGGGCCCTAGTAATAGACTCATGTCTTCCCATCATATGCATAACCCTATTATCAAGAGAGTTAAGTTTTTATAGATCTCTTGTATTTGGCTTTCAAAAAGCCCAAGATATTCCTCCATTTTCCTCTTTCCATTTCATTTTGTTAGTTTCTTCAAGTATTTCTTCGGGGGTCTCAAGTTCCTTCTCAATCTCCTCCAGTCGCTTCTACAATTCTCCGGTGTTTTCTACCTCTTCTCTTCTTGGCTCTAGTTGCCCCATGTGTAGTAGACTTTTTGCAAGCTCTACCTTTTTTGTTGACTGCTGCGAAGGGTTATTTTTTGGTGGAAAAGGGTGATTGAGGGGGAAGGAGGGATTTTTAGTTCTAATTTTCCTCTGGCTTAAAGGGGGATGGATGATGGGAGCAAGGGTGGGGTTTGGATTAGGAGGGTTAGGGGTGAGGGTAATGGTCATATTTTGAGTAAGGAAAAAACGGTGCAGGAGAAGGATAATTCCTTGACAAGGGAGGTTGTACGAGTGTGCTTTTGGACTTCAAGGATAGAGTATTCCAGTTATTTCAATATGAAATGTGGGAAATGGACTTTTACATTCCTCCTAAAATGATTCACAAAGACTAAATTTTTATGGACTTATGATTTACTTTTTTAAATTCTTATATTTCTTATGGATTAAAAAATGATTATATACAATCATTTTTTAGTCCATAAGAAATATAAGACTTTTAAAATATAGTACCATCAATATTCAAAACATTCAATATACTTAATATTTCACATTTTAATTTTTCTATGATATATGATTATCATATTTCTTTCTGTTTCATCCATTTCCTTTGAGATAATTTTTTTTTTGCAATGGTGGCCATAAAATATGTATATAGGGAGCTCTTGAAGGACCTATTTAGTTAGGTTGATTCTAACCTAACAATAATAACTAAATAGGTCAATCCAATGGTTGGTTTTTGCATTCATATTATTCAAAATTGCCTTCTAATCCTTCTTAAGGATGCTGGAAAACTCAATCAAAATCACAACTGAGAGGACTTAGTCACCAAAAAAGAGTTTTAGATTATATTCTCAAAGGATATTCAATTTGAAATTTCTATATCCAAATATGAAATAGAGTAATTTTATTGAAACCTAGTTTTTCATAATCAAATGTACAAAATAGTCAAGTAGGTTCTTAAAAACCACATAGTGAACCAAGAAATCAGCACAAATGATAAAATCATATAGTGAATCACAAAATCCTGTCCTATTAGGAAGTATAGAAACTTTTGGATTTTAGGTGTTTGAAGACATGGGGTTGTCTATGGATAAAATAATTCATGCAGGATAGAGTGAGTGAATTCTCTCGCCTAGGTGCCAACAGTGACATGTATGTTTTTTTATTTGTAGCAAATAAAAAATTTAATTGTCATCTGGAATTCAAATGATCTCTATGCCCATGGACATCTATTTTGCAGTAAAGTGACAAAAAAATTGTTTGTTTGTTTATGCGGCAATAATAGCCATAAAAAACATTGAATGTAATTAACACAAGTACATTCATGTTGTGATTTTATAGGCCATGGTATGGATTATTTTGGTTCCCTCTTTCTCTATTTTATAAGAGGATTGCCACAACTTATGTTGTTCATCAATATAGTTATCAATATAATAGTTTATTTTATTTTGCGTGGTTTATTATAATGTAATATAGTGTACCTACAATATTAAATAAAGGGCATATGTTATCTGATGCAATGTTTTCCTTGTGAGTAATTTATGTTATTACTTTTGTTTTGTTTCCAATCAATAAATTTGTAAACCTATGGATCTAGGTTAATTGATGCATTTTTAAAGGTCTATTCAAATATTTAGGTCAAATAACTGAACATGGTGTTATGTTTGCATTCAATGCATTCCTTTGGTTTAAGAACCTAGTTTTTTTAACATGAACTGAATCACAAAATCAACACAAATGATAAGCTAGCACATCAAAAAATGCTAATCTATCTTAAGCCTACAATTCAACAATGCTCAACAAAGGAAATTCCAAAAAATTGTAAAATATCAAGGCTTAGTAAACTTACTTCTATGAGATTGGCCACAGAAGACTCTTTCAATAATATATTTAGAGGAAACTAGGTAGGGTTAATAGAAGTAAATGCTCTTGCAAAGTAATTTGCAAATCACCTCAATTTAATATTAGGTACATTTTCATATGATGTATGTGAATTCAAAACTAATATAAGTATTAAAATCATATTATTGAAATGTTTGATACCATAAAGTAAAACTTAGCAACATGTTTTACAGGCTCTGACCAAAGATTTAAAAGCAGAAAAAAATTCTTTCCAGCTTTGTGAGGCATATTGCCCATGATACTTGATTTCTACAGGAACAACATACAATCATTTTACTCAAACAAAAATTACCCGCTAGTACTGCACCAACTTCTGCATGACAGAAATAAATTTCAAGCTTAAAAACAACATCGGATAATAGTAATTAGAAAAAATTAAAATACAACCATTAGACAAGAAATTAAACATGCAATGGTTTATTAGAGACAATGGAAATTGTTTAGATCTGATACTCCCCCACAGAGAATGAAGAATTTGATTCAAAGTAAACAAACATTCAATATGAACCGGAAATTTTTATTTTACTATGTTCAGGACATGACGTCATTAAATTGCATTTATAGGTTGATATCTCCCGCCCTTAAAATCATCTCTACAATGGACTAGAATGAATAAGTTGATTCAAAGTAAAAAAATGTATCAAGATGTTCTGGAAATGTTTGTTTTACTGTGTTCAGGGTTTTGTCCAATGTGGTGAAATTTCAAGTAGGTCATCCTATTACTTTAATTTTATCTATAGGAATGCAAAATGTGTATTATTGTCATTGCGCCACACATACAACGTACTTACAAACCAACACGATTCTATAACCTAAACAAAATTAGTACCTGTAGTACCCACAGGCCAGAAATCTCCAGCTAGTGGGACGTCAAGTTGATAAGGCCCTTATTGGGAAGGTTTTCCATAACATGCCCTATGATTCCCACAATTGAGTAATACCATTCTACAATGATTAGGTTTATTTTTATGGTTTTACGTTGGACAAAAAGCTAGTTAGCATGCTCCCAACCCCCTCCCATACTTCGATTATTGAATGGAACTTGGGGAAGTGATATGGTAGGTTTCATCGGTATGGGAATGTTGAAACTAGTGATTGGAGGGAAAAAGTAACTATCATGCCGACTCTTCCACCTGATATGGTGGCATGTGTAGACCATGGTTAACCACTCTTGGTACCCGCCGACACCTGCATGACTTTGGATTGATTCTCGTGTTGTTCACTATTTTTTCTTGAGAAAGAAAAATTTCATTGTCAAACATATGAAATCCCGCCAAAGACACAACATGTGTCACTATTCCAGTGATCTCCCAACCAAATTATTCCAATGGAATTGAATCCCATGGAATAAATCATGGTTAATAATACTTTCAGTTCCAAAGTAGGGGTCGATTCTCAGATGAGTAGCCAATGGAGGACAAGCGATGACCAAGGAAGGAAACGTATGGTGTTAATCAAGAGCATAAACAGGGACATGCATCGACATTCCATCCCTGTGTGTGTGTGTGTTTGTGTATTACATTGGAAAGGTTTCCAAATTTAAATGACCCACCAGTTATAGAGACTTCTTCAAACATCCAAAATCCTGCTAAAGACACAATACCTATCACCATTCTGGTGATCTCCTAACCAAAGGCTTATGGAGGACTTGAAGCCCATAGAATAAGCCACAGTTAATTATACTTCCAAATCTAGAATAGGGGTCGGGTCTCTCAGGTCAACAACTAGTGGATGACAAGTAGCAGCCGAGGAAGGAGACACATGGCATTGATTAAAAGCCTCAACAGGGACACATCTCAACATTCTGACCCTCTTGGAAGCGATTGGGTTCCACTTAGTGATTATTTTCTATAATCTAGCTCTATGTGTGTGTATATACATATAACATTAGAAATATTTCCAAATTTAAAATACCCACTAGTTATAGAGACTATGTCAAACATCTAAAATCCCGGAAAAGAAACAAAACATGTCATCATTTCGGTGATCTCTGAACCAAAGTCTTCTGGTGGACTTGAAGCCTGTGGAATAAGCCGTTGTTAATAATACTTTCAGGTCCAAATTAGGGGTCAGGTCTTAGGTCAATGGCCAATAGAGGACAAGAGATATAAAATGAATGAGACACATAGCACTGATCAAGAGCATCAATAGGGACACACATCGACATTCCTTCCCTTTTCGCAGTGATTGGTTTCTAGTTAGTGATTATTTTCTAAAATCTAGCTCTACGTATATATATGGCTAATTTTATCAAATTTTAAAAAAATACCAAACATGTTTGATTTTGATTTGTAATTGTTTTTTTTAATCTATTTGATTTCTTATAAATAAAAATTGGATAATAAACTAGATGCATTGGATTTGGGCTTTTGTAAGAAAGGTATAATATTATCTCCTTGAAAGTGAATAATAAATCAAGAGGAAGAATGAGAGGCCCCCCATTCTATATCAAAGTAAAAAAATGAATACTGAGAAAATAATTCCTTTTATTCTCTATCAAAGTTCAAATAAGTGAAGAGATAAAATGGTACAGTGAAAAAATTTCAAGACAGAAAATAGGAAAACAAAATCTAAAAAAAAAAGGAAAGTAAAAAAATCAATGGAGAGAATGGGAGGCCTCTAATTATCCCTTTAAGTGAAAAAATTAAAAGGTAGAACAAGAATCCTCTTTAACCTATATATGTATTCAACACATGAAAATATTATATGGTGCCCCAAAGTTTAAATTTAAAATTCTGGGTAGTGATTTTGAAAAATTGAAAACTAATAATGACAAATTTGGTCACCAACATTCACATGCTTAGAAAAAAACATTATCACAATTAGAAACCGATAATCACATAATTGGAAACCAATATTATCACAATTGGAAACCAATAAACACACGATTGGAAACCAAATTTTATTTTTACAAAACCAATAATCACATTATTGGAATTCTTGAAAATTTTTGGTTAGTCCAAACTTAATGAAATTTTGGTTTTATGCCAATGCCTTATACTGCACAATGTGTTTTTCTACTTGTTATTTATCACTCTTCTTCTATGTAGCTAGTTATTCTGTCGTCTAGCCTAGTCCATACTTCTTATCATGTAGTAACATCTGCACCAAGTCTTCTAAGTAATATAATTTTGTAGGATACTCATCTTGGGTGTTATCCACTAGGTTTGGGCATGTGATTGTGATTCCTTTCACTATGTTTTTTGTTTTAAATTACACATACATCTGTTCCCTTTCTTACTTCAAAATTTTCTCAAGCCTCTTAATTTTCCTATCTTTGCACTCTTAGTCTTCACACATTCTCCTAATGGTGAAATCCTTATCAAAAATTCTTAATCCTACATCTATGACCATCTTATAAAGTGTATTGGATGTTTGTTCATATGTTACCAGTTGGAAGTCAAAAAAGGGAAAGGGTTCCCACGGAATAGACTTTAATCACATCTTAGATAGTGATTCTTTATTCACTTCAAATTCCGGCTCTTCCATGTGCACTTGATAATTATAGAAGAGCATTTTCCTTGTGCACGGTAGGACCTCATTCTTGTCAAACATTTGCTAATAGAATAATTCATTTTTGGGTATTTAATTATGGTATTTAGCCCTTAGTACCTTCAGAGGGGCTTCCATGTATTGCATCTTGGGGTTTTTTGAGACTGCCTTCATGCTCTCCCCTTTGCGTACTATTTCTTAGGCACCTCTTTTGGAATATTAAATTGCACGATATTTTTTTCTCTTGTGCATGTTCCTTCTCCATTACCTTTGTCAACATGTTTCTCTTCATTCTCCTTGTACTCAACCTCACACTCTTCCTCATGATCCCTATTTTCTCTTGCAACAACTACATTCTCCTCAATTTTATCATCATCACCTTATTCCTCTTATTTATCCTTTATTGGCTCTTCTTCATTGCATACATCGGAGACCTCTTCATCATCATCATCATCCAAGTTATGGATGGTGGGGGATCCTTCTCCCACACCACCTCTTATTCATCCACATTATTCTCTAAGTCCCCTTCATCTTATTTCATGGAAACCACCCTTGGATTCTCAATATTCACACTTGTCTTATTCTTCGGACTTGGTTTTATTGGTTACTTATTAGTCTCCTTAGAAGTACTTCAACCTTTACTCTTCTCTCTATGCTCCTACTGCTTCTTCTTCCTTAGGATTTTGTCTAATGTAGTCTCTTCTTCCTCCTTATTCACTTATTCTTCCACATCATCTTCTTGAGGAGTCTCCTTTTGTATGCTCTTAGTATTCACAGTCTGTTTCCTTTGTACGAGATCTGAGAGATGAAGAACTATTTCACTTAAGTACCTCCTTTCCTTCAGCTTGTGCCTGAGATAGATGAATATATTGAATGTTTTCTTTCCCACTACAAAGGTTATGGGACCGAGGTCCATGTTGTCAAATTATATGGTCTCCACATATGGTGACCTTGATGGATAGACAAATGTTGTGTGTAAGGTGTGATAGTCTGAGTCTACAATGTCTGTGTCAAATTTAACCTTGTGTGCTTCTTTGATCTATTTCATCATGATATAGAAGTATTTTTCTGTGAAGAAAAATGGTAACTTACACCATTAGATAAATTATCCATTGGTAAGCTTGAATATTCCTAAGAAGAAGTGCTATTGTACCGCAAATTTAGTATTTCCATCTACTAAGGAGGGAAATTCCCTCTATATGTGTCATTGATTTTTGAATTCCTTGTGCATTTTTTTATACTATTTATTTATGCATAGTTTGTAGGGTTTTTTATTTCCCCTTCACATGTAAATGCTACAAACTTCTCTGTGGGTGACTTTTTTTTCTAATGGGTATATCCACATTTTCTCCTTCGCAATATCTGGTACCTCGACCTCCCAAAAGACAATTAACAATAATATCTCTCCTTAAGTAATTTTTTTACATTTGTCTATTTTGACTATTTCTTCCTCCACTATCCCCTAAAAAATATAGAACACAATGTTATAAAGGGATTTCTATGCCATCTTATGTGTTATATGAAACCACTTTTTGTTCACATGTGACCAACACTCAGATGCACCCAATTTACAACTAACAAGGCATGTTGTAACTCTTGTGCCTTGGTCAGTGATGCTTTTCAAATCCATCACATGATTTCCCCATTGATAATTGAACTTTGTTGCAGTGGCCTCCATTTCCTCATCATCTTTTAAGTCCTCCACAATCTCAACTCCTAAGCTCTGCATAGACTGGTGACCCTTCTAATTAGTTGTGTGGTAATGTCCATTCACCTCCTTTCCAAATAAAAGAAGTCCTCACAAACTTACGATATTGATCCATTGGTAGAGTTGTTATGGATTGTCAAAGTAAGGCATCTTGTATAGTTGTAGAACTCCAACACTCTCCAAATCCTTTTTCATGTTATTATCAATCACCAAATTTCCTTCTGATGTCCTATTCATTAATTCCTTCATGATATAATTCCTTATTTCTCCCTCATGGGCCTTCATTCGATGATTTTAGTCACTTATTTTACACTTTGTAAGATGGTATACCTATGCCTTACCTACTACAACCTCAGGTTGGTATTGCATCTTAGAGAACCAATCATATTGTGCATCATTGAAATAATTCTTCTTATCCTTTCCCTTACCCTTGGGTGATTGCTTGACTAGGGTTTCCTTCTTTGGTGCCATGTTCAACTTCACAAATCTTCAAAATTATAGAAACCATGTGCCTTAGGTGCTAAATAAATTACTCAAGTCTGTGCCTTAATGTTGAGTGCTCAAAATTCTCAATTACCCTTTTCTCTTACGTAAAACCTTTATCTTCACGCTATAGTTTTTTTCCACAACCTCGTGCCCAAATTCTAAAAACTCAAGCTTTATGAATTCAAAATTCTATAAACCCTAGCTCAAACCCTAACCTTTGATTTTTCTTGTCACACACATTTCTCTATGCTTCCACTTCCACTGAAGGAGCTCTCACACTCAAGTCTTTTATAATTTTTCTTAATTCTCTGGTTTGATCTTTGCACAAGTTCGTTGCACAATTTAAAACTTAGTTACTCTTCAATCACACAAATTATTCAATAGACAAGGTAAGAATGAACTCCACCCACACACTATTTATAGATTCCCAAATTTGTATCGCATTAATTGCACTACACCATTTTAAAGCTTTAAATGTGCTTTTTATTTTTTCTCACTTTCTTCAGCATACAGTTGTCATAACCTTCTATCTTGCTACCACTTCCCAGGCTAATTTATTCATTACAAGCACCTTCCTATGTTGTAACCCATCTTCCTCTATGTCATTCACCAAGTATTTTATCTTGTTGTTTCCTCCTTCACGTTACACTACATAGCCATCTTTCTTGCATGGTCTCCAACTCTAAGAAAATTCATAGCCTTCTAGCACCATTATCCATAAGCACATGTGGAACTTACTTTTATGCACCCCCATGTTATATACCAAGTACCTCACCATTGCACACACTAACTACATGAAACCTACCAACATCACTTAGTCTCTTTCGTGTACCTTATCCTAATTCACCACAAAAAAAAAGTATGTGTAGTCATCTATGCATCAACTTAACATATAGTAATCAACTTATGTATGTGAGCACGCTTATTACAAAAAAACATACCAAAAAAAGAGAAAGGGAAATCTAATCTAGGTGGAAATACTACCTTATTACAAACATAAATCTTATCTATAATAGGGCTTCAACCTACTCCCATTAAAGTAACCTGGAAACATGGTGTTATATAGTGCCTGCAATTAACAAGCACCTTATTCCTATATCTTGATCACTATAAAGGGTCCCAACCAGTGAAATTTCAACTTCCCGGGATGGCGCGCAAACTTGGAGTCATACAACAGTACCATATTTCCCACATCCAAGGACTTTTCCTTAATATGTCTACCATGCCAAGCCTTTTTTTGTGCCTTCTTGATCAGGGGATCATTTTTTATATAAAAATTTCCATAAACATCCCTAAATTATGTCAATCTAGAAGATATTTTTGAGAGACTTCGTTTGACTATGAGAACACGACAAACAAACATTGGGAGCTCTAGTTATGTCCGGTCAAAGTTTAGTCAATGGGAAAGTCAACTCAGGTCAACAAGTCAATAGTGGAATAATAACACTGCGACACGTGGAAAAAGGGTGTTGGAAAATTGGAGAGATTTTCACCACCGGTCTTTGACGATTGTAAAATGATATATCTCATGGGATCAAGAGGCTCAACTTTTGTTACGGAGGGAAGCCTGACCGCTATGAGGACTAATTTATTATCGCCGACGTGGTGGGCCCTCAAGCCACCTCGTGGCTTGCCACCATGATTGATTTTCCTATCGAGGATCGACATCAATCTATTAGCTGAGTCATGCAAGGAATGAGTTACATTTTATCTCGGTGATCTATCCACAGTGATCAGGCTCATCTATATTATATGGGGTCTATATTATCCCATTTACCTCCAACTCGCCATGTAGTGGCATGAATAACTTGTCAAGCACTTGGACCCCACAATGGGCACATTAAACATAGTGACCACCACTCCGAACAACTTGGCCATGTATATCCACTAACCCCCATGTATATGCTAAATCCACGTGGTGGATAAATGGTGGGGCAAAGGCCCATGCATGGAAGGTTCCACGTAAATGGAGGATGGGTAAGGTTTTTAAAAAACCTTATCAAAACCATAAATGCCACTCAATGTGGGATTTAACCCACTCAAATATATATTCACCCCCTATGGGATTATAATCTCATCCACATGCTATGGGTTAGGCTAATAATAGCCTTTAGATAAATTTTAAGCATTATTTTAAGGGCCCTATTTTAATATAAATAGGGAACCCCTCTTCATTGTAAAAAAATGGAAGCTTATTATTTCTTAAGATTAATTGTCAGGTTTAAGAGAAATAGTATTAGGGTGATTTTAATATAGTTTTGTGAACTATATTAAAATCCTAAAATTACTATATACAAATATTATTTATTGGCCTATTATTTTAAGGCAATAGTAGATGAAATATTTGTGATTGGGAGTATTGCAAACTACCCAATAGGACCACTGAGCCACAATAAATTTCACTTGTGACATCTGGGAGTATTGACCGGAGTGTCGAAGGATGCAGGGAAGTGTTGGGAAGGCCAATCGAGTTCTGAAGGAGGTTGTGCATCAGGAAGGTGGAGAATGACTCGACTGATCATCAGAAGTTCTTCGAAGGACTGGCATACTACTAGGCAAGTGGAAATTCCATTAGGTTTTATTGTAAGAAATAAAATTGTACTTACAAATTTTTACTAGTGGAACGGTTCAAAAGGTCCCAGAGATGTAGGCCATTGTCGAACTCCATAATCAATCATGTGCAATTGTCATTACATTCTTGCATTAATTTTAAATTGATTACTTAAAATGGAGAAACTTGTCAGAAAATATTAAAATCCTATAGGGGTTTGAGATCAGGTAGATAAAAACTTGATCCTTTTCGGATCAAGTTGGTAGCAGAGATGGTTTAGCTCCATATTTGCTTCCAGTAAATCTGATTAATAGAGTGATTGCTTCAAGTTAGTGCAGTTAGTTTAGTTTGTGTGAACATGGTACAAGTGCACTATGGGTAAGATGTCTAAACAGACGAAGCTTGAAGAAATTAATACGTACAATCACCAAATCAGGAAGAGAACTCTCTCATGTGATCAATGTATTACTCCTTGGAAGAGGAGAATGCTCACTTAAAATCAAAATTACAAACCAAGGATGAACTCTTGGCAAGGTTGCAATGTGGTGATCAAAGAAAGGGAATACCTTCAACTTCAAAAGCAGAGACCATGACATATGAGTGCACTGTAAGTTTTCACCATGGGAATCTTCTTCTTCCTCCCATTCAATTTCTAAATTAGGTATTGATGTCTTTGGTTCGTTTGAAAGGAATACTATAGGCATTGGATCCAAATTGTTAGTTAAAATGGGATTTGATGGAAGAGGCCTTAGTAAAAATGGCCAAGGCATTGCTGAACCCAATATAGGTCGAGGATCGTACTCATTTTGTAGGCTTGGGTTTTCCTAGTGTGGGAATGGATATTGGAGATTTCTCCAAGAATGCTAATGGGAGACAAGATTCCAAAAGCAAAGTGAATACCCCACTAGTCCTGTAAGAAGATTTTGAGCAGGAAAGTTGTGCTTCATCATCACAGGAAGGATGTGGTAAGAGAAAATCAGTGAAGAGGTAATGTGATCCCACCTCCAGTTTCTTACCATAATCACAAGCACAGAAAAACTTCTAATCCACTTTTTCAGCTTAAGAAGTATGGTTATGATTTTTAGAAAATGTGGAATTTCTTTCCATGTACTTTTTGTGGATTGCATAATCATTTTATGGCCAGATGCTGGAAGAGAAGGACACTGATGAAGAAGTTGATGTTGTTCGTTAAGAACAATGCAAATCAGAAAGACCAATCTCGTCATGCAGAGGTGAGAAATGGCAAAAAGATTTCCTCATCCCAGAAGAAGGAGATTAAGAGGAATTTTTGTGCTCATTTCCAAAAGAATGGGCATCGGGTGGAAAATTGTTGGAAATTGCATCCATCTCACCATCAGGGTAATGGACAAGATAAAGATGGAATGGAGGCCTATTGCAAAGACAAAGGAGGTTCCTACTCCACCACCAGTTGACAATTCAACCCAGGACCAGGTAATACCTGAAAGTGAAAGTCCTTAAAAATGGGTAAGTCAACAGTTTTTCAATTATATATTGCATAATTCAGATTGATGAAAAGTATGCAATATTTGTTTGGAGATCATATTTTGTGAGAAAATGCTGAGAGAAAGGTTTACCATACTCAGTGGATTTTCTTACTTAGAAAATTTGATTAATACTCCAAACATATCTTCTAATCAGCTTGTGAGTACCTGTTACATCTTGGATACAAGATTTAACTCATATTAAGCTTGGAAATATGTCAACCAGTTGTGCAGACAATTGATCTCCCTAGTGTCAGCTCAAAACTTCATTCTGTGTAGAGGCATTGTGACCATGTAACAGAATGGTAGTTGAACATTGTTGGCATCTGACAATAGGTTAGAACTTCATTCTGTGTAGAGGCATTGTGACCATGCAGCAGAGTGGTACCTGATAGTCATCATCAAAGGAAGGAGGCTTTGTACCATGTAGAGGAAACATTTTTGTAGTGGGGTTGGATTCACCTTTTTTGAGCTCGTGAGAAATCAGCTCGGATCGGCATTCTGTGTAGAGGCATTGTGACCATGCAATAGAATGGTATTTGATCATCCGAATTAGCATGATGAATTGGAGGCTTGAGGTCTTGAAAGAGGCTTAGCATCATGCATTGGAGGCATTAAATTCTGGAAATGGATGTGACATCAGGTTGTAACTTCATTCTGTGTAGAGTCTCTTATGACCCTGTAGCGGATGGTACCTGAAAATTCATTGTCCATCACCAACATCAGATCAATCATAGCTCTAAGTAACATGGAGTTCCTTCAAACCAGTTTGGATTCTGCATGGAATCAACTAGGAGCCAGGAAATGTGTTATAGAGTCAAAGAAGATCCTTGTTGTCAGATATCTGGAAGTCTAGCACTACATCGCAGAGGCATGGAGGTCTTCTTCAGATATCAGAGTGGCGCAATCAGAAGCGTCAGTGGGCCCATAACCCATAGGTCCAGGATCAAAACAAAGTTTTCAAAGTGAGAAGGTTGTAGAGGAAAATACCAAAGGTTCTACTACAACAGTACTTCCAAGGTGGCAATAAAGTTTCCAGATTTAGGACAAGATGACAAAATGTTCCAATATAAGCTTTTTGGGACAAAAAGCCTTTCCTATTGGGGAGGTGTGATTAGGGGATCATTTTTGATATCAAAAGTGCCCTAAACATCCCTAAATTTTGTAAGTGACAGAATATATTTCTTCGAGATTTCCATTGACTATGATAACACAACAAATGGACATTGGGAGCTCTAGTTATGTCCGGTCAAAGTTCAGTCAATGGGAAAGTCAAATCTGGTCAACAAGTCAATAGTGGACCAATAACACTTTGACACGTGGTAAAAGGGAATTGGAAAAATTGGAGAGGTTTTCACCGCTGGTCTTCGATGATCATAAAATGATATAGCTCGTGGGAGAAAGAGGCTCAAATTTTGTTACGGAGGGGAGCCCGGCTGCTGTGAGGACTAATTTATTATCACCGACGTGGTGGGCCCTCAAGCCACCACATGGCTTTCCACCACGATTGATTTGTCTATCGAGGATCGACATCGATCTATTAGCCAAGTCATGCAAGGAATGAGTTACATTTTAGCTCGGTGAGCTATCCACAGTGATCAGGCTCATCTATATTGCATGGGGTCTATATTATCCCATTTACCTCCAACTCACCACGTAGTGGCATGAGACAACTTATCAACCACTTGGCCCACACAATGGGTGCATTAAACATAGCAACCACCACTCCAAACAACTTGGCCATGTAAATCCACTAACCCCCATGTATATGCTAAATCCACGTGGTGGATAAATGGTGGGGAAAAGGCCCATGTGTGGAAGGTTCCACATGAATGGAGAATGGGTAAGGTTTTTAAAAAACCTTATCAAAACCATGGATGCCTGCTCCATGTGGGATTTAACCCACTCAAATATATACCGCCCACTATGGGATTATAATCCCATCCACAATGCCACGGGTTAGGATAATAGCCTATAGATAAAATTAAGCATAAATTTTAAGGGCCCTATTTTAATATAAATAGGGAACCCCTCTTCATTGTAAAGAAAAAAAAAGTTATTATTTTTTAAGCTTAATTGTGGGATTTGAGAGAAATAGTATTAGGGTAATTTTAATATAGTTTTGTGAACTATATTAAAATCCTAAAATTACTATAGGACAAATATTATTTATTGGCCTATTATTTAGGCAATAGTAGATGAAATATTTGTGATTGGGAGTATAGAAAACTACCCAATAGGTCCACTTAGCCACAATAAATTTTACTTGGGATTTCTGTAGTATCAAATGGACTTCCGAGAGGATGCAGGGAAGCATTGGGAAGGCTAATTGAGTTCCGAAGGAGGTTGTGCATCAGGAAGGTGGAGAATGATTCGAATGATCATTGGAAGTTCTTTAAAGGACTGGCGTACTACTAGGCAAGTGGAAATTCCATTAGGTTTTATTGTAAGAAATAACATTGTACTTACAAATTTTTACTAATGGAATGGTTCAAAAGAACCTGGAGACGTAGGCCATTTCCAAAATCCATAATCAATCGTGTGCGATTGTCATTACATTCTTGCATTAATTTTAAATTGATTACTTAAAATGGAGCAACTTGTAAGAAAATATTAAAATCCTATAGGGGTCCAAGATCAGGTAGATAAAAAACTTGATCATTTTCGGATCACTTCTATGTCTTATGAATCCAACGATCAATGATGTACCTCACACGTAATTGCATCAATTTATTAATGTGCTCATCAACTACTTGTTCATCATCCAATCCACTTGAGCATGCAATATGCAAGGAGAGTAACATAAATTCAACAGGTAACATTTCTTCTGCACCAAACACAAATCGAAAGGGTGTGGCCTTATTCAACCTTTTATAAGTTGTCTTGTATTCCCATAGAACAGGTGATACCGTATCATCCCAGTTATTCATTCTAACATCACATATATTTGTCAAAGTTTGTACCTGAATCTTTTTGAAAGCTTCAGTAGTGTCATTTTCTTCTAGGGGTAATAGGTGGTAGTCTTATGGTGTGCCACCATAAAGTATGCTAGTAGAATTTGAATAGTCTCATTCAAAAAATGAGTTCCTCAATCACTTGTAAGACTCAATAGACATCCATATATTCTTATGATGTTCTCCCATAGGAACATTTCTATTGTTGCCATATTGCAATCCTTTGTAGGCACAACCTCTTCCCACCTTATAAAGTAGTTAGTACATGTGATGATAAATCATGCCCCTGTCTTACAGGTGGTGCAATGGGTCCTAAAAATTCAATTCCCCACATCTCAAATGTTTCTATGCTCATTATGGGCCTTAATGACATATCATCCATATTTCCAGGCCTATATATCCTCTTAAAATGATCACAAGACTTAACAAATGATTTTGTATCCTTGTATAGTATCTCCCACCATAATCCATCCAACAAGATCTTACGCGTCGTGGATTCACCTACATAGTTTCCTCCAATTATTCCACTATGTTATTTCTTCATGATAGCTTTACACTCATGCTCTAGCACACATTTTTGCAAGACCTCATCTCTTCCCATTTTATACAGGTCTCGTATAATGAGTTGATAGGGTGTAGTGCGAATAGCAAGTGTCTTCTTTTCTAAATTATTCATACCCTCTAGCACTACTACAGTGTGGAATAATAATGCAATGTATTCCAACTCAGCTGGTGTGTGGCTCAATCTAAACATTTGATCATATGGCATAGTGTCCACTATGCTCTACGCATCCTCTCTAGAGTTGATTCTTGACAAGTAATCAAGTCCTAGGTTGATTTTATCTAGATTTAATATGAATGTGAAATAAAAGGATCCAACGAAATATATGCCATTGTAAAACTAGTTTATTAAACAAACACTTTAATGCCATGTGATCTATGTAAAAGATAAATGATTTGGCCAATAAGTATTGTCTGATTTTGTGAAGTGCATAGATCATGGATACTTTTTCTTATATATTGTCAATTTCATACTTGTAAATAATATTCGATGATCAATGTTTCCTTCACCTGGTTACACCAATACTATGCCAATTACCATGCAAGAGGCATCTACATGTACATGAAAAGGATTTTTCCAAGAAGGGAAACATAGGATACGTGTGGTTGCTAGTTTCTCTTTCAAGGTTTCAAAGGCCTATTATTTCACATCACCCTAATGAAACTTTATTTTGGCATTCAACAATTATTCGAAGGGTGCATAAATCTTGGCATAATCCATACTGACATTTATGTAGTATATAGTGTGCCCTAAGAAACCACACACTTCACTCTGATTCCTAGGTTTCTCCAGCCCCAAAATGATTGTCAAAATGCTTGGTTTAATGATTTTGGAATACTTATAAGCATCTTATTTAAATACATGACAAATTTTTTAAATGATGATATCAGGGCAGTGAATGGTAATGTTGGTTTACAAAAATCAAGGTCAAATACTATGGCAATGATTGCTAGTATTAGAAAAATAGTTTATGAAAATTCAGATATACCTCCTCATTTGACTCGATCCATAAATCATGATGGAACAAGATTTCCTGTAAGTATGTTTCCAACAAATTATACCCAATGTTCAATTCTTAAAAAGTGTAATGCAGACCTTAAAATCCTAAATATCCCTCTAGTTTCACATTCTAGTTTTAACAATATATGGTCACAAAAGTTCCAAGATGTTTCAATTACAAATAATAACTTATTTACAAAGTGTAATGAGTGTGTGGACAAAATAAATTCCACAATTGACCCCAAAAAAATCAAGCAGTTGTAGAAGCATTAAAAATTTCACAATGATTACATTACAAGTTGTTGTGCAGGATACTATGCCCACAGGATTGAATCTAAGGAAACCCTTGAGAAATTATTAAGCATTATGCATGATAAGATGGACAAGATGAAGACTTCCATACCAAGGTTGGGGAAGAATTGTAAGTCAGTTAGTAATGTTTATAACCTCCCCATCTCTTTAACATGTATGCTTACTCATGGACACAAGCTAGGGTGTTTTCATCACTTTAGCCTTCCATTTCGAGAAAGAGGTTAAAACTTCACAGTGACATCAATAGCTTTATGCCTTTGCATGCTCAAAGAACCAGTGGTTGATGTATATGGGAACCTATTGTACAGGACTACGTCTTAAAAACAGCCACTACATGATTCATAAGTACAAAATAATTCATATGAAAAATGTCAAGTGTATAAGGGTACAACAATGCAATCTGTTTCAAAAAATGTATTTGAAAAAAAAATTCACTCAAAAAATTTCCACCAATCCTCTACTTACAACTAGAAAATGTTTCAAGTGACAATAAAAATTGTTATTTATTTGGTTTTGTATAGATATTGACAGTTAGAAGGGTTTTTAATGTAGTGTATGTAATCTTTCTACCGGTATGGACACACCCATGAAGATATTGATGGAACTTTTGGGATATTATTTGTTATGTTATGGTGAGAATATACATATTCTCTACCACATATCATGGATGCATATAGAACATGTCCAATTTGATTCAATTTTATTCACACCATACCTAATTGAAGATGTCTATGATTTCAAATTCTTTGTGGGGCCACATTTACTAGATGGGAGTCATAGGATAGTGGGTATTAACAAGCCTTAATACTTTAAATTCCATGTCATAAATGGAATACCAATGATGAAATACAAAGAAAAAAATGGTTCCTGCATGGTCTAATCCTATAAATTTCTAAGATACATTACCATGATGGAAACCCATTCTTTCCTAAATGGAAACCTTAACTAGCACCATTTAAGACTTTGAAAGTGATGGAAGAACTAAATATAGGAATAAGAGCCTATAATAGTCAATGGAGTAAAAAGTTCTCTAGACACAGGGCAAGCATTCTGGTTACCAAAGATAAGGTATTGTGAAAATATTTTAGATTTTTAGATAATCCCTTCATCAATGCATATATGTTAGAAGGTGACTTTTGGCCAAGAACTAGGCAGAACTCGGATACTAATAATGATTCTCATTTTCTCTTGGATGATTACTGGAGACAAAATTTCCTTACCAATTAATAAATTTTATGTGGGACCTAAATGTAAACAACCAAGAGATGAATTCAATCCAAAGGAAGATGTGGTATAGGGATAATTTTTTTTAATATGACAAAGATCAAACAAGTTCCCAATATTGATGGGTAAAGTAGAAGGGAATGTCTACCCTGTAAGTATACTGAGAGTGAGAAATATAAGGTAAAGGTTCGATGGTGGACACCAATTGGAAAAGGGAAATCAAAAAAAGTTTTATATGAGGATTGCTTACATAAAACAAAAGAATGGAAATAATGAAATGAAGGAACAAGTGACATAGACATGAATAATATCATTTGGGCCTCGTCAAAAAAAGTAGGATGGAATCTAGAAAGAATAATAATAACAGAAAAAGGAAATACAACCATTAAATAATATCAAGTGCAAATTCAAAAAATTTAGGATAACCAAAGTGATAATGATATTGAATGATCTACTATAGGTAATGAAAACTATGTTAAATAAAATATGTGATATTTTATCTTGTCTCAAGTTATGGTTTTTATGAAAAATTCTATTTTGTTGCACTTAAGATGATGGAAATATATGTTTTATGCAATCATTATTAATATTATTTTTAAAATAATATTATTTTTATCTTGATGTATATCCAATGTATGAAAAAAATAATATATTCCCTAGGATAATGGTAACAAAACCATTTAACATCTTAATTCATCCATTTCAATACGGATAATAGTAAAATCGCTTAGAAATAGAATGTTTGTGAAATAGGGTCATTCAAGTATTAGTGTAAGTGCCTGAAACTTGACGAGTTTTAATGTGTTTTCATGGTTGTGTGATAAACATAAGAATGTGGTTGAGACCCATTTATTTTAGGAAAAAACATGACTAGGATAAACCCCTTATGTTTTTTTGACAAGATTTTATTTGTACACCACAATATTTGATGACAAAGTTAATAGGTAATTTAATTTCAAAATATCTTTCTCCTTTGAGCCATTAGTTTGTTACAAACTACTACGCATGTTGGTGCCTTATTCCATCATCATTTTTTGTTTTATATAATGGATAATAATATGATATGTTCCTTCAGAACACATCATCACAACATTACAAGGAATAATACATATGATAATTGACATGAAGTGAATTTTCATGTAATTGTCGTCTATAATCTATGCATCTAAATAATGAATATCCTCTTGCCTTCCTCTTTAAGTTTAAAATTTATCAAATACTTTTTCAATGATATTGATAAATTCAAGAGGTTAGAAATTAGTTGCAACAATGTGTATCATTATTGTGAAACAATAATTATCATAAAATATTATTTCATCTAAATATTCTTGGTAAAGAAGACTACAAATATTTTTATTTGATGGTAAAAATAACTTGAATATGGCTGAAACTTTATGGTAAAAATAATGTGTATGCTTGACATGAAATCAAATAATTTGAACATGTATGGATTTCCATATTTTATACTTACTAGGTGATGTAAATATTAATTGTATTATGATGTAAAAGCAGTGTATCATTAATGGCATTATGTATAGTATGTTTTTTTATTGGGTGTAAATGCATATTAAAAGGAACGATAACTAGATCTTACCAAGCCAAGAACACAGATGTTAATCAAACACCACAATCTATAAGATGAAAGCAATTTGCCAGAATAACTTTACATAAAACCTTTGCAAACAAATGAGTAGCAATATCATATATTATTATGGAAGTCACTGAAATACAATGAGAATGGGCCTTGATTATATAGGCAAGGAATAACAATATAAGAACCAATTAAGGTCATAGATCAAGCCACAAATCAAGGAAATAACTAGTCATCAAAGAACTATTTAAGACCATAGATTTAGGAGAGAACTAGACATCAAGGATCTAGTCAATACCATAGATAGAGGAAAGAACTATACCTAACAACTAGATAATATCTCCTAATATATAAATAAGATAAAATAAATATCCACACACATAAGTGGGTAAGGATAAATACAATAAGGTAAATAATGTACCTAGGTGAACATGAGCTAAGGTAAATACCTACTCTAAGACATATAACAACCAAATAACTACAAATAAATTCATGGAGATGACAACCACCTACAAAAATAAACTCATGAGAATAACATCCACTGAAAAAGGTAAAATAATTATAAAGATAACAAAAAAAATATGTTGCCATGATATGCAGATACATCAATTTAAACAACCCCTTGGGTATGATACGTCTTGCATATGTCCATATATATCTATTAAAAAATTACACACACACACACACACACACATATATATATATATATATTATATATATATACACACTCATTTTTTAATCCAGAAGAAATATAAAACTTGAAAAATATAGTACCATCAATGTTCAAAACATTCAATATACTTAAGATTTTACATTTTAATTCTTCTATGATATATGATTATCATATTTCTTTGTGTTTCATCCATTTCCTTTGAGATTAATTTTTTTGTTGCGATGGTGGCCATAAAAGATGTATATAGGTACATCTTGAAGGACCTATTTAGTTAGGTTGATTCTAAATACCAATGATAACTAAAGATGTCAGTCCAATGCTTGGTTTTTGTATTGATATTATCCAAATTTTCCTTCTAATCCTTTGTAAGGATGCTGGAAAAGTCAATAGTACAAAATCAGAATTGAGAGGCTTTAGTCACCAAAAAAAGAGGTTTAGATTAGATTCTCAAAGGATATTTGATTTGAAATTTCCATCAACTTTCCATATCCAAATATGAAATAGAGTAATTTTACTGAAACCTAGTTTTGCACAACTAAATGTACGAAATATTCAAGTAGGTTCTTAAAAACCCACATAGTGAACTCAAAAATCAGCACAAATGATAAGATCACACAGTGAATCATAATATCCTTTCCTAGTAGGAAGTATACAAACTTTTGGATTTTAAGTGTTTGAAGACATGGGGTTGTCTATGGAAGAAGGAACTCATACAGGATAGAGTGAGTGAATCCGCTCTCTTGGGTGCCAACAGTGACATGTATGTTTGTTTATTTGTAACAAATACAAAATATAATCATCATCTTGTAATTCAAATGATCTCTATGCCCATGGACCACTATTTTAAAGTAAAGTGACATTTTTTTTTTGTTTGTTTGTTTATGCGGCAATAACAGCCATAAAAAACATTGAATGTAATCAAAAAAAGTGCAATCATGGTTCTAATTTTATAGGCCATGGTATGGATTCCGTTGGTTCCCTCTTTCTCTATTTTATAGGAGGTTGGCCACAACTTATCTTGTTTGTCAATATAGTTATCAATATAATATTTTATTTTATTTTGTGTGGTATATTATAATATAATATAGTGTACCTCCAATATTAAATGAAGGGAAGATGTTATTTGATGTAGTGTTAGTCTTGTGAGTAATTTGTGTTATTACTTTTGTTTTGTTTCTAATCAATAAATTTGTGAACCTATGGATCTAGGTTAATTGATGCATTTTTAAAGGTCTATTCATATTTTTAGGTCAAATAACTAAAGATGGTGCTATATTTGAATTCAATGCATTCCTTTGGCTTAAGAACCTGGTATTTTTAACACGGAAGCTGAATCACAAAATCAACACAAATGATAAGCTATCACATCAAAAAATGCTAATCTATCTTAAGCCTACAAGTCAACAACCACTCAGTAATAGAGATTCCAAAAAATTGTAAAACATTAAGGATTAGTAAACTTACTTCTGTGAGATTAGAAATAGAAGACTCTTTCAATATCTTATTTAGAAGAAACTGGGTAGAGTTAACAAAAGTAAATGCTCTTTCAAATTAATTTGAAAATCACATCAATGTTGGAAATATGCATGTGTTATGCAGATAATTTCTCCCGTAGCATGTTTAGTTAAGTATAAGTTTAGCAAACAATAGTTTTTCTTATTCATGTAGTCCGTAGGTTTAGTGGAGTCTTACTTTTAAGAATTTGATTTAAATCAAATGAAGAAAAAGCAATCATTTTTAAATCATGCACTAATTTAAAGCAATAGTTTAAATTTAGAAAGCTCAGTTGAAGAGCAACTCTTGGTAGTGTTCGATTCTATTTATTTATAGCAATATTTAATTGTTTTGTATGGTGCATTGAAAGCACACAACTGCACACACATCTTGAATGTAATGAGCCGAATCTCTAAGTATGAAGATTTAATTAAGGGAGAATGCACATCAGTGCTAGTTTTATTTTTAATCTTTTGTTTGCAAATTATTTTATTGTTTTGTTTATTTTCTTTATGTTTTTCATTGTATAAGACTGCAGATACTTTCTACAAATTGGTATCATACCAAGTTATTCTAGCAGTTTATTAAATTGTAGCAAGCTATGGAGTTTACATCTAGTATGCGGACACCATAATTTAATGGAAAGAATTATGAATACCGGTCATTGAACATGAAGGCACTTTTCAGATCTCATGGCGTATGGGAGATTGTTGAGGATGGGTACATAGATTCCGCAGATGTAGCAGTGTATATTGCACTTTCACAAGCTAAGAAAGATAATTTGAAGGAGTTACAGAAGAAAGATGGAAAATCTCTTTTCTTCATTCATTAAGTGATGAATGAAATCATCCTTCCCAGAGTGACAACATCCAGTCAAACAAAGACTGCATGGGACACACTTCAAGTTACATATCAAGGTAAGGAGAAAGTAAAAACTACCAAGCTATAGTTACTTCATAGAGTTTTTGAGAATTTATCGATGAAAGATTCAGATTCTGTATAATCATTTTTAACTTATGTAGTTGGCTTAGTCAATCAAATAAAATTCCATGGTGAGACTCTTGAAGATAGAAGGATTATTGAAAAATTTCTTAGGAGTTTTCCTATGAAATTTGATTCTCTAGTTGTTAATATTGAAGAAAATAAGGATTCGAGTCATTATTCTATTGATGAGTTGTATGCATCACTAATCAATTATGAACAGAGGATGAATACATCACATGCAATTGTAGATCAGGTTTTAACATCTCAGGCATCAGGTATTCATGGAAAATGAAGAGGTAATTTCAGCCTAAGAGGTAGAGGAAGAAGTCCATCTAGAGGACACGGAAGCAGTTCATCAAAATCAGGTGGAAGAGGATAAAATAAAGAACATAATTATGGTCAGAGAAAAGATAAGTCTCACGTTCAATGTCATTATTGCAAAAAGTATGGTCACTATGCATATGATTGCAAGAAAAAACAATATGATCAACAGAGGTAAAATCAAATTCAGGTTGGAAGTTCTATTTCTAAACCTATGTTTATTACATGCACAAGGATTGCCAAAGTAATACCTTCTTTATAATCTATTGAATGCAATTTATTAAAAGAGATTCCATGTGATGTATGCTATTTGGATTTAGGTTGCAGTAATCACATGACAGGTAATCTAGATTTTTTTTCTAGTTTGGATGATTCAGTTAAGAGTGATGTAATTATTGGAAATAACAATATTGTGTATGTAAAAGGAAAAGGAACTGTTAGTATTCTAATTAGAAAGGTGGAGAAAACAAGTATGCAAGAAGCTTACTATGTTACAGGTTTGAAAAATAACCTTATGAGTATTGCACAGTTGGTATGTTGGGGTTAGCCCATTGGTTGTATAGATAATATATCAGATCTAAGCATACATGCAAATAAAAGTGGATATTCTACCAGAAGAAATATATAAAACAGGAGACATAAATCAACACCATATTTAATGTGGTTCACCCAATGTGGGCTATGTCCACCAAGAAATAAGCCCATCTATTATCCAAAGCTTTGACAAGATATACAATGAAGATTTACAATCTTCCACACCTCTCATATGTACAGTACTTTCTTTCTCTCAAGCTTTTTGCTTCATCACCAAGAATTATCTCTCTCACCAACCTTTTTCAAGTTCTTCTTGTTAATACTAACTTCTAAACCTAGATTTTATGCTTATATAGTCATCTATGGACTTAGGGAACTTAGCCATACAATTACAATCAATAGATATACTTTAATGCTAAAAATAGATCTGATTCCCAAGATTTAATTAAAACATTCCCACATAGGTAACCGATGTCAGATTCTCCCTAACTAATGTCAGTTCCTCCTTTCCTAACCGATGCTAGTTCTGGGTGACCGAAGCTGGTACCCCTAATCGATGTCGGTTACTGTATTTTCCGGTAAAATTTTACATTGCAAGCTAAACTGAAGTAATTGAGCTCCACAACTCAACATGGTATAGAAAGGATACCGGGTTTATACGAAGGATAATGAGTGTGTGATTGTGGAAAAATATCCTCGCACTTAGTTGATTGCAAAAGTGAAGATGAGCAGCAATATGATGTTTCCATTGATTTTAAAACTAGGAAAAAAGAAGAAATCATATTTGTTTGCAGCAAAAACAACAGTTCAGTTCACAGCCAAGTCTTGTGCTAAGTCAAATCATCCTTTTGATGAGTCTTGGGCTCAAAAAAATGATTCATGTGCTAAGGTAAAAGAGTCATGCGCTAAGGTAACAGATTCCTACAATGAGGTAATTGAGTCCTACACCAATGCAAATCAGGTCTATGCTACCCCAAATGATTCCTGCATTGGTTCATACGTAAATATAGTTGAGTCCTACGTTGAAGGAACATAATCAACTTTTCATTAAGTCATAAAAGATGAATCATGGCTTTGGCATATTTTTGAAAGGTTTTTTACATTGATTTAGAAACCATTTATTTAGAAAAAATGGTATGTGAAGGTTGTATTTTGGGGAAGTAACACATAGATTCTTTCCCAGTTGGCAAAACAACAAGAGTAAATGCACCACTTGAAATTGTACACCCAAATTTATGTGGACCTATGCAGACAGATTCTATTGGAGGTTGTTCTTATTTTATGACATTCACTGATGATTACACAAGGAAGACATGGGTTTATTTTATTAGAAATAAATTAGATGCATTTGATACATTTCAACAGTTCAAGGCATTAACAGAGAAGAAAAGTGGATATTACATCAAAGTTCTCAGAACTAATAGAGGAGGTGAGTATGTTTCTAATGAATTTATGAATTTTTGTAAATATCATGGTATACACAAGAAATTTACTACCAAATATACACCACAATAGAATGGTTTGGAATAGAGGAAGAATAGAACCATTATGGAAATGGCAAGAATCATGTTGAAGGTAAAACACCTTCCAAATGACTATTGCACAGAATTAGTAGCAAATTTAGTTTATATTTTGAACAAGTGTCCAAAAAAACTTGTTAGGAACACGGTTCCTCAAAAATCATGGAAAAATAGGAATCAAAATGTTTCACATTTCATAGTTTTTGGTTGTGTAGTGTATGCACATGTACCTGATGAGCTATGGAAGAAGTTAGACAACAAAGGAGAGAAGTGTATTTTTGTTGGGTATTCAAAGAATAAAAAAGTATACAACTTCTACAATTTAGCCACTAGAAAGGTTTTGATTAGTAGGGATGTATAGTTTATTGAGAATGAAGCATGGGATGGAAGTAGAGAGAAAACAATGAGTATAGCGGTAGTTATTTCACATGATGATATGGCAGATGAAATTTTAGAGCAGCAAGGTATTGTATCTACAAATCTTGGACATGTAACACAAGTCGTAGCACACGCTACACCTTCATCTCCTATTAAAAGGTCTCCAAGATTTCATAAATATTCAGCCATGCAAGATACACTACAGAGAACAATAGATTAAAATCCATCACCACAAAAAACTCCTGCATCAAATAGTCTTGCGTAGCGGAAAACAAGAAGTCTAAATCAAATTTATAATATTGATACAACTAATTCATTTTCAGTTTTTTCATTGTTTTCTCAAGTTTCTGATCTAGTATATTTTGAAGAGGCTATAAAGAATGAAGTTGGGGAAAATTCCATGGATGATGAGATTGATGTTATAGAGAAGAATTAAACCTGGGAGATGAATGATATTCCAAAAGAAAAGGACATGATAGGAGTGAAGTGGGTCTACAAGAACAAATACAATGCTAATGGAAAAGTAAAAAAACATGAAGCAAGGATGGTAGCAAGGGGTTTTACTTAGTAATATGGAGTTGACTACACCAAAAAAATTTCACCAGGAACACGTTTGGATACGGTAAGAATGGTTTTAGCAATTACAGTTCAAAACAAATGGCCTATTTATCTGATGGATGTTAAATCAACATTCTTGAAGGGATTCTTTGAAGAGGAAGTTTATGTGAGTCAGCCAGAAGGTTATGAGATTGAAGGTCATGAAGGAAACATATACAGGTTGAAGAAAGCACTCTACGGTCTCAAGTAATAACCTAGAGCTTGGTACAACAAAATAGATTCTTATTTGATTGAGAATGGTTTCAATAGGAGAAAAAATTATCCTACCTTATACACTAAGATAAATGAGCAAGGTAAGATTATAATTGTTTGTTTATACATAGATGATTTGATCATTACTAGAAATCTATCTAGAGAGTCATTAAAATCAGCCATGAAGGAGTTTGAGATGACAAATCTTGGTCTTATGCATTATTTTTTGGGCATTGAAGTTCAACAATCAGAAGGTGAAGTTTTTATCTCACAAGCAAAGTATGCAAAGGATGTTTTGAAAAGGTTTAACATGTTGAATTGTAAGCCAAAGCCAACACCAGTTGTAGTAGGTTTAAAGTTGAGCAAAGAGGATGAAGGATCATTTGTGGATCCGACGTTGTTTAAAAATTTGGTTGGAAGTCTTATGTATTTTACAGCCACAAGGCCTGACATTATGTATGGTGTAAGCCTCATATCAAGGTTCATGGAATCTCCAAAATATTCACATTGGAAAGCTAGAAAAATAATCTTGAGGTATGTACGTGGAACAAGGAATCATGGAATTCTTTATTCAAGTTCATATGAGTTCAAATTCATTGGTTATACAAGATAGTGATAGCGCTGGAAGTATAGATGACCAGAAAAGCACAGCTAGCTATACTTTTCATTTTGGAACAGGAGTGGTTTCATGGGCATCAAATAAACAACCCATTGTCTTGTTATCTTCAACAAAAGTAGAGTATGTAATAACAACAGGAGCAACATGTGAAGTTGTTTGGATGAGAAGAGTGTTGAAAAATTTACAGTAGAAACAAGAGGAAGCTATGCAGATTTTTTGTGACAATAACTCAACCATAACATTGTCTAAAAATCATGTTGTTCATAAGATTCGAAAACACATTGATACGAGGTATCGTTTCATTAGGGAGATGGTAAAAAAAAAGAAATTTGTCTTGAATTTTGCAGATCCCTGAAGATCATTTTGCAGACATTTTTACAAAGGATTTCGCAAAGGAAGTTTTCGAGTATTTAAGAGATTGTTTGGGAGTTTGTGATCCTGCACATAGTAGATCTAAAAAATCAAACTTCCCTCTCCAGAATAGTGAAAGATACGGTTCGACACCCCAAGGGGGAGTGTTGGAAATATGCATAGCCATGCATTGATAATTCCTCCCATAGGTTTTAGGAAAATTTGGTTCTAGTTTTCTTTAGTTATCTCCAGTCTTTGTCCTATTTTTAATAGGATTAATAAAATTATTACATTATTAAGCATAAAATCATTAAAATAATGGATGTACTATTATAACTCATATCCAGACTTAGAAGTGCTTTTGTGTGAAAATTTTATCTCTGGTAATGGATTACTTTAAGTTATATTTTATTTATTTGTCTACTTCGTTTTAGGGTTTTATGCACATTTTAGATTAAAACAAACAAAAAAAATATAGATAAATAAATTTAAAACAAATTAAAATTAAAATCAAAAGCCGTAAAGGATTAGGTATGAAGTCCCTTTTAATGGAGATTACGCACATCAATAATAGGTTTGGAACCAGCTTTAATCTATTTTTATGACAAGTTTATTTTATTTCTTTTAAGATGTTCATTCTCAAGAAATATTTTCCCTATTGATGTTTTTCCAAAATCATACCATGTGTCAGCACCCCTTTTCTTACCAAATGTTTATATAGTGGATTTTTCAGATCAAATGGATTCATTTTTCCCTATTTTCATGGAATGATTGGGGAAATATGGATGCTCATCATAGTATAAATGGACTATATTTTTGGCCAATTTACTTTTCTTGTCACATCATACATTACCAAGCATTAATTAGGATGATTTGAGTCCATTTGATCACAACCCATTTAGACATATCTTCAGTTAGATGTTGCATTTCCAATGCCCTATGTAGATACATATGTAAAACGTGGAATCATGTGAACTATTTTACTAAATGCATGGAAGAAATGTAGTTGGGACTATTAATGATAGCAGGATGTGTAGAAAAAATGGGTCTGTTAAAAAGGTGCATAAACTAATTTGATAGAATGCCTCAAAGAAATGTTGTCTCATGGAATGCCATGATGGTTAGCATATGCTCAAAATGGATGTGTAGAAAAGGCCTGTGGTTTGTTTGGCAGAATGCCTCAAGAGATGTGGTCTTATGGAACATACCCTGACCTTGTAAGCTTTATTTTTGGTTTAATTAGCAAAAGACATGCAGGTTCAGTGCATGAGGGTTGTAAATACTTCGATGCATGAGTGCCTCTTGTAGAATCATGCCTAGAATTAATCATTATGTTTACCTGGTTTTTAATGAGCACATGAGAATGTGTAAAAATGAGGAGGCATGGTTAAGGCATGTGAAGTGTTTAACTAAATGCCTTCAAAACATGGTCTAATGGTTGCAAGATTTGAGGCTATGCACAAAAGGAAGAATATTTTAATAAGTTACCCAAACAACAACATAAGAAACCATTTGATCATGCTCAGCAAGTGGTAGGGTCACGAATCCAGAAGGTTGGAGAAATGTGATCAGAGTGGAATGGTTTTCAAGTATGTAGTTATACATCTATTTTATTGATAGACGTGTATGTTAAATGGTGGAGATGTGGATGCTCGTGATCTTGTTGACGATGTGCCCAGCAAGTTACTTAAACCAAATCCCACAGTTTTGGGACTCCACTCTCCAGGCATGGTTCTTCTTCCCTTACCTCTCATAATTCTCCTTTTTAGTTCTCTTTTCAACTAAATAGAATTTTAAATTATTACCACCATTTTAATACAGTTAAATGTACCTTCAACTCGTTGCAAAACAATAAATGTGTCGTGTCATAACTCACGAAGTCATTATAACTATGACTACTTTAAACCATGTGAACTATCAATTTTGAGTTGTATTTAGAAAACTCTTACCCTTCTTGAAATCGCTCCAATATCCTTTTATACCAGATGAATTTGAGTCTCCATTGATAGCTTTGACCTTCTGATTTTAAATAGTTAAATTTTGATATGAATGTAGACTCACTAAGTACCCTTCAACTCTGAGAAACAGATGTGAAGTTTATTCATGTACATTGGTATATCTGACAGTCACCTTGACCTTTGGTTAGACCTGAAAGACCATTGATAATCCTTTTGACACTCTTATAGGAGCCCTGTTACACTGGTTTGCAACGGTAGAAACCTCTTAAATCTAGAAAGTTGGCATTCTTGATGAACTCGATATTCTATTTGAGATACCTCAATGGAGATCAATTACGTCACGTTTGCAAACCTACTAGCATTATACTATCACTAATGCATCTTACAAAACTATAAAGGCCAACTATTTTGTAATTAGTCATGGAAGTAATGGACATCATGAAAATGATTGCTATGCCTTTACAATTAAAAATATAACTTGAGTGTCAAAGATTTATTTGATTTGCATGTAGTCGCTCTATTACATATTTATCTCAAGTTAACCAATATACATGGATTTCTAAATCTCAGATCCATCTATGTCTAGTGAACATAATACAATAGGGGAACTGATGTAGGACTTCTCTAACAATACAAGATCCACCTACTCATTGAACAAGAGAATAAGAATTGCATACCTCCTTTAGAGATACCAACCTCACTAGGAACATCAAATCCTACTATTATGTACAACTGGGTGAACTAGAAATATCAGTTACACCCGAGCCATTGCACATCACATCAAAACAAATAAAACATTCACAACTTTACAATATTTAGGAAACAGTTGATAATAGAATTCTAAAAATATCTCTACACCTTCACATTAACTTCATATAGATTCTAATCTCATTGTCAATACAGAATAAAACTAATACAAATGATTCCACAGCCTGTTACTAGCACAAAAATACCTATTATGGATTATTATAGATACATATATTGATGATGATAATGATGATAGGTGGAGCTCTAAAATAATAGAAAAATATTGAATAAATCCAAATAACTTTCCTCTAAAAAGTCCTCTAAGTGAAAACTGTTGTGTGAAAAAGAACTCATAGACAACATTGATCCATCATTAATACTCGATCTTTGATGACGTAGATGATTTTTATCCTACCTAGTATTGTGATGAACTATAAACACCCTAATGAATACATGTCTCTAAACCTTTTTGTTTCGATTGCAAATTGTAATTTTTATCTTATGTAAATGGGAAACTTAAAAATGAGAATTATGATTGATTAGGGTGGATGCCATGCCAGCGAATTATCGATGATATCATGCTCACGTGGGTTTTGCAGGATGGAAGAATGACGACGAAAAAAGGTGATGTGTAATTTAATTATTATTATTGTAATTTTTATAGGTCATTGTAAAATGAATAACTCTCTAATGTAGTCTCTTGTTACAGAAAAGTTATAATTGAAATTTGTTAATATGCATGAGATGCTAGTTTTAGGGATAACTTAGGAAATGTGCATCTAATCACCAGTTCAATTTGATTCTTAGTTGTGTATGTCAAAAGGGTTTGATTTATATATAGTAAATTGAAATTGAAGTTAATATATTGTAGTACTTTCTCAGTATTCAATAAACGATTAAATTAATTATTGGGTTATCTTCTTACCTTGCAAACATAATAAAGAGTTTTAATGGGAACACTCAACCTTAATAAAATATTTGTGCATAACTTGCCTGCATGTGTGATCCTTTTTACCATATAAGAAATTTAAGACCGTAGTAGAACGAACTTAATCTTTGCACTCGATGGAACACTCTAGGTTAGGTAAATAAAACCCCTAGTTGGAGTTTTACCGTCATAGTCATTATGTTTAGTGACATGGTCGTGAACCCATATTTTAGGAATGTCATGGCCCAACTTTATCCAGAGTATGCGGTTCCCTTCTAGTTTTGGTAATCGTAAGAAGAATGCCCTCTCTTCAGGTCCAACACCAGGTTGAGTGGCGAAGACCGCTTTGGAAGTCACCTTATAAGTCCTTGTTCGAAGGAACGACTAAATGGTGCTACCTTGGTTTCTATCAAAATAACATCTTGGTATCTTCTTGAAGGTGGTTTAGTATAAATATGTCCGCTTGCCTTAAAATCATATATAGTGGAGGCGTAGATCATTAGGTGCATATTGGAACTAAACTAAACCCTAGTGGATTTTGTATGTTAACTTGTGGGTAGAAAACTATAATTTAACTCCTTGCATGCGAAATTGAGTTGAAAGATGTTGATTCTAGAGAACCTTAGAAATTGTAATCTTGTCCCTTAATCCCTTGTTATGTCATTTTATGGCATTAAGGAATAAAGAATATTTCTTATGCGGAATCATCTTCGTGTGTAATGCAAGGATATGGGATCTTCGTGAACGCAGATCACTTGTGTTCATGTGTAGTTTATAATGCTCCTAGCCATGTACTTCCTTAAGATGTCAGACAAGTGCTTTCGTAACTCTTTTGTTTTGAGATGATGCTAAGAATGAGACCATAGTGTGATGTAAGAGCATGTCATGTAAGATGAAAACGAGATTGGAGTTTAGGATTAAGGTCACTCTTGGAGTCCTTATAACTTAATTTAAACATCTTTATGTGTTTCAAGAATATGTATTGCTTTGGTGTGACCAAACTTCGAGAAAACAAAAGATATATAAATATAAATGGAATTCCATGAGATATTGAACTTTAACAACTATGGTAGCGAAATAACTATTCCGTTATCGATGGATGTTCTTGGGGAAAAAGCTACCTCAAATCCATGTCTTCCTTAATCCCAAGATTTCACCTTGACATCACGTTAGATTCACTTGGGTAGCAAGGGTAAATTTTAAACATTAAATAAACGTATGAGAAGCACATTCTTAACATAAGAACAAGATAATTAAGTGTTGTATATGTGATTTGAATTGTGCCAAATAAGCCAGTAAGTTATGGAAATTTCCATGATGCATAAAGGAAGCCAACCTAAATTGGTCGAACTGTAAATTAAAAATGGAATGAATTTAAGATTTTGTAGATGGAGAAAGGAGAAAACTATACTTGCACAATAATTTTCCTAGAATGTTAATCGTAACTAAGATGCGATTAAAGAAATGATGTGTTGTGGGTTCACCATTCCTGAAGTCATGTTTCTTGTGGTTGGGTCACTGCTAGTATTCGTTCATGTGGAAAAGTGTGGTATAAATAGGTATATGGTGTTGTCATGTGTCTATGTGATTTGATGATTGATGTAAGTATCTTATATGTTGTCAAATTTTCCTACTTGGATTCCTTGTGGCGTTTTGTAATGAGAAATGTAAGTAAAAAAAAATTATCTTGGTATTTTACATGTTGTTTTTGGGTGCGTAAAATGTGGGCACTACAACAACAAGGAAATTCATCTTGAATTTTTTAAATCAGAAGATCAGTTTAAAGACATTTTTGCAAAGGCTTTAGTAAAGGATGTTTTTGAATATTTGAGAGATTGTTTGGGAGTTTATTATCTTGCACATGGAAGATCTGAAAAAGGAAACACAAATCCATAATAGTGAAAGCTACATGTTTGAAATTAAGGGGGGAGTGTTGTAAATATGCATGTGTTATGTAGATAATTTCTCCCGTAGCATGTTTAGTTAAGTCTAAGTTTAGCACATGGTAGGTTGTCTTATTCATGCAATCTGTAGCTTTAGAAAAGTTTTAATTTTAGGAATTTGATTTAAATCAAATGAAGAAAAAGCAATCAGTTTTAATACATGCGTTGATTTCAAGTAGTAGTTTAAATTTAGAAATATTAGTTGAAGAGAAGTTCTTGGTAGTATTAGATTCTATTTATTTACAAAAAATTTGTAATTGTTTTGTATGGTGCTTTGAAAGCACACATATGCACACAGTGCTTGAATGCAACGAGCTGAAGCTCTGATTATGAAGATTTAATTAATGGAGAATGCACAACAAAGATGGTTTGATGTTTAATCTGTTGTTTGCAAGTTATTTTATTATTCTATTTATTTTCTTTCTAGTGTTCATTGTATAAGACTGTAGAGATTTTCTACACTCAATTGAATATTAGGTACATTTTCATATTATGTCTGTGAATTCAAAACTAATATAAAGTATTAAAATCATATTATTGAAATGTTTGATACCACAGAGTAAAACTTAGGAACCTATTTTATAGTCTCTGACCAAAGCTCTAAAGCAGAAAAAAATTCTTTCCAGCTTTGTGAGCATATTGTGCATGATACTTGATTTCTACGGGAGCAACATACAATGACTTTACATAAGCAAACATTTCTACTAGTACTGCCTCAACTTCTGTATGACATAAATAAATTTCAAGTTTAAAAATAACATCAGATAATAATAATTAGAAAAAATAAAAATGCAACCATTAGATAAGAAATCAAGCATGCAATGGTTTATTAGAGATAATAGAAATTTTTCAGATCTAATACTCCCCCATAGAGAATGAAAAATTTGATTTAGAGTAAACAAACATTCAATATGAATTAGAAATATTTATTTTACAATGTTTAGGACATGAAATCATTAAATTTCATTTATAGGTTGACCTCTTTGACACTTAAAATCATCTCTACAGTGACTGAAATGAAGAAGTTGATTCAGAGTAAACAAAATTTATCAAGATGTTCTAGAAATGTTTGTTTTACTATGTTCAGGGTTTTGTCTAATGTGGTGAAAAATTCAAGTGGGTCATCCTTTTACTTTAATTTTATCCATAGACATGAAAAATTTGTATTATTTTTGTTATGCCACACACACACCCTTACGAACCAACACAATTCTACAACCTAACAAAATTATTACTTGAAGTACCCGCAGGCCAGAAATATCTAGCTAGAGGGAGGCTAGATTGATAGGGCCTTTCTTTGGGAGGGTTTCCATAACATGTCATGTGAGTCCCATGATTGATTAATACCCTTGTACAATGATTAGGTTTAGGGTTAGTATTTTACGCTAATTGAACAGCTAGTTAGCATGCTCCCAACCCCCTCCCATACTGCGATTATTTAATGGAACTTGGGGAAGTAATTTGGTAGGTTTCATTGGTATGGGAGTGTTCAAAGTAGTGATTGGAGGGAAAAAGTAACTTTCAGGCTAGTATTTTGTTGATCATAAAACACTTGACAGAAAGCACACAAGAAATCTGCGTGGGAAAGCAAGTCACATTCAAAGGCACGAACAGATAGGGAGAACACACGCACAGAGTAGAAGTTCAGATTTTCGAGACCTTAGCCGTTTTCTCTCATGAAGATATATTTTTAGAGATGGCGTACATAGCACACAAATGAGGCAGAGACATGCACGCCATGTATTGGCTATTTTTGGAGGATTAACTATGAAGCACTTTGCTATGGACACAAGGCTAGAAAATAGATCTGCTACTATCGGTTATCTAGCAGTAGTCTATTGTTAGCGCACTTACATGTGTGGCTAGTTTTGTAACTACGCATGGCTAATAATAACATGCAACCTATTTTGGGAATACATAAGCGGTGAAGGGAAAGTCCCCCACCCTTATAAGTATGTAGTAAACTGTGTAACATATATATATATATATATATGGTGAGTACATAGACAAAGAGATATAGTGAGATTATGCTGCTAAATCTGTTACGCGCATACTACTGATATTGTAATGAAGCTTTTGTATACTTATGATGTTTAATATAATGAAGGATATTGGCTGAATCTAAGTGTTAGTTCTGTGTGTATCTGAATCTAGTATGTTTTTGATCTCATCATGGTTAATACTTAATTATGTTCTCCCTTAGGTATAGATCTGGTATGCTCTGTAGAATGATGTGTTAGTAATGGAACTATATGTGTTAAGTATTCATCATGCTAGTATCAAAAGCAACCCTAAAGAGGGACCTGGTACCTTTGCACACTTCGGGTGAGTGCTCAGTCTAGGCTGAGTGATGTGCTAGTGTGACTAGGGTTTTATTGGATTTGTATCACTGAATTCTAGGCTGCATCATTGAGTTCATTGCCGGGACCTCTTTTTCAATTGTTTTCAGGATGGTTCACGATGAAGACATACCGGTTCACCTTAGCAAGTGTTGAAGAATGGATACGTGATCTGAATGAAGAATACACACATAAATTCAACACTAGATCTGAGTTTAATGCACATGCATGTGGGTGGAATAGAATCTGTATGACAGTTTATATGAGAGATTTTTTGCTATCTTTCCAGTAGAATTGTACAAGTGGCTGATTGCTTATGCATCTACATGGAATTGGAGGTATCATGCACACTTGTCTAGATGTAGGAAGAATTCCAGGCCCTTTATGATGCTGATCTGATTTGGACTCGAGTTGTGGATATGTGGTTCCATGGTGTCTTGAACAGTTATATCTTGGAATACTCAATTTCCACTTATTTGTGTCCAGAAGTAGCTGAATTCTAGTTTTTATGATATCCAAGGGGAGCTTACCTACAAGGCATTCCTCTAGCGTTCAAGATCTTGATGGTAACCTTGAATCTAGAGAGTAAACCGATGGCTAACTAAACCTCACCATGTGCATGGGGGCAGGGGCAGGTTTGGTGAAAGATGACACACCTAACGGTAGAAAGATAGAGAGAGGAAAGGTGGCTTAAGTATAATGAGGTGCGCGAGAGGGAGATAGAGAAGAAGCGTAACATTGTAGAAATTATGACATTGAGGAGAGAAATGAATCGTGAAGGATTTGAAGCTCACATAGAAGATGTGGAGCCAGAGCATCAAGAACTCCCCCATCTAGGAAAGTCATAACAGTTATCCCCCTCAGCCTCACACAGAAGTGCACTAGACAGAGACTACCTGGGTTACGGGTGCGTGCATCTGAATTCACCTGGTAACCTCACCCTTGCGTTTGGTTTTTCAACATCTAGTACAACAAGAAGTCAACAAGCTAGTTGAAGTAGTTTGAGAGTAGGAGCGAGTCTTATAAAAGGCACGGTGATGGCAGCACAAACAACTTCGTTGTTATATGAGAGTACCTTTTCAGGTGCATCATTAGCACAGAATATAAGCATACTGATTTTTGGATTAACTTTTGGGAGTAGTAACACTTCGCAGACTGTTAGGGTATAGTTCAGTTCTACTGTTGGGACACAGGGAAGTACATCTTCTAGTTTGACCCCAACTACAGGTTCAGGATCAGGAGGCATAGGTAGCTTTGGTTCAGGTGGATCTGGTGGTTCTGGAGGTAGGGGAAACACAGGAGGTTCTGGATCAGGTGGGAAAGGTCCGCACCAACCTGAGAATATTTACATGGAAATGTCTCTTCATCTTCTAAAGTATAGGGGCATAGAAGATGATGCTGAACATGTGCACATGTGTGAAATATTGTGGTGCGCAAAAGGAATCACAACTTTTTAGTGTAGGGAAAGTCAATTTTCTACTACGTTACAAGGGCGCTGCACACAACTGGTACAGAAATTTTTGACCCTGATTAGACTTGCATAGATTATACAACTTTAAAGGATGCATTCATTAAAGAGTTTCATATCCCTAAGTTTGAGCAGAAGAGTATAAGTGTGCTCAAGGATATTAAGCAATGCACTACTGAAAGTGTTAGAGAGTATGATGCACGGTTTAAAATGTTGTTATTAAAGCTTTCTTATGACATACACACAAGCCAACATGCACAATGGTTCATTGGGGGCTTGATTACCCCTTTTAAGAGGGCATTATCACATAAGACATACACTGATCTATGCGAAGCACTTGAAATAGCCTTGCACACTGAGGCAGTTGGAAGCATAGATAGCTCGGGGTGAGCCGGTTTTTTAGAAGCAAAAATAACAGCAATGGAAAAATATTTGGAGAAACTATCAGCAAATTCAACACATGATACGTGCACAGGGATTTGGTGTATAGATTGTGAAGTAGAAGGTCACACAAAGGATAGTTACCCTCGCATAACAGTATGCTCATTCATTGATGGATTGTGAAATATGCCACTTTAACCATGATGCTAGTCACTGCCCATTATTAAAATGTGTGATAAGTAAGAATGTTTCAAGCTACTGTAAAATCTATAGGTCCACGACTCATGACACAGAGGACTATCGGATGATTGGATAGATCCATGATGCTATAGATATTGGTGTACGATAGACATGAGTTTCAGATAACTCTAAGGGAAAGAATGAGCATCAGGACCGAGAGCACAATCAGGCATGCTATGATCAGAATGAGGGGATTTTTGAAGGAAGTTATGGTAGAGGTCAAGGATACCACGGTGGATTCAGAGGATGAGGCCATGGTGGTGGAAGAAGTGAGTTTCCTCATGAAACATGTTATACATGCGGATATCCTGACCACTATAGGTGTGAATGTCTTCAGAATATTACATGTTCTTTCTTCAGAAAGAACCATAGCTATGAAGAGTGCCCACAATTATATGAGCATCTAAGTAAGCAACATAAAAAAGAAAAAAAAAACGTAGGGATGGTTAGGATACAACGCACTGATGTTGAAAATCAATGGATGCCTAAGATGGAAGAAGAATATTAGGCACTACAAGTGAAGATCATGACCCGTGCTGAGGCGGAACTTTGCCAGGGAAGCATTGCAGCAGAATCCTACCATCACTAAAGATGAGGTTCTTCATGCACGGTACCTAGATCCTACCTATCAGAAGGAGGTTTATTAGGAAACCATGGAAGTTCTAAGGAATCTTCAGGGTGAGATCTAATACTTGAAGGAGTAAAAGAAATCATCAGAGATGATCCAAACTGATATAGATGACTTGAGGGAAGTGTGTAAAATGTTGCGCCAGGAAAACATCATTCCACTATTAGGGAGTTGGTTAAAAAGAAACACTTTGTGCTCAAGTAATGAGAATGGATGACAGATCCTGCATGTAAATATCCCTCCTCATAGCCTAGATTATGACAAGGAAATCACTCTGAATTTTGTTGTGGATGGGTGGCTATTGAGTAATATACTGATTGATACATGCGCAGAGGTCAATGTTCTTACCTTGGATGCATGGGTACAAATGGGTAGACCCCCATTACAGCCATCCTCTAATGTATTATTCATGGCTAATCAAACTAAGGCCACTCACATAGGAGTTTTGAAAGATGCATCCATTACCATATAAGGAGCCAAGTTCACTAGAGACTTTGAAGTTTTAGCGTTGGAAGAGTCAGATAGCTTCCTAGCTCTATTGGGGCATCCTTGGTGCTATGAAAATCATGATGATCTTTGGTTCAACAAGGGATATATCAATTTTGAAAATAAATATGAAAGGGTTATTATCCCTTTAACATATGGAAATTCCATGCCCTATGTTAAGCCCTTAAGTGAAGAAGATCTGAATAGGATTTATGCACGCGCCATCTGAGATCCAAAGATGGTTGAACCAAATAAAGGACTAATTCATTGGGAGGAAGCAAAATCTATTGGTGATACTACAAGTGTTTCTTATTTTAATTGGGCTCACAACACTTATGAGTTGGTAGGGTGCGAAGTAAAGAGCATACTCCCTTAAGGCACAAAACCACGTTATGTCAAGAGGATAGGTAACAACTCAGTACCTTGTTACATAGGAGAAGGGTATCCCATGGTATTCCTACATGTCGCGGAAGAAAAATGGATAGACCCACTAGAAAGAAGAAATATGCTAGAATATACACTACGTGGGACAACAACACGCTGGTGGGTGGTCCACAGGCATAATCTTGTCAGATGGAATGAAATTGGGATTGCTCTTACTACTAGGTTCTTTAACAGTAATGCACCTACTCAAATATGTATTTATCATAGTAATCAACCTATTCAACACCACATTTAGAAGTGTGAGAGACTATGGATAGAAGGGAAGGAAGATTTACCACCTTTGCTATGGGTGCACCAGTTTTATTCCACTTTACAAGGTTGCACGTGTGCTTAGTATGTCTATGTAGAACTCCATAGAGAAACTAGAAATTGGTAGAATTCAATTACAGGAATGGCCTAGACATTTGAATTATTCTCTACGAAGCCTCTGGTGGAAGAAGCATTAAAATTTATCTGGTGCTTAACTATGGGGAATAGTGCCAAGGCTGAAGAACTCCTTTAGGAGTTATTAGATAAAGAAGACTCAGGAGTGTGTCTTGATATAGAACCAGAGGCTGATGCAACATTACTTCAATGTGCTTGACTTGAGAAGGAGAAAGGGAAAATGGTCTACCTAGTGGATGAAGAAGAAGTAGATAATCTGGATGTAAACCATTCAGCAAGAAGGTGTGAGGTATTGGATAGTATGGATAAGACCACGCACGCCTATCATGAACCCATGAAGATAAAGTAGGTCAATATTGGAATGGATACTGAGCCTAAGGAAGCCATAATTAGAGACTATTGGTCAGACTCTGAAGTGGAAAAAATCATAGAGTTACTAAGGGATTACCAGGACCTATTTCCTAGGGGGGGGTACCATGAATTTAAAGGCATGCATGAATCGTTAGGGGAGATGAAGATAAAGCTTAAAGAGGGTTCGTGCCCAGTTATAAAGATACCTTACAGAATGAACCCCAATTTTTGTGAAAAGGTCAAAGAAGAGATTGATAACATGTTGAAGTTTGGAATTATCAAGCCCCTTGATGAGTCACAATGGGTTAGTCCAATGGTGATCAGTATCAAGAAGGATGGGCATATTAGAATATGTGTGGAATATAGGGAGTTGAATGCTGCATGTGTAACTGATCCATTCCCTACGACATTCACTGAGGAAATACGAGGACTTTTAGGGTGCAAAATATATTCATTACAGATGGGTTCTCTGGGTACCATCAGGTTAGGATTTCCCAAGAGGATCAAGAAAAGACTACATTTACTACTG